>CP111162.1:0-699397 GCA_026367775.1 Exserohilum rostratum
TCCTAACCCTAACCCTAACCCTAACCCTAACCCTAACCCTAACCCTAACCCTAACCCTAACCCTAACCCTAACCCTAACCCTAACCCTAACCCTAACCCTAACCCTAACCCTAACCCTTCATTATTTCTTATATACTAGCTATCTACTAGGCATAGATTATAGCCTATTGCCTAAGATTCTGTAACTCTTGTAAGTTCTACGTATTATTGTCTTCTTTATTATTACTTAGGGTTAGTATTTTATTATTAATTACTAGGTTAGGTACTAGACTAGGACGTTGTACTAGTTTGCTAGTACTAGCCTAAGATTAAGAGTAATTATAAGACATTCTAAATCTTAATTAGGCGTACTATTAGTTAATTCTTCTATAAAGACTTAGAGGTAGTTAAAGTATTATATAAGATTTAGCTATACTTCTCTAGTCTTAGTCTAAGTTAGGGTAAGTAGACTAAAGTAATAGTTTATAAAATTATTTATAAAGTGCTAAGTAGAAAAGAGTTATAAGTGTTGGAGAATAAGCTACCCAGCTGTTCTCTCTATCAGATCTATCAGATCTATCAGATCTATCAGGTCTATCTGATCCATCAGATCAGATAACAGCCAGGTAATATCGGATCTACCGGATCTGTAAGGGCTACGCTCCGCTTCCCCTTACTTTTCCCCCTATTCACGCTTCTTTCTCTATTAGGCCTAGCTTACCTGCTAGTGCCTTACTATATATTATAGACTACCTACTTAGATAGCTCTATGTCTGCTATTTTACCTTCTTGAATCTACCTATTCTATTAGCTTCCTCCTCCTTCTTTGTTGCCTACCTAACATAATAGCAGACCTGTATCCTTTGGACCTTGCAGGCAACAAATAGCGTAGGTTGCTAGAATTTTTTAAATTCAAGCGCTATAAGCCTTTGGTAAGGCTAGTGAGCTTTTTGGTAAAAGCATCACCTTATTTAAAAAAACAGCCCTTTGGTAAGGGCTCTACTGCTAAGAAATTTATAGAGATTTAGCTCTTTGGTAAGAGCTATACCCCTATTCTTTGGGAAGAAGAGGGGGACCTCTAGGCTTAAGGGGAATTCTGCGACAATTCACTAAGCTCCTGGCTAATTAGCCCGCAGTTGAGCTACTGCGTAATAAAAACGCTATTGTCTAATTTTTTCTTACTACACCAGCTCCTGGATAGCCTGCACGTCTAGCTATTACAGGATTATATCCTCCTTGAGGCCACCGCCATGGCAGAAAGGTCTAATGAGGATAAAGGCAAACGCCGAGCCGAGCCAGCCTCTCGATCAGCTTCAGCCAGCTCTACCCGCTCGTCAAGTAAAAAATTTCAACTACATACCTCTCGCAACTCCTCATACCAGGGAAGTTCAGTTAAAACAGATACAGAGGATGAAGGGTCAAACTCAACAATCCGGAAACTCCAAACCGAGTTAGGAACCTCAATCAACCACCACCAGAAGCTCAAACGCGAAGCCGCTGAGACTGGTTTCCCCTCTGATATTGTAGTCTACGACTCTACAGCCCTTCTCAAGACACTGAAAATAGTCTGGAATGAGTCTAAGCAGAGCGCAACTTCGGCCTGGCTGACTGAGGTCTTTGGCAAGCAAGACTGGCTACCAAGGGAGCTCACCCCGGGAAACCTACTAGGCCTGGATCCAGTACAGCTAGCACGACTCTCGTCGGGGCTCCAATACGCTCTAATAAGAGCTACCCGACACTTGTCCGAGATACGGCATGAGCTAGCCAAGACTCAAGGCGACCTCGACCAAGCTTACCAACAAGCAAGGGACCACTCCACAGTGGTGGAAAAGTACCAGCAGTTGATTGAGGACTTCAACGACCAGCAGGAAAAAGGAGCCCTCTGGAAGAAATCATCGCTGGAGCAGCGGGCACAAGCCGAATTCTGGCAGCAGAAATACGAGGATCTGGCTGCTAGCCTAATCCGTCAAGGCTCAGACCTGCCAAAGGCCCGCAGCCCAATCACGGACCTGGGTTCCCCTGACGATCTTCTACCATGCAACACCCAAGCCCCACAATACACCGGCATTCTGAAGCCAGGTGACTTAAGGGCTAGAGCTACCCTCAGAAGACAATACGGCCGCCCCAAACCCCGGCTAATCTCCCAGAGCAACCAGTCCCTGATGGTCTCCGGTATATGCAGACGATGATCGATAACTTGTTTAACTGGTCCGCACAGAATGATCACACTATCCGCCAGCCTAAACTATTCACTGGAAGACTGGGGGACCTTGATCGTTTTTTCCAAGAACTAGCTACCCTTTGGCAGTTCAAGGGACAGCTATACCAGGACGCGGGAACAAGGGCATACTCCATCTACTGTAATACAGGAGGAGAAGCCAAAGCCTTACTGTCAGCACCAGAGACAGGCGTGACCCCGCGATTCAATAATGACATGGATGCACTAGTCGCACTCTGGCATGCCTATGGCGACACGAACCCTGTCGCCACAGCTATGCGCGATATGGAGCAATTGTCATACCCCCAGAAAACTGAACATGGCGAACGGGCCGCTTGGAACAAGTTCCGCGTAAAGTTTATTCGCCTATCTACTATCCTCTGTATCCCCTGGCCATCACGCGGAGTGACGCTTATGCAGAAACTCCCAGACTACCTACGCAATGGCCTTGCCGCTATCAATCATACGACGGCAACAGAACAGGAGTTTTTCTCCCTCTGCGACTTGGTCTCACAAGTCGCCAACAACGCTGATCTAATTCCCCGGCCCCTCCCGGCCCGCAACCAACTAGGACGCGTGAATCGCTTTGATCAGCAGAACACGAGAAGAGCGAACGAGCGCTACTCACCACCGTATGAGAATCCCACAACGACTGGTGCCAGTCAGAATACAGCAACGAGAGGACGACCACGGGGACCTGCAGCTGAGAAGGCCGCCCCTAAAGAGAAAACTGATCAGTTGTGCTTTAACTGCAAAGAGAGAGGCCACCTCATGCATAACTGTCCCGCGAGAAAACATGAGGTGCAGCACCGCCAGGCACACGTCACAACATCCGAAGATGAAGACCTGGCGAGCTGTTACTCGGAAGACCCTGCCGAATCAGATCAAGAGGAAGAGGGTAGCGAATCGGAAAACGCTTAACCTCAGGCGCATGGCCTACGCCTGAGGTCCCCCAAGCAGAATGGAAGGCCAACTTCCGCGCTTCCACTGTGTTATTGGGCCCTGTACCGTCGCCAACGCTACTGCGACGTACGGTTACCTCTGTACAAAACTGTGATACTCTCTTAAACCTCTCTCAGTTCTCATTTCATTCATACCTGGGCAGGCACCCAGACTCACCACACGTCACCCGAACGCTGGCCGACGACGGGGCTGACAAGAATTTCATCTCGTCCGCCTTCCTGAAGCAGATTCGTACACTCCAACAAATCCGCTTAGTCCAACCTCGACCCTGTAAGGGGTATTCAGGCGAACCCACCGAGACAATCACGCATCGAGTGGAATTCTATCTTCGTATAGACTCGCATCTAGAGCGAGTCTCAGCATACGTAGTCAAATCATGCGGCGACTTTGACCTGGTCTTAGGGTTTGGCTGGCGCCGCACCCACCAACCCCATCTTGACTATAGACGGGGCAAGATTTCCTTTCCAGATCCCTACTGCAAAGCTACTTGCTGGCAATCTGAATACGAGCCAGTGGTTCAATGCAAGGGTGACTACCCTGAGCAACAACACCCGGAGTGCGAAACTCCTTCCAGGGCCACACCCGTAGTGGAAGCACCTGGACGGAATTTAGTAGACATTCAACATATCTCACTGCAAGCGATGCAGAAAATGGCGAAGAAATCTGCAAACGTGTTTGCAATTATCACCTTACAGGTGGCGGACGCACATCTTCGCCGAGCAGCGACGGGGGATGACTTTGACAAGTATATGGACGCTCCCCCAGAGGTGCGCCTCCAGGATATCCTACCGCCGTCTCTTTTTAAGATATACGCGGAGTGCATCCCAGTTTTCGACAAAATAGCTGCAGCCACATTGGCGGAAAGATCGGACCTGGATTTAGAGATCAAGCTCAAGCCAGGCGCAAAAATCCCTAACCACCGGGCACGCCCATTTTCAGGCACGCAACTAGAAGCCATCCAAGCTTATGTGGAAAGAATGGAGGCCCAGGGCTTTATTGAAAAATGCAACTCTCCAGCACGCAACTCGTTACTTATTGTAGGAAAACCAGACGGGGGTATCCGCGTGTGCGCAGACTTTCGTGACCTCAACGACGCTACTGTTAAGGACCGCTACCCTATTCCCTTCTTCCGAGAAACGCTCGCAAAGTTGAACAAAGCCACAATCTTCTCGAAGTTCGACGTTATTCACGCCTTCCATCGAATCCGGATGAAAGCGGGGTCGGAATGGTTGACAGCATTCTCCACCCGTCAAGGCACTTATCAGTATAAAGTCATGCCCTTTGGGTTGTGCAATGCCCCAGCGACGTTCCAACGCGCCATCAATAGCGCGCTGTTCGATCTACTAGACGACTGCTGCACAGCGTACCTCGATGATATTCTGGTATACTCGGAAAACGAAACCGACCACGTACGGCACGTGAAAACGGTTCTTTCTCGGCTGAAAGCCAAAGGATTCTATGTTGACCCTAAGAAATCGGAATTCCACAAAACCCGAGTCAAATTTCTGGGCATGATGATCACGGACCAGGGCATTGAAATGGATCCCGCCAAAGTGGAATGCATCAAAGACTGGACAATACCCGACAACGCGAAAGGCCTCTTGGGATTCCTGGGTTATACAGGATTCTACCGCCGCTTTATCAAGGACTACTCCGAAATCGCGCTCCCCCTCACCTCGATGATTCGGGCTCAAGTAAAGCCAGGCCGCCTGAGGAAAGATGGAACCATAGGCAAGAGCCATACAGCGTATGAAACCTTACAATGGAACCCTGACACGATGGCTGCGTTCCAGGCACTAAAGGACGCATTTCGACCTGGAATCGTCCTCATGCATTTCGATCCGACCAAGGAAATTTTCATCTTTACAGATGCCTCTGGATGGGCAACTGGAGGAGTTATGAAACAACGCAATGCGCATGGGGACCTGCAACCCATCGCATTTTTCTCGAAAAAGCATACCGCAGCCGAGTGCAATTACGACATTTATGACCTCGAATTAATGGGCATTATCCGGGCCTTTGAAGAATGGGAACCCGAGCTAATTGGGTCCCCGCACACCATTCAAGTCATTTCAGATCACAAAAATCTGGAATCGTTCATGACTGCAAAAAAGCTCACCCGGAGGCAAGCCCGCTGGTCATTATTCTTGTCTCAATTTGATTTCAAAATCACCTACGCACCTGGCAGTACCAATGATGAAGCCGATGCTTTGACCCGACGCCCTCAAGACACGCCGGACGACCCAGAGGATCCCCGCTACGCGGATCATAAAGTCGTCCTTGGACCGAAGGTCCTGTCCCCAGGCATGAGCCCAGCTATCCAGACAGCCTTGCGAACGCTCTCGCTACCAGCGTCCGAGGATCCGGACACACTGAGTCAGGAATACGCCATAGTGCTACGGGTTATGGCAACTAACGCAGCTCATACGACGGACCAAGAGACCACAGTCAAACCATTGCCGCCCTACGAACAAGACCCCCGCTCGACAGAGGAAATGCTCGCAGAAGCCTACTAGGAAGACGAAATGGCACAGCGCGCGTTCGAATTCCTGGACACACACGCACTCAAATTGCCAAGATGGTTCCATCAGAATGGATATTTTTTCAACGCCTCGGACCTGTCCGCATCTGGGGAAGGCGAGCAGCGCCGGTTGTTTTTGGATAGGACTCGCCTCTACATACCAAAGAACTCCCGCTTACGAAGACGCATCTTAGACCTCTGCCATGACCACGAAATTGCCGGCCATAAAGGACCTCGAGCTACGCTCTATTTGATGCACAGCCGGTATTACTGGCCTAAGATGGCTCAATTCATCACACAGTATTGTAACGCCTGTGGCGTTTGCAGGCGTACCAAATCGCCGAGGGAGGGGAAGAATGGCTACCTGCAATCTTTGCCAGTTCCCCATAGCCGCTGGTCAGACTTGACGGTCGACTTTATTCAGGATCTGCCTCCGTCGCGAATGGAAGGCCGGGAGTACCGGAATATCCTGGTTGTAGTGGACCGCCTGACTAAGCGCCGACATTTCTTCCCTACTCACGGGCGTTCAGCTCGCGAAGCAGCACGTTGCTTTATGGAAGTTTTTAAGTTACACGGCCTACCCCTTAGCATTACCTCAGACCGCGGCACCAATTTCGTCGCCCCCTTCTGGCAGCAAATCTGCAAGCGCCTACGCATCCGACGCCAGCTCTCTACAGCCTATCACCCGGAAACGGATGGCCAAACTGAACGCGCCAACCAGTCGCTGGAGACGTTCCTCCGCCAATATGTCAACTATGCACAGGACGACTGGGCTTCGTGGCTGCATGTTGCTGAGTTCCAATCCAACGATACCGTAAACAAGAGTATAGGAATGACCCCGTTCTTTGCAGATCTAGGCTACCACCCGAGGAGCGGGATTCATCCAGCTGAAAATATGGACGCCAATCACCATAGTCCGGCCAAGGACCAAGCTATCCGCGCGGACGAGATGCTCAACTCACACTCAGATTTAGTAGAGCATCTTAAGGAGCAGCTGCGATGGTCTCAGCACGAACAAAACGCTCAGGCCAACGCTAGGCGCCACGCCGTCCCTCTTTACAAGGTGGGCGATTCAGTATGGCTCTCAATGACCAACTGGAGCACACCGCGAAGATCAAAAAAGCTAGACCACCGCTGGGCTGGGCCATACAAGATCACCAGGGTGGTTCACTTTGGCAAAGCCTATGAACTGGAATTGCCAGAGGATATGATCCGCAACGGCGTCTTCCCTGTGTACCATCCAAATCTGCTACGCTCGGCAGCAGATAAAGCAGTGCCAGACCAGAATCCGCCGCAACCCCTAGCCGTCGAGATCACCAACGAATCGGGAGAGACGCACACCGAGTGGCTGGTAGACGAATTTCTAGACTGCGGCAAGCCTAAACGCGGCCAGCTCAAAGGCCAATGGGCTTATCTCGTCAAGTGGACGGATTTCCCCAAACCATCCTGGCATCCAGCGTCCGATTACAGCGACCATTACGACGCGCATCTCTTTCACTGGCGTAACCCCGCGAAACCAAAACCTCCAGGCTACAAGCTACCAACGAACTGGCAACCAATGCCTGAAGACGCCCCCAACACCGCTGAAGAATTCAGCAGCGGAGACGAATCAGCGTAGCCCTGTTGGGCCACGTAGCGCGTCAGGCAGAGAGCTTACGCTCAAAACCGCCCAGGCAGAACTGAGGGAATCGACCCATCAGAACCAGCGAGTCGAGCCAGCTAGGCCTATCAGCACCGGCTACTCTTCTCATATAAGCTGGGTAACCAATTGGGCTTGAATTTCGCACCGCGGAGATAACACGCCGGAAAAAGATGGGATGACTCGCGATTTGTATAGGAAAAACCTCGGAGGCTCGCAGCTCCCATACAGAAGTTGCAAATATTCGGCGAGATAGCTGAGATAGCGAGGTTTCGAAGAGCTGGGAAATCAGAAAAAATCAAAAAAAATCAGAAAAAATCAGAAAAATTAGAAGAAATTAAGAAAAAAGATTTCCTGTTAGGGTTTAGCGTATCTAATATATATCTAGAGGACTAGATAGATTTTCTTTTAAAAGAGGGGCATATGTAAGGGCTACGCTCCGCTTCCCCTTACTTTTCCCCCTATTCACGCTTCTTTCTCTATTAGGCCTAGCTTACCTGCTAGTGCCTTACTATATATTATAGACTACCTACTTAGATAGCTCTATGTCTGCTATTTTACCTTCTTGAATCTACCTATTCTATTAGCTTCCTCCTCCTTCTTTGTTGCCTACCTAACATATATATTTTATATATTACCTTTCTATATTATTATTAATAGAGAAGATTCTTCTATATATTATTTTTAATACTCTAGTAAGATATTAGTTATATTATCTCTATTCTATAAGAATTATTACACTCTAAAATAAAGAAAGTTATTTTCCTAACTACTTATTCTTATAATTATTATTATAATTATAATTATAAAGAGAGGAGATTCTTTAATATATTACTTATAATATTAAGTAACTATAAGTTATTATAAGCTTCTTTTTATTATTTTTATACTAAGAATAGTTTTTTTACTAGTCTAGATTAGGGTAGTCTATTAGAACTAGTTATCCTAAGCACTGGCCTAGTTACGACTAGCCTAAGTAGGTAGGGGCCACTTTTCACAGGATAACTAGTCCTGATCCTGAATCCTAATATAGTTAGGACCCCTGTTAGGAATCCTACATCCTAATATACTTATTGAAATTAATTGGCACAGTCCTGATTCCAAACCAGGTTTAATATTCGACAGGGTTTCGACGGATGCAATACCCATGCACCCCCGACGCCGACCTCCCCACCGCCTTCTCTACTCTCCTGATCGACCCCCCACTGCCGTCCCTCCGTAACGGCGGCTACATAGAGGACCTCAAGAGCCGCAATCAGTCGTGCTGTGTGTTGGGCATTGTTGACTTTTGCGAGCAAGCGCACCTGGTCTCGGCGGGCGAGAGGGAGCGGTGGGACACCAACATGGGCGAGAGCAGCGACCTGGAGATTCAGTTAGCGCTGCACGGGATGCTGCTGGGGGTGGACCTGCATCGGTCGTTCGACGCTAGCACGTGGGTGCCAATAGTAAAGGAGGGCAGCCAGCTGATTGTGTACGTGGTGCGAACGGCTGACGTGTTGAACCATTTCGCCGCGCTTTGGCATAACGTCAAGATGCAGAAGCTGGTAGGCATTAACTGGCGTTGCCTGTTTGCACGCGTCGCGTGGGCGGTGCTGTCGCTTCGGCACGACTTTCACTAAATTTAGCAACTAGTGAGAGACAACCTGTTCCTGCGGATAAAGGGCAGCGAGCTAAAGGAGATAACGCCTGACATGTTTAAGCAGTTTTCGCGCTAACGGTCAAGGAATATGAGCCTGACCAAATGGTCGCGGTTGTAGGCGCTCAAAGAGGATGCTGGCGTTTTCATCGCTGCGGAGCTGGGTTGGGGTGACAAGGCTAGTGATAAGGCAGTTAACGACTTGGAGGACAAGGAGTAGCAGCTCTACGGTGCCAACGATGACTCAGGCCTGTATCAACGTGGCCGCAAATGTTTACGGAACCCTGTACCATTGCCGCCCCCGTAGGACGTTGGCACAGATCCGCTCCTCGAGCTCAACCATCTCTGCATGCCGATAACCCCCTCGAGGGCAAAGAAGCGAATCAGGCGCGCTACAGCTGTGCAACAGGTTATGCTTTCCCATCCGCTTGCCCCCTGGAATCCTCATCGTATCGAAGTGCGTGTGCTGATGCCATGTTTAACTCCGCTCCGATGGATGTAACAAGCGACGCTGGTGCCAAGGTTTTAGTCTGGTGGCCTAACGAGTACGCACAAAATCAGCCTAATCTGCCTTGGTCGGGTTATGAGCATTGAGTGTACAGTAATTCTCATCTCCTTCCTAACAGGATCTAGATTTACCCCTTAAGTTGACAGGTCAGAGCCATACATCGACCTTCACGACTTCACCACGTCCATAATGGCTTCGATTCTGGTCTCTCTTCTATACTACTTCGTCTTTATACACGTTAATTACGCGTCACTAGCTGCTGGACAATTGATCTTCCCTGTCCCAAGCGGTCAATATGCAGTCGCTCATAGCACGCTTAAACTCACCGACGACTCCCGAGTTGACCCCTACGACCCCAATCATGGGAAGCGGAATGTCATGATTTCCCTTTTCTATCCGATACCTCGCTATGCATGTGAGCAAACATGTCCAATTCCATACATGCCTACCATCACTGCGACCTACGTTGATGCCTTCGCCGCTCAATATGGGGTTCCAAACGGTACATTCGGGTCTATCCGGATGCAAGTATGCTGCAAACCATCTCGCCGCGTGGTTAAAGATGTCGGGAAGTTCCCACTTGTATTATTCTCTCCCGGCTTGGGTGGTACTCGGCTACAGTACAATGTGCTCGCAGAATCGCTAGCGAGTGCGGGATATGCAGTTGCTACGATGGACCATACGTTCGATTCGCTCGTGGTTGAGTATCCTGATGGATCATTCACACCCGGACTCAACGCGTCGTACTGGGATCCGAGTATACCCGGAAGACTGGAGTCGCTCTTGGATGTGCGAGTCGAGGACGGCCGCTTCGTCTTATCACAGCTCGGGCGCAAAGATGTGGTCCAGAAGTTGGCGCCCGGATCGGCGAGTGGATTCAATACCAGTCGTGTAGCATTCTACGGTCATTCGTTCGGTGGGGCCACAGCAATCTCCGCACTCATGAACGACACACGCTTCACCGGAGCCATCAATATGGACGGCACACATTACGGCAATCAAATCAATGTCAAGAAACCCGCCCTGCTATTTGGCCGAGCAGAGCCAAGTCCGCACAATCGTACGAACGATGCTAGCTGGGAAGATGTTTGGAGGCATTTGAAAGGATGGAGAAGAGAGCTGGGATTAAAAAATTCAGAGCACCTTACGTTCGGTGATGTTCCATTACTCCTCAAGCTGATTAGGTTACCGACTCCTGTCAATCCGATCATTGGGAGCCTGGATGGTGAAAGAAGCTTTGAGATTATTACAACGTATATCGAGGCGTTTATGGATTACGTCTTGAAAGGGAGGAAGAGTGAGCTTTTTGATGGACCAAGCGAGAAGTTTCCTGAGATTGTGGTGGGATAATGTAGTTTTCCTTAATGCCAATGCTTACCAGATTGCCCAGTAAAGGGCTTAATCTGGGGTGTGCCTGCGTCTAATTCAATGAGTCTGCTCCTAATGCTAACCTTTGGACCATCATATCTTAACATCTAATCTAGCTGTGGCTATGAGGGCATGAAAGCATTTCGCAACAGTGATGGTCATGGAATGCTTATCATCTTTCGCTCCCTTGAAGAGCGTCAGACACGGCTCGAACGATCTGTCCTCGGCGAAGAAGTACATACAAGTGCTGATGAGTATGCCATCCGATTCAAGCCCGCCTGGTCCCGCGGAAAATTTGAGGCGCTGCTGGATTACGAGAAAACAGACAATTCGGCGCTTTTGAAGCCTCCAAGGAAACGAAACAGACCATTTCCACGGACTGATTCGAGCGACGAGGATCCACCAGTACTGCCACAGCGCAGCAGGCAGCAGGATAGTTTTGCGAGAAAGAATCGTATTCCCGAAAAAGAGAAGGAAAGGTCAGATGATGTCTACAATTTCTCACTACCCGAACAGTCAGACCCTTCCGAAGGGGGCTCCTTCGACTGAGGATCTTAGGCAGAAGTAATTTAAAACTTCTATCATTAATTTCCTAAATTGTTGGCTTGCTGTTTTTAACTGTTTGAACAATCTGTGTGTCGGACCTAAGCCTAGAAAGATCAACAGAGTACTCCGAGAAGAGTCCCAGTGAACATCCAATGCATACAACTTTGGGCACCCCAACGCTAAGATCAACATACCGTACTACTAAGATACTTGGTTCAAAGAATACCTAGGGGATATAACGCCGAAAACGCATAGGTGAGTGAGCGGTGCCATTGCGGATACGCGCTAGACATGGAGCTCGGCGAAAAATCCCAACGATCAAACGTATCAGGACAGGGCACTACCAGTTAACCAGCACCCAGACCATTTGGAAACATTTTATCCTACTTACCAGGATATCTCCATTCACAATATGAATCTATGGTAGCATGAGCTACGTCTCAGCCCCTGTAAAGTGAATTTCATTAAGGCTGTTCCATCACTGCTCCGATACCCTACACTAGACTCATTCTGGTACTGTGTTATGTGCCTATGAGTCTGGTTCAGCCTTGCCAAGGTTCTGATAAATAGTTCATGTCATTCTAGTGTGCCCGCGTCATTAGCTTCTAGGTAGATTTATTGCAATTAGGTTAGCATTTCATTTCTAGGTTACGCCTACCTTGTTTCAATATAATAGACGCAAAAGGCAATGAACAGATGCATAATAAAGACTTACCAAAGACCTTTTCGGACGCTGCTGAATTGAAAAACGATTCTCGTCTCCACCGGCCAATATTTAGGCCTCCTTCCGACTGCGCCGCCCCCACTTCGACAATTGAGATTGCTCCACGCTCTCACCTTTCACCTACTATGACCAGCTTCACAATGACGGAGCAATCGCAACCCCGAGATCTCAGTAGCCTTTCAGCGCAGTTCCGCAGCGCAATGGAAGGCTCCACTCACCAATGGGGCTTTATCGTTGTGCGCACTGCCTACTCCAATGACAACGGCGACGCACAGTGGGCTGCAGCCTTGAAGAAACTACACGACTACGCTACTCCGTCAGATAGCGTGGCTGAGATGCACCCCGACACGTTTGCGCTACCCGTTATATCTGATAGTGCTCTTCTGCGCGGAGCTGACTATGCCTCGGTGCGCAAGGCGTTCAACCAGTGGATCGCAGAATTTGTCGGCCGGGAGAGAAATGAAGTCGACGACGATGACGAAGAGTGGCCGTTGGATGTCCGGCACGATGTGTGCATTGTCATTGACGAAGCTGCACTGGCTTCGCTGCTGAATGCACCAGACTTTGTTCCCGGCAAAGTCCCCAGCTTAGACCTCGAGCCGTGGGTTACTGTAGTGGACGCCAAGGACCCAGTCAACATGCCTTATCGCGGAGGAGCGCCGTACATGGGCTTTACAAGAGCCTATGCGCGTGTCCTTAGCCAACTGTTCGATGATCTCGACTCACAGTCTCTAGAGAAGCTCAGTCCGATTCGAGCCTACGATGGCCAGATACCACTTTTCACTGGTTCTTCACAGGGAAAGCTTGTGGATCCGCCTGGTGGAGTGGATGGACGATACAAGTTTCCACAGGGGACGCCGAGGGGCGCACAGGGAGCGCAGGCTATGTTGGAAGAGATTAAGCGAGCGTTGGGGGGATTGAGTACGCATTTCCAACTCCAATAGGCTCAAGCGTATTGAATTGAGAGCATTAAAGCGTTTATATAGTCTTCTTCACTCTTACTTTTATAAATTTTAGAATATAAGTTAGCAATCCTTAATTAATATAAAGGACAAGCATTAAGGTATTATAAAGAAATTAATTTCTCTATTATATCTTCTTTCTATATTCTCTAGATTAATAATAAGTCTAGTATAGTATTATATACTTTACTACTACAATTAAATACCCTAGTTACAAATACTTTTCTCAGCTTTACTTAATTATTTAGTTTTATAGCTATAATTTTACATAGTATTCTATATTTCTATAAAATAGCTATTTAATAATCTATAGTAATTAGCTGCATTAATATAATTATATAAGTACCTATTTTAAAGTATTTCTTCTTGTATAAGATTAACTAGAATCTTTCTATATATATAAAGTTAAAACTATTAATTAGATACTATTAGAATACTCTAGTATTACTATCTCTTTAACTCAGGATCTAGCCTAGAAGAGCTATATGCAACTCTTCACGCTAGGATAGTATCGCCCCCAAAATGCCAAGCTTAGCGCCTTATCACTCCTACAAGCTGAGTGAGACATTGCATAAATACCTCAAGAAATTTCATCACTTGTTCTCTTTCCAACTACTAAGAAATCTATTTTTGATACCTAGTACTTGTTTTAGGCTACTCTTGACGCAAATCATGAATCACTCTAATGAATCCCTCACCGCTAGCTCTGAACACCTCACGCGATGCCGCTGTCGATTCTGACATAGAATGTTCCCTGACTGTTCCAAGCTACAAAAAGGTGTTGATCAAATCACCCACTACTCCGTTCAAGGCGGACAACTCAGAGAGTTTGAGACCAGCCCGAAAACTGTTTTCTTTCCCAACAATAGGCCGCCTAGGATTGGACTTGCTCCTTATTGTACTTCCTGTGTGCTTTCTCACATACGCTTTCCTCGTGTGTACGAATCGCGGCAAGCGGATTGACGATGAGCTTATTCCTGCTCTCCAAGATGCAGCGAAGTATGGACCGACTATCTTCCCAATCATCTTTGCAGCAATCATCGGAAATTTGCTCAAGTCCGTGGCAGCATGGAAGCTCGAGCGCGGCATCTCAATATTGAACCTGGAATATCTACTAAGCAGTCGCACTGTTTTCAGTACCGTTACGACACCCATTAGTCTTCATACGGTCAATATCCTCACGATTTGCTTGATCGCACCATAGAGTCTATCCCCTCTTGGGGGACAGGCTGCATTCCGTGTTATTGAATATGTTCCGAATGGTGCGCGCATACTGTACACGTTCAGCTACCTAGAGATAATGATGGGCTTCCCACATGTTGGACCTTATAGTTCTTCGGGGCCCTCCATCCTTCCTGGGGTTATAGGGGCATTTACAGCAGCCCTGATAGCGCCAGCAGACAGTAAGGCTGCGAGTCAAGATCTGAATGGAAACATCAAGATACCCATGTTGGAGGCCCTCGAAATTTTCCATGAAGTAACACAACGAGGCAGCTGGTTCAACCTCTCGACGTCCGCGAATAACATCTACTCTGCAATCGCAGGGCTTCCAGTGATTGGTTTTGGGAGTGGTGCAAACTACACGTTCTCGGTAGACACATCGTATATGTATACGAACTGTTCCGTCAGCCATGTTGATGGAATGTCTCAAAATGAGTGGCTGAAATACCTGGATACATCAAGAGGCAGCCTGCCATTTGACAGCCTCCTAATCCTCTCGATTGAAGTGGGAAGCGCACACACCTTTAATATCAATCAGGAAACGCCTCTGGAACTAATATTTACATCTTACACTTCCATCACGGTCACAAATGCGACATGCAAGCTTACCACAACCTACGTAGAGGTGAACGTATTTTGCAATTGGTCTGATTGCAAAGCGCTCCGTGTGCGACGGTCAGAGAATCCACGGAACCAGAGCGCTCTGACTGTGCTAGACGGATTAGGGCCTTCGGGCAGCCAGGATAACACGAACTTTGCTCTGCAATGGTATTTGTTGAGTCTCATCAATGCGACAAACACACCGTGGGCTTACATTTGGGACTATGATTTTGGAAAACCCTACTCTACACCATTAGAGTATTATTTCACTCATCCCGGTTCGCCATATCTGCCAAGGTACTTTTCTGGAAATGCTGGCAGCTGAAGGGCGCAGACATCTACCCGATAGGCGAGATATTGTTCTCACAAAGATTTTCACAACTTCTTAACATGTTTTGGATGGCAAATATAGTGCCTGCAGCCCTTATGAGCAATTTCACACTTGAAGAAGCGCCGACTCTGAATTATGTGAACGTTACAGGTATAATGACTCCAGATTATCTTGAGCTTTCCTACCATAAAGGTT
Organism: Exserohilum rostratum; assembly: GCA_026367775.1. NCBI lineage: Eukaryota > Fungi > Ascomycota > Dothideomycetes > Pleosporales > Pleosporaceae > Exserohilum > Exserohilum rostratum. Next base: position 15,412 of record CP111162.1, read on the forward strand.
GACTCGCAATCTTGATCATTGCGTCGGCAGTCATGGTATGCGCAAGTTTATTCGCAGCTGGTCTGGGAGCCTTGCGAAAAGGACCGGATCTTCTAGATAGAGCAACTATGTTTTTGAGGGACAACCGTAACTTTGTCGAACTCTATGGAAGACGGTTTTGATCAAGCAAGGAAGTCAAAAAGCATCCGGCTGTGCATTGGCGACGCAAGAGACGGAGATGATACAGGCTACGTGGCGGTGGGAAGAATGGATGCTGTGAAACCAATGAGTAGGGCGCATCCATCAAGACTGTATGAGTGAGATGTTTGGATCACAGGGACCGATACTGAAAGGTGGATACATCTACGCAATAACTGTGGACTGCTAAAGTGATAGCTAGATAATTATCGTAGTAGTGTACATTGGAGTTTTAGTTTTCAGAACTCATGGGCCACTGATAATCCCAAGCGTAAGTAAATGAGTGCGGTATAACATAGACTTGTTTTCAATCATGTTTAGTTAGCCCTACTTGCAAACCTTATCATCCAGACTTTGTTATCGATATAGTAGAGAGTATTACAATTATTGCGTCCGCTCTATTACCTGAAAAGCGAATGGTGAGGTAGGGGTAACACGTGGCGGAACGCTGTATGTTTCTGTTGAGGAGGGACGTCACCGATAGGCAAGCTGATTCTGGGATCGAAGCGAACAGGGGATCCACAAGGTACACGATGGCTGTTTCTGCCCCCTCCACTCCATGACCTGCTTCGTTTCCAACACTCATTGATTAGATTAGATTACATTAGTCAACATGCCGATTCGCGAGACTGACTCAGATTTTGAGAGTAAGATCTTCGAAACAGCTAAGGCAGCATCAAACGAAAAGTCTAGAGTTTTTCGATATTTTCTCCCGCTGCCGCAGCTCCTTGCGGATAAATATGCGGAGACGCCACTTCCGTGCCGAGAACCTGCCGAGGAGACAGCTGCCATCAGTGCCAACGTGTCTCTGCGCATCCATGCCTTTTATGAGCAGCTTGCAGTGGCCTATACAGTAGTCGAGAATCCGCCAACCAGCATTACGATCCAAATTGAAACCCAACCACAAAGATTCAAGCCAGAGGTTACATTTTGCCACCATCGTAGGGATCACTCCCGTCGCCTGCAGTTGCACGACCCCGAGACACTGCCAGATCTGCCATTTGTGAGCAGCCTGACCATCAGGTCAAGGCCTTACGGCTCCGGCGCCAAAAATGCGGCAGACATACGTCCGCTCTCTCCCCTCATCCCGCTGCAGTGCCTCGTCCATCTACGGGCCGTCTAACAGTGGAATGCCCCTTGGTTGTGGGAGCGACCCCTACCTGCCTTTATGCCGACTAGGGTAATGCGTGATCACTACACCTGGCCGTGGGAGGGCCCCCTGCGAGACGCCCGTCACGAGTTTGGCGCTGCCATCATGGACCAGCAGAAGTACCTCTGCGGGAGAACAATCACTGCCACCCTGACCAAGGCCGCACTGCACTTTTGGCCTTTCTTCTCGCTCCCTTACCACGCCCAGTCTTCAGGCCGGCCAAACTTAATTCATCCCGCAGATAAAGACCTGGTATCTGTCGGTCTATGCAAACTCGGTGCGCAGCTAATCCTGTTCGGCCTGCGTGCTATGATCACTCCAGACCTATTCCCCAGTCCCGAAAGATCAATCGGTAAGCACTGGTCACAGATGCGACGGTTCCGGCTTGAGTTCCATTCCCTCCGTCCAGACAGTCGGTGGTACTTTGTCGGTCCCGGTGGCGAGGATCCATACGACTCTGAACAAGGAGGTTACAAGATCTTTAGACCCAGAACACTACCCCCGTAAAACCGACACGGATGAAAACAGGGATGTCGACGCTGAGTACGGTGACAACCCAGATGACGAGTATGATATCGAACTAGACGTTTTCCGCGTCAAACCCTGCAGGGAGCGGATTGAGCCCCTGCTTGCGGCCTTTGCAAAGGCTCTGACTTGCGACAATATGCCGAGCTTCGAGGACGCTGAGATCTTTACCCACTTGTGGTGGGGCCCTCCAGAAGAAATTTAAATCAAAGGGTTTAGTTTCCCAATGAAACATGGTCATAGATGCGGTATTAAATTTATTGTTGGGCGTGGAAGGAAGACACAACAAGACAGTGATGCTACTGCTGCTTCAATAACACCGGTGGTACAGTGGCAGGTTGGGGACTGGAGACCTAGCGAGAATGCCATGAGTTTGTTCCAAAACCTAGGACAGCAGGAGTGGCTGGATATCGAGTGGAAGAAGTATAGATCTACTGCAGAGTTCGACTTGCTGGGAAACAGCGAGTCCTCGCCCATATAGTCATGCGAGCGACCGCCACTCGTTGTCGTTATCCAAATAATTACAGGACATGCTTACACTTGCCTCTTTTCATGAAAGAACGGAAATTCTGGTCTTCATCACGCAACAATGTAGACTCGAGAAGGGGAGTATCGTTGAGTATAGCGGCGCCTGGTTAGGGTCTCGAGTTTGCGCTCCTGTAGATCACTTGCATGCGCCCTATCATCGTGTGGCCTAGGAGCAAGATTTAGTGTCTCTTCTCTTCCTTTGCTGTGTGAATTTAGATGATTCTAGTCATGAAGCGCGATTAGCATGCATCAGGACTCTGACCTATGGATGCTGCTAAAATACAAATGCTGACTGTCCCTCTTCCGCCTGAAGCTGGGCATTGACATGCGAAAACTCAATTTTGGTCTTAACTTCGATCTATAGGTGCAATGTGGAATTCAATGAATTGGTACGCCTTTCTGCACGATACCGCGTAGCATCAAACTACAGAAGGGCCACCTTTAATCAAGAGGTAATGACGGACAACGAACTGACAACATCTGAACGGAAAAATCGGATGATAATTTTTCAATACTGAGATTATATACGTCTTAGCCCTTTTGATCAATATGATACAACGGAGCCGAATTTTCCAGAAGGTACAGGACAAAGAGATTTGGAATCAGTATTGGGACCAGAATTGAGGCTGCGTTGCTCCAGCATACCACACCATATCTTTTATCAGACTACAGTATTCACATTTGACTCTCTCTTCTTTGCGATTTTCAAGGATGTCGACATTGATTTACATAGATAGACTGGAGCCTTTCATTTGAAGTGTACTCAAGGCTCTGCGTCTGTGTCTGATCTGCAAGAATGAACGAACACCCTCTCTACGTCCTGTAGATGCCCCTCTCCCTCTACAAGTACCACCAGCATTCAGCACTGCATTCGATATACACCCTCGATCTTAACATGTAAACCCAGACCCAGCGTACGTACAGGTGTAGGTAGGTGCCCCTTGACAGCAGTATGGTTTTCCACTCTTGCATTGGCATTGTTCGCCAGACGTCGCGCACCAGTCACTGCATGACACGCGTTTATTCAAAAGGTCTCGAGCTTCGATTCCAGTAAGACCTTGGGCAGGCTGTGGGGCAGCTACAACGATCGTGGCCATAGCGAGAAATGCGATGAATGACTTCATTGTAGATGATGTGTTGTTCAACAGCTGAACTGTGTCGGTCATGAAGATTTTGAAAAGAGGATTGACTGTGTTGAGATGAAAAGATGATTCTCGTAATGAGACGAAGTCGTAGACTTTATACTTCGGAGCGCGTGCTGTCTGGCGATCTCACACAGTGATTGCCTAATCTGAACCTTTCTCTATTGTCAGTGTAGAGAACAACTCATTCAATCGGCAGATTCATTTGTCGATATGCCGTGTGCAGGGGCCTTTGTGGCCAGACTCATCAATCATAAAGCTTATGCAACTGGTCTGGCCTGATATGATATGTTGTCACCCGTCCTCAATTTGACCAGTGGATTAATTTCAATCGATAAACTGAGAAGGCCCGTTCCTACTGGTACCCCAGCGTTAGTAAGATGGAGTGGGAGATTTTATCAACCCAGAAGGTTTGTGACGCGTAATCATCGAAACAAGAGCAGTAAGGGAAAGGCTAAACGCTTAGAGAAAGTCACATTATTGTGCAGAAGTCAGCTCTCATAATAGTAATATCTATGTATTTGAATACACCTTCTTGAGAGAGTACTGTGATAATAATTCGATACGACACACCGATCCCATTGAATCCAGCCTGCCTAGACTCTGTGTTGAAAATTGATATGACCCATAATTTGCACGTGGCTGGGTTCTCAACATTGGTGGATTAGATACTCTTCTTACGTGTAATGAACTTTGCACAATATGTATTACGAGTACCGGTCCGAAATTATATTGCAAGTCAAAACTATCAAAACAGGTTCCATGTGATTCCCCTGATAGGATGACAGCATCAATCTTGTAAAAGGTAGACAGTGCTGAATAGTGTGTAAGTATAAGACGTCTCCCAGCTGCGACTATTCGATAGCACCATCATCTAAACACGAGGTCTTGTCGTATCCAATACAATCATCTCATACTCAAGAACTTTTCTCAAACAACCTCAAAATGCAGTTCCCTCAATTCTCACTCCTTACCATCTGCCTCCTCACTGGAGCAGTCGTCGCTGATTACCCTCGTAACTGCCAACCAGGGGGTTAAAAACCAGCTTGCTGTGCAGCTCAAAACCCAGAGAAAGCCTGCAACTACCCTGCCTATGGTAACATTTGCTGTTAGGCTGATGGACTCAACGCGAAAAGGACTGTTCACTTAATCAACAGCATTAAGGTGAGGGTTGTTCGTGTCTGAAAACCAATTACACTGACTCTTGCAGTTGGCCCTGGCAAACCTGCAAACACTTTCTTCTGATATGTCATGACACATCAGAATGTCTCTCATTAGTCACTACTATGCAGGGTATTTTGCTTCAATTGCCCAACGCAGATTACATAGTCAAAGAAAAATAAATCTGTGCTCATATGATTCGTTTCATAGCTCTAGAATGACCGTGTGAAGAATTCTCTAGAAGAAAGTAGCCTAACAATCTGAAGAATCTCTGGTAAAGTTTTTCAATTGGAACTTGCATAACATATCCAGTCGATGTTGAGACCATTTCTCAAGCCTAATTTCACCCGAAAAGCAAGTAAAGAGCAACTTGCATAGTCTGAGAGCTCCTCAGCAAATGCAAGTACTGGTCACACTATCAGCTACCTATTCTCAGAGCTAGTCCTGGATGAGGTAGATCTCAGGAAAGTATATCACTGTACTTGAACTAAAGAGTCTCTATAGCTTAGTCGTGATATGCTCATATGTGATTAGCAGTTCCAGGCAGAGAAATGCTGAACCTGCAGAGATGAACGTAATTATGTTACAGAATCAAGACATGGTCACTCATATATGAGGGTATCTCTACCCTTGCTGCAAAGTTGGAAGCAAAATCTTGTAACATAGTGGGACGGAACATGCAGACTAAAATCATAGCAATTTTGATTGAGTACAGTACAATGAGAGAAATGGATTATTCTGAATAGCGACGAACGGTTTTTAGAAACCGAAATGCTAATTAGCCGTACAGAGCACATGCTCAATCATCGCAGGGATCGAAGAAAGAATCATCTTTGCAACACGTGTTAAATTTCGTGCAGCCATATGTGCAACAGATTCCCTTGTTTTTGTCGCAGCAATTATTAAAACAATCATTGTTGTCGCGACAGCTGGCTAAGATGACTGAATCAGTAACCTATTTGCGAGCTCTTGCGCAGTCATTGGGAGTATACATACCTGCTGCAAAGCCAAAAAGCAGAGCAAACTGAATAATGCGCATCGTTCTGGAGGTAGCGTTGGTTGCGGTTTGCGTAGCTTAGTTCAGCAAACGAACTCTAATTGGGTATTTGATTTCAGGTTTGAAACTAGTCTTCTCACGAGTCAAATTGGTTGGAACGCTCTTTCGGTTATTCAATGAAGATTAAGTATGGGCTAGCGGAACACAAGTACTTTTAACAAGCCCATGCAGGTAACATAATAGACTCTCATGAGTATACGTATACACAGTGCTAGTAGACCTAGCATTCTGTGTCTTGCTCCATGATATCCCGGACTGTTCGCGACGTCTCGGACACAGGGATTCTAAGGTTTCCAGATGATTTCATGACACGGAGCGGCATTGATGACACCCTACGTTTCTTGAAAATCAAAATTTGCGACTGTGGTAGACCCACTCTCAACAAAAGAGTTTCCAAGCCGAGCCGTTTGTGCAGCTTGCAGTGGGGCTATCTCACTTGTTCCTCGGTATAGTAAACTCAACAGAATATAGAATAAACGAGCTGGAAACTCTAAATGACATGACAATCGTGCGACACAAGCTATGCCACGTAAGAAGTGAGCTGAGTAAGCTTGACATCAAAATTCACCGCAAGAAACACACTGTGTACTCCGCAGATGCAGAGCTAGGCTTTGTTAGACTTCATTTGGAGGACAGGCGTACAGAGGAAGCATTATTCGTCGTAAATTATCATACAATGATGCTTTTAGGGGACTTTATAAACTAGTTGGGTTCATAGTCAATCAAGACTAATAACACTAAAACAAGGACTGGAGATGTCTTTACAGCAAGTAGGTATGTAGGTGGTAATACAACAGGTCATCTAGGCAGTTTTGAAAGGGGTGGGTGCTGGCTCTAGCGTGAATGCTCAGGTTTTGGCGGAAGACCTGGCGGCAAGACCAAATCTCTCATCATAGTCCAAGAAAATATTTGCCGGGGCAATGTAGATCAAAGACCTATCTGATCTACGTGGTTTTAGTCGCTACAATGTATGTTCATTGTATGTCTTAATCTTGATGATGCCTTAAGCTCTGGTCGTGTCCTTTCTTCAAGCGTTTCTGCTGTTCTCTTAGGATACTGTTGCACGGTAAAGAGAATAAACAGCAGTCTAATAAGATTTCATATGAGATTAATTCATTACCATCAAAGGCGCTTGGTGCACTGTTTGTACCCGATGGAAATCGAGCTAAAAGGATGGGAACCAATACTTTCTGGGTGACTATGTTTATCGCAACAGTAGAGTGACATAGGAAAGTTGCAAGGCAGCAGTTCTTTTCTCAAGTTTGCGATACACCAGGGGTATATCTCTAGTCTTTAATGGAATCTCCCAGACTTAAAGTTCCATTGCCTTGGAGGTTTTCTGTATGCCAGGACTGGAAAAAGCATGTGAACTTTAAGTTGGGGTAATTGTAGTTGCTACTGCCAAAGAGCCACTGTGCCCTTGGAGAACCGCAACTCGATTCGATGAAAGCATAACACATCTTTTTCGTTAGTGCTTGAAGCTGCCTAGTGCACTATGTTAGCGCTGCGCTATACCAATTTCCATCATGGGGCGAAGTCCGGCTAAATGCCTAGCGTAGGGTGGAAAAAATATATATAGGATCAAAGTCCGCTCCAATTAATAGTACCTTGAGTAGCTAACTTATTGTTGAGGATAAGCGCAGTCTTTCTTTCAAGGAAATCACTTGACTCTCCACACACCAACTCACGACCACATGCCCTCCCAACTGGTAGACGACTGCATCCGTATGGACCTCCTTTACCGACTCCGTTGGAATCTTTTGGCCGACTTACAAAACATTGAAATCATTTGGGGGCCTGCAGAAGAGGAGATTGTCATTCCGTTTTTCGATCATTCCTCAGCGGATGCGGACTTGGGTGTGCCTATCCTAAGCAGTGTTGAGGTGAAGAGCCGTGAATGTGACGAGAAATTTCGACTCTCGTACGACAGTGAGCCTGAAGAGGATGGCTATCGACCCCCGTCGCCACTTGTCATTCGAAACGAGGATGGAGGATCTATTACATTGAGACAATTTGTCACCGAAGTGCATGCATATCTGAATGAGCATCTGGTCGAAGTGAAGAAAGCTCAGCGAGTGATGGCCGCAGAGCCTTGGTCGGAGTCACTCTTGTACTTCCGACGCGCCCGGCCATATGAAACTGATGATGGTAATATTGTTGTGTATGTCGAGATGATGCCACGTGCAGCAGATACCAGATTCAGGGATATACTTTGGGCCCAGCAATTGAATAAAGCCCGCGAGTATGAACGGAAGATCCAGGGCCGGCGGTTTCGCCTCAGAAATCCTAAATAGCCCCAGCACTGGGTCAACCGACGCAGATTTATGATAACATTTCAAATTCAACAAATCATAGTGTTAAGACAAAGCTGCTAAGCACAAAAGTCTTAGAGCTATAGCTTAGAAACATCAAGATCCAAGCCTTGACAGCTTATTTACATAAGTTTGCAGCCACACAATCTTAGAGGTTTAGCGTTACAACAGCTTTATAACGATTAGTATTTCACTTCAATCTACTACTAGGTATAGCTACTAGGTTTCTACGTCAACTACATCGAGACTGCCGCTGCTAGTTGAGGTGTTGGGCGTTGGAAATTGACAGGTGTAGGCCATCCTGAATTTCGGTGAAAATTGCTGAGGCCGTGGTCGCTGACTGTGCCTGAAGTACCTGATCCCCGGGTGAACCGAGCTGGTAACAGTGAGCCAATCGAGGTTCACGCTAGCTACCTGGAGCACGCCCAAGAGGTTAAGAACTTCCACCGCCGTTATCCAAGTAGGCCAGGATAGTCGAATGAAGTAAGGTTCACGTCGAGGAGAGTGGTATCAGGGTAGCGGCCTAGATGGGAACTAGGGGGCGCTTTGCGCTTGGCAACTGTGAAGTATCTGTGCGAATGTACAGCCGCCACACACTACCGCTAAATGACGCGTCACCAATACGCGACACCAAGAAAGCATTGTATAGAAGCTGGTTTATCGATGCAAGAGTCGAATCTAATAACCGGATGATCCGTAATATGAGATCTCAAGATCTGATTTTGTGTTGTCATTTCTCTAGGGCACTAGTGTGCTGTGCTCCATGCGTACCATCACTAGCGTCGGCGTACATGGTACCTACCCATTTGATGCTAGTTTCGGTGTAATGCAGGGAACACTCGAAATTAGCTGTAAGCAACACACTATTCTCACTGTAACGACAACAAACATCGTTAAATCAGTCTCTAGCCTTGAGGTCAATACATCACCATCTATCGATGTCTAGCTAGGATTGAGATCCTTATACCCGTGCTACTGATGGGTAGTAGAGAAGCCGGAGCAGGAGCCGAGCTTCAACAGCACCACCTACCTTTGTGCGCCCATCACATTCAGTAAAGGCATTGGTAATTCTTAGCCTTTTTGAGGTTGCTCAACAGCCATATTTTTTGCCTCTCTTCGTGATGTTTTGGCCTTCTCTGCTGCATTACGCACATCAACAAACATTGATCCTGACAAGCTGTAGCTTGCCTGTGTTCAGCAAGAACTCTCCTGCCTACCAACTTTTCCTCCTTCTTGTTCTACCCTTGATCACTCTCTGTCTCTTTTACTTCGCTGCTTCCTGAGCTGTCCAGAGTTTGCCAAACCCTATTCCTCTCTGCTCTACCTCTATTCGAAGCCCTTTCCCCTGTATACTCCGAGGCAACCACCAATCAGCTCGTCTCTATTTTTCATCGATTTCAAAATCCACATTTAGCTTGTCTGGCTTCTTTGGCCTTTTGTTGGTTCTTAAGACCCTTTCTGGGCTTATTCGCTTCATGCTGGCTGATCTCCACCGAGCAGTAGTGGCGGAAAGCGATGCTTAGATCCTCAATTCGTCTGATGTTCAGATGCTGGAATACCTCTCTGTATTAGAAATAGTTATAGCTGATTCTGGTGGATCAAATGAGATTCCGGGCTAATCAGCCTGGCTCTTAGACACGCAGCTCGAACTGTTTGAGCAAAAAGCCTGGACCCAGTGAGAACAAGCCTGTGGCTTCAATGCCATTTAGGACTAAAGTCCGCAGCGAAATTGGGTTTTAGCCGCGCCAAAATACTTAAAGAACATCTTGCTTCACTAGTTATACATAGAAGCCCATGTCTACCATACCCAAACTGCTTGAGCTCTCTTCTGTACACTGATGACACGCTCTAAGACTACTATGTTCAGTGGCTCCAGAGTACCGGTATCATGATGTGGGAACCGAACTACCGCCATCTTCCTGGTCGTATAGGGTTCAGATAATGCCGTGAATGCGTGGCTTCTATGGCCCTTAACGTCCAGCAGCCTCCCAGACCTCCGACCCGTAGCCTCATCCTCTCGGTCAAATGCTTGAATTCAACTGTATGTGAGCATTTCGATCAAACTAGACACCTCCCTGAAGATAGAGTTTTGTGCCAACTCAATGCCTATCCTGGCAAAAAAGCCAGCAACAATACTAATTAAAGCTTGGTTCTCCTTCAAGCAGTCTAGGTCCAATTCTAGTAGAGTACACACCACAAGAAAGCATAATGCAAGGGTGTTGAGGAACAAACAATGTCTATGACACGAATGGTTAGCACTATCCAAAATGAGAGAGCTATGTTGCAGGATACGCACTGGTTTTGGAGTATCTGTTCAGAAGATATCTTGTTGGAGGATATGACTATCTCCCTGATAGATGACTTGAGTTGTTCCTTACACTCTTTCCACCCAGCGGGAAAAGAAGACTCTGAGTCTGATAGTCCTGTACTTGCTAACTGAAGCCGAGCTTCATGATAATGACAGGACATCTGAAGCTGGATCCGCACCGTGTCACGGTTTTCTAAAGACATCGTCATCAGGCTTGCCACAACCCCCCTGTACCATCCATCTAGCTCCGTGGATAGTTCTATAGTCCTGTTGATATGATCTCTGGCCAGCTCCGCTTCCGCGCTTACACGAAGCTGCAGGATCTTTGAAGTGATCTTGGAGTACTGAAAGCGGCCCCACAACCATTGTAGGGATAATTCTGTGAGTGTGTTATCCTGCAATGTGCTATCCGGCACGCTCATGGTTGGGAGAGAACCGTCACCGAGTAGCTATTTGCCTTGCCTTAGCCATACCCTAGTTGGCCACAGATCATCGTAGAAGCGGATAACTTACAGAAAAGGTTTGCCACCTCAGCGCATAAGACTTATCAATACAGTACAACATCCACATGGCTCGCATAGTCTGGGCAGCCTGCTTATCACTAACGCAGGAACTACGAAGAGCGGATCGAAGGTGGAGGCTTAGGGAGGCTACAGTTGTAACGCTGCAAAGCAGAAGCTCGGGTAGGTTTTCTGATCCAATTTTCTCAGCAAGGCAGAGCTAACAATGTCAGCTAATCTTTTCGCGGTACGTAGTTGGAGCTTTACGAACTGCGGCAACAAGCGCCTTACTTGTATTAGCATAATTCTGTTTTCCTCGAGCACATAAACCCACCATGAACTGTCGGATGCTGCTGTTCTGGCGCTGTAGTAGCATTGACGTTTCTAACATAGCATCCAGCAACGCTGCTTTAGAAGCCAGACCTACTTCTGAGTCTAGTAAAGCTCCCCAAGCCAGCGACGTCATCAACAAAGACATATCGGTAACATCTATAGGTGGCCTTCCAGTGTCTAGAAGCCACTCACCTATGCGCATGATATGCTGCTCCTGGATGAAAAGACTTAATCTGCCACACATGTAAGCGTGAGTAGTACGTTTATTACAAAAATGACCTACCCTCCAACCTCTCTGAATGCCTCTTGCAATGCATTAGCACGCTCCTATTAGATACTTCCATAGACATACGTTGGATCAGTCTCCTTACTGGAAGATTGCTCAAAGCTAAACCCTGTTGTTCTTTTCCAGGATCAGCCTTGCGCAAAAGATCATGGATGCAAGTCTGGTGCCCTGTAGAGAGCAGTGCTTCGATTTTAGCCAACACTGCCTGCTTACGACGGCTCCCTCGATCTGCGTTTTCGAAAAGGGTAGTGATGCCGTATATTCTGTGGTTCAGAAAGGGTTTTACCTTTCTAGTGTTAGTAAATACATGCCGTATAATGCAAGACGCAATAAATACCTCTGCTTTATCGGCTGATATTCTTTCTGAGAGTAGCGTGACGTTGCATTGGGTGACACCATTGTCTTCTCTGGTTTCAAGGAAGTCATGAGGTGGAGTAACGCTGTGCTGGTGCCGATTCTGTTCGCAGCCCACTTCGAGCCACTTTAGCGTGGACGTTCTTTCTGAAGGGGTGTAGGACGGTGTCTGGTTCTGAACGCTGTGTATCCGCTGACTTAGTTCTATTCTTCAGTTAGCCAGTAGCTCTGTTGGGCAAGGAAGGATTGCTTTCACGGAAAGGACTGTGGACAGATTCCCTTGATCGCTCAATATCAGTAGCAAAGGAAGGCTGATATGTACCAATATGCGTGGCTTCACTATCTCCTAGTATCATCTCGTTTAAGAAACTTAAGTCTGGGTATGAATTCGGGGTCTCTACCATGAACTGCGAGAAACACCCCTCATTAAATGGGGTAGTTAACAGATCATGTCGAGTTGCCCCGACCTGGCAGACAGCAACGTTGGAGTGATGATCCTTAATTAACGGATGAGACATCGCTTCGTCATGCGTAGCGTATAACTGTCCTGTCGCAAGTGCATTGTTATTCGGAGTCTGGACATTAGTTTCTTGTACACGACGGCGTAGGGGACGTATGTTGTATTCGCATGTAGACTCGGTGCGCTGCTACAGTATTAATAAGAAATATAGCAGTGAACAAAAATGCCTTCATGTACCTGGCAGTAGTTGCATGGCTTCGCTCCATCACCTATACTGCTCAGCAATTGCCTAGGTCATCAGAGAGTACTCTTACATCGACCTTTTCTGTGGCGGCATGCCTCACATGCACCTCTTCGTCGAGTTAACTTGGAGTTAGGAGCACTCGTCTAGTCGATAAGAGCGTTTTTGAACAAGTCAAAGAGGAAAAGAGCAATGTCTTAGTTAAGCAAAGCTCAATCGATTTGTAATCTCTGGAGCAGATATCACACGGCCTTACTATAACGCTGTTGCTCCAACGATTTGTGCTTGGGCAGCAACTAATAAAGGCGCCCATACTGCACTATATAAAATGCAATGTCCACGCATGACCTTGTTTCACACGTCGCTATTGCAAATTGTTACTCTGAAGGAGACAGATTGCAGTGGCGATCCTTACGTGTGCCTGGTCTGACACCTTGTTGATGTTCGTAATTGAAGTTGTGATATATCTCATCCTGTGAAGTTAGCGAGCGGTCGCAAGCAGCCGGCGCAAGGGGGAGGTAAATCTTACGCGTGATTGATTACATGTTAGCTCCTAGAATCGGGCCGCCTTACTTCCCCCTGTGCGATCGAGTGCATGAGGTCGCGGAATCCTCGGATGCATCACCCTGTATTAACTACTACGTTTTTTACGAGCAATTGCTGGTTTTTTTTTGGCTCTACCTCTTTCGTCAGGGGGAAACATTTTCTTCTTGTTCATGCACCATTCAGTCGTTAGACCGCTAAATTTTATGATTACATGTTACTAAGCGTGCTGCGTCTTTTGAATCAATAATTGTAGCGTGAGGTCGATTTTGAGATATTTCATAAGATAGTCTAGAGATGTAAATCGGCATATGATAGAGCATCGGAGAGGCACGGTCCAGGAAACATACTAGGCATTCTCACACTGATTGAAATACCACAGGAGCATCAAAGGACGCCAGGCAAAGCTATGCAATTGCATAACAAGCCGGTCAAGCTGCTGCAACGTGTATGCAAAATTACTTTTAGAGGGACTAGAACCTTAGTGGGACGAAATTAGCAGAATAGATACTTTTGGCAACAGCTGTGAGATGTTCTAGCGGCAAATGCTTACGGGAGATTCGCTTCGCTACGAGCGGGTAGACCTGCTTCCGTGTGCCGACTTCCCCACTGTTATTCCACAGCACCTTCGAGTGCCTGTCTTTGCACCCCTACCGATATGCCAGCGCCGGCTGCGTTTCGTTCATTCCAACACGTCGTGCACGAACCGTATCACTGTTTCGCGGATCTGCCGATATAGCGATACGCTTAGATAGTAACGAAGGAACCCTGTTTTACCTACGGACGTGGCTTTGCATTTCGAAAGTATGAATATGCTTTCCCTCTATCAAAATGGCGTAGGCTGCTATAATTCATCCCTTGATTTACCTGAGCACATGAATCGGCACCTGCAACTAGCCGTATCTATCACCCCAACTGCTGTCTTGTCTCATACGATCTTGACCCGTGTTGAATCTCACTCTCATTGCCAACGACAATGAAGGATCTGTATATAAAGGGTTATCAGTCAGGCTTCGAACTAGCATTGACGCAAGACACTTTCTACCCAGACTAGAGGTGCTATACCAGCTCCATGCTAGGACGAGCGCGCCAAACAAAACAAATGCCGTATCGCCAGACCGGTCGTAAGCCCCTGTTAAGAGGCTAGAAAAGGTGTTCAGGGCTTCTGCTGGCATCCGTAAACTTCTGGCGAACAATTTTCATGAACTTAGCCACGCACCCTGCCAGAGCATCGGGAGCCACATCATAGTCTTTGGTTGCAGTGGACTGTCTAATCAAAATGAGGTACTTTGTAAATTGCTGACTTCATGTAATGCTAAAAAATAGTGAAGCTCTTGAATAAGCAAGTCTAGAAAATCAACAACTTACATACTCACGATGGTAATCTGCAATTATAGATCACAGTTTGTGTTTGGGTTTTGTAACTATCTATCTAGACATAAATTCCTCGCTATTGGCTATCAAGTCTACTGTTGACTATACTTTACCTCGCTAGTGACTCATTGTTTAAGTAATCCCTGCGGAAGTGCCCTACTACGCCTCCTCAAATACATGCCCTTGCATCCTAGTGCTTTCTACATTCTAGACAGGATCATTTATTACTTCTTTCTCTACTATGCTGTTGCAAGCAACCTTGAACACTGTTGAACAACAAAGACTTCGTGCAGATAGGTTTCAATAATCAATTTAACATTCGCCCACGTATCTACCATTGTACTACTTGCAATCGTAGTCGGCCGAGCTTAAACTCTTTGTGTAAAGAGAACTCCATACAACGACTATGAAATGCACCAGTCTGCAGGATTTGGTTACAATCCTCCATTTGCTCCTCCCTGGTTGCCTCCGTCAGGTCCACTGCTTGACTATATCGTAACTTGTCAGCGGAAAAGACTATGCAAACTAGCGCACACTCGTGCACGGAGGACTATCCACTTACACCCTTCTATATGATAAAGATAGGTCAATATATCAACGAACAATCTAATAACTAAGGAGATACTTTACCTGGGGGTCCTGTGTTTTTAACGTGGTTAGTAGTATTTCAACGTCTTAGGTTATAATATGTACATACTCGCTATACATTGTTAGTTAATCAATTATATATGTGATGAGCCACTTCATGTCTACATACCTTCACTGAATCGAAGTCTGAACTCGGCATAGCTGCCACAAGGCTGACGAGCGCCAGAATACTGATGAGGTACTTCATGGTTGAATTGGGTTGTTGGTGAAAGAGTTGTTTTATCTTGTAAAGTCGGATCTGTAGGATGATGTTTTGCTCTGGAGGGAAATGCGCTTGTTTATATAGCTATCAGATATACCAAATGAGTCTTCTTGTCGCACCAACAATACCGATATTGTGCAATCTGGTTCGTAATGCAACACATTTCCGGTACAGCAAGAATCGTTCCGTCGCGGTACTGGTACAGTCTAATGGTCAACACGAGTGAAACAGTCAATCGGTAATAGTATGATAGGTAAAATGGCGCGGATGCAACGCCACTCCGAGGATACTGCTGTCTACTCAGTGAGTATCGGAATTTGAGTACCGGGTGCACGGTCATAGTAAACGACGCTTCATAGACTACATGAGGCTAGATCAAACGTGGTCTTTACTCATCATTATACTAACATGATGTAATTGCTTCGAGTGACTTACAATACAATCCTAACTATAAGCATTCTAATTGGATACAGCACCATTTCGATCTGTTGTGGTCCTAATTCGCTCCGTTGCGGACCTAGTTCGATCCGTTGCGGACCTAGTTCGATCCGTTACGGACCTAGTTCGGTCCGTTGCGGACCTAATTCGATCCATTATCTCTACATCGTATACACACCGTTAATATCCTTGCATGGAAAATCTTATGCGGTCAACTTAGAATACTAAGGCCCGCATGCTAGACTGTAGCATGTCTGTACCGCAACCTGGTCTTAGGGAGAAATTAAGACAATAACTATCAGTTTCGCAGATCATGCGCCCCAGTAATATTTTAGCTACCCCGGGCCATCCACGTCAGATTCCTGCTATCCTTGCTGTTATGCAAGCAAAAGAAGCGATGATTTGGATACTGTATTGCCACTTATCCCCTCACACACCTGATGATTTTGCCCACTGTGCACACAACAGCACGACGACCTAGCGGGCACCCACACATATATATGTATATATGTATCTTTGTACTCTGTAGAGTCCAGCTTCCAAAACACTAGCAACATCCTTTCCATAAATCAATCATATTTTCAACCAGAACGTTCGCAACGTTACAGGATTTCTCTAGGTTATCTTCTACGTTATGCACCTACAATGGACGAAACGCTCTGATGAAGAGGTGAGTACCGTCTTTTGTCACTTTGATTTGACAATAAGACACAAGTAATAACAAATACGCTAGATTTGCGAGTCGCGTCAAAATAGGAGGCGTATTCTTCTCTACATATTACTACTTGTCGCTATTAGTATTAGTATCTCTATTGCGTACTCACACTCACCATGGGCTATCCCTGCTGCGAAAAGCCTAATCCCAGAATCCGGGCAAACAAAGACTATGGAACACTGGGAAGATTGCGGAGGAACGCCTGAAGAAGCACACCACCGGAACTGTCATTTTGACATCCTGTCTATGGCCTGGCAAACACATGAGTGCTTTGATCATGCTACTGCATCTGCCTCTCTAGCTCACCATGAGTATTTCAACACATCTGACGTACACTCTGACCACGCACCACACGAAGGCCAAAGTCAGCAACAAGAAGATAAGGACATCGTAACTACAGCCTGGAAGTTCTTCCTCGACGAAGAAGGCCAACATGAGGTCCCACTTTCCGTCGTACAGTCTGGAGAGCAGACAATCTACGTTACCCAGGAATACCATTATACGCATTGTACGTATATGTGGCGCCAGATGCACCGGGCATATGCAGAGCTAGGATACATCGATAGCCATTTAGCGAACTGGAGGCATACACTGCACTGTCAGAAAGTACTTCTAGCGGGCATGGGCGACAAAGATCAAATAGGTGCGGTAGGGAAAGTTTTGTATCCCAAATGTATCAAGGTTGGAGATGTCTCAGGCGAGCAGGGTCTGATACAGGCGAATCCATACTAGGCATATACTTTCTTTCTAATTATCGAGAGCCCGTTATCTTTGTTAATAAATTTGTAATGAACAGTATCATATCACATATAGCGTGAATATCCACATCTCAAACTCACCTTCAAGCAAAGAATAGATCTACATTATGAAGGCAAAGATTGGTGTTGCTGTAAAAGTCTAAGTTCGAAGCTCTGATGTTGTAAGTAACAAAGTCTTGTGTATCGCTATCACGATCTAGCGAGCAGGCGTTGCATCGCTTAGTGCTCGATCATTATGACTCATGATTTTGCTCTCTTGCGAATTAGCCAGTTTTCTTTGTTGATAGTTCACATTTTATTTGGTCCTGGTTCTTTTTCAGAGTGTTGGCAGCGGGCCATATCCTATACGCGATCAGAACCCAGCTCGTGAGCCTCTCAGAACGACTCCAGAACTATCAAGGACTCAAGAATAGAAGAAGAATCTTGTGCTATATTTGGAGTAACTATGATGTCTAAAATGCTTAATATGAATGAATCTAGGCCAAAGTTTCATAACAGATTTTCTTCTGCATCAGATGGTCCAGTAATAATACTAACAATTTTCCAAAGCAGTCAGAGCTTCAGTACTAGACAAATAATCTGGAGCTAGAGCCAGGAAAGCTTGGATTGATAACACTTTTTATCGTCTTTGTTTTTTTTCCAAGCTGCGAAATTTCTGTAATGGTACAGCGTTGAGATAATGCAATGCAGAATAAGAGAGGGAACAGGCTACGATCTGTCATTGGCAGTCACGTGAGGTATGAATAATTGGAAACTGATGGCGATCATCCTTTGGGTTGGAGTTGGTTGATTATCTTCGGCTACGATGAAGATCTGTATCAAGCTCAAATTCGGTCAGGTAATACCTGCTACACGACGATAATCATACCTGTTATGCAAGGCCACTTTCAAATTATGCTATAGCATCGTGTTATTCTATTGAGCCTCCAGGACTTGCTCACATTACTCTGAATTCAATAGCCTATAAGGTTTTCTATGAGTGTAAAGTCTGACACACCTCTACTCATAGCAACAAATGTTTCTATTCATATAACTTCAGGATTAAATTTTCTATATACTAGAATATTCATTAGATGAATGAGAGAGGATTAAACAACGATCATTAACAAGAAAAGCCAACAGTCATTAAAATAGCAGCACCCAGGTAAGGATAGTGCTTACAATAGAGGCAACGATAGAGGCAATCATAACATCCTATTCTACCCACCACCGCTTCCAATAGCATTTATTCCCATTCTAAACTCTTTCTATAGCTGCTCAGACTAACTACGGCTTATCATATATGACCAACACTTAGCCGCCTAAAGTTTAACCACAACCAGGGCCTAGTCCAACATACTACGTTAGTATCCTTGATATATATGCTGATTTTCAGTATGTAAGTACTGACATGATATGAGGCGGAGAACCACAATAACTCAATATCTCTTGTGAGCTCCTGCCTTTTGGAAACCTATCCTAGCATCAGACCATGAGCATAGCACTCCCCAACGTGTTGGAACTTCAGCTCAGGCAGAAGCGGCTGAGACGATCTCTTCCTTCATCTACGTCTCTCAAATCAACGGCACCCCCGCGCCTTGTAAAAAAGCAAGTCAATCGTCTTTTTCCAGAGCTCTTGGTCGAAGAAAACCTTTCTAGTGAAGAGCAATTTCCTTTTGTGACAAACGTAAGCCATTGAGTCTCCATAGCGCTTCTTTCGAGCCTCATGGACTAAAGCGGAAACTCGTACTTCCTCTGGAATGTTTATATCTTCTTAACTACCAAATAAGACTCTTTCCCAGTACGCTGTCGCACCCACCCGGAGATCAAATTCATTCACTTCGCGCATCGACTTTCCATTAACCTATGTCGCAATGTGGGCCTCATAAGGCTAGATTTCAGACCCGTCAGGATGTTACCTGGCCCTGAAATTTCCCAAAAGATTTGTGGATACCGCACTCCATCGTTATGAGCTTCTGCGAAACGATAATACAGCCAAATTTTACTAAAGGGGTTATCAACCAAGAATCTATGAAACATCGGAGAGTCAGGCCCATGAATTTCGTCGGATGGCAAAGGGAGATCGAAATTGGAGGAGTCGAGCAAAATGCTGTCTAGAAGTATTCTGGATACAATATGTCCGCGTACAATTAGTCTATCTGGATTCGGAGATGGGGTCACGATAGCATCTCGATTCCCAGAAGTAAAATGTTTACTGATATAGAGTACCAAAATCGGAGTGCCAATGTATTTGTCCCAACGTGGGACCCAGCTAGGGATAGGGATCGGGTTTGAGCTGTCTGGGTCGTGTTGTACGGCAGTCGGAATCTCGAGGGAATTCGTGCGGTTGATCTGCGAGACTGCCAGATCCCGGTATACATCTTCTACAGGTTTTCTGTAATCTGCCTCTATGAGAGGTGGAGGAAGCTTTTCGTCTCTGTATGTTTATTCTGACCATGTCTTCGCCAGATATTTGATAAGCCGGATTTCTTTCGTGTCAGAAATGTAGGGGGTAACCAATCCTCGACATTATTCATGTTTTCCAATTCTTGGGAAGCCATGTTCCTGCGCTGACAGTCCGAGACTTTGAATGAGAAAGAAGTCCCAAGTTTTGTCCCTAGCATTCGTAGCTTTGAATGGTCGAGCGTTGTTCAACACATGGAAAAAGGTAGAACCAGGCGCAAAGGTGGAGAAAGCTATGTAAAGGCTGCGGATGCGTTAAAACTTCTCAATAAACCCTGACCTGACTGAAAGGGTCTTGCAATAGTGATGGAGAAATACAATTTTGTTCCGATAGAATACCATTCTTCCACCATGTGTCCCCGGCACAGGAAGGCCTTGGAGGCAAGATCCACTTATCGTAACACCCCAGTCCGGGAAAACCATGAGAGGGAAAAATAAATCCTCTTGGTGTGCGCTTTTTCTTCTCGGTCAGGCTTGAATAGTGCCACGTTCGTAAATCCTGACACTATAGGTGTACTATCTACAAGCCACTAAAAACGTTCACAAGTTCCAGCGTCAAAACTGTTGAACTTCCCTCCCAGGTTAATGATTTCTACGAGCCCTCCAAGCAGTCTGTTGAATCTGCAAGGATCACTGGGGCATCGCCGTAGAGATCGTGTCCAAGCCAGAAGAAGACTTCTGAAGCATTGCCATGAAATTTCACTATCAAAGCAGCCTGTATGTTCTTCTCCAGGTTTTCCTGTTGACTGATACAAAGGCCATTAGCCCACAACCAACCATCCTTTTTGTGCCCGCAAAACTTCTGCAATACAGTATGCAGACTTGCAGCGACGGCTACTGGTTTTCCATCGCAGATAATGGGCACTTACTGCGATTCGTTATCTCAGACGTATGATGATACCATGTATTCTGTGTGACTACGGATTTCCATAATGTTAGCACGACGTGCCAAGATGTCTGAATTCAATCCCAACCCGAGAGTGATGAGTCTGGTTGATGATTGCGTTGGTAGTAACTGGTATTGATACAGCTTCATTTCCAAATCGAAATTCTTCCCTGTAAGTGCGATATATCATCACTACTGCTAAGAACTGATCTCTGATAGGAGTGAGGTTTGTCTTGGAAGAGTTGAAGTAGCGGCTGAAAAACATGCTCATGCTAATCAGGCAGACAGGATCACGCACTTGTATCTCATGATCCCGAAGTGAGCGTGTACTCTGAGAAAGCTTGAGGCTCGATAGGCTACTGATTGAATATGCCAGGCCACACCTTCGACCTTTTCTACTCGCTATTTCTACGTGATTGAAATTAGCTATCTAGGTTCATGGCCACCTGTACACAAGCGGATCCGGATGTCTTGAAACATTATCTCGCTGTATGCAACTCGAAATCGGTGCCTACTTCAAAGTTTTAAGTAGTTGAGGGAGCATTATTTCCTCTGTAAAAGCCCAAGTTGCAACTGAGCTCTCCGATTCCCATGCCGCTCCCGTCCAGAATGTGTTGTACTGACCCTGCATGGCATTCATATCTTTATAGAAGCCATTTGCCACCGCTTCACGAGAAGGATGTAAGAAGTAAGGAGAGTGATCCAGCAACCCGTTGATGGTGGGCTTCTCCCCTGGAGGCGATTTTGCGTTCATCGCCTTTTGGACAAAGTCGGCCCTGCTCTGCAGCCCACTAGCCGCCTCCTCGCGAGTGATTTCCTTTGCACTACTCCACCAGAAAGCGCGTGCTTCGACATCTTTGATACCGGACTGCGAAATGCCTAGAGTCTCTGGCAGAGGTGGTATGCCTCCTTCAGCCGATGGGTCTACAAGCTCGTAGCCGGTATCTAGTGGCAGCCCGGTGCCGTTGAGAATACACGTCCAAGTGTGAATATTTGAAAACTCCTTGGTGATCTTGATTTCGCTAGGTCGCAGATCAAGAAACGGCACCAAGTCGACGTAGCGAGGCCTAATTGCTATGACCAACTTCTTGGCGTAGATGGTCTGGGTGCCGCAAGGCCTGTCAATGACGGCAACGACGCCGTCTGCAGTTCGAGTAATCTTTCTTGTTGTGGCCTCGAGAAATACGTTTTCTTCTCCCCCAAGTTTGTTGTACGCTGTATTATAAATTATCTGATTGCCTCGATTGGACGTGTAAAGGCGGTCGGTGGTAAACTCAAGGATGCTGTAGTACTTCATGATGTTTAGCGTCAGCAAATCCAGTGCGTTTCCTGCCTGCACGTAAAAAACATCGTATGCCATTGCGGTCGCGTTGTATTTCTTGAGCCACTCGCCCCAGGGCATCAAGAGGTCATCTGGAATGGGATCTGGAAGGAAATAGCCAGGAGTTGAGAATAGATCGCCATACGACTGCATCTGATTGAGGTAAATTTCTTGCGCTGCAGAGGCATTTCCTGGGGCAGGAGCGGAAAGATCTGCACCGGTCTTGGAATCCAGGTACTTTGTCGAGCCATTAGGGAAGTATCCTTCATAAGGACCATATTCGACCCCAAGCTGGTGGAAGTAATTTCTCGCAACCGAAGTATTTGTATAAAGAATCACTCCGTAATCCGTTGTTTGATTGGTTTTGGGCTCGATGTAAGTCGCCACATTGCCACCCAATCGAGCTTCTCTCTCAATCACAGCTACTGACTTTCCGTGCGCTGCTAGCTGAACCGCGGCATAACTAAGACAATCAGTATTGTGAGTATATGAAAGGGCGTATCCCTAATACTGACGTTCCACCTGAGCCTCCGCCCACAACGATAACATCGCGCTCGACAACAGAAGGACAACCGCCATCCGAATTCGAGGACGCTCCAACATATGCATTGATTGGCTGTAGTAAGATGAACGAAGCTAGCCACAGCGAAGTTGCAGCTGAGATAAACGAGGGCATGTTGAAAACTCCTAGAAGATTGAAGACAGTGAAGCTAGAGAGCTGATGAGTAGAATTCACAAGTGTTGTAGTCGCGGCAAGAGACATTAAAAGAATAATGAGGGTCGCAAAAGCTATAGCTGTACCTTCCCTAATGCCGAGGTCATATTGCGATTGCAATCAACAGCAAAACAAAGTTTCGTTTCGATTTCCCGTTAGCCATTCTGAATAGCCATCCGTGCTCGGTTGGGATCTTCTCGGGAACAGTGGTTCAACCGACGGAACGGCCCGATTGCAAAGTTCCCCTACATGATAGTATAACAATGCCCGGCTACGTTGCCGGTACATCGCCGAAGATACTAAGGCTGGGGTGAATAGTACTGGGGTCCTGGACCAGGTTCCAAGACTCGGCCCGCTGTACATGCATCTGACACCAGCCGTGCAGGACAGTAATTCCGAGAAACTGTGCGTGACGAGACAAGCTTCTGGACATCGGTCCCATCTTAGTAATATATTACAAATTTCCATCTAGGTGGTGCAGAGGGGGCTGTCAGAAATGTCTTGCTCAGCAATTTTCCTGCGTTCGATGTTTCGCAATTCGACTTGGCTTAGGAGATCCACGCTTGATTATATTGGATTTTTTGCTTTCCAGTCGATTCCCAGTATTACATACACAAATACAGCACCATAATTAGCATATTGCCGAACCTGGAATGCATAGTAACGGCTCTCGACAGAGCATAGTAAACCAAAGCCTGTATACGCAAGTGCAAGCGCTGTATCTTTTGCACGAAACAAACTAATACAAGTGTTGGCATGGAGTTTGCTTTGTATAGGTACAGATTTGATTCATTTCTATTATAAATGACTTGAGAAAAAACTACAAGCCAGGGTGACATCGGTGAAACGCCAAGCTAGACTAAGCACTACTTACACAGAACAGGGCGTGATACATCACCGCGATTTGAATCTTTAGCGTGAAAGAGTCAGAAAAAGCTTATTTCAATGTTTCTCGATCTCTTCCACACAACGGTCGAGGTCTTCCCGAATCGCACGAATAATTTGGCGGCCCCAAGGCAATTGTTTACCCGAAAGAGACGCATCGGGGCTGGAGAAACGAACTTCGAAAGCTCGAACGACGTTGCCTGCCTTTTGAAGCTCTCTAAAGAGCACTGCTCGATGCAGGATTGTGGAATCATCGTCGTCCAGATCAAGGACGCCAAAACGTATTTTCATCGGCTCTAGATCCACCTTCTTTGAATCGTACATCCTTGTAACCACCACATTATACCAAAACACGATCTTAGATAGTATCGTCAAATGAAGCAGTGCTATGTGTGAATTCTCCGCACAGCGACATTCGAGCAGCTGAGTCAACTCGTTCAGTGCAGCTTTGTTGGTGGCTAGCACCGTGTCCATTGAATGGGCTGGGTTTGTCGAAACGAGAGAAGTGGAGTCGATTGCCGATTTTGGAACTGGTTGAAGCGCGCTGTCCTTCCATTCTGATTTGCAAAGCTTTGGGCGGTACAACAGCAATTTCAGGACAGAAAGAGCTTGTGATTCGCATTCCACAGCATGCCCGATGTTGGTGTTTGATTGCGCCACACCGCAATGATTGAACATATCAGCATCTACTGTACTCTCTCCTTCTGTCAGGTCTTATCTGGGAGTGATATATTGGTATTGAGAATCAAATGCGTATCACTTTGAGACATACAGTCTGAGCTTTCGAAGTTGGACCATAGCAGGAAGTTGGACATA
The DNA here is from genome assembly GCA_026367775.1 of Exserohilum rostratum. NCBI lineage: Eukaryota > Fungi > Ascomycota > Dothideomycetes > Pleosporales > Pleosporaceae > Exserohilum > Exserohilum rostratum. Next base: position 39,689 of record CP111162.1, read on the forward strand.
TCCAGCTCGGAATCTGGAGGAAACCGGTTGCTTGTGTTCTCAGAAAACGGACCCAGATTGAGAGTGTCCCATGAGAGCAAGTCAACAGACTGTTGTGTGATGCAAGGCTCTGAATCAGCTTTTGATGGCTGTGAAGGGATGGCTTCGGGCTCGCTTGCGATAGATGAGGGCGTCGGCTGTTGGGTGGCTGCTCGAGAACGTCTTGGCCTCCTGCCATGTCTTCTGGAAGGGCTGTATTGACAATACTCTTCGTTATCCAAGCATCTCTGGCATGTTGGGTGACCTTTGTCGCATTTGACCTTGGCCGCCGTGCAGCTGTCACAAGCTTGGCGGAGATGTAGCTGATTAGAGCCCATAGCTTTGGTATTTAGGGCTGAAAGTTAATTTGAAGTTAAACCTTGTGGGATTGGGTCATGTTGAAAGTTACTGTTGTCATTGTGCAGACATATATACCGTTGGAGTATTTTCATGATAAGAGTAATACTCGACTTTCGGAAGAATGATTCAGAACGCTCGACTGCAACTGCATGGGTAGTAGTACCTATGATAATTAACTAGTATTGGCCTGAGGTATCATGGTGTATGTACAGTTCATCAAATCTAGTACTAATAGCTAGGGTCCAGATGAAAATTATCCGGCGATATCTTGCGATCGTCGCAATGCAAACTGTATTTGACATAGGCTACGTAATGCATGGCTCTCTTTGCAGCTGCAAGGATCTCGGCTATGATTTTGCCTGGTTTGCTGTATTGATCGCGGGTCTTTGTCACTCCTTCCCTGGCTGGTAAAGTCTTGTTTCAAAGGCATACTACTACTTCCAGGTTTCTGCAATACCTGAACAGCTCAAAAGCTTTCTGAATCTAACAAAGTGATCAAGTAACGAGTATGATATCAAGATCACAATTTGGAGTAAGGGTAACCGATCTCACGTCGCGTTCTGCCACACATCATGATATGATACGCTTAGTTGATACTATTGTATCGCCATACAACTCGGGTGATTGCTCGCCGACTGCTTATTATGTGCATACACACGTACCTGTCGCTAGCTCCATGGCTAGTATGTGTGACAACGAACCAACATCAATAGTGCCTGGCTTTCCCTGGTCGATTCAGTGGGTCGCAGTTACTACACATATAACACGTTACGGGCCTAGATGACTTTATGCCTGTCTCACGCGATCTCATCACTTGCTGTATGCGGCTAAACGGCTTGGGGCGCCGCATTCTAGCCGCACATGTACCCCCACGTGCAACTGGCCACTAAGAGTTACTATATAACAGCAACACTACCCGTAGTGCATTATGCACGTTGCTAGCCGAGCAACAACATCAGCATCCCTGTGACTCTGATGGAATTAGCAGGCAGACAAAGTATTTCTGTGCTTAGATAAGAGGGGCGCCGACAAGCTTGTCAATGCTTATGAAAGCTTACGACGACTTGTTAGGAGTTACCCTTAAATGTAGGGGGCTCCTGTGATATTAGCGTGCGTTAAGGACCGGCTAACCACATGTTGACATTTAGACTTTGAAGCTCTTTTGCTGATGACACATGGCTCAAGATCCAAAGCATCTAGGTGAGCAAACCTGCCTAGATTTTAATGCCTCTCCAAAGAAAATTGCGTGTGGTTTTCTGTTGTATCGTAAGTGAGCGGATGTTGGACTAAAGGGGTAAAGAGTTGGGAAGGTGCTCCCGCTGAAAATATTCAGTTCCCACAAAACAGGGTCCAGGCTCGTCTATCAGCTTTGACTATTTACATATTGACACGACATTGTTTCAGCCTCGTCTAACGGTCATCCCAACAATTGCATTTGTTGTGCTATGTGGGGTTTGAATCCAAGTACACCTTAGAGCATATGAGGGGTGGGGTATACAACTGAGTTATATCAGCAAGGGTAAGGAAAAGCGCTCTCGAATAGTAAAGAATAGCTACGGAGCTGCCTGCTTGAGGACTACTGTGTGTTCCGAAAAATTCGTAGGATGCATTTGACACGGAACATGCAGTAGTGCTTACGGAAACTCGCTTAATCTAGCCGAAAAGATGCCGACAGAGTCATTGTTCACCGGCCCCTATCAAGGACCCATAATATCTTGTTCGATTGCAAAAGCCCAAGTAATGAAATCGAGTGTATGTGATGTAGTGCGTACAATATTCAAGCAATTGCCCTACATTGCCTTGGATCATAAATGTGTACTTCTAGCTTTCTATTTGTCATGTGTGCACATATGATTTCTGAAAGTTTGATAGCCAGCCAAGATTAGACCCATTCATTCGCCAATATGTACTTTCTTAGCGTCGTTCGAGGCACGTCAGGAAATCTTTCCGCGTCGACAGGCTCGATATTATAGCATCCTTCATCTAAAAACACTGCGTACACCAACCCCACAATGCTTTTAAACTTCTTATGCAATTCTCCATTCCTGATTGCATCGTCCCTCTCCTGTTTGATCATCTCCTTACAAGTGGCGACATCCATAACGTGATTGATGTGACACTTGCTTTCTCGCAATTGCTCAAATGTCTCTTTCAGATCTAAGATTGAAAACACGTCTGAGCAAAATCGGAAATAGCCGCCATTTTCAGCAACATCGCTCGTTGTGAGAGCAACAGTGAACTCTGCCACGTCATCTTCCGTGCTAAAGGGTGTTGGCGTTTTGCCTGTTCCGATCAAGTTGATCACTCTCTCTCCGCCTTCTTTCCGTACCCACAAGCTTGCGTCGCCTTCAAGTGACCCGGCGCCGGGAACTCCAAACAGTGTCTTAGCTAAAACACCACAAAATGTATACAAAGGTTTAATGGGGCTCGTGAGCAACGCTTGTCGAGCGAAGCATATCATTGCATCGTAGCTCTCAATTACTCCAAGAGACATGTGCTCCCAATCGGTGTTCCAACTCACAGCATGGAATCGCTTGATACCCTCGCGCTCCGCAGCTCGCAAAAGTACGAGCTGAGCGTCTAGCACAAGTCGAGGCTCTTCGTTCCAAGCAACAATGATAGCATCAACGCCGGCACACGCTCTCTCAAAAGCAATGCTGTCGGTGAAATTGGTTATTTCGACGAAGCTTTCCAACTGGTTGTGAAGATCTTGGGGCATGTTTGTAGAGTTACGTCCCAAGGCTCGGATGCGATGTCCACGTTGAATTGCTGAACGGACGATGTATAGGCCCAACCTGCCTGTCGCACCGGGAATAAGAATGAGCATTCTGCTGGAACTTTCGAGGTCTATCTGCTCTTCCACTCAAGAGTTTCAAATAGTGGTTTCTAAAGAAGAAATCGAGAAGAAGCTTGTGAGATGAAGACTGTATCTGGAGTTATTCGAGTGGAAGATGTAGCAGCTCTTGAGATTAATATTTAAGCTCCCTCTAAAAACATTGTACTATCATATCGGCTTTCGATTCATTCAATAACTCGCCGTATCTCTAGAATGGATCGCATGGGCCCTCACAAACTAGCTTGCTAGTCAAGGGACCATAAACATTGGTCCCCGAGGCCATATATCTCGCGATCCCCGAACAAGTCCGGTTGAAATCATCATACCCGATACCTCGAATCGCCCCGATAATCGAATGCTAGTTATATTCAATTTACACCAATTAGAAGGATGAAGCGGGTGTTGCGTCGGGAACTACCTTTGGTCAGTCAATTATCCCGAAAACGTCACGGCTACATATTGGAGAGCTAAGATGGTAAGGAATGCAGAATATTTCAGGCCCTGGACTTTGCAAGGGAAACAAAGTCTCATCCGTACATTCCGGTGTCTCTAAGCCTGTTGAACTGGAATATATCATAACGTTGACACTTCCGAAATGACTCCGGGTAAAACAAGCCCAAGCATACTCATTGTGGGTGGAGGCCTAGCTGGTCTCTTTTGTGCACTCGAATGTATACGAAATGGTTTCGAAACAACGATATTAGAATCCAGACCTGCAATTCAAACAGCTGGTAAGAAATCTCTTCCATGAGAACTATACAGTTATTTCTCACTATACATATTAATATCTCCGATCAACAGGTGACTTCATCACCATTGGCCCCACAGCAATCAATGCGCTTCGCAGATGGCCTTCTATAGCGTCCGTACTTGATAAGGTAGCCTACAAACCTGAAATCTGGTACCATAAGCAGGATGGAGAGCTAGTCGCTGGTCCGATGCCACCGCACCCCAACTTTGGCCGCATGATATCGAGACCGGCATTGCATAAAGCCCTCTGGCATGCACTAGAGGCGGAGAGTGTTGACATTCGCTGCGAGACGAAGGTCAAATGTTACTGGGAGACGGAAGGAGAAGGCGGAGTCGAGCTTGATAATGGGGACGTGATGCGAGCAGACATGGTGATCGCGGCAGACGGTATCCATTCCAAAAGCTGGACACTCATATCGGGAAAGGAACCCGAAATCTACCCGAGTGGACTTGCAATGTTCCGGGCGGCATTTCCTATCGGACACGCACTATTGGATCCCTCTCTGCGCGAAAAGTGGACGCCGACAGCTGAGAAAGACAAGATGGGATTCTTTCTTTCTCCAAGTAGCTTTGGAATCATCCTGTTTGGCCAAGATACTGCATCTTGGGTTTGGCAGCACGATGAAAACCCAGAAACATCCACTGAATCATGGGCTGCAACCCTATCTCCAGAAGATGCGCTCAAACAGCTCGACGCAGAAGGACACTGGGGCGCCGACCTTCGATCACTAATCGCTACAACTCCACAAAACCACATTGTCGACTGGAGGCTCATGCGACGAGAGCTGAAGCGAGAATGGGGCTCGCCAAAGGGACGGTTAATGCAGATTGGAGATGCTGCACATCCATATCTTCCAACCACTGTGAATGGCGGGACCCAAGCTATCGAAGACGGTGTTTCACTGGCACGCTGCTTGCGTCTGGCAGTCGACAAGCATGGCGATAGCGCGCTTCCGGCTGGAGCAAAAGTCCATAACTGGTTGCGCATCGACCGAGTGGCAGCCATAGAAACCACGGGAATGGAACGAACAAAGAAACATCGTCAAGTTGACTTTGAGCAAGTCAAGAAAAACCCGGAGTTGATTCGCAATGAGCCGGCTCAGTGGCAGATCGAACACGACCCACTGGCGTATGCAGAAGAGCAGTTTGATGAATGCTTTGCTTGTTTACAGAACGGAAAGCCGTTTGTAAATACGAACAAGCCAGAAGGATTTGCTTTCGCGCCATGAAACCAGATAGTAACTCATGCAGAAGGCCTTCAAGACTGGAGGATGACATAGAACATGTATGGATGTCCTGAATGACCCTATTTCATACGCAATGACCTTATGCATGTGCACGGGTGATCTCTAATGATATTCCGATGGATAGCGCGAAACCTCGCATGTCTTTCTGATCAGTGATAAAGCGCAACAAAACTTAGATGAACGATCGTTATTGTAACACAACTAGACATTGGAATTGCGACCTTACCATTCAAAAAGTATCCACCCAAGCTGTATTTTAGCTAAGCAGAATACCGTTGATTTGAATGCATGTAAATCATATGATTAGAACTGCTGCAGGTGAATAATGTGAGCTTAAGTGTTGCATATCTTGCCTTGAAATTGTTTTGAGTTATTGGCAGCAACGGAACATTATATTCGTGAAAATGCATACGGTTCTGGCAGACGCATGGTTCCTTCATGAATAAAATAAATTCAATTTAGCAGGACAGTGACTGTGATATGGTGAAAATCAGGTTCATTCAAGCTAGATCTATGCATCGAACATGGCCTTGTTCTGTTTGACCCACTCCTCGAGACTTGTTGGCTGCTGACCAGTGTAGAGCATTATGTTACTCACACCTTCGTTGTAGTTGGGAAATACTTCGCCATTGCCCTTGTCTATGCCTTTGGTACCCATGACCTCTACCATGTAGTCTGCAAATATCTTAGGCATACCGCGATTGATATACTTGTCGTAACCTTCCTTGGGTCCCAACATCGTTATCTTCAAGTCTTTTTGGAGAATTTTTCCAATTCTGTCAATACTGTCGTAAACCGAGAGGATTTCGGGCCCGTAAAGGTACACCTTTTTCTGCCCATTTCTCGGGCCCCGGACAACTATGTTGCCAACGACTCTACCGATGTCGCTTGGTACAATGTTGTCTTGCTGGAACTCGGCGCCGTATAACTTGACGTCATTTGCAACTATACCTGGCTTCTCCGATAGCAGGTTGGTGATGAAACATCCGGGACGTACGGCGACATAGTGGTCGGAGCCAAAGATGTCGTCCAAGTTTGCTTCGACTTGCGCGTGCACGTGCGCAAGCAGGTCCGAAGAAGGGATCTCGCGGAAATCTTTATTGACGTGAATAGTGAAGCTGCTCAGAAAGACCACGAACTCAATGCCTGCTGCTTTCATTGCCGTAATAGTGCCGCGAAGGTGATCAGATGCGTGATGGACGAGGTAGATGAATGCGCGCTTGGCGCCGGAAGTCTTGATTGCCTGGCTAACAGTCTCGGGTTTCTCCAGGTCGGCCTGAATCCTATGGTAATCACCTGCAGATTCGGTCTCCTTCGCGATACCTGGAATGTTTTTTGAGGTGTCTCGCATCGCCAGCCAGACTTTAGCCCCAAGCTCTTCAGCTGTTCGCGCAGCGGCAGATCCAACTTGGCCCGTCGGGCCGAATATGATCACAGAGGTCATGGCGCTGGTATAGGGTGAGTTTATGACAATAGAGATGGACAGTACGTGTGCTGATGCGTCGAATTGTGCTGTTGTTTTTTATGCGTTTGGGAAGCTGGGACAAATGCCCAGCCCTTCGCGCGAAGCTTACGAAGCTTGACCTAGCGGCTGAGCGCCGCTCTTCCCGGGAACGCATCGGGGATCTCGGGAATACAGACGGCAAATGACCGGGATCAGTTGTTTCTCATAGCAAGGGCGAGGGAAATACCACCAAACAAAAGCCACGATTATTTTCATATTTATCCTCTTATCCATCACTCTAACTTCATTTGTTACATATGTCCCTGTGTCGAAAACTCCCGAGTTGGTTTTGTGATATCAAATGGGCTTTCCGCACGACTCAGCCTTACCTCAAGGGTCATTGATCCTTGTCACCGGCGTCACTGGTTTTCTTGCGGGAATCATAGCAGATCAACTGCTTTGCCATGGGTTCCGTATGTACACAGCTGATCTTCCTTGCAATAACGGCCGATGAATGACAGGGCTTGGAACTGATAATCGGGAATTCAGGTGTTCGTGGTACTGTACGTGACCTAGACAGCGACAAGGCTTCTTGGGTAAGCTGATTCATGTTTGACCTATCGTAGCTCAAGACTGATGCGGACATATTGCATAGATGCCTAGCCATTTCGAGAAGCGATATGGTATAGGGAAATTTGAAATGGTACAAGTGAAAGACATGGAAAGCAAAGGCTGCTTTGAAACCGCCATCAAAGGTGTGTTCTAATCTGCCACCCGAAGTCGCGCTGCTATTTACAATCAGATTCCTGGAACACTGACTCAATAGCAGGCTGCAACGGAGTGATCCATGTCGCTAGCGTCACTAGGTTTGAAGCTAACCCTCACACGATCATCACACCGAGCATCGCCTTTGTCGAGAATATTCTCGCCGCAGCTGAAAATGAGCACTCGGTTTCGCGGTTCGTGCTGACATCCTCTTCTGCTGCCTCCAGTCAGGATAGAATTAACGAGGTTTACGATTTGACCCCAGCCATGTGGGCCAACTGGGCTGTTGAAGAGGCTTGGGCGCCACCACCATTCACAGGAGAGAGAGCACGCGCGAACTACTATGCATCAAAGGTGCTTAGTGAGCAGAGGCTATGGAAATACGTAGAAGAGCGTAATCTCCGATTTGTAGTCAATGCCGTGTTGCCAGACTTCGTCATCGGGCTTGGAGTGGATCCCGAAAGGCAAGGCTTCGTATCCTCGATGGGTCTTTTCCGGCAGATGTTCGATAACTCTGGCGATGAATGGAGAAGTTTTGGTCCCCAGTGGTGTGTCGATGCAGTCGATGTCGCGCTTCTGCACATTGCCGGCCTTTTATGCCCGTACGCAAGGAATCAACGCATTTTTGCATATGCGCATCGTAAAACTTGGAACGACTTCATTGAACGGTTAGGGACCATGTATCCAAATACCAATTTTCCAGGTGGGTGCTTCAATGGGTCTTGACTTTGAGCATTCTTACGTAGATCCTAACTAACTAAAATTCCAGAGCCAAATCCGGATGAGGGGCAGGATTTCTCCAATGTCACTGGGCGAGATTTTGCCGAAAGCCTGCTGAGTTGGATGGGCAATTCCGGATGGAGGCCTTTGAATGAATCACTGAAAGAGGTTTCTGACTCCATATTACTCAATCGAGTTGTCGTATGATCTTGATATATGCATCGTTCTAGTCAACGATTGTGCCCAGGCAGATATTCTAGATATAATCTACGTAAATGACATGGTCAACTAAGAAAGGACCTAGGCATTGGAATCTTGAATACTCCCGTGAAATTGCATGCGTGAAGCCACTGCATGACCTCCTGTGATATCCACAAGGTCAACTCTAGTTCCAGAATCTTGGCTGTGTCCTTGGATCAAGCACGCTGCACAAGGGCTTTCATGGTTTTTGGGCATGAAGAGAGGATGCGATACGCAATCGATTCTGAAATGCAGTGCTTCTGCAACATAACTGTAAGCTTCACAATATATGACATTCGTAGGCATTGAATCTATGATGCATAGATATCACCACGAGCGAAAAGAAGAGAGACAACGTAGTGAAAAGGTTCTTAGTTAGATATTTTCATGTATCTAAAGGGATTAGTGACTGCCGTTGGTCTGAATTCCATTCGTCTTGCCATGCCCGAGAACAGCCTCAATCACGGAGAGTTCGCTGCCAGCCGGTCGTCGGATAGCGCGAACAACCAGCTTCGGGTCTGCCTTTCTCAATAAATCCCTCCACTCCTCTTCTTCCCGTTCCTTGGCATTGAAAGTACCGATCATCATCATATCCTTTTGGCGTAATGAAGCCTCATGTGTACTTGACCCAGAACCAGGCTTGGGAAGCACCATGTCCATTATCAGCAAGCGGCTTGATGGCGTCATCGCATCTACGAGACGCCTTAGTATCTTGATTGCATCATCATCCGGCCAATCATGCAGGATAGTACGCAGAAGGTAAACATCTGCGCCCGGATGGGGCTGCGGCTGAAAGAAATCGTGCTCGCTAGCCTGAACACGTGGTCGAACATCATCGGGCAGCTTGCTGATAAGGCTCTGGGCGTTTGCTATGGGGCTGGGAAGATCCTGAACAACGACGTTGAGGCGGGGGTGAGCTGTCGCCAGCATGATAGCAGTAGACCCACTACTTCCACCGACCTGAACAACACCGTTAGCTAATGATGAACTCATTCTGTGGATGAATAATTGAACTTACATCCACAATCTTTGCATTCCCTAACGCAGTCCAGTCGAAAGCTTCCAACAAGTACGCTGCATTTGATCCGGTGTGCGAGACAGCTCGACTCTTCATGTAATGCTCAAAGTTTTTCTGAAGATCAGAACGTGATTTCAAATGAGCAAAGAAGGGAAGATCTGTGTCGTTTGCAATATTATATGCTGTTTCGTTGGGCGCCCGGGTATCTCCCCACTTTTCTGTCGCCTTTACCAGTCCAGCCATGACGGGAATAGTAGCGTTGAACATGTGTCTCAACTGGACCCTCATATGTTCGTCCTCGATGAAAGACATAGAGAGAGTATTATGGGAGAGATAACCAGTTGGAGTTTCGCAAAGAAAGCCAGCCGTCATTGCCATACGAGCGACGGAACGCAAGACCGACTCTGGGATTCTGAGTCTCTCTGCGATTATGTGATACGATACCCCATGGGGATCTGGAGGGATTTGACCCAATATATCGAAGTGAGTGAGCCATTTGATGCTATAGTATTGTTGCTGCTGGATATGGAGTTCTGTCAGAAAGCTGCTCGGGTCATGAACGAGCTTCTTAGTCTCAGTCGCATGTTCGATAATCTGGTCCCTGTCCTCCTTCTTCATAATTGCAAAAAAATGTGCAGATAGATAAGATGATTCGTGGATAGTTTGTAAATCTGTTGTACCTTGATCTAAAAAAACCTCAGACTACTTATGAGAGAGAAGATTAAGATAGCTTCTGCAATAAGCTAGAAGTCGGGTAAATACTTGATTTGTCAGGCGAATGGCAATGCCCGCCGTGCATGTCCCCGAAGGAACCGACGTAGGTGCCTATCGTTGACCGCGAAATCCGTATCGCCGAATCTGAATCGACCCCTAACAATGATATGGGAAAGAATCGGTTGGAAGTTTGTTATTGTTTCCCATCAGAGCCGATACACATTTCCCCTTGCCGTACCCGAGGTATTCCCAAGTTGTATTGTACAATCAGCAATAGATGGAAACGGCGGGCTTCGCTCGCCCATATCATCGGGTATGTTCAAACAGCCGACGGAACCCCTCGCCCCCATGCTCATGAAACTCTATGGTAGCTGCAAACCCGGCTAGACTCACGTAGTCATGTTCTAATGCACGATGGTGTCCCCATAGGTAGTATTTATCAAGATGAGCAGCCATTCTAGCCAAATCAAAGTCAATTGAACGCAACCTCTTTCCACAAAAAACCCCCAGCCACATTCAACTATGGCAGAGAAACTAAATTTATATCTCTTTGGGGATCAGACATTTGACATAGCACCTCATTTGTCTGGGCTGCTAGAGTCTAAGGACAACCTGTTCTTGAACGCACTCCTTCGTGGCGCGTACAATGCCATTCGAACCGAAATATACACGCTACCACCTGAGGCCCGAGATGACTTGCCACGGTTTACCTGTATTGAAGATCTTGCATCTTGGAAACATAGTGGTACTGGGAAGCCATGCATTGCTCTAGACATGGCAATGACTACGCTATGGCAATTAGGGACATTCATTCTGTGAGTTCCATTGTGTCAATCAGTTTTGATTCCGGTTCTTGCTCATGTGTATAGACAAGCAGAAGCATGCTATAGAACCCCAAACAGGTCTGTCGTCGTTGGCCTATGCACTGGCACTTTCGCGGCAGCGGCAGTAAGCTGCAGTAAAACCACTACGGAATTGGTTCCTGTGGCTATTGAAGCAGTCATGGCATCTTTCAAAACCGGCGTGCTTGTACAGGATGTTGCTCAAAGGCTTGCTCCTTCACAGGGTCTCGATCAGAGCTGGGCCGTTCTCATAGAGGGTGCAGCATCTGCCTCGCTTCTAAACGACTTCAATGACAAAATTGTAAGGATAAAATCCATCACTTAGTCTCTGATGTTTAACTGACACGTGTCAAGTCTATGCCATCGATCAACAGACCGTACATCAGCGCCTACGCTCCAAGTGCTGTGACGGTGAGCGGGCCACCCAATTCTATTTCCAGATTGGTCAGTTTTGGAGCCTTTAAGGAATTGACGAAGAAACCCATACCAATAACGGGACCGTATCACGCTGCCCACCTCTATTCACATAATGACCTGAACTGGATTGTATCAGGTTTATCAGAAAGAGCAGAAGGCAGGATGCATGAATCAATACCATTCTTGTCCACAACCAAGACCGGGTCAGAAGTTAGGACATTTGCATCGCTCCTAAGGGAGGCGGCCGCTGAAGTACTCCTGCGACCGCTCCTGTGGGCTGATATTCTCCAGCGATTTGAAAACATGTTACGCGATACGACTCCACAAACATTCAGTGTTGTCTCTTTTGGGTCTACTGCGTATCACCTCTTCTATAACGTAGCAAAGAAAGTTGACCCGAATCTTTCAAAGCACTCTCCACAGCATGCCAATGGACAATCCAGCTTCACTTCAACGATTAGCACCGGTCTCAAGAAACCAAAACTAGCCATTGTAGGGATGTCAGGACGCTTTCCAGACGCAAAGAACACTGATGAATTTTGGAATATACTTCGACAAGGGTTGGATGTGCACAAGATTGTGCCACCCCAGCACTGGGATGTACGCACACACATCGATGTCAGTGCGAACCCCCGGAAGAACACAAGTGCCACGCCTTTCGGTTGCTGGTTGAAAGACCCAGAAGAGTTTGACGCACGGTTCTTCAACATATCACCAAAGGAGGCTGCCCAGGTCGATCCCGCACAGCGCCTCGCTCTGATGACCGCTTACGAAGCTATCGAGCGCGCTGGCTTAGTCTCGGATGCAACTCCATCTACTAGACCCGACCGAATCGGCGTTTTCTATGGTGTGACCAGCAACGACTGGATGGAAACGAACAGTGCTCAGGACATTAATGCACACATGATCCCAGGTGGCAACCGCGCATTTATCCCAGGCAGAATCAATTACTTCTTCAAGTTTAGTGGCCCGAGTTATGCTATCGACACAGCTTGCTCCTCTAGTCTTGCCGGTATTCATCTTGCATGCAACTCCCTATGGTGCGGCGACATCGACACCGCTATAGCTGGAGGTACCAATGTAATCACGAATCCAGACTTTACTGCTGGGTTAGACCGTGGTCACTTCCTTTCCCGCACTGGCAATTGCAAAACATTCGACGATGGTGCTGATGGCTACTGTCGTGGCGAGGGCATTGCAACAGTGATCATCAAGAGACTCGATGATGCGCTTGCAGATAAGGATCCCATCCTTGGTGTGATCCTTGGAGCATCCACCAATCATTCAGCAGAATCCGAATCTATCACCAGGCCGCATGTTGGTGCTCAACGTGCCATTTTCAACAGGATTCTGAATGAATCCAGTGTCGATCCTCACTCCATTAGCTACATTGAGATGCATGGTACTGGCACTCAAGCGGGTGATGCTGCAGAAATGTCAAGCGTTCTGGACACGTTTGCTCCATCGCCCAGCGAGTGCCAGAAGTCTAAAGTACGCAGTGAAAAGCTCTTTCTTGGGTCAGCAAAGGCAAACATTGGTCATGGTGAGGCCGCCTCTGGCGCGTCAAGCCTTATCAAGGTCTTGATGATGATGGAAAAGAACCAGATTGTTCCGCATTGTGGAATCAAAACAAAGATTAACCACAAGTTTCCGACCGACCTTGGGGATCGTCATGTCGAAATTGCTTCTGAGCTGACAGCATGGAAGAGGAAAGGACCGACGGCGCGGCGTGTGTTAGTCAACAACTTTTCGGCTGCTGGAGGCAACTCGGCACTCCTGCTCGAAGATGCACCACATGTACCAGAAGATGTCAACCTACCAACGGATACTCGGAAACTCTATGCTGTCGCAGTATCTGCCAAGACAGGTGCTTCTATGCAGGGTAATCTGAGGTCCCTGCTCGCACATCTGAAGAAGATGCCAGACGTTTCGCTTGGTGAGCTTTCATACACGACTACAGCACGACGCATACACCATTCACACCGAGTGTTATTTATTGGTTCATCTGTTGAGGAGATCTGTCATCAAAATGAGTCTGCGATTACTGAAGGAATCGGTTTAACAAGACCCAAAGGATCACCTCGAGTCGTGTTCAGCTTCACTGGCCAGGGTGCTCAGTATCCTGGAATGGCTCGTCAGTTATTGCAGGAAAGCACTGTCTTCCGAACCGAGTTGCATCGTCTGGATTACATATCGGAAGCACTGGGGTACCGGTCTGTGATCCCTTTCATCGAGTCTACAGAACAAGATCCTACCATGTTTCCACCCTCGGTTGTTCAGCTCGCGAGTGTGTGCGTTCAATTAGCTCTGGTCAAACTATGGGCTGCATGGGGCATTCGTCCATCCTTAGTTGTAGGGCATAGTCTCGGTGAGTATGCTGCTCTCAACACTACGGGGGTGCTCTCAGATGTCGACACGATCTTTCTTGTTGGAATGAGGGCTAGGCTACTCGAGGAAAATTGTACCCCTGGTACACACGCTATGCTGGTTGTCGACAGCCCAGTTGACAAAATCTCTGCTGTTTTGCAAGAAAGAGAATACGAAATAGCATGCATCAATTCACCGACAGAAACTGTCCTCGCCGGACCAAGCGAGAGGATGCCCGAGCTCCAAGAATCACTGAAGAACGCTGGAATGAGAAGCATTCTTCTCAAGGTACCTTATGCATTCCACTCTTCACAAGTGGATGTGATCATACCGGAATTCAAGGCCCGGGCACAGGAAGTGAAGTTCTCCGAACCAACAGTACCAATCATTCGACCTTTAGACTCTACCATCTCGAATATTGGCACAACTTTCGATGCTGAGTATCTGGCATGCCATTCTCGCGAGCCTGTTGATATGCTCGGAGCATTGATCGCAGCTCAAAGTGATGGCGCGATCACTGACCGATCTGTTTTTCTGGAGATTGGTCCTCATCCTGCTGTTTCCAAGATGATCAAATGTACATTGGGATCATCCGCTTCTGCTGTCGCCTCGCTTCAGCGCGGAGCTATGCCATGGGATGTGCTTACCAGGTCACTCAAGTCTCTCTATGATAATGGAGCCAGTATTAATTGGGCAGCTTACCAACAAGATTTCAAGAAGTTTCACAGAGTTTTCTCACTGCCATCATATGCTTGGGACCTGAAGCCTTACTGGATCCAATACGTCAATGACTGGTCTCTTCGAAAAGGTGATCCGCCAGCTCAAGGATTACAGACCGGCCCTAGGATCGAGAGTACGACGATCCATTCAGTCGTATCAGAGACCGGGAACTCTATGAGCACTAAAATCGTGGTCGAGGCAGACATTTCACGCAAAGATCTTTCCCCACTTGTCCAGGGACACGAGGTAGACGGTGTACCTCTATGTACACCCTCAGTCTACGCCGACATGGCCTTGACTCTCGGTACATACCTGCTCAAACGCTATCAGCCAGACCAATCTCAAATGCTAGTCGACGTGTCTCAGATGACTATCTCGAAAGCGTTGATACTGAATGAGCAAGCCAGCAAGCAACTTGTCCAGGTTCACGCTGAAGCAAACTGGCCTTCCAAATCTGTGACTATGAAGTTTATGACCTTCAACAGTCACCAAAAGTTGCAAGAACACTCCCGGTGCATCGTGCACTATAGAGATGGCACTCTTCAGAAGAAGTTACAAGCCAATGCATCAGATATTCAAGCAAGAATATCCAAACTCCGCGAAGGCATCGCTTCTGGCAAGACAGCCCGGTACAATCGTCCAATGGTATATCGCGCCATCCGACCTTTGGCGCGATTCCACAACGATTACCGTGCTATTGACGAAATAGTGCTCAACAGTGACACGCTCGAAGCCTCTAGCATTCTCAGCTTTGGCAGCGTAAAGCGAGACGGCGATTTCCATACTCATCCGGCTATTATCGACTCACTGACACAAGCGTGCGGTTTCACAATGAACTGTAACGATAACACTGACCTTGACGTGGAAGTGTTCATGAATCACGGATGGGGTTCATTGCAGCTTTTTGAACCCATAGATTTCGAAAGGGTGTACACGACGTATAGTCGCATGGAATCGGGACCGGACAAACTTTGGCGCGGTGACGCAATCATCTTCGATGGCGACCGAGTCGTGGCACATTTTGGACAAATAGCAATTCAAGGCGTGCCCCGCCGAGTGCTCAAAGTCATATTGTCGCTCGAGAGTGGCAGGAAAACGCAAACTCATACGACGACAGCACAACAGTCGATCACCGGTAGGAGCCAGCCAGAAATTTCCTCATCTCATCCTGAGTCCAGACCAAAACAGAAACCATCCAGAGCTGGACCATCTCCTGTTGATGTTGGACTCCAGATCATATCAGAAGAGTCTGGGGTTGCCATCGAAGCTTTCACGGACGATGCTGTTTTCGCAGACATGGGTGTGGACTCTCTTCTTGGTCTAACCATATCATCGCGCTTTCGGGAACAACTCGACATTGATCTGGATTTTAACGGACTCTTCTTTGAGTACCCAACAGTGAAAGATCTCAAAGCATTCCTGAACAATTCTCAACCTGATTCTGGTTATGGCAGCCCAGTTGTAAACAGCAGCGATGGGCTGGAGCTAGTGCATGGGGGTACGAACGGCTTGAAGATCGATTGTGCAAACAGCATCAAGATACCTGAGGCCGTGGATACCAGGCCGTCCTCCCATCTTCGAATTACGCAAGCACTACAAATCATTGCAGAAGAGAGTGGTGTCCAAGTAAGTGATCTTGGTGACGACGCCGAACTTGCTGATTGTGGAGTCGATTCCCTCTTATCGCTCATCATCACAAGTCGCTTTTCTAACGAGCTCGATCTCGAAGTAGAGAGTGAAGCATTGTTCTTGGAGCATCCAACAGTGGGCCACCTGAAAAAGGTGTTGTTAGCAAAGTTGCCAAACATCGTAACGGTGGATTCTGCTACCCATGAGGCAGTAGAGGAGATGACATTACAGTCTCATGTTAATGAAGGGAATGTTGGGAATGTCACAAACACAAACAAACCTGAAACCGGTCGCATGCACGAAACAACCAACGATGAACCACACGCTATACTCGAAGCGCGGAAACAAGCTGTGGAAAATCTGGTCGAGGAATTTGCATCCGCATTCTGTGCACCGACATCAGACGACAAAGCACTGGAAACAGCAGACGGAGAGAAAGTCGTGCTGGTGACCGGCGGTACTGGAAGTCTGGGAGGCCATCTCGTATACCACCTTGTTCAGCAATCTGACATCCGAACTGTCGTCTGCTTGAATCGTAAGCACCGCAAAGATCCCATGCATCGCCAACTCCAGGCGATGCGTGACAAAGGTATACGTTTCCCCGATGCTCTGAAGCACAAGTTGCTGGTTCTCCAGACAGATTCTGCCTGTCAACGGCTGGGGCTCGAACAAAGGCAGTATGATGAGCTCACTGCCTCTGTCACTCACCTTATCCATCAAGCTTGGCCTATGAGTGCAACACGTGCGCTATCGGGTTTCAAGTCGCAATTTCAGGTCATGCGCAATTTTATCGATTTCGCCCGTGATGCCACATCGCGTCACCGCAAGGACTTCAAATTCAGCTTCGAGATGGTATCCTCCATTGGCGTAGTTGGCTTGTATGACCAGGAAAAGAGCACAACCAAGACTGTAGTACCCGAGGCACGAGCGTGCATTGCCTCAGTTCTACCCAATGGTTATAGTGAAGCAAAGTGGGGATGTGAACTTATGCTCGATCGCACGCTTCACCTGTACCCAGACCGCTTCCGCGCCATGACATCCCGGCTAGGCCAAATTGCAGGATCAAAAACGAGTGGTTACTGGAACCCGATGGAACATTTCGGCTTTCTGGTCAAGTCATCATGCACCCTGAATGCACTGCCAGATGTCGATGGCAAGTTGTATTGGACACCTGTGAATGACGTCGCGAGCGCACTTGCAGATTTGGTACTTGCAAACAACAACCCGCATCCCTTCTACCACATCGACAATCCCAATGGGCAGTCATGGAAAGAGATGAATGGCTATTTGCAAGCCGCGCTGAAGATACCGAACCTGATACCGTTTCACCAATGGCTAGAACGCGTGCGTCAGACACCCCAAAAAGACAATCCTGCGCTCTTGTTGTCAGAGTTTTTGGAGTCAAACTACCTCCGCATGTCATGCGGCGGCTTGGTCTTGGACGTCTCCAACACCCTCGACCATTCACCATCCCTGAGGGAAGTTGGTCCAGTATCTAACCAGATTTTGAGGAAGTATGTACATATCTGGAAGGAGATTGGATTTCTCTATGCTACAGAGGAAGATCGGAAGAATTTTGAGAAGGAGAGGTCTGCACTTTGGGCTTAGCAAATTGATAGTCGTATCGCACAACTAGGAAATTTTGTCGTTTTGTCTGGACCTATCGTACAGTAGTAACTATATCACCACAAGTCAGAGATGATCCCCAGATTATAACGAGAGTAAGGGTTTCGATTGGCTCAATATTGATGATATTGAAATCTTTTAGTGAAGTATGAAGTATTGGACCTCTACGCCAATAGCGTGAAAAGTTTCTGCCGATACCACAAGCTGATGCGGATATCTTTGAAATGACTCCACTTTGACTCCCATCGTAGTCAGGAACTTGGCAGGATTTGTTATGAGTTGTTTGGCCTCGTAATCCTTCATGGCAACTGCATTCCCATCTATGAATTGAGAGGCATTATCGGGACGATAAGCACATTGAACGCCTTGCAATCGCGACAAATCTGAGCCGTTGTACAGAATCTCTCCCATCATCAAAGTCCCGACTATCGCCACTCCGACAACTTGCCAGCACTGGGACACTTGAGGGGAAGTATGTATATGAGGACGCAATAACACCGGGAATCTACTGCCGAACATGACTGTGATCTGATCCCCTTGCTTTATGCCGGGGTTCGCAAGTCCAATGAAACCATCAGTGGTAAGGAAGAATTCCAAGTTGTGCCACGCTCTCTGGAACTCCAACAGCACCTCTTTGAATCGAATGTTAGAGTCTGTAAGCCGCTCTGGAAAGAAGCAAACTGCTTCCACGACCTCAATGTATTGTTGGAAAGTTGGTAACGTCGTTTGGCGTGGCTCATAAGCCTCTGCATGTCGGCGATTTGTTGCTGTCAAACAAAATATATCGACCCAGATGCGCTCAGGCATTGGCGCTAACTCTAGCTTTCTTGAGCAAGATTCCACCTCGCGTATCACATCTACGACAGCATCGCATCGCTTTACTT
This sequence comes from Exserohilum rostratum, assembly GCA_026367775.1. NCBI lineage: Eukaryota > Fungi > Ascomycota > Dothideomycetes > Pleosporales > Pleosporaceae > Exserohilum > Exserohilum rostratum. Next base: position 58,286 of record CP111162.1, read on the forward strand.
CATCTTTGATCTCGCCAACATCAGCGCGAAGAGTTGCTGCGATTCGGGATACCGATACTCCAGCAACACGCACTCGTTTCGCATCGAGGACTGATATGGTGGGACTGATCCATGCACACGCGCTCCAGTTTGTGCTCATGTTCGGATCCTGCCATGGTACCGACCAGTCTGGCACCCAGCTTGGTATGTCCAAGGTTTTGGTAGCGAGGCGACAATTTTCCAACAGTGTTAGACTCTGATGCAGCTCGATCGCACCCACAGCTGCTTTTGAATATAACTCTTCTGTTGTTATCGAGTAATCAGGCCTAATCCCAATAGAGGCATCTGATTTTCGCATTAATGATAACATTGCGTATATTCTGTCCCGATGATCTCGACATTCAGCATTCCCTAGATACCGATCTAGCACTGTATATGAGCATGAAGCTGGCCTCAGCGTAAAAATGAAATATACTAGTGTCCGTAGATAGTCCCACGCTGGAAACTGGCCATCGGGGAGGGCACTGTAATAGATACCCTTCCAGACCAAACATGACACCGCTGATTTGAAGGTTACAGAGTTGATTTTGTCATGGCCGCAATGGATTGTAGCTCGCGTTGCGAGGGCAACTTCCTGTCGGATCCATACTCGCTTGAAGTACTCGCGCTCGAAAAGATGTAACACAGGAATGAGCGCGCCATTGCGGTAGGGAAGCACTGCATCTCTATCAGCAAAATGCCTGTCTGGCTCAGGACAACCGACTGCAGGTGTCATGAACTCAGGGTTCCAGTTGACCAAGATTGAATCACCGATGTGCCGGAGAAGTGCAATAGCATCTCCACTTGAGTCTTGCTCTGGCCCAAGCCAAACGACGACCTCATCAGCCTGAGAGAAGATGTCACCCATGATAGCAACTTGTTTGTTCTTCTCTTCTACTGAAGACTGGTTGATGCATAATGCGTCGACCCAGATGAAGCGTTTTCTATCCTTGCAACGAAGGTGCCGTAGTGCAACATCCAGGTTGTGCGTGATGGGAATGTAGGCTCCCTCCATATGGCTAATCTCCACAGCTGATGCGTTCTCGCCCGATCCCCACACATATGACAGTGCATCCCAAGCCAGATCATAGGCGTCATCTTGAGAGAGCAAATGCCTTTCTTCGGTCTGCAAGATCAGTTTCAGCAATCATAACCATAATGTGTCGTTTGAAATTCAATAAGATAGCAAAATGTGTGTGACGTACATGTAGTCGTTGAATTTTAAATGTGAGGCTGATTTGGTCATCAAACGCGCCAGGTTCAAGGACCGCCAATCGGATCTCGGCGCCCGCGTCTGCTAATGATTCATATTCATATGTCGTCTGAAGCATGATGGTAGCGAAGTCTACATTAGGCTTATCAAAGGTATAAAAAAATTGGAATTCGAGGCTTGAGGCTGAGCGAATGCTGCCTTGAGTTCGCCAAGTTATCGCGGGGCGTCTCGCCTCCTTATCTCACCAATTAGACTCAGCAAAATACATCACGTGACTGTTTGACAGACCAGCCAGTGACAGCAGATTCAAGTAGCTGAAAATACCAAGGATGCATCTCCTGGTTCATTGCTGAAATCGATTTTCTAAAATACACTCAGCCTTTGCCTACTCAAAAAGAACTATCGTTTCCTCTGAACACGAACTCTAACTCCCTGTGTTCCTGGCTTAGTATGTGGGACAAAGCTATCGAAATAAAGATCCACGGCGTCGCGCTGGGTTTCAAAAAGGGTGCAGTCGAAACGACGAAAGAAGCTCGCAAGACTAATGTACAGATCTGTATGGACAAGCTGCATGTCAGCACAGCTTCTCGTGCCCCGGCCAAATGCAATCAAATACTTTGTGAGCGGTTTGCCATCGGGCGCCTTTGCATTGCTTGCCCAACGCTCTGGCTGGAAATCAAAAGGATTGGGGAACAAATTTGGATCACAGGAGGCGGTGTAGTTGTTCATGCTCATAACAGAGCCTACAGGGAGGTGATAATCCACTTTGGGGGTGTGATAGACCATCGTGATATCCATGACGCTTACACATCGCTGATAAGTCCGACATAAGCGGGAGAGCTGCTGACAAGGTGACGGTGCGGCAACCAATCAGCGGCCGCAAAAGTAAGCATCGCGTTGCGACATCCTCCAGGGCCAATTGCATGGGATGGTAACTGTGGCAGGGTGACGGACGGAGGATGGAACAAAGCAACTCGCTCTCAAGCTGCATTACTCTGCTTAGAAATTGCAGTTTTGAATTTGCCTATTCCGGCCATGACATCGACTCAGTGCCTTCCTGCCAAATAAGGCTGACCGTGCAGCCTGGAGTGACTGCACCGTCTATATATGGACGCCTTCATAACAACATTGGCTGCAAACCCCTACAACCAGCCATTTCCTGCGACAATTTGCATACTATTTTCGATGCATCCGCAGCACATATGACAGCATGCCTGGGAAAACATATCTCATCACCGGAGCTAATCGTGGTACGTGCCCTGGACTTGCTTCCACTGCAAATGTATTGCTGACCCGACCTGATCGACTTTGCAGGCATTGGCCGTGGCATGTTCAACTATTATGTTGCACAACCAGACAATACCCTTATTGCAGCCGTGCGCGATCCGGCAGGTGCTCAAAGCCTGCTCAGTGTTTTCAAAGGCGAGAACACCAAAGTCATCATTGTCAAGATCGACTCAGCGTCCAAGACAGACCCATACAAGGCTGTCAATGGAATTGACAAGATTGACGTAGTCATCTCCAGTGCTGGCATCGCACCACTCAACACTGTAGGTGATGTGCCACTTGAAGAGTTTGAACATGCTCTTCAGGTGAATGCAATCTCCGTCATGATCCTATACAAGGCAACTCTACCCTTACTCAACAAGTCCGACTCGGCCCGCTTCGCCTTCATTAGCGCTGCTAGTGGCAGTATCAACGATATGCCTCAATTTCCGTATCCAAACATCAGCTATGCCAGCTCCAAGGCTCTCGCCAACGTCATTGTCCGCAAGATGGGTATGAAAAACGACTGGCTGATTACGCTGTGCATTCACCCTGGGTAAGAGATACCAACTACTCTTGTGTGGTAATAAATCTGATATTACCTACCAACAGCCTGGTTCAAACAGATATGGGGAACATGGGAGCCCGCGCTTTTGGTATGAAGAAGGCACCGCTCACCCTCAAGGATAGCAGCAAAAACACTGCACACATTGTAAGTCTGACCAAGGCAAAAACAGCTTTCCATACCAGTATTTGCGGCTAATATGGTTCTAGATTGATAATGCCACCAAGAAGGAGCATTCTGAACAATTCTTCAACGAGACGATTGACCGACGCTACCCGTGGTGAGAAGGGATGTTAGACTTTGAGGGGAGCATTGTGTCCTGAGGCTATGATTCCTGCAATTCCAATCTTATCTTAGAAATTCAATTAGCAATATTACAAGAATAGTCACTATGCACTTGTAGCCAGCTTACTAACAAGATGTTAGATAAATGATGATTTTATGCTATAACGACATGATTAAAGTTTGGTGTCTACAATGGATGGGTGGTTGAGACTCATCACATTGTATCACATAGCTATTTTATTTTGAGATCATTAGTTAAATTCCTGTATAAAGAGAAACCCCTACCTTCAATTCATAGACGATAAGATCCACATACATCCTAAGGCAGATAAACAGCGACACATGTAAACGGCATACTTGGTTTAAATTGTCAATCATCAATGCAAATTTCCTGTTGGTGTAAAACAGAAGAGTTATAGAGTATGCGAATGTACATGTGATACAAAACATCTATAATTTGGGATCGTCGTAGCCGCTCCTGCCAATGATGACGAGATTTCGGGCGCCTTGTCGATCCATATCGACTACCATTCAACCACATAGACCCTTGAGTCCACCTACAACGAGGTATGACAAATCGCTACGGAGCTTCAGTGTTTTCAGAGCAGAACGAACGGAGGCTATTATATCTGCATCCTCAAGCTTCCTGTTGAGTTTTTGATCTTGCAAATATGGTCTGAGTTTCGCACCAACTCGGCGAATGAGCTCCGCGCCCTCAAGACCCAATAGATTATTGTTCTCTGGCACGATACCCATCGTGACAGCAACAACTTTGAAGTTGAGTGAGGAGCAAAGAGCTCTACGTCGATTTTGTTCTCGGTCAGCGGCAGCTCCTCTGAGTCCACTCCAAGGTAACGGAGCGAATCTATCTAGCTCACCTGTCCGGCAATCATACAAACACTTGTTGGGGCCTTGTGAAGCCGTATATTTATTGGGGCGCTGCCAGATGTCTTCACTTTCTCAGCCGCTTTCACGCGGCCATCAACAAGGACGCGGCTGACATGAAAAACACCATTGCGCTCCACGTGTTCACCCTCAAATCCCTTGACAGATGGTTCTTTTTGTACATGTCTCACCAAACAATCAATTGCTGGGATTGCGTGTTCATTCGTATGACCCTCAATGTCGAGAGTTGTAAGCTTCATCGACAGGTCTTCAGTACGAACACTACAGTGTGGGTCTTAACGTCTTATGTAGGTTTGTGGGGCCAGATAGCAGGAGTTACCTATGCGAATCGTAGCCCATAAGTCGTTTTGACTGCTATCAGGCAGCCGTTGTACAAGAATAAGCAATGATGTTGGCTGGAGATAGTGCAAGGGTACCAGGCTTCCGAGGTACCCTAACCACACTAGCAATGGATACGAATAGCGCGATCTGCACGTCTACGCATCTGCGCCAAGTTAGATCCACCCCACTTATTATATCCTATGCAGGAAGCGCCACCTAGGCTACCATATACAGTACTCCATCTACAAATAGCTGTATTGGTCTAAGCTAGACTAACTCTTAAATACAAGACGTACAACAAGTACTGTAAGAATACTATGGTTAAAGACTCTATACGCTGAAACTAAAGAGGTACGATAAAATTCAAAGAAACGCTTTTGTAGTGAGACAACACTTGGGAGTCACGAGCTTGGTGTTCCAACTGAAAAAATGCATATGCTTTCTTATTCATCACCCCTGCTGCGCAACTGGTGCACATTACCTCTCTGCGCCGCCAGTAACCTCCTACCGTGTATCAGTCACCTCTGTACACATCCATTGTCTTCGTAGTTTTAGTATATTATAGTGCGGCGCATTAAATCGCGATGCTGTTCACGATAATCGAATCTTGCGCGTTGTGGTCGAGGTATCGCAGTCGCGTCTGCGTTATTATTCGCATGACTCGTAATCGATGGTGGAAGCGTAGTTTGAGAGAGATGGTTGAGAGATAATACGCCATGATCTGCTTAAGTTCGTTAATATTGCGTGCTAGCTAAAGACATTATCAGATCGTGGGAATTAACGTACTGCAGCAAGTCGAACGGAGACGGAAGCGTGATCGACAGGGCCGTGATCTCAAGCTAGGCCAAATGAGGGGAAGCACTATGCCCAATATGGCCACAACTATTGCGATTATACCAACAACAACCTCCAGGGACAGGGTATGTGATTCGATGGGCGAACTTTCGAGTAGGTGTCGCTGGAACACAGGGGAGATCGGGAAAGCGTATGCGCTGTTAGGGCAGTATGCGAAGGTAATAAATAGAAGCTGTAAAAGCATCTTGTCGAGAAGTAGTATGTGGATCTTATGTTCTAATGATCCAAGATAGATCAAACATATATAGTGGGTGGGACAGAACACAACAGCAATAGAGTATTCGAGTAAAGCTGCTTTGATAGAAATGCGCGGGTGATGTAGTTATACTACTATAAGCAATGAGACAAACAGGTGTTGTATTAAAGTAAGCTGGATATTGTAGGAGCAGTAGTTGTATTTGAAAGGGTCGCTGGTTGCAATGGCCCCAGTTAATGTTCACAACAGTGCGGAAAAGAGGTGCAGTGACTATTGGGGCCCTAACAGACAGGGGTCGGCTCCAAGAGGAGTTGTTTCACCACACAGCCACAGCCAAGCGGCAGCAACTGGCTCTAACTATGGTGTGTCCTGTCCACTCAGCTTCCGCAGTTGTGACCGCTTTCGCTACACTAGCCCCTATACCACCTAGCATGCCCCACATGGCGTCATGTCCAACCGCTCTTCTTGGCCGGCAGAAAATCAAGCGCTCCTACTTCTTAATCGCTTCAGAAGCGATCAGGCTGAACGTTGTATAGAGATTCGTTTGTTAATGCAGATTAGGCTCTATTATGCGCATCAACTCTTGGGAGGTGCACATCGCTGACCCGGATTTAGTTCAAGTCTTGTTTGCTAGAAATTCGCATTTCCATCAGAAGTTAGGATAGAAATACCGAATTGGTATTCCCCATTCGAGCTTCGGCACCATTGAACAAAGGCAGCAAGGCAGCATGGATCTACACACTCTCATTACCTCATCATCTGATACCTTGCAGCCATTAGATGCGCCGCTCGTCAATGGCACCTTTCTTTACTAAACAAAAAATATCCGGAATCACTGAATATATCATTCGGAAAGCACAGTGACTGTGGGATCAGCTGGAAAGTGAGTTTGCGGGTTCTGGACAACCAGCGATTTTGGAATATTGCTTCACAACCATGACATTTGACGTCATTACATACTATGCGTTTGCACTCTCTTTTGAATACATGGAAGATCCCAAGTTCGAAGAGTCTTTTACCGATCTAGTAGAGGAACTCGCTTTGACGCTGCACACAATCGCCCACTTCTCATGACTCTTAACGTGGTTGCAAGCGATGCCCAAGAAATAGTCGGTGGCGATGAACCCAGTCATGGGTGCTATCCTCGGATTCCATGGGGTACGTTCCCTGACAGCTTTTGAATAAGAACGTTAATGCTGAAATCACCCATGAAATGAAGACCAGATCCGCGCCACCAAATCTAGATCCAACGATGCTCACAAAGACGCCGAGCACAAAACCGTATTCAGCGAGCTTCTCAACTCAAACTTGCCTCCGGAAGGAAAAGTCATGGAGCGACTCAAGCACGAAGATAAAGTCTACACATACAGCCCTCGCATAGAACAAGTCCAACTACGTTATCCAGGCAGATGCATCCAAGCAGAGCTACTTGCAGACCTAGAACCGGTATTTCGAGATCCACATGTAACCGCTTCCCTAGCCACTCTAGAAGCACTGCCAAACCTCAGCGCAATCTTCAACGAAACCCTTCGTATCACGATTGGCATCTCGTCACGTACAGCGCGCAAGTCGCCTAACACGCCTGTTGTGTTCAAATACTTTGTCATCCCAGCTCGTGCAGACTTCAGTGCGCAGAACTGTATATGGATTTGACTGCTATTTTTCCACTGGCTCAACTTGGAGTTGTCTGAGACTGTGCGGGATACGATGGAAATGAAGGCTGATTATTTTATCCCGTTTCCTGGTTGGGAGAGTAAGGAGGGTGAAAATTGTGGTCAAGTGAGCGAGAGATTGGAGTGGAGTGGAAATATTTGATACATTCGTTGCTCTATTACTGCTTATGGCTATCGAAAAAATCTCAAATATCCAAAAAGGCTTGAATCTTATTTTATAGTCTCATGTATCGTCAACCCCAACAGCAAGTAACACTAGTTTTACAATATCAACAACACTCAACTCTCCATCTTTGCTGCGAGAGCTTCCTTGAACTTTTCACAGCTCAACTTTCCTCTGGCGCGCTTTTTCAGATCGCCGCCGTGTTGCACAAGGACCTCTACTACCTCCATAGAGCCAAGCGAAAATGCCATGTGCACAGGGGTCCAGCCGTGGACATTCATGGCATTGGGGTTTGCGCCGTGTTTGAGTAGCTTCAACATGACCTTCACATGCTGACTAAGGCTAGCTCTGTGTAGTGCAGTGTTGCCTTCACTGTCGGGTTCATCGACACTGTAGCCTGAGCCTAGCAGCATACTTACGAGGCTCTCGTGGCCGGCCTCGGCAGCAATGTGGAGGTTTGACTGGAAGGGCTCGTCGTTTTCCAGCTCCAAGCCTTGTGCCGGGCGGCTATTGAGGCTGAGATTTGGTGTGGTGATACGAGTCTGGCTGTGTGACTTGTATCAATGTTAGTGCACAGCTGGCTTACATGAAATAGTTTGGGGTTTACCGTGTCGTTGCTGCTTTCAGATGAACTGCGAGTACCGGACATAAGCTGCTGGTGAATGGCACCGGTTTCTGGCCATGCACTGTTGTTCGTGTCATAGTTGGAGTAGAAGCCCCCAGTGTCGTGGGTGTTAAAGACCATGGCCTCAGCCGCATCGTCATGTGACCATTGCAGAGGATCACGCATAGGCTGACTCATGAATGTTGGAAAGTTGAAGTCGGTGAGATTCATTTGCAAACTACACGTCACTCAGTTAGATCTCTACTCCATAGCTGGGCAGCAGGAGTATCAAGGTTGTCTTACGACGGGCGCAGTGATAATGGCGTAAGTGGATCTTGGAATTGGCGAAGTAGGCTTGTAGTTGTGGCTTTGGGCCCCAGGTAGGCTGCATCGCCTTTCCCTTGAATCGTGTGGCTATCCGAGGCGGTCGTTAGTGGTGGGTCCTGGGCATGTTCCGAGATCTGTCGTCCGGCTGCGTTTGGGTGAGGCATCCTCTCCTTGCCGCCCCCCACAAGAGGCGTTGGCGGGGTCGCCAGACCGGGCCATGCCAGCACATCGTGGGTTGACTGCGAGCGTGGTTGTATGGTTGGCCCGCTCACTGCTATAGGTGCATTCGGTGTCGGCGTTGTCGTGAGAGGCTTTGCCGCGCTCTGAGTCGCCTTCTTGCCTGCGGTGTCCAGACGATCAGTATCAAGGGACGAAGTACCAACAGGGGGTCCTTCAACAGTCTATCCCACTTACTGCGAAAGCGCCGCTGGGCGTGTCAGTTCTGAATCTTTCGTCTCTCAACAGGATCCATCACAAGTGGTTGCATGATTACGGCGCAGTTTGTGGGTAAACTTCTACCTTATCTGAAAGAAGGTAACTGCGGCTGATACCGTATCGTAAGCGAAGCTAATCACTTCTCAAGCTGCGGCTGGGGGTTCGCGAAGGGTCCTACCATGCCTGATGGCGCAGTCCGCGGACCAGCAACGCCGCGGACGAGCTAGGTTAGACTGCGTGCCTGATACTGCCAACCTTGTGAACTTGTACAACCTACAACATACACATTCATACGACCCGTAACGGTGCTGTTTTTTTTTTTTTTTTGTTTACTGTTCTGGTCGTTACACTATTCTAACTTTCATACTGTTCTGGCTAATGTTGTTCTAACTCTTACAACACTCTACCGTCACACCCTAATCTTTGTCTACACTTTAACCGCAAACCACTGGTTAAAAACACCCTTAGGATCGTACTTCTTCTTCAAAGTCTTCAGCTTTGCCAAGCTAGATCCATAAATCGCCTTGTTCGTCTCGTCGCCAAAGGCAAAGTTGGGATAACTACCTCTAAAATCAGTGGCAAGCTTTTAAAATGATCAGGGAATAAAATGGGAAAACTTACGTAGGATCGTTCTTCGGGTCACTGCTCCTTGCCAACAGTGACCGGACTTTACTTCCAAACGCCAGCGCTTCGTTGTCGAGACTCGCGCTGTCGTACCAGGGGATCGCGATAGCCTGAGCAAAGGCGTCGCGTCGGAGTGCTTCGTTCAAGGCAGTGGAGCCAACGGGCACAGAAGCAGCCTTGGTAAGGTTGTAGCGCTCGATCAGGACGGCGGAGTTTGGACCCTTGGCCTGGAATCCCTTGTAGAGGTCCCAGATCTGCGGCCACTTCTTGGCGCTCATGCCTGTGATGGTAGAGCTGTATGTCGGCTTGCGGCCGCCACGCGTGCAGAAGCCAATGTTTGCATCGTTCCAGTGGTCGTATGTGGCGATAGTGCTAGACTCAGAGACGGGGCCGATTTCATAGAAGGGGGCAAAAGCTGCGCGACCGGTTTCGTTGGTTCCCTTGCGGAGGAAGCCTGTGACGAGGATGGAGGGCTCGTTGAGGGGTTCGCCACTCGAGGTCAAGACGAGGTAGACGCGCTGTTGGGGAGTGAGCGGAAGATCCTCGATTGCTTGCGCAACTTGCTCTATCTTGTCGGCAGAGAAGAAGAGGTTGTTAATGAAGGCGGTGCGGTCTTCTTCGGTCGCGGGCATCGCGTTAACAGTGGCTGAGACGACGATGCCAAAGTTGGGGCCTGCGCCACGAAGCGCCCAGAAGAGGTCGGAATTAGAAGTTGCTGATACACTGAGCATCTCGCCTGCAGCGGTGACGACGCGCGCAGAAATGATGTTGTCGACTCCAAAGCCGACTTCGCCCATCAAGTTTCCTGTGTAACTATGAGCTTGGCTTGGTAGTACATGTAATGCGCCCGAGCGTACCATAACCGCCACCAAGCATGGCTCCAAGAGCACCAACGCAATTGCAGTTACCAGTGATGATCAGAGCACCTGCAGCATTCGCAGCTGCGATGACATCTCCAATGCTTGCACCACCACCAACTGTTGCGGTCTTCTTGTCTGCGGCAACAGTGACTTTGTTCAAACCACCAAGGTCAATGAGAACGCCCCATTTTCCCAGGTCGAAGGTCTTTGCCCATCCTACACCGCCGTTCTGTGTCAGAAAGGGTATCCCGGCCTTGGTACAATATTTGACCTAAGATGTCATCAGCCACAACTTCTTGTACCAAGGACAGTAGAGAGTGAACCTACGATTTTCGCAACATCCTCCTCAGCTTTGATGCTGACGACGACAGAAGGCAAGGGTGCATTGAAGTCACTCCATCGCGCCTTTACTTGAACATTGACGGCAGATTCCGATAGCAGATTCTTCAAGTCGGTTGCGACATCCGCCTGCTTGATGGCGAGAGCAGACACAGCCGCAGCAAAGGATACCAAGAGCGACAAGACCTTCATGGCGGCAGGAGTGGTGAGGCTGGCGGTACCGAGTCCATGGGCTGGCGCTCAGCAGCTTTTTAATATCCATTGGATCTGGCCGGCAGCATACATTGCCGGCATGCAAAGCCTTGAATAGCAAAGGTGGCTAGAGCAAAGGCGACCAAAAATTCCCGCCTCGCATGGTCGCCTGAAATCACGTTGTCGCTAACGAGAGGTGCATGTCGTCTGCATGTGGGAATTGAGGTCCGGTGTCTAAGACATGGGTGACTGATTGTTATGCTCGTTAACAAGTCGACCCACGACTCGCGGCCCACATTAGACTGCTCGCCCTTTGACGGTTCTTCTACGAGCCGCTCGCGCTACCGTTGCTCTCCCCACCCCCAATGCCGTGTCATCCCCGCGCATACATACATAGGTATACATATGGTCTGCGCTGCGGCCCCCACCGCTAGCTTAGAACAGGCCTGGCATGAACAGAGATCCTCGTTGCCGTTTCATCATTGGTCAGCGCGACTAGGGGCGGGAATGAACCATCCAGGGTCTGAGTGGTTTCGCAAGAATCTCGACAACGGCTAGGGTGACATTGACATATTGTGGGAACAGGGCCATCTTCCGAAACGTGCGTGTCGGGCGCGGGAGCAGCCAAAGGCAACGTTGCCATTGATGGGGCGCTCGGCACTGGGGGCGGCGGCAGACGGCTGGTGGCGTCGGAGAAAGGCCGAGTGAACCACACCTGCGTACTAGCTATCTTCCAATAATCTCGTCAGATACCTATCACGTTTAGCAGTGGACTACCACACAAGAATCATCCAAGACGTATTACTAGGCGCATCCACGTACGATTACATGAGCGAATGTGCTAACATTGCTCCGAGAACTAAGACTATACAAAAGAAAAGCTGCAGGGCGAGTTTGCCGCGTGGAGGGTGGTCATGCCAACGTTTGATGAATGGTCACTTCCTTTGTGATTCCGTGTCGGCTGGTAGCAGAAGCATCTTCGGGGGTGATGTGGATAGCGTCATCATTCGTCGTTGTCAATTCTGCACGAAATTAGTATGTGTACATTTGTATTCGATTGGACGTACACCGCCGTTACGTACCAAGCTCATCAATCTCCTGGTAGGGCTTCCGTGTCAGCTTGCCACTGAGAGAACTATTTTTCGTAGTACCGTGCAAGCCCGAGGATCCGTAGCCTCTTCCTGAAGATCCAAGGCCGTAGCTGTGTCTGTAGTCGTAGCCAGACCGTGGCTCCTCTCTTGGGTAAAAGTAGAACCAGATTGGTCGTAGAGTAGGCAAGCATGCGCATACGAGACCCAACGATAGCTCAATGTTTGTCCAAAAGAATACGGGCGCTGTGTAGTAGATGACGTCGTCGGGGTGCTTGATGTACTCTTCCGCGATGGAGTAGGTCGCCACGACGCGTGTGATACTTATGGCGCATACACTGTTTTGTCAGTCATATGTGGCGCTATAGAGTCGGACGAGTAATTGACTTACGCTGCACCCAATGAAAGCATCACAATGACGGCCAACTTCTTCTTCTTCTCCATTCTCACACTCATGACCATAGGGATGGGAAGGATGAGAATAACAATGTCTGCAAAAACATCGGTGTACTATTTCGAGCAGTCAGCACATGTCGTCATGTCGATCGAAACCCAAACCAGATCTTCCGGTGCGACGATCGGGCAGATCAAAAACAAACTGACTCACCAGCAGTGCCAGGAACATTGGCACGGTTTCAACACAACTGTTCCCGTAATAAGGCTCGATGAAGACCGTGATAGGGTAGCAAGTGAAGAGATGCGAAAAGGAGAAGCTGACGGTCCAGCCAATGACGTATGCCAACGCAGCATATACAAAGAGGCGGAATTTCTGTACGTTGAATATGTTCTTGTACAAGATCAGGATTGACGATTTGACGAGGCCAAGTCCGATGATGGAAATCATGTTGATTGCGAATTTCGTCTGAGTATTCTCAGCACAAGACCTTCTGTACGGAGATGGATAGACTGACCTCTTCGAAAAAGATTAATCCAGGATCGTCCATAATGGGTTGGCCTTGTGCATCAAGCGGTTGGTGGGACCCCAAGTAGCCATGTATCGCCGCTGTTCAAATTCAGATGGTGGTCGCCTGAAGATAATATCCAGTACTCACTGGCTAACTGCAGAAAACAGCATGTTACACAGACTGCCTGCGTTCGGTCAGCTATGTGGTTTTCAATCATGATCGGGTGCTCCCAGTATCTGACTTACCAATGCAGCGACTGTCAGAACATCATCCCATCCCAGACGTTTTGATATTCTCTTAGCCCATAGCCGCAAGCATACAAACACAAACGGCAGTATCGCAAATGCTACGGCGAGGCCGATCATCATATCTTTCGAGTAATTGTGATACATGATGCCTGTTGCTCCGAAAACACTGCGTAGTGTATATGTGTAAGTCAGTAGTATGTACAATGGTAAGCCGCTCAGCGGACGACAGAGAGCCAGTCGCCTCTGAAACCGCGGCTTTTAGCGATGAAGATTACCCCTCTAACTAAGCAGTATTGAGGATACCAGAGCCTCTATCTACTCTGGGCATCCGACTGATTTACTACCAGGTATGTATCAAGTATGGCAGATCGCACCCCATGATCCACTCCTCCCTGTTCCATGTGATACGTGCGAACCGTCTGCAAGCAAATGATGTGTGGTCCCTGGCCTGTTTCCAGTGACATCCCAAGACGGTTTGCAGCACAGACGAGGTTAAGCAGGGTCTGTAACGGCGGCGACTGGGATGTCCAAGTGCTTGGGAGTAGTTGATCCATTATCGATCAAGTCCATAGTCCGTCAGCGATATATGGCTTCAGAAACCCCCCACGTTGCCGTCCTCTTCAGAGCATGTCACTCGCTTACGACATGTGCATTGATGAACTGGCACGTGCTTGAGGACTCGCATACATTGCAACACTGTGCCACCCGTGCCTTTGATTCCTTTCATCTTGTCCTTCAGAATTGCTTTTCTGTTTTCCCTAACCCATCACGCACATGGTGCAGCTTCTAAACGCAGAAGATGTAGCATCAGGTCTCGAACAATCCCACGCAGTCGTATGATGAAGCCAAGGCTCTGGCGCGTAGGGTGGATCCCCAAGTCGGGAGAGGTTGCATTGCCAAGCCACGGGTAGCTCAGGTCCCAGTCGCGCCATTCCAGTGCCAGGACGATCCCACCCCAGCTTCGGCAGCGGTGCGAGCCCAAAGGGAAAACACCCCCGTGTGACTTCGCGGCTAGGGTTCTTAGGCCCAGGTTCTCCTTCTCCTCCTCCCCTCCTCTCGGCACAGCAACCGAGTTCTTTTCTCAAGATTGGAATGCCGTGCCTTGTCGCGAATCCTGGTTCGAACCGTTCAATAGCAGAAGAGTACGGAATGGTACCAGCTTTTGGGGAAAGACGTGCGAAACAGAGGTAGATGCGATGATTATGTTCAAGGGCACAATCTTCGTGAGGCTCGCAGGTGTGATTGATGTGCAGTGATTAGCAAACGTATCACATTAATCACGAGGGGAAAAAAATCTCTCGAAGGATTTTTCTTCTTGTGCGCATGTAGTAGGTGTTGGACATGTTGGAGTGGGTATGATTCATGGTAGTGTACATACAAGGTCTCATGTCAATCTGGGCCGTGATATGCGTTAAAGTCCGAAGTGTGGCCGCTGCACGAGCCAGAGTCCATACACACTGCAGTAAGTTGCAGATTCCCTGGTCTCAGGTATGCATGTCTTGCCGCCAAACCGGACTGTTGCTTGTTTTGACAATGGTTGCCGTTGGAAGCTATTAAATGAGTCGTTATGTAAGAACTGCTCTGCGGCGTCATCTCGGAGACTTAACAGCTGCTATTTGCCATCCATCTGTTGCCAATGGCCCGAGCCGTTATGACGCCTACTATACAAACTTGTTCTAATACTGTCCCCTGCGACCGGTACGCGACATCTTCACCCGATCAATGCTCTTGGTTCTAGCACGGCGCCTGTCTTTGCCATAAACCTCGTTGAATCTGGGGTGCATAAGTACCTTTTTATCCCAGTAATATTGCTTTCGAATCATGGGTTTTTCACTATGCTCTGGATCTGTTGCTTTTTCTTCTTCAATATTGTCTGTTTGGACTGCGTATGATGATGACTGGGCTGGACTGACCGATTCGCTGGAAATCTCAGCATCTGAGGGTTTTCGATGCTTGATACCTTCCTCTTCGGCTGAGAGAAGGGCCATTTCTCGATCAATCTTTTCCATCTCTTCTTGAATGGCCTGCTTCTTTTCTCGATCAGACATTTGCTTGCTCCACTCGGTCTTCCTTTTCTCAACCTTGCCGCTCGTTGCAGTAGATTGATCTGAAGAGCCATGGCTGAGTAATTGATTGACTCTGTCCCTCTCCTGGCTCAGCATCATCTTGACTCTTTGCCGTTCTTTTTCAAAATCTGGGCCTCTCCACCAGATGGCGGAAGTCTGGGGGCTTGAAGAGCGTAATTCACGGTGGAAGTCACCGACAAGATACAAACTGCCCGTCAGGACTATCGGTCGGCCTCGTTGAGTCAAGAATTTGGCTGCACACAGTGCTCGAAATGCACCATCCTTGGGCATTGCTAGTCCCGTAATACTAGGCTGTACGGAATATGCAATGTCGAGCAGTTGCTTCGGGTCCATTGGTTTTACCCAAGGCATGCCGTCCACGGGGCCAAACGAGGTGGTGATGACATTATCTCCTGGTTTCAGTAATGAGCTCAGGTACTCGCGTGCATCTTTGCCTTCAGTCATAGCAAGTATCCAGGTAACTCGCCATCCCTGTGGGGGTGGACGGCCAACGTCAGGTATTCTGTATTGTCTGTCGACCGTCTCAAGGTGACGATTGAGCGCTTTCGCAGCATCGGGGTTGTGAGCTCCGTCAATGAGGATGTGCCGTCCTTTGGGATCCGTATGATTACCAAAGATGGGTGGAACTCTAACCCTTTCCATGCGGCCAGGAAGGCCAACTACGCGGGACTTGACAAGGCCGCGCGCAATGTCAAAGGGCCTGATGTTAACTGCAACAGTTTTGGCAGCTTCCCTGGCGGCGATGCTGGCCAAGATTGCATTGTCTTGTTGGGCCAATGGTAATGAATTGCTGAATTTTTTCCAGTCTTGTCTCTTGAGCAAGGCGTTGTGAAGATAGTGGGCTTCGGGGCCGAGTTGTGGACCTGCATTGATAGTTTTTGCGTAATCTTGAATTACCTCTTGGATATTCTGCTCGTTGCTCGGGTTGATGATGTACGGGACCCCAGTCCTAAGGATGCCAGCCTTGTGCAGAGCGATTTGTTCTAGAGTAGTACCCAGAAAGTCTTGGTGGTCATGAGCGATTTTGGATATGACGGAGATTGCCTGGTTGTTTAGGATGTTGGTGGCATCGAGCTTGCCGCCCATGCCCACTTCGACAACACCAATTTGGACTTGCTCTTGAGTGAAGATGTCAAAAGCGGTAGCAGTCAAAATCTCAAATGGCGAGGCGTTGATGCCATTTTTCAAACTGAGCTCGAGGTAGTGCTTCTCGACAGTTTGAAAGAGGGTCTCGTCTACGGGCTTGCCGTTGATGGAGATGCAGTCCCATCTGCGCGCGTTAGGTTAGGTGATGGAGGGACAGCTCACGTGACTGGGCGCTTACCTGTCTACGAGATGCGGCGAGGTGAATTTGCCGCACTTGACTTTCCTCTGCCTGAGGATGTTGGCGGCATAGTGGCAGATGGAGCCCTTGCCATTGGTGCCGGCAACGTGTATCGCCCTCCATGGGAACTTGACATCGCGCAGGAGCTGGCTGATGCGTTCCAAGCCGGGCTGGATCATGGCATAGGCATAGGCATAGGCATAGGCAGGCGGCGATGGGGCTCAATGTTCTGAAACTGAAACGATGTGCCTGCGCGCCGATGCCGAGTTGACTCACGGGAGCGAGTGGACCAGAGACTGCAGGCAGGCGCGACCATGCTGCAAGAGGCAATTGCGGCTTGGCGATCGCCCGTCGCGCCTGCCGCACACGGGGACGAGCACGTGGTCTGTAGGCAGTTGCGGCCTTGTGGCGGCGTGTCGCGTATGTAAGAAGACTATGTAGAGGCTGACAGGAGCGTGCCAAAAGGCGCACACCCGCCCTGCACTGTGCTTTTCCCAGTACTACACCTATTTCTCCTGCTATAATACTGCGTGCATCGTATTCCAGGGCTGGCCAGACACGTGTCCGGACATTTGCATTCCGTCGGCGGTCCTGCGCCTCCCCCAGACCAGACGCTTCAGCCTCAGTGCCGCTGCGCTGTTTTAGGTGTGGGTGCTTGTGCTTGTGCGCCGCTCCGCCGCCCGAGTTAGTTCCCTTTCCCTCTCCGACCATCCTCAGCCCATCCGTCACGGCGCGTCACCATCAACAAGACCACTCGACCCCTCTTTGCAATCCCGAACCACCCTCGAGTCTGGCGCAATGGGCATTCCCATCGGATGGAACATTAAGCGCGACCAGCCAAAGGACAAGGACCCTCTGCGAGCAGACTTGACGGGGCACCGCTCGCCCATTCGGCGTCGCGTCCGACCCAACAGGTCGCCACGCCCGCACAGCGCTCTCGACACCGAGTTTCTCATCTCGGCCCCAGGCGCTGCCACGCACATCGAATGGATCCCGCGCTCCTCGCATCGCTCGCGCCTCGCGCCGCCCCCCGTCCCCGAGGTCTCGAGATCAGACTACCACCGCTCCACCACCGATGCCGCTACCGCTGCGGGCAACCCCCCTCCACCGCTGAGCCCCGTCAGCACCCTGCGCCGGTCGCGCAATCGCCTCGATGAGTTCATCCGCACCTACGGCACGCGCAGAGCCCTCGAGACGGAACGCTCGCTTGCAGGCTTCACCCCCGGCTTTGCGCCTGCGGCAGCCTCTCGATCCTTGGGAGCAGACACGGCACACGACGCGCGAGACGCCTCTCGCATCCGTGAGAGGGCTTCCTACCGTCGCGCTGCCCACCCGAGAATGACACGTTCGCGGAGCCCCCGCGCTGACCGATATGCGGCACGAAGCGACGACACCACGCCTGACGAAGAACACGAAAGCAGTGACAACAACAACAATAACAACCCCGTGGCCTTTCCACCCCTTCGCAGAATGGGTCGCCGCACCATCGCCGATGGGCCATTGCCTCCAAGCTCACTGCGCGACTTGTGGAGCCCAGCGCCCGCTCTTGACGGCTTGGGCGACCGCAATCGCAGCGTCAGTCCATTTGACGACCAATTGAACTGGGATACCTTCCTTACCACCGTGGTTGACGATCCAGTCGCACCAACTGCAACATCGTCATTTGCCTCAGCCGCCGCTTCAGCGTCGTTCACGAATTCACACCCTGGCTCCCGAGCAGGCAGTTCGTCAAATTCGGCCTCGTCTTCGCAGACGCACCTCACAGTCCCTTCGCGGCGAGAGAGTCCTCCACAGAATGATCAATTCCTGCGTGCCTGCGATACTTCAGACAACGATACCGCCTCAGATACCGAAGAGGAGGAAGAGACCGAAGTGCGTGTCCCCATGCGTCGCCCGCACACGGAGCGTTCGGCAGATGGCTACGGCCTATCAAATTCGACAGCTCCCCGTCGCAGGATGCGTCCCTCGTATTTCTCAAACGAGCCCCCCATGCGAGACGCCGAACGCTACTCGCTTCGTGTGCTGGACCGCTCCCGAGACGCGAGCGACTATGTGCACAACTTCTACAACCGTGCCAACTGGCGCAATACTGCGCCAGAAGAGGAAGAGGCTCAGAGGTCCCAGATGTCGCAGCTCGATGGGCCTTCCGATGAGCCCGCCAACACGAGCGAGGAAGAGACTCCCCCACCATTAGTACGGGCCGACTCGACGCCCTTGGACCAAGAACTCCGCGACGCCCGATCCCTACTAGAGCGGCTTGCGCATCGGGAAGATATCAGCGACGACTTTTGGGCTTCGGTTGGCTTGACGCGCTCGTTTGCCGATCCCGTTGAACGCTTCCAGGAGCTTGAACGTCTTTGATGATAAGAAGAGGAACAACAAGGACAAGAAGAAGGAATAAACAATAAACAAAAAGTGGGTTACTTTTATCGTCATTATCATCATCAAGGATTGTAATATCTTTCACTGTTTTGCAAATTCGGCTGGACCGGTTTCCCACTACTCCGTGCTTGCTCAGCGTATTGAAGTCACTCAGTGAGCGCTCAATAACCTGACTTTTTTTTTTGCGGATTTCAATCAGCTCTGATGGCTTATGGCTGGATAGCAGCCACTCAGAGCTGATGAATACTGCTGAGCAAGCACGCGGTTGTAACGATTTCTCTCTCTTTCTTCGATTTATCTATTTTTTCCTTTTTCCTTCCTTCATTCCTTCCTTTGCGGAATAACTACATATTCATTTTTCTGCTGAATCCTCTTTCCTTCTTCTTTTTTCCTTTTTCTGAGGAGGATTCTGGCAATGTTTTCTTTTGAGCGAGCGTGTATTGCTCTTCTTATACGTATGTGGGGGTGGGAAGTGACAAGCACAAGCACTGAGTATCTGTCATGTGCCAAAAGTTACGCATATGTGGACAAGGGACAAGGATGGGATGGGACGGGAAACTTGTTGATGAAATTTATATATCCATTGTTTGTTTGTTTGTTTTTTTGGAACATCCAAGCTAGAGAAAGAGAGATGGGCTAGGAAAGAAAGGGTGGGGAGTAAGTCTCAAGAGTTTGGGCACTTACATACATAGTACATACATTATTATGGCCGGCTAGTTCCGAGGCAACAAAGAGTAAAGGGACCTGGGAAAGGGACAGAGAAAAGTATTATCGAAATTCTATCAAAAGGAAATTGATATATTGCACGCCGCAACTGTGAGCGTTGCTTTTCTTCTTATCTTCCTTTTTGACCATTCTCACGTGTGGGGGTTCATTAATCATGTGCATGCTCGGTGCGTAGTAGTGTCAAGTGTGCAGTACTATTCAGGGAACATATGGTATCTTAGTTGTGTGAAGCTGACTATGAGTAGCTATTTGGTTTGTTCGACTATATCAGTCCACCACGAGCATGTTCGTAGGATATGAAAGAAAACTTGTAGTAATGCCGGATTTGTCTAAATTGAAACAAAGGCTATTCTATGATACATTCCCAATGCTATAACGTGTGGTATCAAAAAGAAAACAAAAGGGTCAAAAAGAATCAAAACCAATACTGCCCCATGTTGCATACCCCGTTTTCTCCACGTCAGGTGGACGACTAACGCACGTCTCACTTAGACGTCCTCTCGACCTGCAGCGCAACCAGCTTCTCTGCATTTTCCAGCCACTTGTCGGCAAACGTCTTGTCAGTAAAGCGCTCAGCAGACCGGCGGGCTCGGCGCCGCATGTCGAGCGTTTCCTGCGGCGAAAGCGTGAGGGCTTTTCGGAAGCCGTCTGCATATTCTTGGGCCGAGCTAGCATGGAACCCTGTAAAATGACCAATGTATCAGAGTTATACCGAAAGGAACTGACCAATGTCATTGTCTGAAACTTACCGGTCGGCTTTCCGTCCACCTCGACGACAATGTCAAGCTTTGGGCCACCAGAGTTGTTTACGACGGAAATCATGCCCGCGGCTTGGTATTCGACTACACCAATGCCGAAGTGCTCGTTCCACATGGCGTTGACGCCCACGCTTGACTTGCGCATCCATTCCAGCATCAGGGGCCACGGCGCGTCGCAGATGAATTCTACATTATCCTTGATGTTCAACTCATGCGCCAGGAGTCGCAGCTGGTAAACGCGTTTTGCGTCGTCGTGCGAGTTACGCACCGATCCTATTAGCACCAGCTTAGGGGTTTCATTAGAGTATGCAGGCAGTTCCACCTTTGCATGTAGAAATGACGCAAATGCTTCGAGAATTAGTCGGTGGTTCTTTTCTGGTCGGAACTGGGCGATATAGACAAGGTATGGACCGCGGTTCTTTTCACTGGCCTCGGAGACCTCGACGGCCTCTGTAACCTCTTCGACTGCAACAGGGGGGAAGACAACGTCAATGTCAAAGGCTTTGCTGCGCTTGGTACGATAGGGTTCCCAGAGCGACTTGACATGCCCTTGTGTCCATGTCGAGTTTGTCATAACCACGTCGATGGTACTTCCAACCTTGCTGTAGAGCTTTGCAAACAGTTGCCAGTACTTCTTCTTTGCCATACCACGGTACCCCGTACCCGCACCTTCATGGACACCCTTTCCTCCGACTTGCAGCGAATCCAGCATGTCAGTCGAGATGGTGGGGTAATGTACGTATGCGCCGGTGGGTACATTCGGAAAGAGAAACGAGGATAGGCCGAGGGCGAAGGCATATCCCATGGTATCTATGAAGATGTCTGGAACGAGGAGTGAGAAAGCATCGTATGCGAGGACCAGGGAGCCGAGAGACTGTCCAAGTAGAGTGAAGCGTGGCCATGTGCTTGCAAGCACCCAGTCGCGAGTGGTTAGATAGAGAAAGTGAACGGTTGGCGGGTACAAGTAGATGTTGAAGCGATCGCGGACACGCTTGAGTATATCTGCTTTGTCGACGTCATGGTCACCGGTATAGACAATACAAGTCGCCTTTGGCCAGCGCTTCTGGTGTGCTCGAATGGCAGCCCAGAGGACTCGTTCGCCGCCGCCTCCCGCATTGCTGTGGAAACACTCTGTCAGCGCCCACGTCCACATCCTTTGGGGCACGCCATACATACCAAAAAGGGTGGAAGAACCCCACGATGCCGTCCCACTCGCTGTCTGCCTGGTCGCCCTTGACTGCGCTACTAGGAGGCGTGCCACCCACTTGCTCCCAGTCGTCGTCTTCTTTCTTCTTGCTCTTCCCCTCGGCCTCGTATGCCTTTGTTTCGTTTTCTACTCGCGCCAATAGCAGCTCACGTCGTGTGCGGGAAGATCGCCGGAGATGCTGGCCCACTAGTCCGGCAACGAGGTGCAGCGTCTTTGGGAGAAAAAGAAGCGCCACGAGCGCAGGCGCCAGCAGCGACACGAGGATGATCAGCAGACCCATCGTGGCCAGGGACGGTTGGGGCTGTCGCGGGGGGAAGCAGAGCGGAATCTCAATCCATGGGTGGTGAATGTTTGGCCGAGCTAAGACAGCTGTTCAGGTGGGATGACGGTTCCTGACGGCCGGCCCGAGAGAGCATGGGACCCTGGCGCTAGCGGGAGCTTCTTCCTCTCGGGAGTCCGATCGGTGGCAGTACAACAAAACCGCAACCTCCAGAAAAGCGCCACACGATGCTGTCCTCGCGCCTGCTGCGGCAGCCAGCATGCCAATTGCTTCAAAGGAGCGCTCTGCCGTCCAAAGCTACGATATGCCGCCCACCAGCGCGCGCCTTCCATGCATCGGCCCCGCGACAAGATCCCCTCATTGACGCCATTCTCTATCTCCCCCATGAGATGATATCGCTCATACACACCGCTGTCCCCTGGTATGCCGCCATACCCCTCAGTGCGTTTGTTGCTCGTGGTCTGCTCGTCACCATAGCCGGAACACGTGCGCGCGCTCTCATGGCCCGCTACATTGGCCTACACCCGCTGCGCCAAGCACTTGCTTTCCAAAAGCGGGACGAGGTGTTGAAGCGTGGTGGTTTCCGCACACCCCAGCAAGCTACCATTGCGGTGAAAAAGGAGGTCAAGGACATGACGTCGGCACTAGACAAGAGGTGGAATGTTACCCTCTCTGGCCAGCTTAGTTGGACGCTGGGACAGATACCCATCTTCTTCGCAATGGCCGAGACCATACGACAGAAATGTGGCGCCCAAGACGGATTGCTGGGTATGACAATGTCCGTGATCAGAGGCCAGAGTACGACAATGACGACCGAAACTGGTCAGATCGTGGCACGAGTCACGCCTTCCCAGTGGTTCGACCCATCGCTGGCAACAGAGGGTATGCTTTGGTTTCCGGACCTGCTTATTCCAGACCCAACCGGCGTCTTGCCATTTATCACGTCAGGCATCATGTTTGCAAACATCTACACTTCCAAGAACACGGTTGAGAATGGTGCCAAGTGGCCCAATTTACTTCGACGAATTCTGCTCGGCGTTTCGCTGCTGATCGGTCCAATGTGCCAAAACCTGCCTGCAGCTCTTATGCTCTACTGGTCATCGAGCACAGCTTCAGTGATGCTGTGGAATGCTTGGTTGGATAAACGGTATCCTGCGCCACGAGGTTTCAATGCCTGCAAAAGGCCACTTCTTATGCCGCCAACACCAATCGTCAAGGGACGAAGAGTGTAAAATCCATGCGTGTATTAATATTGTATAATATTTCAAAAAAGCTTTTGGGATGTCTGGATCAATCCTATGGCCCTTTGGAGTTCACATTGCATACAGATGGACAATGTCAGCGGTAGACCCACAGCGGTAGACCGAGAGAGCAAGACAGTGCATTTCTGCTCGTATGGTTACGGCAGGCCGTTTAGTGTCATACACTGCAGCGAGAAGACACTACATCTCCAGTGTTGTATCGACGAAACCAGCATCACAATTGACGCATCTATGAAACACCGTACTTGAGCCCGTATAATCACGCCTACCTATGGCGAAGTATCTCGGGGTGCGAGCCACTCAAGTCGTCGTTCTGCATCCGGGTGTGCATTCTATACGTTCCAACCCTGACTTGGAGTGTACTAAACACTCTAAAGAAAACGTGACACGACACGAACGAACGAACGAAAAACGGTTCTAGGCGTTGCAAGCAACAGCCGTCGAAAATCATACGTGTAGTTCTCATACCAAGAAGCACTGATATGGGAAGCTCGGCTTGGAAAGAAATAAAGAAAGATGTTCTATATACTGTTCATCTATGTAGTCAGCATTACCGATGTAAATACAAACTTCCAATATGCACATTACATCTTTCATCATCCGTTGTCTCAATGTCAACCACCTTTTCCTTCTCAAACTAACATCTCCTCGGAAACACATGAATAATTCACCCATCTACCCATCCATCCATCTATCTATCTATCTATCTATCTATCCATTGGCTGGCTTCTCCTTGTCTCAGTTCCCAGTTTTTCTTCCATTTCCATTATCACATTCATCTCTTCTTGCGTCAAAAGCCATGTGCCACATACTACATACATTTTCTGCTCTTCAAGACAACGTGAAGAGCATTGCAACAGCACAATGCAAAGCAACCAGGCAAATCTAGCGAGTAAATGAAACGATCAATTCTCAAGTCTAAGCAATTCAGCAGCAACGCAAATAGACAGTACCCAAAAGCAGCCCTCTAGTACAAGAAAAAAGCTTTGTCTATATTATCCAGATCATCAACCTCCCCATTGTCCTTCTGTTCCCATCACTACCCTACCCTACCCACCCGATGCATGCACACACACGGTACCCTTTTTTTTCCTACTCAGCCCATCATCATCTCCCATCACCTCATAATTCAGCGGAAGATAGATGCCAGCAATCTTCTTCTGCTTCCTTCCCACATAAAAAGACATTACGCATACTACATGCACCATCCATCCAGCCAGCCCGAGGGGAACCACCAGCCCAGTCCAAACCAACCCACCCTACTATCCATCCATTCCTTCCACCCAACCAAACCCAACGCAGATTTCAATCAATCAAAGAAGCAAGACGCCTGGTACATGCAAATGACGATAACGGAAAGAACAAGCGCGCTAAACAAAACTTGAAAACGCCATAAACCCCCGAGATGCAGAGCTGTAATGCAAGCAAAACAAGACTAAAAAAGAGTGAAATCCGGACAAACGCCGTCGCTAATGGTGTGCAGCAAGAAAAGACAAGAAAAAGGGACTATTTTTTTCCGGCAAGGACGGTGAAACAAGAACGGTAAACCAGCGCATAAGGCCATGCGTGTTTGTACGTACGTTAGTTAGTGTAAGTGTGGAGACGTGAGCTCGTATAGTCCGTTCCGGACAATTGTCGGGCGGTTAGAAAAGCCCGCGCGTACGGACTTGGATAGTGTCACTGCGAGAATCCCAGTTCGGCGGTGGTCACACGCGCCGGCTTGTCTGACTCAACAGTCGGTCAGCACGTTCGAAGACATTGAGCGTGTTGGAACCCTGTGAGGGCATCCTGGGTGTATTCGGGATAGTTGCCTGTGCCGCGGCACCTAATGCGGCACTCAACGGCGTTGCAGGTACTGGCGTGCTGTATCCACCGGACCCTTGTGACCCAAAACTCGCCGTAGAGTAGGGCTGTGCAGAAAACACTGATGCCATTGCAGGGATGGATGTATTAATCGGACCTGGGAATGAGCCTCCCCCACTCGACGACATGGTTCCATTCGGCTTGTTTAAAAACTTGGGTGGTTGCGTGCGTGAGGTAAAAGAGGATAGACTCGGTGGACCCATTAAGCCAAGGCTGTTACTCGTAAGATGCGACCATGGACTATCATTGATAGCCTGACTAGCTTCTTTGACCATCTTGTGTAGCGGTCGCATGAGTTGCTTAACCTCACCGGTGAGCAGCTTATGCTCTCTGCCTTGTTGGGTATATGCTGCCGCAAGCTCTTGCCAGGCCTAGAATGGTATCGTTAGCAAGCCGGTCTCGGCGGGGAGACAATGTGGGGTACTTACCTTGACGAAGCCCATACATTGCTGCCAGAACTCAGGCTGGTCTCTGGTGTAATTGTCTTTGAGCTGCATCTGCGACAAGCGGATAGCCAGAGGGTTTGCCATCTGCTGGACTTCATTGGCCTTATCAATGAGATTTGCCAACGCCTTTACCCTGGGGTCTTCAGCGTCGAGGTCACGTCGCAGGCTGTCAAATTGTTCTCGCATCATGCGTGTGATCTGAGCCATGGAGTTCCTGCAACCATCGGATGCGTTACGGAGTTTTGTGTAGATTCTATCAAACTGAGCATCTTCGTCCGTTTCATCAAAACTACTGGTCAGAGTGTTGGATCGCGTCATGCCAGGTGCCGTCGTAGAGAAGGACCCTCCAGAGCGGGGAGTTGCAGCACTGATGCTCGTCAGGGTGTTTGACCGGCTGTTGTCATTGCTGTGTAGAATAACTGGCGGAGGCATCTGATATCCATTCCGCTGCTGCTGCGGCGGGGATACTGGGAAACGACGAGGCCTCGATGGTCGCGCGCGAACTGTAGCGAGGTTGTCTCCCCCACTGGGTCTGACCGCTGGGGCAGAAGTATCTCTGAACTGTGCACCGAGTATCGAACAAGCATTCCTCATCTCGATTAAGCTACCTTGCTGAAGAAGCAAAAAGGTTCGCATAATGTGCGCGTTTGCGTTTTGGGTAATTTCGATGCGGTTCTCGGCGATTGAGAGAGTAATGGACATGAAGGAGTCGAGACATCTTAATGCATACATGTACACGCTTCTGGACAGCTTTTGAGCTTCTTCTTCGTCTTCTTCGACTAGTCGATCGAACTTGTGCAAGACTTCGTTCAGGGCTCGGATGTTCAGGTACGTGGTAGAGTATCTTCGGTAGAAGTCTTCCTTGCGACGCAGACCCTCCTTGGTCTTGGCCGTCAACTTAATTGAGCGGACCATGTGCGATACGCAGTCGTGAAGTTGGGAGATGGCATAGAGAAAGTTCTTTGCAGCCTCAACGACAATGTCAGGCGCACGCGACCCACGATGGTGTTCACGTACGTCGGACAGCGGACGGTTTGCGAGATATCTGACAGTACCGGTATCTTCATAAGCGCCGGGATTGGCCGACCCAGAAAAGCCATTGGCAGCGGAATTGCCGGGGACCAAGATGCCCTGACTGAAGCCACGGAAATGGCTGCTTTGCCGCAACTCATTGACAGAAGCCAGCTCGGATGTCTTGTTGGTGTATATGCCCATGCGCTTCTGGCGCTGCGAAGAGGGTCCTGAGCCTTCGCTCTGGCTGCGGTTGCGCTCGTTGTTCCCATTTGTCAGGATCAGAGGAGCGACGGGAGGCCTCTTAGTGACAGTAATGCCAGAACCAGTGCCATTGCTGGTTGTGGATCCAACACGAAAGTGAGAGCGAACGGGAATAGGCGGGGCAGCGAGTCCAGGAGAATCGGGCTTGGCGTCGGAGAAACCTTCAATGTTGCCTATGCTGGGTCTCACGGGGAAGCGTCCTCCGTTGGCTCGCTTGGACGGGCGAGGTGTCTCAGGATTGCTCTCTGTCCAGCTCTCGTCTCCGGAGGACTCGACCCGCACACGTTCCAGCTCAACGCGCTGGCGTTCTTTGGATATGTGTTGGCGCATGAATCGCTTGACTTGGGTGGCTATGACGGCATCTCGCTCGTTCTCGTTGGCGGGCGAGGGGGCATTGTCCTTGATGGTGCACACTTCGGGGGGTGGGAAGACGAGGGGGTTGCCGTCGAGCTTGAGCACCTGCAGGCTGTTGATTTCTCCGAGACACACGGGCAGTTCTTCAATCTTGTTCTTTGCAATGGCCAGCACTTTGAGCGAGGTCAGGTTTGCAATCTTGGTGGGAATGGAGCGGATCTTGTTGCGGCTGACGTCGAGAATCTCCAGCGACGTCATCTCGAGGATCTGGCAAGGAGTCAGCGGGCTATGGCTCACAGGGCGGGCACTGGCGCGGGCAAGAGTAAACGTACGGCGTCGGGGATCTCGCGCATGGCATTGTAGCGCACATTGAGGTAGCGGAGGCGCCTGCACTCGACCAGGCGAGAGGGGAGGGTGGCGAGGAGGTTGTGGGAGAGGGCGAGCCTGGCATACGTATGTCAGTATTGACCCGTGGAGACTTGGCCATGGCCGTGGCGGGCGCAGGTCGAGTGATGACTGCGGCGGCGGTGGTGGTGCAGCATGAGTTACCTCTCAATCTCGGCGTGGATGACATCGATGACCTCGTCGGGCAGGCGGGCAATGTTCTTGTGGCCGAGGTCGATGGTGATGCCGGGCTGCTGCTGCTGCAACTCGCGGGGCGTCTCGGCGGCGGCACGGTGGTTGATGTCCTGCCGCGAATGCTCAAAGGCGGCCTTTGTGAGGGCCACGACCTCGTCGTCGGAAATGGGCGTGGGCGTGTCGTTGCTCATGGCGAGCAGGCACGGGGTCAGCGCGGCGGGTGGGGTCCGAAGAGGGTGGTGGCATACATGCTGCTCGCGGCGACAGCAAAAGGGAGAGTACAGAGCGGTACGGGTAGGGGAGCGCCCAGGCTGGTGGTTGTGGTTGGTGCAGGTGGTGATGCCGGGCCGTCCGCCTAGTCCGTTTCGGGCCATAGCCGCTCACTGGCCTCCCGGCCTGTCAGGGCCCGCCCGCCTTTGAAACATCGTCCTGGAACTGCTACCGGCTACGAGACCTGCCTCCCAGCCCGCCCTCTGACACGTCTGCCACACGTGAAACGCCTTGTCAAGCCCCGAACCGTCTTTGCAAGATGCCCGCATGCACGCTTCCACGCGCCCTCCTGGCCCGTGACCATGGGACACTGCGACGCCGCTCCCAGTACGTCACCCGTCACGTGACCCTGTCAACCCAAGCCGCTGGTCAGCCTTCAACGGCCTAAACGGCCGTCGCCTTAGCCACCCGCCTAATTGACAAGCCATCTACGCTGCCCGCTGTATCGACTTGTCAGACAGCAGCCTGCGCCACGCTCGCCGTCGCTGCGTCAAGAGCACCCGTCCGCGTCCCAGTACACGAGCCGGCACTAGGTCGCGGTTCCGGCGCTGCTGCATCACGAAACCACATGAGAACTTGGAGCCCAACGCATCTCGTCGTGAACCCCCAATGCAAGGTACAGCCATGTTCTGCGACTGGCGCTAGCCGGTGCCATGGAATTTTTGGCAGGCACCGCTGCGTCATGATTGCTGTGCCTGAGTGGTTTGGCGGGACCGACACCACAGCTGGGCGCCGGCCTGTCTTTTCATGTCGAATCTTCTTTTCTTTTTGCATCCTTCGTGACATTGCAACCTTACTCATCATTCGCCCGCTTAAGTGCTGCCATGGATATTGACGACGCTTTGCCTCCTCCGATTCGTCGCTCGCCCAGAGCTACTCTCGAGGCACACAAGCAGCGCACCCATTACCGTGCCTCTGCGTCCGACGACCCCAACGAGGAACTAGATGAAGCTGCCCCACCCCCAATAGCGTGGACGCGATCGTCTTCAATTGATAGTGATGACTACAGTCCCCCGACGCATCGTCCACCCCCTTTGCCAGATGTGAACCCACTGCGGTCACATCCAGTTGACGACGCACCACCACCACTGCCACCGCCCAGAAGTCTGGCCCGCAAATCCTCATGTTTGTTTCGGGAACTAAAACTTGATGATGAACCGTCACCTGACCCGGCTCCCGTAATCCAACCCCCAGCTTCTCGGCGCCATCCGCGTGGGCTTGTCTCGTATCGGAACAATAAGAGAGAAATCAACAACACCAAGAGACTTCCTCCCCATCTGCGGCGGCAAACCTCTTTGGAGACAATCAACTCAGTGACGACAACTGCTTCCGAAGACCAAAGCGAATATGGCCATGACCCACCTGAAGCCGAAGCCCCTTCCTCGGAGTGGTACACATTGGAAGATGATTCCCTGTCGAACCCACCGCCCAGCATCATCTCCAAGCCGTCTTCGACACATTCCTCGACATACTCGTCGACTGACAACTCAAGACAGTCGTCCACACCTGTAGAAACCCCCCTCGAGTATGCAAGTCTTGAACACCACACGCCCCAGTCCTTGTTCAAGAAGATGTTGCCTCGAAAATTGTCAGTCAAGTCACAAGACACAACGCCTAGTCCTACTCGTCTGGTCATTGAAAAGTCTACGACGTTTGATAGGTCCTCGCATTACTTCACTCCGTCAGGATCATCCTCGCTGCCGAGTGAAGAGCAACGCTCTCTGGATTCAACACTAGATCAATCCAAACGAAGCCGATCTGAATCAAAATCCAGTGGAAGCAGCAAATGGAGTTCAAGTGATTTTGACACAAGCACGCTTTCCGAAGCCGAGCTGAAGAGATGCAAGAAGAAGGGCATCAACCCAGCATTGTATGCCGAAATGCGAGCTGCGAGAAAAGGGAAATGGACTAGCCCAATAGCTGGGAATACCTTTCTGTAACACTTTTGGTCCGACGTTGATATCCACACCACCCGAACCCGACAATTACGCGATACCCCTTGCCGACTTCTTGCAGACAACCCACTCGCTGCTTTTGCAACAACACATGATGCCAATTTGTGGCGTAATGTTAACGGCGACGTTGATTATGGCTGCAGCTAGATGACGCCGCATCCTGATACCCGTGCCTTGACACCAGACAGGGTCACTGATGTCCTTTGTTCCACCGCGTCCGATTTACTGCAACTAAACGTCAACACCAAAGTCGGCGAGCGAACCATGGGATGTAGCCGCGTCACATTAGATTGGGGCGTGGTGGTGCACAAACGTGCTCAGGAGCTATCAGCTTCCACCACTGGCACAATGTCAAGGGCATTATCAAGGATGCTATTAATGTGCCATCGACGTGGATTTTGGACCACGGCAATATGATTCCATAGGCGGGAGGGAGCAAACCTGGGATTGAGGCTTCGCCTACCGGGTATATGCACTGCGTTGCATGTGCATGCCACACTTCCTT
Source organism: Exserohilum rostratum (assembly GCA_026367775.1). Classification (NCBI taxonomy): domain Eukaryota; kingdom Fungi; phylum Ascomycota; class Dothideomycetes; order Pleosporales; family Pleosporaceae; genus Exserohilum; species Exserohilum rostratum. Next base: position 88,642 of record CP111162.1, read on the forward strand.
ATCGGCATCGGTTGCGTCCATACACAGCACCCGCTAGCTCACGGTTCATTCCCATGTGATTGTCTTGAGGAGTCGGGACTTGCAAGACAATCTGCACAGACATTGAGCATGATGTATTGTCAAGGTAATGAGGCGAAGGCGTTGTGGCGCATATTGAATTGGCTCGCTTCCTTTCTCACAGCTTATCGGCTAATGCACGGGTTCATACATACACGAAGGTGTTATTAGCCTTTGTTCCAAGAAGCTTCTAGAGCATGCAAGACAGATGAAACATTTTCCGTAAAGCAACCACTAGTCTGTCATTACGGACACGGTCGCGTGTCCCTTTGTGCCTCGAGCATCACGATCGATTACCTCATCACCATGGCTGTTCACAGACTTACGTGCACGCACGACAAGCCTCTGCCACTTGGATGCACATGCTCAGGGAAAAGCCAAGGCTGCGATCTCGACATACACGTCCGATCGCACTAAGACTTGATTCTCCTCAGCCTCGTTCGCTCCCCACAAGCCGTCCAATGCAACCTAGTCTCCCGCGTCGTGGACCTTCCCAAAGAAGCAACCGCTATATTGGTCCTGCATATCAAGCTCGCTTTGGCTCTGGGCCTTTTACGTGTTAACTACAAACAATTACACATGGCCGTTGGGGGAAAGTCGCTTCTGGCCGGTTGCATGTTACCCACTTGCCGCGCAATCTCACGTACATGTACGTTCATTTGCGCCGTTGTGCTGGGAAAAGAAGGGAAAGGACATCGTCATTGTGCATGTGTTGAGACGGACCGTGTTGAGAGGGCACGCGGTCACCTTCTTCCACACAGTGTGTGAGAAATAAAGCATGCCGTAGATTGAAACGTCTTGGCACCACAGCAACACCGGCCCCGCGCGCTCTCAATGTGAGGCCATGGTGTGGAGACTATTTGCGTGGTTTTTCTCGGCGCAGTGGTGCCCTTTGCTTTGTTTGTGCAACTGAGCAGGGTGGAGCAATCTAATAGTATATTCTTCTTGATTGATCAGACTATTGTCGTGTCATTTGGCAGGCTAGCCAGCCAGCTAGCCAAGGTCGCCCGTCATGGTTGGGGCCAATATCTCTCTCTCTCGAGTCGTCTGTCGTCCAGGGAAATGCCCACCCCCCTTCTATAGCGCCAAGCCCGGACTACTGTAACTGCTAGTAAATCAAGGGTCCTGGCACATGAACACCTGTCGTATACGCCGGAGGGACATGGACAGCAAAACTAGTCGAAAGTTGTGCCGACACGAACAATCTGCAATGACGACGAAGAAAGAAGGAATGGCCCTTCCTCGTTCCATCGGCCGGTCGGACACAAGTACCGAGGTACCTATCCAATCCCCGTCGAGCTTCTGCCCTTGGATCCTCGTCCCGTTCTAGACGCTACGGCGCTCCGTCATGCCGTGCCTGTCCGTGAGCGGGCGTGCGTTGGCACGATCGCCCGCGCGCGCGATCAGCATGCTTGGTGATGTCGGCAATGGGAAAGTGTAAGGTGGAGACGTGAGAAGGGTAGCGCATGTGCGATCCCGATGAGTGCATAGGCACGTGGGTGCTGTGTCGACGCCCTTGGTTGTGTCGTCTGTGTACAAGGGCGTGTGGTGTGCGTGCCGTGTACGTATTGGTAACATGGTCCGCGGAGGACCATAATTTTCACACCTTCTCATTTCTCATCTCACTTTTTTTTTTGCCTTCGCCTTCCTTGCGCGCGCGCGTAAGCAGCAGCGGCACGCACATCGATCGGTGGGTTGCAGCCAGCCGTTTGGTCCATTGTCCGCCCTACGAGGGAACAAAGTTGACAGGGGGTGCCGCCCAGCGGGCAGAAACTATGTACTGTGTCATGCTACTGCTATTCATATAGGTGGCAACAGATAGACGTTTCTCGTGATTGATTGGTGTTGAGGGCACGATGCTGGCCCTTACATTACATTACATATAACCTACATGCATCCCCGTCTGCCCATCAGTTTACCCTGTTCCGCTCATATCTCCGAGAGACAGACCCCACATTCCCTGGCCTGCATCGTGCATCGCGGCGATGCCTGCATGCCACAACGAGGGAGATGTGGATGGTGGAGGAGGAACAACGGGGGGTGGGGGTGGTGCGACTAAGCAACGGGTGAGATACCCATGACGGACAGGAGCGGGACGAACGGGCTCCATCCCAAAACCCCAAATAAAAAATTATGATGAAAACAAGGAGATGAATGCCATTCTAGGAAATGGCGCGGTCGGCCGTGTAATACCACGAAACGACCAGTACGAAGCGAGACATGGGAGCACAGAGGAAACGAATATACAACAAACTCCGGAGCAGCCGCATCAAAGCTTACAGTAACAAACCGCCCGCACTGTGGGCCTCCCCTTTGGCAAAAGCCCTGGCCATGGACCCCGACCGAGATCACCAGGCCCCCGACATCCCGCAATTAGACCTTAAAAAAAAACTCAATTGAACCTTGGTGTTTAGTTAACATCGGTCGTCGGCGCGAGGCAGTGAGAGTGAGAAGAGAAAAAAAAACGCGGGAATAAAGAAAAAAGGCCTCATAGGGAAGGAGAAGATTCCCAATCTGGATGGTTGGTTATCGGTGGTCGGAGAGACAAGGAACAAAAGAAGACGAAGAAGAAGAAGTAGAACAAGAAGAACGAACGAACATCTGTACATGGAAGCAGAACAAAAAGAAAAAAGAATATTCGATATTAAACTACTACCATGTATGGTACGTATGATGTAGGTACCTGAACCCCTCTCCGCACCGTGTGTCCCTACATACGTACTTACATAGATGCTTTCTCCACATCGAACGAATCGCAGCAGAGAGAAGGTTCCATGAATTCCAAGTAAAGCAATCAATCCCGCCCCCCGTGCCGGTGCTTTGGGCAATTGGCAGCGGCGGCGGCGCGGCGGCATCAGGCTACTTACTTACTACATACGCTACTCGGCAGCGAGAGAGACTGGCGACTCAAGTCGCGCTGACGATCATCAGCAAGCAGCAAGCAAGCAGCAACGCTGTCCTTGCCTTGGCTGGGGGCTTTTTTTCGGCTTCCCTCGCTGCTTTAATCGCCACAGGGCGCACACCTTGACGCCTTTCCGATAGCGTCCGCTGACATACAGGTGTGCTGATCTTGTCCCAATGGAGCAACCTGGCGATCATGCACCGCTGCTTTTACGTACATTTGCGGGCGCAGGCCGCACGCACACACACGCACACACACATGCATGCTTGGCCCTTGTTTTCCCTGCCCGCCCCGCGCGTCGGCGTCGGCGTCGGTGTTAGTAGTTGTCGTTGTTGGCGTCAGTCTGGTGGACGTGGATTCTAGGTTTCCCCTCCTTCTTGCTTTCTCTCGCTCTCTTTATGGTTGCATGGCTGGCGGGCTAGCTAGCTGGTGGACGGGCAGTCTTTCCGCGGACACGGTTCCCGGACTATAAACTGCGGACAGGGGAAAATGGAAGAGAGGAGGAGGACGAGGACGAGGACGAGGAGGGGACATGGTTGCTAGTGGAGTTTGGGGCCATGATAGCTGATAGTGGGTGGAGTGGATAGAACGGATGTGTGGGGTTTCCCTTGCTTGCCTACAGTGCACGTGTTTCTGGTGTGTGCAAGGTACATACGTCGATAATTGCTCAATCAGACGTACCATAGTCATGTCCCTTTCCCACCTCTTTCTCTTCTGGGACGAACATGATTCCTATAGTGGGGCCCGTCTTGCAAGTTGCGTTGGTTCTTGCTTAACTAACACAGCCTCTCCCTACGGCCGTATCGCCCGCGGCTGGATAACGCAAGTGACCGTGGCTAAGTAGCGGGTGGGTTCGCCTGGCCTAACTAATTGCTTATGCAGAATGATGTGATATTGGCAGGAACATCAAGGCCAGCCCAGCCCAGCCCAGCCAAGGGGGCCGAAAGATAGCACACTATAGCCGTGTCAAGTTAAGTGCCGTACATAGGGCAGAGTAGCGCAACGCTTCTCTTCAGCAGCACATCTGTTTTTGGAATGCATCGCAAAAGGGTCATCATGAGTGAGCCCGAGTGTGTATGCGTATGCCGTGCGGGGTTCTGTGTTTCAGGAGCATGTACGCTGGAGTCAGATTGTCAGATTATTACTATTCATTTACAAAGCAGAAGAAGAAAAAAATGAGATAGATATCAGAAACAAAGTTAAGTTTATCACACCTCAGCTTATGATTACAATATATCCCCCTCCTGGTCTATAACTCCGGTGTTGGCCACTGGGCATGTAGATGTACCTGGGGTAAGGAAGAAAAAAAAAGGGCCTATTTTGGCTGATTACTCTTACTACAAGCTGCTATTGCCATGCAACGTGTGAGATGTAAGATGGCGCGAGAGTCAGTGAACGAAAAATCTACCCGCAAAGTTGAATCAGTGCGGAAAAGCATTTCCACGTGATTTGATATAGTCTGCCTCAACGAGTAAGTAACACGATCAACACCGACTACTTTTTTTTGCCAAAAAGAGAAGTACTATCTTGTCGACGTCTTTCTCACAGCCCCACATACGCTACTCTTTCTTCCACTCGGGTTTTCCCCTTACTTAGTTACTTACTTGCCATAGACAGCACACACTAGCTGATGCATACATCCATCAGCCCACCTACATACATAGTTCGTCATCGCTACCGACTATTACCCGAGGCAAAACCCCCCCATATATCACATTACTCATTACATGATGATCACGTCACTTTGCAAAGTGGAGAGACAGAAAAACCACACAAATGAAAAACCAAAAACCAAAAAACCGACGACTTGGAAATGGAGGGAGGGGGGGAAACGAATAGTGGCAACCATTTTAGTGCGGAGAGGAGACAGCTGATGAGGAAAGCAAGTCTTAGCGAGAAAGAGGAGACAGACAGACAGACAGACACACGCACCAACCAACCAACTAACCAACTAACAAAAAAACAGGGTTTGCAAGTTTGTTTCTAGAAAGCTTCTCGAAGGTTGTACTAGTGTTTGCCACCCTTTTTTCTCGCCATCTCCTGAACTATTAGCTGCTGTGTCACGTTAGTCTTGCGTGTGCGCGCATGCGTGCATGCGAGCGGTCTGGACGCCGCCAGAAGAGCAAAACGTAACAGCGGACGAAAAAAAGAGGGGTAACAGAGGGGGGTTTGTTGAAGGATGGAACGATAGAACATGTGGATTGATTATCCTTGTGGGGTGGGGGGGAGATGATGACATTGTCATTCGTGCGTGAGGTGATGGGAACCGCTTTTTGCTTTGCTTGTTCGCTCATGTTGCATGTACTATACCCTCATGTACACGCGTGTAAGGGTTATGGGACGTGGTGCGTGCGTTGCATGCGTGACAACGGTTCACCGACTGTTCTTTGCCTCTTCGTGGAAAATTACTAGAATGAGAATAGATGTGGAAATGGAAAGAAGTAAGAAAGTGAAAAAAGGGGGGCGCAATCGGGTTTGTGTGTGTGTGAGTGTGGATGTGTGTGTGCTTGCATGTGGTCTACTTTGGTACGCATTCCGTCATTGGGCGATCTTGTTCGCTCTACGGCCATGGTGTTGGTGTATGGAGAAACAATGTCCGCTGCGCACGTCTGCCTGTCTGTACCGGAACATCGAAAAAGCGGCAAGTTTTAGAGTTACGGCTATTTTGCTTCTGCTTCTGGCGCTCCGCGGAGCGAGAAGAGGCAGAGAAGAAAAAAAAGCTTGGGTCGTTACATTTTAGCTCCCAGGTGCTAAGGCAGAAAAAAACAAGCCAAGGCAGTGTCTCATTTGCGGCCCCTCGACAAATCAAATCACGTCAAATCCTGAAGCAGACTTGGTGACCTGACTCGATCCGATCACGATGTGGATGAAGGCGTCCAAGGCGTCTTTTCTTGCCGTGCTGCGCAAGTCAAGCTTCTTGCCTGCGGGAGTTACCGTCACACGGCGTGTCTTGGGGTGTTGCACCGGCGCGCATTGCAGTGCGACTTTGATGTGTGTCCATGTCCAGCTAGCATGCAACGCCGTCCTGGCAACTTACCATGGTGGACAGGTTGTAGATCGCTAAACCCCCTTTGCTGCTGTTGCCGAAGAGGCTGAGGAGCACAAGAGGGGACCGCGATTCATGTGCCGAAGTTGTGGGAACTTTGCTAGATGGCTGAGGAGGGCGGAAATAAGGGGCGGAGTGGAAGATGGACCCGTGTGACTGGCGGTTTTGTGTCGCTGGGTAGTCAGAAATTGTGGGTATTGTGACGTCGGGGGTTGCTTCTAGCTGGGCTCGACGGTTGCTGGGCTCGTGACGGTATGTCGTGCAGGGGAGAGACCGTTGAGAATGGAGAAGAGTGTGCCAGAGCGGTGGCATGGAGACGAGTTGCATACAACATAGTTTGGTTAGTATTGATTGGCAATACATGCATGCTTCCGTCGTGCCACCAATGCCGTAACATGGATGCTATGTATGTAGTGTTGCAGGCTGTATGGAAGATCCAATTGCCGATGATAGCGATTCGGCAGCGACTCGGAGCCATCTCATGTTAGCCGTTCAACACCTTTTCTTACGGGTAACTATACTACTACCATGATATTCAATATCACGCCATGGCCCTTGGATGCATCCATAGCATGCGTTGCCAACCATACTCGCACTGTACCACGCTACTCTGCCGCCCGTGCAAACCCCGCCACATACCCGACTCGCGCCCAGCATTTTTGCCTCCCACCCCAACCGCCAGCCTTTCTCACCTCAAACAAATCATGCCTGACCACTCGCTCCCCAAACGCATCAACAAGCCGCGTATACCCTCCCCGACTTGCGCTTGCTGCGTCCTCCCCTTGCCCCCTTGTGCCTCGCCCCAGCTGTCTCGTTTCACAAGTCCGATTTCACCCACAGGCCAAGCACTTGTTGTCATCTTTTTGTTGTCATTGTAGCAAGGGCATGTAAGGACGTGTGGACATGTACTTGGGGGTTTGTGTTGGACAAGGCAGTGCGCCTACGGATAGTGCGAATCCCGAAACGTGCCACGGACTCTGTGGAGAGTGCTTTGAACACCGGGCCCATCCTACACGGACCATGTTATAAGTTAATAATAATGTGTGATAAATATACACTGTAGATAACAAAAATTAGTACATAGTAGAACACCTGACGACAGGTGGAAATTGCACGCATTGTGTAAGGAAATAGAGAGAAGACAAAAATGAAGTTGAAGGAGATGACGATGATTCAAGCGATATGCTTACGGTCATGTTGATAATTGTCAAAGCAAAGGCAATGGATAAGCGTTGACAATTTTGCGGGCCCAGAATCACTTCCGACACAGCGCCATCGCTACCAATGTTTGCCCTTGTCGTCATGAGCCGCCTTTGGCTTGCTCCTGGGCCATCTCGACCGTCATGGGCTCCTGCGCGGGCGCGCACATACACACGGCACGCACGCACGTACACCCATCTCTTTTCCCCCCCATTTTCCACATGAAGCTATGACTTGCACGGAGATTTCACCCACGTACCCGTAAAATACTGGGGTGTGTCCGAGGCGAAGCGAGGTCCCGTATGTATTCGAAAGGGGGAGACGTGAGAAAATACGTGCTGAGGAGCAAGGGTTGGTAAGAAGATACGATGGCGCACTGGTAACGCCTTGACTCGTGCCCAATGAGTGTGCACGCGAGCGCGAGAGACACAGAAAGAGGGTAACCAAACAGGAAAAAGACGGGGCATCATCGGTGTGATAGATGCTGCTGTTCTACAGACAGACACGAAAGGAAGTATTGCCGCGGAGGACATGGCAGAGAAAAGAAAACGATAGTAGACATGTACGTACGTACGTATGTAGATTGTCGATCAACATTAGCATAGTCCTGACCTCTAAACTCACCTCTCTCGAACGTGGACATGTTGATCCACGTCCACACAACAACATGTATCCTTCTCGAAGGCTTTTCGTCTGTAAGGAAAAAAAAACAACGTCCTATAAACAACTGCCGTCTATCCCTTGGATACCCACCACCAACGCATCGGATCCTCATCCCTTCCCGTAATGTCGACCCCAACTCCAAGTCCTCCGACGTCTGTGTAAACAGGTATTCCCCGAAACAACGGGTCATTGGATGCCACGACGGCGACTTGTCGCGCCGCACAAGCCCGTTTTGCTTTCCTCTTGTCTTGTGCATCCCTTGCAGAGGGAGTGAGCGGCGAGACCGAGACCACGGGGTTGGGCAGAATGGTTGTCGGTCTTGGGTGCTTGTGTGGCGCTCAAAGGGTAACGCAAGGGATGAGAGAAAAGGGCTTGTGCTGCCATCTGCTCCAGAACACAGAAAGGTATGTGCGCCATACCCGCCCGGACTCCAATCCATGGTTACATGCTGTAAGACAGGGAAGATCTGCGGGCGGTAGCCTGTTTGATTGGACAGGCGGCGTGAACTCTCTATGTCCAAGTGCAGGCAAGTCATCATTGCGCGGCAGTAGTGTGGTAGTTGGCCTGAAGGGACTAAAACGGCCGACTAGACAATAGTTTCATCAAAGAAATGAGGAGGTGGACATGGTTTGATGCGTGGTTGGAGACCAACGTGGTATAGTCATGATTTGTAGCGCTTTCATGCGCTATTGGTATCTGAAGTTCAATTCCACCTCTCTCTCTCCCTGTCGTCATGCTTATGAACACTTGAGAAAACGCCCATTTCCTTTGCTTGAAGTCCGCCATCTAAATAGGATCCCCCCGGATGTACGGTTGGGGAGAAGAAGTAAGAGAAAAAAAATAGCCGTAATGATACACGTAAAAGGTCAAAGTCATACCCGCCAAATTCGTTCGTGATATGCTCTTGAAAAATGTCAAAACAAACGCCCCAGTGATCCTGACCACTGTGATTGGATATAGAGGTGTGGGTGTGGGCGACCAGAAATTTAACGCCCGTCAAATGTCTAGTCATTGATATTTGAAAATGGGGAATGCCGAAAAACAACCTCGCCGGGTTGTGAGCCAGTTGCGCCTTCGCATGCCGAGGACAGCTGAGAGAGGAAAAGTAGTGACGCCGTTGGACACGCAGTCCAGAATGCATAATTCAAATGATACAAGTCGCTCTGATTGCATCGTCGTAATCGTGTGCTTTTTGAAGTGAAATGGTGGTTGGTGTTGGTGGTGCTTCAGAAGAGACCGCCCTCGACGACGCCTGGCTCGTCGTCTCGGAGCTGACCACCGCTCTTCTTTCTGGGCCAGAGTTTGCTGCTTACTCGCTTCCAGCTATCCCTAGTGGCACTGGCGAGACCATTGTGCTCTCCCCGGCTGTTGCGAGGGCTGGGGGTGCCGCTGGAGGGAGCGTTGTCGTAGTAGGCGTGGTGGAAGTCGGTCATTGGGTATTCGCTGACTGGAGGGGTACCGGGCGGCGTCAATGGATCGCTCATGCCCGATGGGCTGCTAGCGCTACCCGAGTCATCGGTCAATGCATCACTACCACTTGCATAGCCCGAAGTCATGCGAGTGGCCGATGGCGGGCCGGACGAGGTAGGCTGAGAGTGGAATCGTGAGTGGGAGAAGGGGCGGGATTGCATGAAGCCAGAGGTGAGCGAAGAGGGTGCTGATGCTCGCTGGTGAGCAGGCACGGGTGGATGCGAAGAACGCGAGAACATGCTGCGCTCCTCGTAGCTGCGGGTCGAAGAGCGGGAGATGTTGCTTCCGGCGTAGCTGTCATGGCTGACGCTGGGGTGGGCGCTGTGTGGGCTGACCGAGTTGAGGAAGGAAACTAATACGCTCTCTTCCATGAGTTCGTTGATCTTGGCCACGGCACTGTCGAGTGACGACGGGTGCGGTGGGACGTACGAGTCGGAAAGGCTGAGCAAGTTGTCGCGGACCTCGGCTGGGAGGTTAACCTGGGGTTGTTAGTCAGAAAATCGGGACCAGTCGATCGCATTGCTTCTTACTTCTCGTGGGCCCGACTCGCGAATGTAGGCATCGATCAAGCGACGCCAGAGCATGAGGACGTATGCGCACTCGTCGGACAGCGGTGAAATGGGGCTGCCGGGATGGCGGCTGACCATCTTGGAGTAGTGCTTGCGATAGCGCGAGGCGTCCATGGTGAATTCGAGGTTCTCGAGGCAGTGGTTCTGGGAGAGGAAGGCCATGAAGGTCGTTAGTGTGTATGGCGGGGGCGCCGTGTTGTTGAGGATCTCGGCCAGATTGGGTTTCCGGCATTGCGGGCTGGGAATGTTCTTGGGAATGGAGACGGTCAAAGGCGCGGGCTGTGTTTGGCAGTCGGTCAAGGCCATGTTGGAGTCGCGGTCTTCAAAGTCGACGTGTGATTGTGTGGGGGAATTGGAGGCGGTGGACGAGGTTCTGATGGACAGTGCTTGGGAGCCGTGTTTCCGGGTCACCATGACGCTTTTCCAAAGATGCTTGTAGACGCGGCGGGCGTTTTTTCTACTCTGTTCGTCGAAGCCTTCGCAGGGACAGAGCTGCACTTGTTGGGCCAGCTTGACGGCGGGAGGCACGAGGTTCGGAAGCGAACCTAGTGTCAATGGGCCAGTGGGGGAGTGGAGTTAATAGGATGGCGACGGCAGCAGCATCGAGGGCTGTGCAGCAGGCGGCGGGGGTGTGCTTCGACGGCGGCTTCTCGAAGGGCGACACGGCGGCGGCTAGCGGGTGCGGGAGGTTGCACGGGTGTGGAAGTGTGTGGGTGTTGGTGTGGATGTAGATGTGTGTGTGGTGGTGAGTGAGAGAGTGTATGTGTGTAGTAATGGTGGTAGCAGGGCAGCAGCAGTAGTAGTATAGTAAGTAGTGGTAGTGTGTTGTGGTGGTGGTGGGCGAGAGTCGTCGCCGGCGGGTGGGTCGGTGGGCTGTGACAAGAGGGCGTGGTGAGACAGGAAGGCCGATATGCGTCAGGACGTAGACGTGGGTAGGGGACAGGTGCGGCTCAGCGTGGTTTTGAGCAAGCGCCGTCGAGAGTCAGGGAGGCCGTCCTGGGTCCATGCTTGGGCAGAAAGCTCAGTCAGAGCGCACACGCCATGTCCCCACCAAGCGGTTTGGCCATCACGGAGCATGAGGGCATCATGGCTCCATGGCCTGGCTCCAAGCCGACATGGGCGACATGGCTCCCCGACTAAAAGCGGCCACACGCTGCTAGCCCCCAATTGGCCGCTGGCGTCTTCCAGAAGACGCATGGCCCGACATGGCCGACATGGCCCTCCATGCCCATCCTGGCCCATCCTGACCCATCCTGGCCCGAAACTGCGCCCCCCCTGCCCGCCCACTGGTCGTGTTCCACCTTTTGCCACGTCCGATGCTTCCTGTGCGGCTGCTGCTGCTCGTAGTGGTAGTAGTCGTCGTAGTAGTCGTAGTGGTGGTGGTCCTGCTGCCGCTCGTCGCCTGGCCTGGCGGCGGCGGCCGTCGTGGCCGTAGCGGCGCTGATGATGATGAGGACGGAACCACGCCCTCTCGCGCTTGCCTGCTCCTGCTTGCCTGCCTGCTCGCTCGCTCGCTCGCTCGTTCGCGCTTTCTCTCTCCGCGCTCCGCGGCTTCCTTCCCTTCCTCAGCGCGCCGTTGCTCCTGCCCCATCGGCGCCCTCGCTTCACCCACCCCTCTTCTCTCCCCCAGTCCCGTGACCTAGCCCAGCCCAGCCCGGCGCCCTAACCCTCCCAAGCGTCACCACCAGCGGGCAAAAAAGAAAAATAAAACCCTCTCGCGATTGCGCTACCCTCACTTGTGCTGCTACTGCTGCCGTACTGCTTCCGACGGCATGGTCGGCAGAGGAGCAGCAGCAGCAGTAGCACTGCAGGCCAGCACGGTTGTTGTCGTTATCTCTCCATTCCACAGCCCTTTCCATTCCCATCTAGTTTCCGACCCCGGCACGCTATCTGTGTGAGTGTGTGAGTGCATAGATTGCCTTGGCCTCCCCAGCCTTGTCCGCCTGCTGCTGTCATGCCTCTAGCTGTTCGTCTCCATGTGTGTCTCTCTCTCTGCCTGTCTCGCTCTCTGCCTGTGTCTCTGGCGCTGTCTCAGGCGCTGTTTCTCTGCCCACGCCTGGCGCGCCATGTCGCTCCTTCGCGCTCTAAAACCCGCGCGCTTGCTCGGTCCGTTTTTTTCCTTCTTTGCGCCCAAAAAGAAACATCCCCACTTGGATTCGTTCCTTTTGCAGTTGGCCGTCGCTCGCTGTTGCGCGTACACGCGCCCTGCTGCGCAGTTGCCATGGCCCAGGACTCCACACACCTACGTACGTAACGCACACACACAGACATAGACAGAGGCACACGGCGAGAGAAAGAGGAAAAAAAGAGAGGCCTGAGGCGTCCACGTCGCGGCAAAACGACGGCCGCAGCCCGACTGGCCACTAGGCCAGCCTATGACTCTGTGCCCGCACCCACCACAAGGAAGAAGGGAAGGTACGTCGACGGGCTCACCATGGCGCGCTCGAGAGGGCCTTTTTGTGTGCTTTGTCTATCGACGACGCGGCGCCAGGGAGGCCCGGAGAGCGGTTGTGCCGTGCAATGTCTCTATGTACTACAGTACAGCATACGCATCCCACACTCCCCCCCCCCCCCCCCCCCCCCCAGGCACTACACCTCGTACACTCACTCACACACACCCCCATCCATACCTCAGTCTCACGCACACGCGCTCGCTCCCCCGCCCGTGACCAATCACGCCCGCACTTGATGCTCAGGCGAGCGGGCCGTGCACGGCCACATGCTTGGCTTTGGCCCTATGCCTGGGGACAAAAGGCGGCTTGGGCCACAGGCTGGGCCTGGAGGCGCGTCCGTTTGGCCACAAATACCTGACACAAGACAAACCTCAGCCATCCATGATCCACACCAGGTGGGCCGCCGTCATGTTGCAAACACTCTACGCAATCGCGGGCCCGAGGTGGCGCCTAAATGCGTTAACTACGCGCGCCCGCCCTCGCCCAGCTGCCCTCTTACATACTCTGTAGTTATTCACGCACCTCGAAGAAGCCACTGCGTCTGCGTGCCCTATGTATTGTCCGGCGGCGGCTGCCCGTCGCGGTCCGATTTGCTTTGCGTTGGCACGCTCATGCCGCTGCTGCTACCCACGCGCATCCACATGATCAGGCCACCGCCACCGCTAACCCCTGCTGCTCACTCACCCCCCGTGCAATCGAAGAAGCCTTCCAGAACGATTACGCACTTCTAGAAAACTGCCTGAAGCCGCCTAGGGCCGCCAGACCGGCCTTGCCTGTCGATCGCTCCATCGTCAATCCTGCATGGCCAGCCGCATGCCTGCCATCTCAGTCTGGCCTACGGACAAGCGTCTACGTCCGACGCTGCCTCACATCTTGTTGAGAAACTCCTTCGGCCCATCTTCAAGTGCCGCTGCCGCTACGCCTGCTACTGCTCAAGCACGCCAGCCAGCCATTGTTGCCCTCCCGTCATGCCTCCTCCGACAATAGCCGGCTAACGACTCAGCGGAGCGCTCCGACTACGGGCATCCAGAATCCAGACTGCACCGAAAATTTTTGAGCCGCCAGCGAACAAGGCCCGGCCAGTACCTCAGGAACACGGCATGACGCAACGGGTGGATCGCTTGCTCGCAAAAAAAAATACATCAGTGAATTCTGACTCTCACGTCTTCCCTCTTGCTTCACCGCCTCCATAGGCTTTGTTTTTTTTTGACCTTGCATCCCACGTCGGTTCGAGCATTACGGATGAAACCCAATGGCTGACTTGGCGTCCACATGCACTTGCCGCTCCAGAACCATATGTACGCTACAGGTTCGAGCCTGAGGTCGGCACCGCTTACCATCTGCCTGCATGTGGTGGCGCCCCAAGATGCAGACCATGACTGCGCGCGTGTTCGTGGTAGGAGCCTCAACCGGCGGCCTTCCCCAACGACCACGTTTTCGGGAAAAGCAATCTATTGCGTCGTTCTGTGTGTCGGCATAAACAACCTTTTTGCATAGGATAATATCGGCGGTGAGTTGTGTTATTGAGGTTGCATTGCATTGTATTACAGCAAGCAAGCCCATAAACAAGAGGTCATCCAACTACATCCTATAGACAGCATGAACCGCCCGCACTACCCACCGGGATGGAGAGCTTGGACGCAAAATACTTCATTGTCGCGGACCCGGAGACCGCCGACCAGGCCCAAAGGCCAGGTATACATGAAACCTGCCCAGGTGGATCGCTGACACCCATCTGTCCCATGCACGGATGTTTGAATCCGACGGCCATTTCAAAGACAAAGAAGACAAAAAAGAAACAGGTAATGATATGCTGGCGGCAATCAAACAGCTTCAAACATAGCTGGACGTCTAGAGACGAATGCTGGTTGCAGATCCCATGCGGCGCCCATGATGAGTCAAGGCTCCAGCCCGTGTGTGTGTGATGATGATATGGTACCCGAGCGACGTTTTGACCTGGATCCCGCGACGGCCTGTAACGCGCCCTGTGGACCGCTCGGGCTACTTGTCCTCCCCGGACAAGACTTTTGTGGGGATCTTCCATGTTACCATTGCCATCGTTTGTTTCACGGCTGTTGGGCCAGAGCAACCAAAATCCACCACCCCGACCTCGGGACGCGACAACGGCTATCGGCCGCCATGGACTCCCAGTCAAGACATGTGCAGCCGCATACCGGCCTGAGTCTCCAAGGCTGCCGCCTCGAGGTCCCAGCCTTTACTTCTCATGGCATCCCCATACTTGTCAAACATGGTTCGCACCTCGCTCAACGTCTCTGTGAGCTCAGCAATGAGTCCATGATGACGATGCTGTGCTGCCGCCCCAACCGCTGCGTCATCCGGCTTACCCACCGTATCTCCATCACGGCGACGCCTTTGCGCCCTCTTTGCAAGCAACAGTGCATGCGCCCAAGCTCTGAGCTGATCAATCGGTCCGCACCCTGCCTTGAGGACGATCAAGGCTTCATAAGCAGGTGAAGCGGGCCACAGGATATATGCCTCAGCCTGGAAGACGGATAGCAGATCGGACAGGTCGATGGCGTGCATGGCGACCGACCCGCTCTGCTTATGCTTCGAACCCAGGCGTCCCAGCAATTCCTCAAGAGATACGCCAATCCTACACTTGCCAAGCACCGTACCGTCCATCCAGCGCAGCACACCATCTCTCTCAAAAATGCGTTCGCGCGCCGAAACCTCGATTGGGCTTAGCACTACGCCGTCCTGAAACACGTTGCTGAAGAGTATATTGGCTCGCTGCCGGTTTAGCAATTGCATGCTGACGCTTCGTACGGCCGCATAGTTTGTGCCCAGGTGCAGGGACAAAAGGAAGATGAGAGTGCACCATGTTGCTACCGGTGAGGTTATCTGAGCCACGACGAAGCTCCCAGTCTGTTGGTATCCGCCGCTTGTTAGTAAGCCGGTTTGTGGTCTAGAACCGATGGGAATAAGCGATACTTACAAGCATGCCCAGCAAGGATATAACGGTTTCTTGGCTTGAATCTTTCTGTATGAAAGTTGCATCAGCCCCCCTTGTTCAACGGCGCTCCAACAAAATGTCTTTCTTTGCTCCGCAAGGTTTACCCTCCCCACACAAGATCGGCACGCTCCCCAACCTTCTCCGCTTTCAAACCCATCTCGTCGTTGCATTTCAAGGCCCCACACGCGCTCTCCAGCTGACCTTGAGGTGGGGAGAAAAGGAGAAAGGGGGGGAGATTGTAAGTGCGAATGTGGGGATGTGGGGAATACGGAAGAAACCCTCCAAGCACCCATGAACATGGCCCCATGATGAGTTGGGAGGCGGAGGGGGTGTGGGTGGGGAGGCAAGGGAAGCCCCAAAAAACAAAGTTTGAAGACAAACATCGACAAAAAGAAAAGGTAAAAAGAAAAAGAAAAAGGGCAAGACAACTACTCACCGCATTCACCTCCCCCAGATTCCCTCTCTTGGCAAAATGTGCACTTAGACTAGCCTTGGCGCTCCCCGCGCAGACCCCGCACAGTGCCCGCAAGCAGCTTGAGAAGCTTAGGACGGCGATGCGCACTGGTTTGGGAAACGCGGGTGATAGACAGTCTAGCACCATGGCTGTGTCGTTGAATATATCGGCCGCTAGCCGATACATCTTGCATTCTGGCTCGAGGGCTGTGCCCAACCGATGTGCGAATAGAATTGTGGCGAGGCGGCCGGCGGAGTCGTGCACGACGGAGAGGAGAAGCGCGGTTGTGGGGTTCGCGGAGGAATCGCCGACGCCGACGCCTGGTGGTATAGGTAAGCACGTATAAAGTTTGTGTCAATAGAGCGTGTGCGGGATGAGTCTATTCATGATGGATGCATGAGTGAGGTCAAAGTCGGTGAGTTGAGATAGGGGAGGTGGATGTGATAGGATAGTATATCGTAGGCAAAGAAGAAGAATGTCAAACTCACCTTGCAACACGGCTCTCGAAGTCAACATTGCTGCAATCGAAGATGAAAACGCCTGTAGTGAGTCCTATTTCTATCAGCAAGACTATACATAGTAGAAGCTACCAGAGACCAGTGAGGGCTGGGAAAAAATACTCACAAATATCTGATACGGGACATAGTCTTCCGTCACACAATGCGGAAAGCCTGTTGGTAGAAAGACATCGATGACGAGCTGTACATAGTTGATCGTGTGCTGTGGTTTCTGTATCGGAGAGAATGGTGAGTTAGATCAGTCGTTGTGCATCGGCGTGTGTGTGTGAGAGAGAGAGAAAACAAAGTGATGAATGCGTGTCAGTATGCATGTTGATTCAGTATGTCTCCCTTCTCTTCAAAAATCCATTCCTCCTCTTTCCTTAACAACATCTACGAATAAGAAAGTGACGTAAAACAACAAAAGGGAAAGTAAATAAACATAAAAAAAAATGTAAACAAATAACACGAGTACGTTGTCGTGTACCTCGTGTGTGTACTAAACACCGCACGAAAACACCGACTCGTACTCCACACCCTCGCGGTTTCGCAAGGGAGAAGAAAAAAAGAAAGAAGGGAAGAAAGAGGAGCGCAAGAAACTATTTATGCCCCTCAAAGAAACAAGAAAAAGAACCACATAAGACATGTGGGAGAAACACGAGATGCCAATGCTCGTTTGTCCGTTTGAGCTGAGGTATTATGTGTGTGGGGCAATGTTTGTTTCCCCAAACTCCACCAACTCATCCCCCCACACACACATAATCACATCAGAGTAATACGGCAAGAAAGAGACCCTTTATTGGTGTTTGTGAAGAAGACATGAAAAGAAAATATATCAGGAGATGTGGGTACAAGAGGAAACATTGTGGGATAGACGTTTCAGAGGTTCATGTGAATAACGATGACGATGAAGATGCTGGTGAAAGCGCGATATGGGAGATATGGAAAGGAAAGCAAATAAGTAAATAGAGGTACTTACAATAACATCGATTCGCCTACCATTACCACTGCTCTTTTCTTGATTCTCACTTTCGCCATCATCTCTCTTCCCCTTCTTCTTATCGCCATCACCCACAGCAGCACTGCCGATAACAGGACCAGAAACAATATACGTCCTAGCCAGTTCCCCAGAGTCATCGTACTCGGTTATCTCGCGCGTTGACAGCTGCTGTTGCGCCATTCTTTCGCCACGAGTTCTCTTAAATGTGTGTATTGCTTGTTCTTTTTTTTTTCTCGTATACGGGGTTTGCTGTGCGCGACGTGGTGCGGGTAATACGTATGCTACGTATGCTATGTATGCTACGTGTTACTTATCGATAACGAGAGAGGTACGTATGTATGTGGCCTTATCGATAAAGACAGTAGGGATACGGATAGCGGAAGAAGTTCAAGTACAAGTGTAGTAGTTTAGAGACAGGCTAGCTAGCTAACTAGAAAGTAAACAATCTTGCAAAGTTCTTGCACGCGTCAAGAGAAAAAAAAATATACTTGTCGAATATACTCTCAGCACGAAATCAGCACAAATCAGCCCTGTATGACGTACGCCAGCTACGTACCTAGCTACCTAGCTTAAAATCCCCCCCCCCCCCCCCCAAAAAAAAAAAACTTTCTACCCGCCTCAGAAATGCTGTCTTATCTCACCCTCTATTTTACTTTGCCTTTTGCCCGTGCACCTGTCTGTGTGTTTGCGACGGCGGCCGCAGCCATCGCGGTGGTAATCCGCACGTACCCTACCCTCTACTACATCATCAGCACCATCAGCATCATCAGCATCATCGACGATGCGGCACGCACGCACGCACGCAAACACAATAAGCGCTGGCCGGCTGTGTGTGTCGCTGACGTTATGTACGTAACTAAACCGGCGTGTTTAACGGCGTGTTTCCGGTCGACTCGAGACCGGCGCCGGCGGCGGCAATGCGTACGGGGTATAAGTTTAGGTAATCAGACTCGCGCGGCTGCGCGCGGATAGCAACATAGTATGGTAATTTACGGTTTTGCATAAGGCATGGTTCCGGAGGGTTCCGAAAGCATGCGTTTTTTTGGGTAAGCTGAGAGAGGGGTAAGGTGAGGAAGGGGGGCCAAGTGGTGGAAATGAAATGAAAGGAAATTATGATTTTTTTGCTTGGGAGCAGGATGAGATGGGGGAGTGCTGAGTAAGGCTTTGATAAAGTGTATTTATGCGTTTTGTGTGTATTGTAAGATTATGTGAAAGTTGAGGTTGGGGTATGGTATGCCTTTTTGTGGAGATGGATATGTATGTGGTGATTGTCTTACTCCACCTAGTTTTCTGCTTCTTGTAGTTGGCATTCGTATTCGTATTCATTACACTATGTTATTTGTAGTATTACTCGATCTCTATGAGTAATTCCACTGCTCGAGCAGCGAGTTTCACAACACAGTAAGGTATATCCCAGAAAAAGCAGTACAGCTACTGTACCCCAGACTTCATGTGGCATTCCATATTATTAATCTATTTGGTCCCATCTCTGTAAATCATGTGAAGCCCTGCATATACTAGTGGTAGACTAAAAGACCACGCTCTCCGTTACTTGTTTCTACTTAGTTTGAACGGTGGCGCCGCTGCAGGATGAGTAAATAGAAAAAGCATCAACGCTGCTTTTAGCACACAAAGTTAGACTTTGATGGCGTCGCAGCGTGATGAATAGAGTATACATTTATGTAAGAGTAGGAGCGAGGCTAGCTGAGATGGGCAGCTCGAATCGAAGGACGGGAAGGCGGGGAGCTGAAACGGTTTACTAAACTGCGATTCCGCGGCCTCCGCGGACAAAACTTGAGGTAGATTCGGATGAAGACAAACTAAATGATGGTGTATTGGATTGATTCAAACTCTTTAATCTGGAACAGTGGCAAGAGGTGGGTGTCAGCGGGCTTATGTATGTACTGAGTCGTATCACGCGCCGTCTTTTGCGGAATCAAGATTTCATTTATATGGTTAGTATATCATGTTCACGATTGGAAGCCATGTGAGTAAAGAGGAGACACTTCATGATTTGCAATATTCATAGCTAATGGATTCGCAGTGAAGCAGTAAATACGTCTCCAGCCAAAGTGATTGCGGTTCCATCTTGGACTCTATATCATACCTTAAGGATACGAACAATACAGAAACCAGTGCCTACCCACCTAACAATTTATTTTTAGTATCAGAAAAGCCGTTTCCGAGGTATAGAGTCGAAATGAACGGTTCATGACTGATCTTGGATAGACACGATGATTCGCTAAACTCCTACTACCTGTCATATCTAGGTTCATATATATTCCTTCCACGACTACAACATACAAGGAAAACGGAGTCGTAGCTTTGGAAGGTATAACACACTTCTACAGCCTAGATGCTGCTGCAGCACCAGGCATCTTTAGCGGAACGAACAGATTTCGATCTACTACCACTGAACCAGCAAATACAGTAGCATCAGCAATACCCGCCGCGCAATACCTATTTGTCAGAACTCTTCCCTATATCCTTCTTCTCCTTTGCCATATTCTACATTACTACAGAGTCGACTCCACTACCTCACACCAGTAGATCTTCCCTATCCTTACCTTCACTCACTCAGCTCCTCCCTTTCCTCTTTCACTCACTAGCCCCATTATCTCCCTCTTTATCCAACCAATTTCCCACCAAACTCCCCAATCCAATCCTTCTTTCTGTCATATTCCGCGCTCATGTCCTTCCCACGCTCAAATATCCATATCCATGTTCATGTTCATGTTCATCCCCATGCCCATACCCAAACCAGAAACTCGTCTCGAATTCCTTAAATCTACACATACACACACAACAAACCCTCTTCTCCACTTGACACACACACACACAGACATACACACAGACCCCCCTTTTTTCCCAAGACTTCAGCCCCTGCCGTCCACACGATTCCATTAACGTCCGCCAAGCGCCCCCCTCCCTCCATCAACCCTTGTCTCCCGGCGTATCGCAAACCTAAAAAAGAATATATCGAATTCTTGGGATTCCCATCTTTTTCCATCCTTTCCCCTAACCTCTTTTTTTGCTACTCCGCGGAACACACTCACACGACACGAGACACACAAGCCCCCTGGACTCCGCGGAAACCTTTTTTTTTTTTTTTTTTTAAAACCCTTTCTCTATCTCTCCTAACGCACGAAAACAGCACTATTCCCGTGAGAGTGTTCTAGAACCATCCATCCACCCATCCATCCAACGTTTCTGATTAGCCATGTAATGGTGGAGTAGGGTAGGAGAGGTGATATTGCGCAATGCGTGTGATTGCGCGCATGATGCACAGGCTTTGCTCTTGGCATTGGGTAGCCTTGAACACCCGTGCTGGTACTTTATCTTTATTTTGACATCACGTCGCCTTTTTGGGGAATAGATGCGTGGAATTTTGAGGTGCGGATGCAGATGGGGTGCTTGGCGAGTGAGCGGGTGGAGGAGTGGGTGGGTAGGTGTGTGGTGTGTGATTGATTGTGCTTGGAAAAGTTGGTAAGTTTGATTTGCGATTGCTGTTTTTGGGAGGTGGGAGTGGGGGTGGTGGAGGTGAAGGAGTAGAAAATTAGGAGTGTGAAAGAAAAAAAAAAGGCGAACGGATTCGTTGGACATTCTACGTACATTAATGTACAAGACGTGAACTCTTAAAGCAGAAGTATGTACTGTAGTATATAGAGTGAAGTGAGCGTAAGCCACGTAGATACAAGAAATAGTTCCAACCTCAGTTTCTTAACGTCTTCCCCCTTCTCCATTTTGTTACACACTATGAAAAACACATGTCATTTTGGAAAGAACGAAAAAAAAGTAAAGAATAATGAACAAACTCTTCCATTACCTCATATGCGTGCTTGCATGAGAAAGAAAACTTATTTACATGTACGACCCGTACCCTACACCTTCATGAAAATGGAAAATCCCACGATTCAACCCCATTACCCATGCCGCACAGGTATACATGCAACCGTCTTTCAACATGACAGAATAGAATAGAAAGAATAAATCCAAGAAAATACAACCCCTTCCTGCATCTCTTTTCTTTTCTTTTTACTTTCCTTCTACTTGGCCTCCTCTTATCCTGTATCTTGCTTTTCTCCATACCAGTGCATAGTACATCCAGAGTATTAAAAAGGTAGTATGCCGTACTAATACAACCTTTGTAGGCGAACGTATATATACAGCGGATGGATTAGGTGGATGGATAGAGTTTGGCGGCGGAAGATAGGAAAAACGAGTGACTATAGTAGTTGGGTGGTGGTGGTAGTCCGGTAAAAGGCGCCGCCAGATAAAGCAAAGTCGTGTAAAGTGTGCAGAGATAACCCATGAGCCAAGTCCCAGTCCCAGTTCAGAGTCTTAGCAGCGGCGTCTATGGCGTCTCTCGTTGAGGAGGAGGGGTATCTTTTGTTTTTCGCCGGCAATGGAAACTTGTAACAAGCGCGGTAGATGGTGGTGGTTCGTGATTTCGTCTCGGTGGAAGATAGGAGATGTGTCGAGGGGGAAGAAGGAGGATGAGGAATCTTAACGATAGGATTGAAATGTACAGTGCGCAGAGAGACCTGAGGACACCGTACATATGCTTGCGTGTGTGTGTGTGTGTGTGTGTGTGTGTGTGTGTGTGTGTGTGCTGTTACCCCCTCAATCCAAAGATACAAACCGGACTCCCAAACGCCTGTTCATTTCGAAATGTCAAGAAAAAGAGAAACAGAGTCATTGCATAAATCGTGTACGTAGATAAGTGTTTCTTTGAGAGAGTCTCAAAGAGCCATTGTTTGTTTGTGTGACTACAATAAACCTGGCCTTTGAGTGTCCGTGTGTGTGTATGCCTCTCCTATGAAGTGAAAATAATACTGGGTATCCGTGTTCTTGAAACAAAAAAGACAAATTTTGTAAATAAGGAACAAAAGGGTTTCGTCGTGCTTCCCCTTGATGTACGAGGGGACCAAAAAGGTTGTAAGAGGGGAGATAGAAAAAGAGTGAGTAGCACCGTCCTTGGAGAAAAGGAAACAGACAGTATGCTACTGCACTTGAACATCCCAAGGGGGGCGGGCAGGCAAGAGTCCAGTCGAGCGGGGTATACAAAAAGACTTGCAAATCGCCAAAGGACCGTGACTAAGAGAAGGAAGAAATGGCCCGGGCCATGCATATTGGGATCCGCAAATGGCTAGCTTGGGATTTCCGCCGACTCATGCTCATGCGCCATGGGCTTAGGTAGTTTTAGGCATCTTCGATGTCCTTTCTCCAGGCCCCCGGTCGTCCGAATTTGACTTTGCCGCCTAGCCTCTCGACCTCTTCGACAGCCAGATCTCGCTGTCTTTCGAGCTCCTTGATGTAGTCGATTGCTACGGCTAGAACCATGCTTTTGCTGGGCTTCACTCCGCCAGACTCTGAGGAATCACTCTGGGGTAACATGGGCACGGCCTTGCGTAGTCGCTCTAGTTCGGCGTTGAGCTTTTCTCTGTACTTGCGTTCAACTTCGGTATGGGGCATGCACTGTGTCCGGGCAGCTTTGGCCGGACTCGTAGCAGAACCATCCGAGGCGGGACGGTGCAGGCGGGGTCGGCCTCGCTTGCGTGGAGCAGGTTTTAGAGTGGCCTCGTCGGGCTGGCTGGCCCTGACTGGAGAGGGGGAGGTTGGACTGTTGTGACTGGGCGTGGGGAGCGGGGAAGGGACCGAATGGAAACCGGCAGTGTAGTCTGGCGGAATGTAGCCCTGCTGAAAGTCTCCCGACGTACTCAAGGGCGTGGGGACGCCCGTCTGCCACATGGTGAACTGGGGATTGGGCGCCCCAGGTGCGGCTGTGCCGACTACGGACTGTGGGCTGACGAAGCCGTTGGGCGCTGGGGCGCTCCAGCCAGCAGCGGTATCCACCGGTTTGCCAGGCCGACTGAAGCATGGGCCGGCGGTGTTGCCGTCAAAGCCATTGGGGACATAGTCGGACAGTGAAGAATACGAGTCTCCGTAGCAGGAAGTGTCGAGTTCGTCGGCCGAAGGAAAAGTGTCGCTGTCCGGGGGCGAGTAAGTCGAGCTGGGTCCCGGAGGATACGTGGGCAGATTGGGTACGTCCATTGCAAAGGGTCGGTCAATTCCTGAGGGTTTGGCGGCGTCTCTGGTATTTGAGCAGTCTGGACGGGAGCAACAGTGGGCAGCGTCGACATTGTATCTCGTTTAATACTAGAATATTCCCCGCACACCCTGTCGTTCAGCCCTGTCCTGTGAGGGCACATGCCAACACGTTGGGATCGAGAATTAGAGCTGTCATCGCCAAAACAAAGCCATGTGCATCGAACCATTGTCAGGGGCCGCGCACACACCGGCTTTTCTCAATACCATTGCTCGAAACATAAATACATCACAACGACGTAAGCTTGGCTGAGTCCCTATTGTCTGGAATCTTCCCGAGCCCGCGAGCCCACGTCGGACGCGGGTAGAAGGGTGGTGCAGCGAGCACTCAAAGCCTCGAGTTGGTTTCAGCATTTGAGGGCCTTGGGCTGCTCGCAGAGCAACTGTCTCAAGGCCGGCCAGCTCCCCTCTGTGGGACGTTTATGCAGCCACGCTACAGTGGGCATCTGCATGCTCGAGGCCGCAAAAAAGGGTTGTTGGCATTGCGCAACGCGGCGAGCAACATGATCGGATCTACGCAAGGGACTGGGCGTGGGGTGGCCCATATTTCGTGCGCAGAGTCCCTTATTCTGTTTTTCGATGTGGTGCAAAGGGACGTTTTGTCCATGTTGTCAGAGTGCGGATTCTGCTCAAACGTCGATGCAGACGGCATGCCAAAGTTGCGAGAGGGCCCGCGCGGCACGCTTTATGCTAGCCGGGATGCGTGGCCTGCCCAATCAGCGGCGGGCAGCAGCCCCACCCCGGCGCCCACGGCACCACTTGCGGCCGACAGGATCGGGTACAATTGCCGGAAACTCGACAGTGATTTGCAACGTCGAGGCACTGGCTATCGCCGATGTCTTTTCCAGCAACTTCCATGTCACATCCTGTACCTATGTGCTGTGTCTGCCTGTAGTACCGCTACCACGACCGCTAGCAAGCCACGTCCCCGACCGTCCGCCCTCTTCCGCCCCTCCTCCTCGCCCGTCTCGGACCCGTCGCCGGCCAGCGCCTCTTGGTGCGGCTTATGTGTGCGCTGGCTGGAGTGACGTCCTTCGGCCATCGCTCGGTCCTAATCCTCAGCGCCTCAATCAAGACATGACGAGCCCGCTCCTTCTGCTCCTCGAGTCAACGCCCAATATCTCGTCGCGCCTAAAGCCAACGGCCCCGGGATCACTAAAAAGTCGCACGACAGTTGCGTCTGGCCCAGCCGCGGAGATGCGGCCCAAGGTTTGACTGATGCTCTGGACCGCGACCTCAACCTCATCCTCGAGAGGGGTAATCAGCGCAGAGCGAGCCTTGCGCTGCTGTCGTTTGCGCTGCCGGTCTTTATATACTCGTGCCAAGCCCCAAAGTCACGCCATGTCACCACACCACCTCGACTCCCTCGTCCGTGTACCTGCGCCGTGTGTGAAGCCGAGCTGTCGGCCGTTCAAGTCAGTACATTGCAACTCATCTCACATGTGTATACACAGCCTGGTAATCGCATCATCTTAGCTTCCGCGGGCCTGGTACGGCCATAGCTGGTGGCGTCGGGGAAGCGGCCAGACTGCTCTTCAGCTGGTCTGGGGAACACCCCTCCCCAGACTTGGCAGGGACGTCTCTCGTGAATGTACGTAAGCAGCCTCCGCGGCAGCTAATATTGTAGTCCCATGCACGAAAATGCACAACATCCGCAAAAGAAAGAATAGCTCTTTTGGCAGCCGCACCTAGTGCTTGGTACACTTGGTCTGTTCTGGGCCGAGCCCAACCTCTGTTTATCTGATACCGAAAGAGTGATATCTGCAGCCGATATGAAATGCCGTGTTCCATGATCCCGAAAGCATCTGTGACCAATCTGATACCCATCAACGCCGATACCTGCCTACCCGCCTATCCCAACCTTTCCTAACTTCTCAATCATGCCCAAATGCATCTATGCTCACAGTTTTCTTGTTAATTCATACACATATGGAAAGGAACAAAACGAGAATGACGTCTACAGCGCCTTCAACATCCCAATGCCAGAGCAAAATCAAAGTCTGACGGCGGCTCCGATCTTACCACCCTTGAACCAAACGTTTTCCCTCCACTCACCAATCCTTACTCCTACATAGGCAAAGGCACTCAGCTTGAGCCGTCCGCCAAGTGCCTTTTTGATGGCGTCATATCCAAGACTGCCAAAAGACCAGTCCACGGGCAGCCGTGGAGATTCAGAGAGTCCAGGAGGTACAGCAAAGGGAAGGTCATAGATAATCTTGCCAGCAGGGTGGCCGTCGTGGTAAGCTGTTGCGTTCATGTCGGTAATGTACAGAGTCGTCGAGCGGAATGGCGACGCGAGGGTAAAGACGGCTGTGCTGGTCAGGAGATGCATCGTAGTGCCACGGATAAAGTGCGATTTTCCATCGTCTTCTGGATCTTCATCGTCATCGTCATCGCCGTCAGATGGCTTCTTGGGAGTAGACAGATGCGGCATGGGCCGTTCGATAGGGAAACGCGAGAGCAGACGGCCAATGTAGGGTGCAGCGGGGACGGATTGCTCATGGGCTTGCACAGTGATGGTTGTGTTGAAGCCTGTTCGTGGTTAGCCTTCTACCGCTGCTATGCTAATTCTGCAGTCATACCTGAGATGTATTGAGAGAGCAGCTCTGCGCCAACCTCTTTTCCCTTGTGGCCACCATACTCATAAGGATCCCAGTGAAGAGACGCCAACATGTTTGTATTGTTACCAGGAACCACCTCCAAATCCTTGACGGTTGCACTGCCAATGTGCGAGCCATTGGCCAAGATGTTGATGTTGAAGTAAGGAACCGTGGCCGAGTATTTGGTAGGGTTTGTGAAATTAACCAGAGCTGTAATGGTAAGGGACGTAGGCGACGTGTCGACAATAGACATGCCGCCAACCGTTATATTGAGTGCACTCTTCTTGTCTAAACCACCATCAGGCTTGCCATCTTTGCCACCGCCAATTGCTGGACACACAAAGTTAGCGTGCTACAGACAAAGGCAAAACGTGGATTACGAACTGGCTACGAACGTTTGACTGGTACGACGCCCTGCGCCGGAATTCCTCGCACAGCGAGCTTGCCCATGGGCGTGTCCACACCAACGCTGACTGCGGCCTTGAGATCCATCAGGACCGATTTTCCACCAAAAAGCAGTGTCTGCACAACTTCGCTAAACAGGTCGTCGTCAAGAATCTTGATGGGTGCGTCCTTGATGGTAGACTGCACCAGGAGCGAGGGGCCTTCGGTGCCGTGGCTTTCGACGCGCGTAGAGTTGGCCTTTTGCCATTTTTCCAGGTTCAGCTTTCCGAGGAGCTTCTTGCGGTAAAAGATGTCGGCGTCAGCCTTGACTTGAGTAACGTTAATGGGAAAGTTCATTTCGTTGGGGAGTCCAATGTCAACATTGACAATGCCGGAAATCTTGGGCGCAGCCTCGGGCGTTCCAGGCTCAGCAAAGGGGTTGGGCAGGCTAAAATGCATGTCTGCTAGAGAAAAGTTCCTGATCAGGTTGCCCATGGATTTGCCAGCAAATGGCACAGGGACAGTAATGTCTTTCAACAGGTTACGAGCCCAGTCAGGTGTGGCCGGGTCTGGGAACTTGCAGCAGTTGATGTAGATGGTGGCGTCCTCGCCCTTCATGTACTCGCCCAGGAAAGCATCGAGAGGTGACTTGGCTGTGTTGGGACAAACTTGAGTCAAAGGATCAGAGAGCTTGTCGACATTGCCGCTGACGTCGACCTTGACATCGGAGTTGGGCTTGACATGGAGCTCGCCGGTCTGGGCAGTTCCGACCATCAAGTGCTTGTCCGCCGAGCAGCCCTCAATGCCCACATCGACAGCCACAGGCGGGAGTGTAATGTCGACAGGGAAGTCGTTCTTTACAACGATGGTTGCGTTTGCAGCAAGACCCTTTTGGCCATGCTTGGCCTCGCCAAGGATGAGCTTGGTAATGTTGTAGTGCGGGAGGGCCGGAATGTCACCACTCTGCAATACCACAGACTGTTCAATAAGCTGCCTGCCAATGTTGAGCAGGCCGGACCTGAGCGGCACCACGGCCTTGCCCTTGAGTCGTATCTGTCCCAGTCGGCCATCGATCCAGTCGTTGGCGACGTTGCGGATGCCGTCGGGCGAGCCTGGCTGCACGGTAGCATCGAAAGCCACATGTGTTGTATGTCCGTTCCTGATGTTCACCTTCAAGCCTGGGATCTTGGCCGTGCCAAGCAAGACGTTGCCGTACTCGGGGAGGTAGACGTCAGCATCGAAGGGACCCGTCTCAGCCTCGCGGGCAATCCAGGTGCCGAGGCGGCCCAGGTTGCGCACGCTCTGCTTCTTGACCTTGGACGCGTCCATGGTGAAGTCACCCTGCACGTGAACTTTGGCGCCGTTCTTGGTCAAGCCATCCATGGAGAGTTTGGTGGGCTTGAAGTCGGCAGCCTGCATCGAGTATTCCTCGATGCTCTCCTTTGCCAGGAAGCCCAGCATGATGAGAATGACGACTAGGCATAGTGTGATGAGGGCCAGTATGCTCGGCCAGCGCTTCTTCCAGAGCGAGGTGCTCTTGCCACCCTTATCGGACGAGCCACTCAGCGACCGGCGCAGTGACCTCGTTGCTGGCGTTGCTTCTTCCTCATGGCCGTCTCGATCACATTCGTCGTCATCGACATGCTGCTCGGACAGCAGGGGCGTCTCCTCGGTAGTCCTACTTGACTGCTGCGAGCGGGTCGAGCGCGACGAGCGGGCAGACTTGTGCGAGGCGGGTCGCGAGCTGGGCCGCGAGCTGGGCGTGCGGGTGTTTGTGTTGGAGCCCCACGTCTCGTCGGGGTTGTCCATTTTCAGGCGGAGGGGGGTCCAGGCGAGCGCCATGGCATGCGGATGGAGAGAGGGAGGGGAGGTGGTGGAGGAGGGAGGGAAACACGTCCGTTGTTCATCGTCTCGTCATGCACTCAGCCACTTGACCATGACTGGGCCAGACCCGGCCAGGTCAGCGGGCGGAGCAACCAGTGCCTGCCGCGGCCGCTAGCAACGACCCCAGGAACTTAACCTCCGCCGTGCGTCAGACGCTAGTGCCATCACCAAGATTTCCGCGAAGTGTCATCGCACCAGCCTGTGACTCTTACACGGCTGCGCAGGCCTCTATAAAATTTTAATTCTCTTCCTCCCAGCCCTAAACACTTCAATTGACACAAAATGCCCGTTTTCCGTCCCTCGACTGCTGCTCTGCGGGGCTTGCGCCGCTGCTACTCCACCTCGCCGGCCACTCCTCGTACATCGCCCTTTGCGCCTCGACACCTCCTCTCCATAGCAGACCTTACTCCTGCCGAGCTTACTTCGCTCGTGCAAAAT
Source organism: Exserohilum rostratum (assembly GCA_026367775.1). Taxonomy (NCBI): domain Eukaryota; kingdom Fungi; phylum Ascomycota; class Dothideomycetes; order Pleosporales; family Pleosporaceae; genus Exserohilum; species Exserohilum rostratum. The sequence continues at coordinate 117,341 of CP111162.1, forward strand.
GCCCACAAGCACAAGACGGCCATCAAGCAGACGGGAGAGGTCCCCCAGTCGATGCGCGGGGCATTGGCCGGCAAGACCGTAGCTATGACCTTTAGCAAGCGCAGCACGCGCACGAGGATATCGACAGAAGGCGCCATTTCGGCCTTTGGAGGCTCTCCCATGTTTCTTGGAAAGGACGACATTCAGTTGGGTGTATGTCAAACTCTCCGTGTCGTGGCGCCGACTGACGTGAAAATGATCAGGTCAACGAGTCTCTCTACGACACTTCAGTTGTCCTCTCCAGCATGACAGCCGCAATCGTTGCCCGTGTAGGCCCCCACTCGGACGTCGCCGACCTCGCAAAGCACTCGAGCGTGCCCGTCATTAACGCACTCTCCGACCTGTACCACCCTCTGCAAATTATCGCCGATATGCTCACAATTGCCGAAATCTACCCCTCCACCTCTGCCACTTCGCTTGGTCTTGAAGGCCTCAAGATTGCGTGGATAGGCGATGCGAACAACGTCTTGTTTGACTTGGCTATTGGCGCGACAAAACTCGGCATCGACATGGCTGTCGCAACACCAAAGGGCTACGAGATTCCCCAGTCCATGCGCGACGTCATCTCCCACGCTGCTCAAACCTCTCCTCGCGCAGGAAAGCTCCTCGAGACCAACACTCCCGAGGAGGCCATCAAGAACGCAGACATTCTCGTAACAGACACCTGGGTATCTATGGGCCAGGAGGAGGAAACCGCTAAGCGTCTCAAGGCATTCGAGGGCTTCCAAATTACATCTGATCTGGCCAAGCGGGGCGGCGCAAAGGACAACTGGAGCTTCATGCACTGCTTGCCCCGCCATCCCGAGGAGGTTGCCGACGAGGTGTTCTACGGACCCAGGAGTGTAGTGTTCCAGGAGGCGGAAAACAGGCTATGGAGTGCCATTAGCGCGCTTGAGGCTTTTGTTGTGAACAAGGGAAAGATCCAGTGACTAGATCCTTGGTTTGAGTAATCTGCCATATGAAAATGGTGAGATACAACCATTTAAGGCGCCTGGTCAAAAACCAAAAAGTTATGAATTGATGAATCTAAAAAAGTTCCATCTACATACGCATTCCTCTATCTCTACCTTCTTACCTCTTAGTCTTTGCTCTTTTTCTCATTGTTGTTTACACCCTCATCCTCACCCTCTTTCTCCTTTGGTCTCTCTCCCAAGCCCTCCACGCCCTTGCCCCAAGCCCCCGCCTTCTTTCCCCACGTCACCATACCCCAAGCATGCGTCCAGCTAAACTTTGGCGGCGCATCAGGATGCGTCCTGAAGGGACTTGCCCCATGCTTAAACATGTCTTCAATTTCCTTCTGGCGATCCTTTTCGCGCTCCTCCTCTGATAGGATCTTTGTATTTGGCGGCAGCGGCGGGGGTGTCTGAGCCGTATAAATAGAACCAGACGAGGTATTCGTAGTGACGACACGCTCCCAGTGTCTGTTCTCAAGCGGAAGAGGGCGCCACCATGATTCCGGTTCATTCGTGGTCATGGCATCGCTTGAAGCATTTGCTACTGCAGCGCGTTCCCACCACTTCCGCGAACACATTTCCCAAATGCGGCTTTCGGCGCGCTTGACGGCAAACTTCTCGTCTTCACCTGTTAGACCGCCTATGTTGGCGAAATCAGGGGATCCAGGCCCCAAGCGGCGCTCATCCGTGTAGGAAGAGCCTTCGCGACGGAGACGGTTTGGAGGGTCGTCTTCAAGTGCGTCTTCGGATAGAGCGTTTGAGCCTGTGTAGGAAGAGATATTAGGACGGAACGGAGAGTTGAGGTCTTGGTAGATCTCAGAGTAGGTTTCTGAGTGCACTGCGTCGGCGTCTAGCGTTTCTTCTTGGGTGATGTTTGAACCTGAAGACGGGAGTTTTGCAGGGAAGAAGATGCCATCTGGACCTGCGGCAGCGGTAATCATGAGTCTACATCTGGCTTCGTACATTGCGTCGAGGAGGGTGATAAGACGTCTGGCTTCGCTCTTCATCAACAAACCCATGATGGGCACGTCGGTGACGATGAAGGTGTGATATGTGGATGCGAGGGTGATGTAGTCTGCGGGTCCGAGGACAGCGCCACAGAGCTCAGCAAAGGTAAAGAAAGCAACGCCGTTGTATTGCGCGGGCACATGGAGTGGCCGGTTGTATACACTGAGGGTTGCGGGTTCCCAGGGGATAGGATATTCGTGGCCTGTTGCCTGCTCCACCATGGAATTGAAAGACTCGCCGAATTCAATCATGGTCTCTGCTGTCGTGGGCTGGATGAGGTAGTGTTTTGGTAACGGCGCTGGCGTGCCTGGTGTCTCGGTCGATGCAGCAGCATCTGCAGCACTCGCTGCACTGGCGGAAGCAGAAGCTGAATTGATTGCATCGAGGCTCTCCGACGCCGGGACCTGTACACTGTCTCGCCTCTCAGCCATCTCTTTCGCTTCTTCTTGCTCAAGCTTTCGATAGTCCTTCTTCCCCTCCATTTCCCAAATCTCGCACCTCGCCCTCAAGACGTCGAGAAACGCTGAAAATTCGCCCATCTGTCCCGCTCCATCATCCCTCCTCGTATAAGAACTCTTTTTCATGCTCCAACCCAGACGACTGAACCGATGAACCGGCCGTGAAAACTCCATTCCGGCTGCCTTGGCAAGCTCTTCTGGCATGCGATTGCTGGTTGCAATGAGTACACCACCAAGCTGGAAGAAAGACGTCATGAGATTCGAGAGAATCTTGCTTGCTGCGCGGTCAGGCAGTTGAAACTCGTCCAGGAAGAGAATTGGCGAGTGTTCAATGAGATCACGTGCTACAAGTAGCAGCGAGTATTCCTCGTTTGGTGCCCCCGGACTCGTCACTAGGGACCTAGATCGCCGAAGCTGCTCGAGCCGGGAAATGGTGTCGAGCATAAAGGTGTTAAAGTGCCAGCGTCGCTTCTTCTTGTTCGGCAGACACTCTTGAAACAAGTCAATAAGCATGGATTTGCCGGTACCGACTTCGCCATGGAGCATGAGGCCTTTGGGGCTTTGCAGCTGCATGGCTTCATCATGACTCGTCAGAACGCGTGTTAGAGCTACAGAATCTCTCTTCTCTTTCTCGGCAAGTAGCGACGTCCATACGCCCCTCCTGCCAAAGCGATTGACATGCCCATCAGCTGGGGCAGCAGCAGCATTTTGATCCGAAGCGACGGCCCGGGTAAGCTGTTGTAGTCGCTTGGAGTACTCTACAGTCGGTTCATAATCAATCAGTCGCTCATACAGTTTCTGCAAGTGCAAGGCTGATGGCCACAGTCAGTTCATGTACACGTGCTTGGCAGGGTCAGAATGGTAGACGTCATACCGAGGCGATGCTGAGCGGGATCAGGGCGGATCTTCTGGGTAGCAATGAGACTGCGATAGAGCACCAAAGGATTGGTGATCGCAACACCGGTCGAAGACATTGGTAGTCATTGGTTTGAGGAAGTTAGAGCTTGTGAGGCTTCGTCTTCAAGTCAATCATGGCCGAGGTGATCTGCCCTCACATTGGACTAGACTGCAATCGGCGCTAGCGGTTTTGGGAAGTGCCGAAACGTGGAGTGATTGCAACATCAGACAAGGGCATAAACGGAGTTAGTATTCAAAGACGTGCATGCCAGGAGAGTATATTGTTGCTGAATGCTTGAAATCAATTATGGTATCATGATAGCCTAAGTAAACTTGTTCAAATATTCGTAACACCGGGAGACCATGCATCCGCAATCTTCTTGACCTCTTGAATAAACTTGCGGCTTGTGATTTGAGTTGAGCCAATCCTCTGCTCAGAGTTGGCCGTGACTGGGGAGTGCTCATCTGGGTCGTAGAATCTAGGTATCGCCATGAGCGGTCGGAGCCCACAATTCGCATGGAGTCTTTACTTACGGGTTTCTGAGTAGCTTAATGTACGCTGTTTGCAGTGCTCTGAATGCCTACACAGGATTAGAAGAATAAGCAATGTAGAGTATCAAACTTACAGGTTTCATGTCCGCATCTCGCAGCCCCACAGCTGCTGCTGGCTTGTGGTCGAGGGGATTAGCTGGCTTTCCCTCCATGTCCACTACAATGATGAACTTGACACCGGTATTGGTGAGCCAGCCGTACATGGCCAGTCTCTCATCGACAGCCTGTAACAGTCCAAAATCCTGGTCTGCCGTCTTATGCGGCAGACGAGTCTCGAAGATGTCCAGACATGACGACAGAAGAAACTGGAACTCTAATGGGGCGCGTTCCTCAGGTGGAAACAGTGATATATGTAGTGGGTTGTTCTTTGCCAATGTTCAGTATCAGGAAGTAGATGCATCAATAACAAAGAAGGACTAACGTGCTTGCCGATTACGCCAATGCAAGCGATCGATGGAACCTGGAGACAGTCAACACACGCCGCGAGCCTTTGCGGAGCCATCTCCTACCCGGCCTGACATTTTGTATGCGGTATCAACAGATTACAGCAGCGTTCGAGCACCCCGGGCGTGGATGCGGAGTAATCTGGCCGAAGTAGTCCGAAAGGGTGTTGGCGAAGGAGTGATCGATCCCTGGCCTATCAGATGGCGCCAAAATGGACGACTAATCGATGTCTGCCAAGCATTTTGATGCACCTACCTCATCGATGAACTTCGCGACTCCCTCAACCGCCACCCCACATCTCGCCTCTCCACTCCTTCGCCCACGCCTTTCCTTGCCCTCTGTCGCAATGATGCTTTCGACGACAAGGTCTGCGGTCTCAATGGCTCTGCGAGGTTCGTCGCCGCCCGCCCAAACAGCTCCCAATGGCCGCCAAACTGACAGTACGGATAGCCAGACCCGCGACGGCCCTGATGCCCTTCCGCGCCGGAAGCGCAGCCTTCCTCTCCTCCAGCTCGTCCGATAGAGCGACCATGAAGACGCCCGCGACCATCCCGGGCAACCCCGGAACACCACCTCCGATGAAGTCGGCACGAGTAGAGGTGCCCTTGCCAAGCCAGGAGGGCAAGAAGGGTGCTATGCAGTATGCATTGTATGTGGCTATCATCTGGATCCCCGTAGCATGAGAATATGGGGAAATAAGCAACAGGAGCATAGGCTGATATGCGGCAACAGGACCACTCTCGACCAAATCGCCAACTGGGCCCGTCAGAGCTCGCTCTGGCCCATGACTTTTGGTCTCGCATGCTGCGCCGTCGAGATGATGCACTTGTCCACTCCACGATACGACCAGGATCGTCTCGGTATTATTTTCCGTGCCTCGCCTCGACAGTCCGACGTCATGATTGTTGCTGGAACCCTCACAAACAAGATGGCCCCCGCGCTCCGACAGGTCTACGACCAGATGCCCGACCCTCGATGGGTCATTTCCATGGGCAGTTGCGCAAACGGAGGAGGATACTACCACTACAGCTACTCTGTCACAAGAGGATGTGACAGGATTGTGCCTGTAGATATCTACGTACCAGGCTGCCCGCCCACCGCTGAGGCGCTCATGTACGGCATCTTCCAACTGCAGAAGAAGATGAGGCATACCAAGATCACCAGGATGTGGTACAGGAAGTAGAGTATTCTTAGCTTGGTGTGGTCTATTTGGTGGTCGTTATATTTGCAAGTTCGAGGGCATACAGCCCTCTTGTACAAATCGATCTTCTATTTGCATAGTCTATGACGCTTGGACTCGCCTGCAAGGGTGATTAGATTTACGCCGTTTCGCCCAATCCAAACATCTTGATCGAATTTCTCCAAGCACTGCGTGATTGTTAGTCACTTATCGTACGCAAGCACATCAGGACTTACGCATCACAAACCTCCTCCACACTAATCTCTTTGATCTTTGCAATGGCGTGTGCAACGTGTGGAATCGTAGCTGGCTCATTTCGCCCTTTTACCATCATGCCTTTGGCCCACTTTTCCTTCTTGACTGCCTTTGGCAAAGGGGGCGCGTCGGCAAGAAACTTGGCTGATGCGTGACTGGGTCGCATTTCGCACCAAGGCCCATCTGTTTCAATCTGTAGACGCTCGAGTGGAATTTGCTTGACGACCGCGATGTTTTCGTCCGCTGAACAACGTCAGTCCTATGTGAGAAAAGATATAGAGTAGACAAGGGTATGTACTCTTCATGCTGCAGCCATTGACACCAATGTCGAAGCCTAGATCCACGAGTCGCTGCATCTCCTCTGCTGTTCCAGTGAAGCTATGGACAAGACCTCTTTTCGGTAGTTGATCAAGCTTGGCAGTCAAGAGCCTCTCAAAATCCTCACTCGCAGCACGCGAATGGAGGAAAAGTGGTAGCTGCACTTCAATAGCGATTTCCAGTTGTGCCTCAAAGTACTTTAGCTGCGGCTCCTTGGGCGTCAGGAAAAGGCGGTCATAATCAAGTCCAAATTCTCCGAATGCGACCGCATGGCCTGCTTCCTTGGCTTCGATAGCGAGTTTTTTGAGGGCAGAGAGAAGCTCATTGGGGCCACCAGAATGGGTATCGAAGTGCTTTGCGGAGCAAGGATGTACGCCTACAGTGGCATAGCATAGCCCTGGATGCGCCTTTGCGATCTCGATAGCGTGCTTTGATTCCTCGAGGTCGGAGCCGGTAACCATAAACTTCTTGCAGCCGGCGTCCACAGCACGCTGGATGACATCCTCAAAGTCATTCTCGTGACGTTGAGTACCGTGATATTCACCCCGATATATGGGGTCCGTAAAATTGATACCAATCTACGTCTGGTGGTTAGACATCTGATGGGGCACAAGAGTGGGATGCGGACCAACATCAATGTACTTTAACTGGGAAGAAGCAGCCATGGTGCTATATTTCTGACGAGCTCTGTGTACAAAGAGATGTTGGTCTGATGGGTGTTAGGTGAGAACACTGGATGTGGAGTATGGCGCACTTGGAAAATTTCTCGACAACCTGATATCGCTATGTAGTGCACGTTTTTGCGTGAGTTGAGTTGAAATTTTCAACGATTTTGGTAGACTAAGCGCTCGCACAGTCCTCGAAAACATGGGTTGAGAGCGGGTGAAGAAGAATGAGAATGGTCGCAACTGTTCTGCTGTCTATGACTAATCCATTTCAGGCCTAGTTTCAACGCTTGCATCACTCAATGTTGCACCAGCACTCTACTCTACCATCAACGAGCACCTCTACACACATGCAATAGTAGGAGTGAAGCATCACCGCTAACCTTATTTGAGCTTTAGATGAAGACATCACGGGAGGATCGGAGACATTAAGACCCAGCCTCACCGTAGAACTGCACATCCGCCCTTGCACACCCAGGCACTTCTACCCCTACTTGTCCATTTCTGGTCACACATCCAAAGTGCAGTGGTGTATTTACTAACCAAAGGCCTCGATGGAGAACGTGTGGCATCTCCGCCGCGTTGCGGACAATGCTTCTAAGTCATGCTGGATATGCTATAAGCCAACCACAAGCGTCCTCATCACGCCTAACAACAAGGTGCGTTGTGGTCTAGAGTCTAAACCTTCATCACTCATGCGATTTAGGACTTTTTCTACATATGTGCTGGACATCTGACCGACCGGGGGTTCTGTCAACCAGAGCCCGAGGAGGCCAAGAGAGTCGCAGATCAAAAGAAGCAGGAAGAACTGGATCGCGAGATTGAAGCAGTCAAGAAAGAGTACGAACAGAAGCAGCAAGCCAAACGGGAAAAGAGAAAGGCAAAGGACAAGGAACAGGACAAGGAGAAAGAAAAAGAAACGAAATCCAAGGAAGATGAGGAAGACAAGCAGGACGAAAAGGCCAAGGATGACAAGGTTCGTACGACACACTGACTTGATGCCGTTTGCTAATATTTTCTGCAGATCAAGGAGCTATCCAAGACCAAAGAGAAGGCTCAAACCGAGCTAGGTCCTCGCATATTCCAGCTCAACAAGTGCGCATGCGTCACAACATTCGCCCCGCCGTACTGACGTTGTACAGGAGCTTCTATCAAATGAGACTAGACAAGTTACGCAATGCCGAGATCGCTAAAAGAAACCGCGAACGGCTAAACGACCCGTCAAATTTTCCATCGGTACCGAGTGGCAACCCTTAGCCGCGTGTCATGCCCAGCGCCATGGAACGCTACAATCACGCATCAGCTACCAGCCACCGCCCTTCCATCTGATAATCTTCTCTTCATGCATGATTCACATGGAAGGAGGTGACATCTTGGCGAACCACGGCAGGGCTTACTGCCGCCAGCCACTGAATCCTTTGAGAATGCGGTCAGCAATTAGCGACTGGATACAATGCCATGCTTACTGAATGTCATACGTGTCACCTATATCCACCTATCTATAGTGCCATTCGCCTATATCCCTGGTGCGTGGGTGACTGCTAACAGAGTATGTGGCAGTGGTTCGGAGAGTACCGGGCTTCGTACCCGGAAAAGTGTCCTCGCTCATGGTGTATATCTTGGAATACATGGGTACATCAGGTTCTATCCAAACATCGCCCTGCTTACAGCCAGGACACAGTGATCACATTATCAAAGAGAATCTCCTAGTCATGTTCTGTTTGCTCCACATAACAAGCTAACGCTTACAAGCCGGCTACAGCAACCGCTTCCTTACACAGCTGCACTTCATCACGCGCTCAAGCAGCAATTTCATCCGGTATTACCCCGTCGTTGAGATTGTTGCAGTCACAACTGCCACGTTCAAGATCGCCGATCCAATCTTCAATCAATGTTTGAATTCATGCATTTGATGCATTAGCCGTGGGTGTGCCCGCGTCGGCATGCGCCAGCCACAAGCCAACATGAAACGTCCAATCCTGGGCTGGGGAAGAAGATCCCCCGCTTCCTACTGCGTCCAAGACGTGCTGTCATGTCTTGGCTCGAGGTACAAATGAGAACGGTGTCTGATTTGGCTACTGAAGCCACACGCTAGCTGCAGGACCAAGATGTTACACCAACCGCATATAGGAGTACAGCATTCCCACATATCCACTTCACCTGTGTGTTGGTAAACACGTCTATTGTTATCGCTGAATCCTAAAGGATATATCCACTTCCAGTCTTTTCTCTCGACGTCATCGATAAGTAGCAACCTTGGCGTTGTTGTCTTCGCGGACTTGAGACAAAATGTACCGCATTTCACTGACAGATTGCAATGACACAATTTGGGTACTACTCATATACCCTGAAGATGTAATTACGCAAACTCGAGACGTGTGACCTGCTATTGTCTCTTTTGAACTTATCGGAGGTGCGGATGCTACCCATGTCTTTGCGCGTATATTGATACCATTCTCACAACATACGATTCGAACGGACAACGCGGCCGCTACATGACATGCAGATCACCATTTTCAATCCTGTTTCGTCCTCTTGCATGGATTCCCCAGCCATGTTTCAGCCCTCTGTGGTCTCCTTCAGATTGAAGCTGACTTGTGGCACAGGACTTGTACCTGCTGGATACAGTACGGTCGCATTGTGGGCTACATTCCCACACTGCTGATGGTCAGCGATGCATACTGAGTAGTCAATCATGACATCAAGAAGCTAGCCTCGTCCTGCACAACCGAAGAAGCGGTCATGAGCTTTCGCTACAGTTTCCCGCGGGTCAGCATCGTTCCGCGCGCTTGCCAGCAAGATGCACAGTCATTTAGCGCATTAGACGCATACTGAGGTCTTTATGCTCATATCATACCGAAGGAGAAGTTGATAACCCAGGCATATGACGCCTCGCCACGTGCCGTTTGAGGGATACACTTAGCGCCCAAAGAAGCATAGTCTCGCACGAGTACAAGGCAAGACACGCAAGCGGCAGTTTGTAACATCTAGCCCTACCATAGGGCAAGTGCAACAGCATGCAGCATGAATATCGTCGGGGTGGCCGGATCTCCACTTTGCGTCCCGCTTAGGCGTCCAAGGAAGGTGTCCTTCGCTAGGCCGCTTCTGCGACCCCCAAGTCAGCAGTCAGCAAACGCGGTGAGCATGGCATTTGGACAAACTAAGCTGCCACCGGCATGTCGCTAGAATTAGCACCTTCTTCTAAGGGCGTAATGGCATCCTAATGATTGGATATTCTCCGACTCTGAGTCATGATACATAAGAAGGGTGGTTTCGCTCAAGTCATCTGGATTGGCTCGCTCGCTTTCTAAGTAGATTGGCGCAAGCCAAAAGGCACCTTGTCCCTTCACTACATACGCACGCATTCACACCCTGCATAAAGCATATCAGCGCCGAATAGTGTCGGCTCTAAGCTTTTTGGTGGGAAGACAAAAAGCAAGAAAGTTTAAAAAAAAAAAAAACCGCCTTCAGACGCACGATTTGTTTCCTTGTCAGACGCGGGTTCCGCGTGTCAAGAACTCCGGGCCCGAGCATCTGCAAAACGCAAGGCACGGCATCTTGTACAACACTGAACCCTGAGTGCATAACGGGTCGGGACAATAGTTTTGGAAGGTTGCTCAACAGGGCACACAAACTTTGCATTTGACTTTTTGTGCTGTTGAGATTCGGTTTCTCCTAGGAAGAAGGGGGGTGTGCAGAGGGGGAAGATAAGGTTTATACAGTGTACAGGACGGGTGCGAGACGGCACATCCGCGTTTTTTGCAATATTTAGCCTTAGCCATGTACGTGACTTGGGACTGGTCATCATATGGTTGATGCACTATCATGGATGGGTCACTACTTGCGATGCTACTAGCCCTTCAGGCTTTCTGAGTCGCTTTCATGTAGGGTCTCTTTAGCTTGAGTGATACGGTAGCAATGGCCACAAACTCAATATCCAAGTCACTGCCACCGGCGCAAAGTCTACAAGCACAATACAAGTGGACATGAATCATCTCCTCATCACACTATCCTCTCCCCTTCTCACCACATTATCCTTTACTTGGCAGAAGGAGGGGAGCGGAGATGCACCCTCAAACAGGATTAGTTTGTGATGGAGGGGGGAAGGGTCCTGTCAGATTGTCATCGGTAGTTGTCGAGGACCCTGAAAAGTGAGCACAAGTGACAATACACAAGTTTTTTTAGTTTCGGCTGATCCACAGCCTACAGCCTTGAGAGCATGAGCAGAAAACCGTAACCCATAGCACGTACATGTGTGTGTGTGTGAAACTGTATGTATGTTTGTGACCGGCTTGATCCGCACAACACTGTCAAGGCAGCAAAACAGCAAAGCTAATCGAAGCTGTGGCTTGCTTTCCATCTCACCCGCAAACTACGATACCCCTCCCTTCTCTTCCGCTTGCCATGGTGATGAAACAATAGAAAAATGTACTCCCAAGAGTCCATTATTACTAGAGCCAAGCTCCCAAATCTCCATCCCATCATCCAAGACTAACCAAATCCAACCCACTTTTTTTCAACACACGACGACTGCCGCCGCCCGCCGAACGACTTGCCGCCGCGCCGGCCGCCGCCGCCGTCGCACCCATCATCCCTCCCCCAAATCTGACCGTCCGACCATCCTCAACCGCTGATCCCAGTCCCCCTCTCCCCCAACGCAACGCCCACCCAGCGGCCCAAGACCAAGAAGCCGCGCCCCCCATTCCCACCCCCTCCCTTCAGGGTCGGTCGGCGATTACTCCACAACACTTAGTGCTCACCCTTCTGACAGCGTCCACACACAACCCACGCCCACTGACTTGACTTCCCCCTCGCCTCGACTCGCTGCATCCCCTGCCTTGTCCTTCTTTGCCCTGTCCATCCACGAAAAAAGGGCACTTGTATGGCCCTGTAAGTATGTAGTCATACATAGACAGTCCTTCTCTTTTTTAAACTCACCCATTCTCACCCGGCAATTACACACACAAACACACACACACACACACATACATACATACAGCACTAGTAGCATTTAGTTCCCGACGTGAATCTTGACTCACGGCAATTATGTGCATAGGCTTTTTCCGTGCCGCCAAAGACTGACTTGTCACTTACTCCTGCTTGCTCTTTTTTCCCTTTACTTTACTTTACTTACCATGTTTACTAAACATACTTATTTACTCCGAGTATCATCACATCACAAGTGCACATACATACATACACGAATACATTCATAGCTACTCGGAGTAGGGCCCTCCGACACAGTAAGCCGGTAGTGATGGTGGTGCCCTGCCCATACCTTAGTGACTGTATCTGGGCCATACTGACTCTCTACACGTACGCATGTACGTACTAGCCAGCTAGCTAAGTCACCAAGGGCAGGGCAAAGCAGAAGCAAGGTAAAGCAACTAAGTATGTATGTATGTACTAGGTACTAGGTACTAAGAAAATGAGTGAAAAAAGCTAGCGTAGCGAAGAATAAAAAAGAAAGCACTAGAAATTCCGGGGTCCCCCCTTGCCTTACCTTTTCTCTCTCCCTCTCTCTCCCCAAGTCTCGGTCCCGTCGGCTTGCGGAGGCAAGAGTAATGTGCCGGCGGGGGACCAACGGTAGGGCAACGGGCGGAGAGTGATAAGAGTAAGCGCTATATGCGTGTGATATGGGGGGTGCGGTGGTGCGAGTCACGTGTCAGTGTCAGTGTCAGTGTCATTTAACGGGGGGGAACGGAGGATATACGTGACATGGGTAGGGGTTCTTTTGGTTTTGTGAGAGAGAGTCAAGTACATAGGACAAGAGATACGGTGAAAGAGGTTGTGGGAAGAAAAGGGAAACACGCGGAATAATTTCTGGCGTTGCTGCTTTGCTTGTGTACCTTGTCTGCTTTGCTCATGGTAGTCCTAGTATCTACGCCCCCCCCCTTTTTTTGTTTTCAAACTCATCAAAATACCCAGTACCGACTCTCTGTCTCTCACCCAGCCATATACTTGATATGTTATTATTATGCGCGAGCCGCGGAACCAAGTCGTTTTATGCATAAAACCAGTTAGAATCACTATACTTGTTGATATTACCCTTGGCTGTGTGCCTGGCGCCCGAAACCCTAATCTACAAACGCTGTTTTGCGTCTAGTGTATTACTTGTCTCTCCCTTCTCTCTCTCTCCATCAACTGTCTCCCTAGTTCAAACAGTGTGCTCTTAGCAGACGCGCTAGTCATGTCTACCCGAGAACCCCTACCCTGGCGTTTTGATCTCCCCCTTCGGCTCATCCTCAACAAGTCCCCGAAACCCGAGAACCCGAAACATCAGCAGTAAAATCAAATAGTACCGCCGTGCTCATTCGCGCTAGTGGGGGGAGGGGGAGGGGAGGGAGACATGGTGATTTGGTTTGGATGATGAGGGTACGTAGCTTCCTGCTTGTTGCGTTCGCGGCATTACCCACCGTTACACGCGTCGCCTACTGCCAATACCACATGAAACGTTACCCTGACTGCTTCGCGCTTACGGTCGAGATGGCAAGCGCCCAATCGCAACCAATCTGCAAATCTCGAGCGCCATGCATAATCGTATATGATCGTGTTTCGGAGACAGGCTGCGGTGCTGACGACATACACGAGTTTGGCTCTTTTGGGCGGTCAACCCCACTTGTGCACCCTGGCACGTTGGCCCTTCAGCCTTCCAAATACGTGCGCAGCCTGAGAGCGTCGCAGTAAAGGAAGTTACTAAAAAGCTGCCCCTACTAGTGAGGCTGATCAAGTAGATTGTGCGGGTAATCACATGCAACTACTCCAATGGGGCAGCTGTAGCCATGATTCTCGCCCCCGGGCCAGGGATTCGCTGACAAAGTCGCTGAGGCTGACGCTCGCATCTGCACCTACAATAGGGTCTGAGGCTGAAGGCTGATTAAAAGCTGAGGAGGAAAAATGCGAGTGCCACTGTGACGCTGCAGCATGGATGTCGACTTGAGCAGTTGCATGACGTACTAACTCTAGCTGAACATCCGGTGCAGCTGGCTGGGACCGGGTATCCTATCCCTACCAGCGCGGCAACAGCCATCCAAGCATGTAATTGTCATATTGCAGTTCCGCCACGCGGCAATGGAGAGAAACTTTTCTGAGACAAGATTTGACGATTGTTTTGGATTCATGACATGATTCTTGTATGATAGGTCGACAGTCAAAATGAACGAAAGTCGCGCAAAATGTCTATGAAGAAGATCCTGGACTTGTTTGTCCCATCGACGCCCGCTCAGTCGAAAACACCCTTGAAAATGCATCGAATTTGTCGTTGGACCAGCATCAAAGAAAAATCCTCTGATACCGGCATGTATGTATAACCAAATGCCGTCATCAGTGTCGTTATGCCGAAGCGCCCAGGCTTGGCCTGGAATGAGTGGTAAATGCAAGGCAATCTGTGGCCGTGAAAAACTTTTCGCTAAAATAGAACTATGTCTGTGAATGCTGATATATGGGGCCCAAAGAGCTGATTTGAAAAAAATACTGCTACTGTTGAATGGTACTAAATGATGACGTCGAAGGCTGCGTTTCGTCGAGTAAGATCTGGTTAGATCAGCCTGGAGGCTTGCGCCGCACGTGTAGAGAAACGGTTGTAAATGGCTGTGCTGCAAGTGTCTTCCAGCTAGTAGGTATCTTTAATTTTTTTTTGCGGTGGGAAATCAAGATTCGTCGTGTGCTTCGCTAATAACGCCCGGCTTGGGTGCCAGGTTGGAGGCGCCGGATATGGAGCTGATTGAGCCAACGCGCTCCTGAGGCGGTGGCTCGTCTCGCATGCAAGCATTTTCCAGCATGTTAGTCCATTTGCCACTGGTGCCTGCATGACTGTGCTTCAGGTGCTGTCGGAAATGGTCTGCGCGGAAGAACTTCTTGGCTTGATTGCATTCACCAAATTTGTGCACGTGGTTCAGATGTTCGGATCGAGCGTCCCAGTCTGCAGGGTTGGGAAACTCTTCACCGCAGTAACCGCACACATCTGCAGCAGCTGGACGAGTGGGTGAGGGGTGGAAGGCCGCATGAACGCCAGCGAGCGTTGCGCATGACCAAGAATGTCGGCGTAGATGAAGAGAGTTTTGGTGGCGCTCGGCTTCATTCTTGTTCTTGAAGCGATTGGGGCAATACTGGCAAATGTACTGCTTCTCTAGCTCGTGTAATCTGATGTTGGGGGTCAGCGCATGGTCACTCTAACGTGGACAGGCCAAGTAGCGGTGGGTAAAACCGCAGACCCATGTCACTTACCGCAGCTCCTCTTCACTATCAAACTTTTTGGGTTTCTTGGGGCAACATTCGCAAATGTAGGCGCCTGGTAGACGGTTTGCTATTGAATTTTGGCGCGAGTGTAACATGCTTTCTGTAGACATTTTGCGGATCTGCGGGTGTTCGGTCTCCGAAAAGCCTCGTTGGTGCGGCGGCCGCGACAAGGAGCCGCGGGGGCTGGGATCCAAAGACCTGTTAGCTGCATAAGGCGACACGGGGCCTAGTTCCGTCTCCCCCAAGGGTGACAACGCATTGGGCGACAGCCGCTGATCTCCGCCATAACTCGTTATACTACTTGGAGCAGTGGAGAAACCAAACGAAGACCCAATCGAGCCGCTACGTTGACTTGCAGATCCAGCCGAAGATAGCGAGCTAGGGTTTGACTGAAAGCGCGAGGCGGTACAGTTTCGGTTGACTAGCATTTGCGCAGACCTGCGATGGTACAGGTCGTTGTGGCCACTGGTGGTAGGACGGTCTTCCCGTGCCGCTTCGGAGGGCGGCGATGAGGCGCGCCGTTTTAGGCCACCCCTTGAGCCTAACTGATATTCCTCTGACTCGGCAGGGCTGCGCTCGTTGATGTTCAGATCGCGCATTCCATTTTCCTCCATACTGAACTCGGGGTCAGAGAAGATGCTGTGGTCGTAGCTGCCACGATGGGTCGAGCAAGTCTCGTCTAGCGGGCCCGGGGTCGAGATGCTGCCGTAGCGGGCCCGGGGCGGCTCTGCCGAGTCGAAGATGGGGCTGCGAAAGCCGCTGTAACCTGGCGAGATGGCGGGTACAGTCAAGGGTTTTAATTGACCGTTGTGCTTGTGTATCGACGTGTGGGCGTCGACGATGGGGTCTTGGGTGTTGCTTGAGGAGAGAGAAGGTGCTGTGGTTCTTGTGGGGGTACTTGGACCGCCGATTTTGGAGAGCAGTTGTTTGTCGTAGGCCTGTGATGAGTTTTGGAGGGCCTTTTGTCCAAGCTGCCTCTCACTTGTAAACCGGTGGCTTGCAAGCGAGGGCCGAGTTTTGCTGTTGCGTTCCTCGTCGCTGTGACCGCTGTGTTCAGAACTCATGTCTTCGAGGGACCTGGTGATGGATGGTTCTCGATTGCGAGAAAGTATGTAGTCGCCCGAGGGCTCCCGCGGGTAGTTGCTGGCGGCTCCACCGTATAAGCTCGAGCCAGGTTTAACTGTCGCGAGCCGATTTCCGCCAAAGCCGGTATCCCTTGGACTATTTGTGTTACCCCATTGCCAACCGGGGTCTTGACCAGTTCTAAGGTCTTCGATGTGACGTGGAGGAGGCAACGGTGGCGGGACTTCGTCGCGTGCCTACAGAATTCGCAATACAATCAGTACACTGCTTCACGAGGGTGGTGGTGAGAGTAAGGAGAGAGAGAGAGAAAAAAATAAAACGAAAGAAAAGAAAGAAAGAAAGAAAAAAGTGATTGGTGTAGTAGTGGAGCCTGGAGGACGTTGCAACTCTGGCGGGCGCTATTTCAAGCCCACGGCTTCAGCAAGGCCGTCCAGAGGGATTCAAGGCGTTGTGCAGGTAGGAACACGAGCTTACGTACTCTCGGTATAGCCATTGCTACAGCTGGGCTTGGTATCGAGGGGCGACGGTGGAGCGGTAGCGGATAGCGGTGGGAATCATATACGCGAATGCTGGGCGTCGAGGACATGTTTTTGCAAAAGGTGTGGTGACGACGTCGTAGAGAGTCCGCCACTCAGAGGGGGGTTAGCTGAAGCGCACCCGGGCAGCACACGAGCAGCGCAACAGTGGCGAGCGCGACAAGCAACGACGCGTTCTTGCAGTGGCTACTGGACAATGTATGTAGGTGGGCACGGACCTAGACGCAGAAGAGTTAGGCTGGGACCTCAGACGGCATGGCCGAAACAGGCAGGGAAGAAGGCAAACAGGTGCATGCCGTGGGAGCTGAAGGGGAGGAGGATGAGTAAACGGGGGTGGCTTACCTATTGGGCGCGGCCGTTACGTGTCGTCGGGGAGCTTTGTCGGCGAGGCTGATGGGTGATGGACGAAGCGGGGGCGGTTTGTTCGTACCCGTTGACTAGCGATTGAGGCTGTTCGTAGGGCTGAGACCCTCGTTGGTGTAGGGTAGCAGCTGAACAAACAGTTCTGGCCCGCACCGCCACACAATATTTGCTTGTTTGCGAACCTGACGATTGGTCATAGGAGGGGGGTTCGCGTGCAGGCAGACCAATGCTCAAAAAGCTCTGGCAAATGCAACGCTCATGGTACACGGCAGCGGACGAGGCCAAGCGGCCATGCGGTAGGGTCCCTTTTTTAGCGTGGACCGGAGGCGAGTGGAGTATGGAAAGGGAGTAGAAGAAGGGCTTTTGCGACGGCGTTTAGCACATTGGGCGACGAAACTTTTTGGGGGGAAGAGGGCACGGCTGGACACGACAGCAGCAGCAAGCAAGCAAGCAGCAAGCAGCAGCAGACGGAAGAGAAAAGAGATGCTCGACTGGGGACTGGGTTAGACATTAAGCACGACGCTGGGCTCACTCACAGGCAGCGATTGGTCGTAGCGTGTTGCTCCTGGCACGGAGCAACCAAGTGGAGACGCTGTCGGGCAGGGGTCGAGGCATGCAGGCCTTAGTCGTGTAGGCGGTCGTTTCTGGCTTTTCCAGAAGCGTGAAGCGTGAAGCTCACGCCGGACCCTCTGGCGTGCATAGGGCTTGCTAGCACTAGCAGTTGCAACGCTGCGTGGCCCTGGAAACCGCTCAGGTGTCAATGGCCAGAGGGCGGGCGCCGGCAGAAGTTTCCCGGCAGCGTGGGATGGAGCCCATATGGAGCCCATGGAGGAGGCATGGAGGCATGGAGGGGGGGAGGGGGAGGGGACGCTGCTGCTCGCTCTCGCTCACTCAGACGGACCAAGGGGCTTGCTTGGCCGCCATCTGGAGAGGATAATCAACCATGAAATGGGCGCACCCCCCCCCCCCCCCCTCCCCTCCCTCGTCCCCTCCCTCTGCTCTGGTGCTGGAGCAGCTGCATGGCCACCATGGCCACCCCCCTCCCGCCCGGCGACGGCTGCCTGTGGGCTGGGAGAGCGAGGCGAGACGTCAGGGCGGTGCAACGGTGAGGGCACTGAGTGGCAGAGGGCCAGAGGGCCAGAGGGCCAGAGGGGTAGGGTAGGGCAGGGCGAGGCATGCGGCCGGCGCGGCCATGGTTGCTGGCTGGCTGACGAGGGTTGCATGGCCGGGATCTGACCAGACTGTCCAACAGGCTGCGCCTCGATGGGGATTGGGGTCGAAGTGTAGGGTGTAGGTGCAGGCGGCACAGCGTCAGATTGAGCGGTTGCGGGTTAGCCTGGGACGCGGGTAGCGGAAGCGGTCGGTGCGCACGGGCTCGGGTGTTGAGGAGCTCCAGCGGTGGTGCGCACTCGCAGCCCTACCACTTAGCAGCCGCCCACTGTGCCCACGGCGCCCACGGTGCCCACTTGACTCTGCCTGGCCCTGTCAGGCCTTGTCAGGCCTTGTGTGTCCTGGTGTCCTGGTGTCCTGCCTTGCACTTGTCTGGTCCTGGCCTGTCTTGTCTTGTCTTGTCCTGTCCTGTCTGGCTGTCTGTCTAGCTGTCTGGCTGTTTGGCTATCTGGCTATCTGTCTGTCTGTCTTGCCGGCCCCATCACCTCCCCTCGTCCTCGTCCTCGTCCTCGTCCCCTCCCCCTCGCATCGCTTGCGCGCGCCCGGGGCCCGCTTGGCGAGGCATACTACTATCGTGCCCTTGCCTGCCCTGTCCTGCCCTGCCTTGTCCTGCCCGCCTGCCTGCCGCCGTGCCCTTGCTGTCTTGTGCTGTGCTGTGCTGTGCTGTGCTCTACACACCTACTTACTCTGCCAGCGCTTCGGGGGCGCGGTATCGCGGGAACACGTCCCCCCAGCGATCCATTTGACGCCGGCCGCATGCTGGTTCGGAGCCCGCCAGCCAGCGCGGCCGTCGACGAGCTCCCTTGGGCGCCATTGGTGTGTGCAGCCATGACAGATCTGCTGTTCGGGGCCGAGTCCCAATGGCCTCGCTCTCGCCTCCTAGGGTGCCTCGTGCTGCCACGAGCGGCAGCATGCAGACGACTCCGGGGTATCGGGTTGAAGCCGAGCCTGCGCTGCGCTGCGAGCGCAACAGCAGTACGTACACGGCACTACGAGCAGCATCTGCTAGTACTTTAGTATCCTAACTGCACCTGCACGGTGGGCCTCGGCGGCGGTACACCTCCTTTGAGCCAGAGCGAACCACCAAGTCATGGGCCATGTCGTCAGGTCTTGATTCACGCCGCCAGCCCGCCCATAGGGGACACGAGACGCGAAACTACCGTTTCTCTACCCGTCTTCCTAAAACAATGATGCGCTTCGCCGAGATGCGGGACGAGGCGCCACCACAGCCTTGCCAGCAACCGGGGAGCATGTACAACTGCCTTCCTGCTGCCTGGGCGCTGCCCTGCCGTGCCCGTTGCGACGACGCGCCCAGCCTGGCGGGCGGCAAGCAGTCGAGCCGCATCCTGCCTCGCACCAGTACCCGTACTAGACTGGACACAACACCTAGATACATGGCTGCCTGTCGGTCTGGCGGGATCGTCGCGCCCTGCTGCTCTCGTCAACGTCAGTATCTTTCTAGGCACTCGACCACACGACGACTCGGCGTCCAACTAGAATCACGGCTATAGGGCGCATCCATGCTCGCTGCGCCCAGTCCCTGATCCACAGTCTGCAGCTCCGCGGGCCTGCGGAACCTTCCGCTGACTCGACGACAACTGACATTCGCCAGGGCGGATGGTTCACAGTACCGTAGGGTTACGGTAGGGTAGGGTAGGCCAGGCCATGACAGCACAAGCGCCTCCCCCCCTTCTGGTCCATACGCTGCATGCTGCACGCTGCTCGCTGCTAGCTGTCTACATGGTGCTGATGACGACGTCGACATGGCTGACAAGGACGGACGTTGTCGGACGCTGACGACTTTTCTAATCCATGAGTGCTGGCCCTAATCCACCGACGCAGCAAAAAAAAATCTCCGATGACTGCCTGTCGGGCTGTGTAGTATGTAATCCCCCAGGCACACGACGCCAGCCCTCTCTAGTCGTGCCTGTGTCATTGACCATGGTCATCGGCATTGTGGGTGTGGGCACATGCCATCACCACCAACCAACCAACCAGGCCTCGGTGAAAATTAGACTCGCACTCGCTCTCGCGCCCATTCCCATGCACCACCACCTTCACCCAACTCGCGCTGTGCGCCTCGCCGCAAGCCTGCTGATCCACGCCCCCTCATCTCCGGCCTCCGACCACCGTCGGACCACTGCCTTCCGAGCATCATGGCCCTCATTGATCGAGTCCCCGGCGACCTCAACCTGTACATTGGTGGGTACGTAATGTCGGCGGCCATGGTTTCGAATTAACCCCATAGCTGCGTCTTGGGCGTCACCAGACAACTGTCTAACCCGTTGCGTAGCATGTTCACGCTGCGGCGACGCCAGGCCCTCGAGCAAGCCAACATTACCCACGTCGTGTCCGTCTTGCGTACGCCCCTCGACCGCGACCTCTTTGCCCCCTTCCAGCACATGGTAGTCGAGGTCGATGATGTCGACGATGAGAATCTCCTCGAGCATTTCCCCGCCACCAACCGCTTCATTCGTGACGGGCTCAGCGGAGGCGGAGGCGTCCTAGTGCACTGGTAAGTCGGCACCCTGACCAAGCTGAAGTCTCATGCATCCACACAACCCTGGATCGCCGCCCTCGACTGCCCTGCTTGGCAATTTTGCCATCTTCACGACATACGCCGGGCCCAGAGCCCTGCCACTGGGTGCTGTGCATTGCAGCTGCCCATGCAAGACCAATCTCCTTCCCCCCCACGCCTCGTGTCCTGCATCAATTTATTGCACAGTCGCATTCGATTTTTCCCTATCCCACTTTATACTCGTCTGCCTTCCGCATTCCGCGATTCTTTCCCGAATTCACACCGCTTTCTCGCCACGCTTCGTTTCCCTCTTCCCCGCCACTCTCGTATCATGATGCCAACCACAGTCTACCTTCTAGTGCCATGGGCAAATCGCGATCAGCTACCGTCGTCATCGCTTATTTGATGCAAGAGCACAACATCAGCCCTTCGGAAGCTTTGTCCCACGTCCGCCAAGCACGGTCCATCTGCGAACCAAATCCAGGCTTCATGAAGCAGCTGGAACTCTACGCTGAAATGCACACGCCAGAGGACGTCGAAAGCACACCCGCCTATCAACGATGGGTCTACCAGCGCGAAATTGAGCTGAGCCGCGCCTGTGGCCAAGCTCCAGATGCCGACAAGATTCGCTTTGAAGACGAGCATGTCACGGATGAGGCCTCGAGCTTTGAGTTGAGATGTCGCAAATGCAGGTGAGTGGGTCCGCGTGATAAGGCACTGATGTTACCTTGCACTCCCTTTACCGCCGCATACCCGTGCTCTGCGCTTACACTGCTTTAGGCGCGCCCTCGCAACATCGCAGTATTTACTGTCGCATGGATCCTCTATGAATGTCAAAAACAATGAAGCCGAAGTCGCTGCTTCGGCCAAATGTGCACACTACTTCCTCGATCCCTTGTCATGGATGCGACCTGAGCTCGAACAAGGCAAGTTAGACGGACGTCTGGAGTGCCCCAAGTGCCACACCAATGTAGGCAAGTATGCCTGGCAAGGCATGCAATGCAGCTGTGGCGAGTGGGTCGTCCCCGGTATCAGCCTTGCAAAGGGCCGCATCGATGAAGCAAGAAAAGCAACCTTTGGCATACGTCGACCCCCAGGCGCATCAGCTCAGCCGCCGCCGCCACTAGGCGCACCTCATTCCAGGGAGAATCTATGATACCACTCAGTCGGATCCCAAAGCCTCAGCCCAACGGGACCGGGGCATGTTAGTTACCCCACGTGGCATCCTCGTCAAACGGCCTTGCGGCTATCGGTGATATTCAAGAATATAACTCCAACCTGCTGAGAGCGACATTTTTTTTCCCGCTTCGACGTCAGCTTCATGCAGTAGATCTGCGTCATGGAAGCACAATGAAATTTCCGAGCATCACCGAGGAGAAGAAAAAAAAGTTTTGATATTGACCAATTTCCACCAATAGATGGTACATATCATGTTGAGAGTTGGGTTCTTGAGCTTCAATTTATGATACCCATGCAGCAACAGAGACGTGATTGAATCAACAATCTCAGCATCACTTGTCGCCAATGCCAATTCTGCAAGAAAAGTGATTTTAGCATCGTCACCTTGTTTAGCATCTGAACTCGCCCTCTTCTTGGTTTGAGATCAAACGACCAAGTTAACTGAAGCTCAGCACCTACTCAATCTACGCATCATGAATGTATATGGCTATTCACTGTTATAATACATAATCACAAGTTCACACAACAGCACGTGGACTTTGATATCTTCACATGACTATCATGTCTCTCCCGCTGATGTTGCAAGCGCGCCTCTCACAACTACTAGTCAACAAGATACTCTATGACAACCAATACTCCCTGTGATATCGCCATGAAAGAACATTCTACGTCTATCAATCCTCCATCTATACTTGTATACCTCTATTAAATGGCTCTATAAGACGACAGCTCAAGACGCAACAAGCAAAATGACACCAACATCACACGAAGCAAGGGCAACGCAATGCAATGCAAGAGCACATCAACACCCATCAAGCAATTCAAACAAGGGACAGTGCAATCAAAGAAGGAGAAGAAAAATGTATGAATAAAGGACAATTGGTATATACCGAGGCCACAAACGCTCCAAAGAGATGGAAAAAAAACCACAGTAACAGCAGATAAAGAAGCAAAAGGCCTCCCAGACTGGTACGTGTATGTATGTGTACTCATGAAGGAACAGAGAGACCAGAAACCCCGCAGCTATATGTAGAGAGAAAGTTTCAGTCCCCGCTCCAAAAGGAAAGATGAAGAAGAGGAAAAAAGAACCAACACCCTCAGCGCCATGCAGTGAAGGACAGAGTAGGTAGCTTTACAACGACAATGGCAAATGACGATGACGATGCTGATAACGACGACGACAGCAACAAACGTGGAAAAGCAAAAGGAATGAATACAACCCATTCAACCAAGCAGTCAGTCAGTCAGTCATCCGAGTGTGCAAAACCCACATGAATGGAAGAACAAGGAAAGAAGAGAAAAGAAAGAAAAGGAAAAACGCCAATCAACAATAATATATCCTCCCACCCATTACAGACTCTCTCACATCATCTCATCTCACACCGAAGACGAAGACGAGCTCTCCACGCTCGAAGAACGTGTAAGTTCCTCTCCGCCTTCAACTCCCAGCCTCTCCATTTCCTCTGCAATCTCCTCGTACCATTTACCATGGCACTTGCGGTCGACCTCGCCGACTTTACCAAGCTGGTCGCAAATGTCCGCGACTTGGGAAATGAATTCGGGGAGACCAGTGGTGGCGAGACCTTCCGTCGCCGTGCTAGCTGCGCGGACACGCTCGCCTGAGCTGCTGGCGCTCACACGGTTGAAAATGTGTGTCTTGAGGCGCTGGAAGAGGACTTTCATGACGGGATCAGAAAGTTTTCCAGCCTCGGCTTGCGTGAGCAGTCTGGTGATTGTGGAGGAGAGCTGCGAGCGCGTGGAGGGCGGCATGTTGCGTGAGGACTCGAGGAGAGAGGAAATCTTGGCTGGCGTAGAAGGATCAGACATGTATCCGTTTTCCTTGAGCACCATCCACATCTTGTTGGCCTCGGACTTCCACTGCGAGCGCACATCACGCTTGAGTAGGTTCTTGGCTGTGAGCAAGATACCTCCAATCGTCGTGATGCGAAGGGCGTCCTCGCGGATGCGGGCTATGCGGGCCCGGTCCAGTTCCAGAGTCTCGGGAAGTTCGGACTCTCGGAGAGGTGGGGTCGCGATGGCAAGATCGACAAGACCGCGTGCATAGATTTTGTGCGCCGTAGGACGATTGAGGGGATTGGCCTGGCTCCAAGGGTCGCGGCGATCGGCCTCGGTATGCATATTGACTGCTGCACTGCGCCACCAGCGACGCGTGCGGTCCAGAGTGATTTTGCCCTCTTCGAGGTCCTGCGCAAACATGCGTTGCTCGTAACCAATGGCCTCCTTGATGAGTGTAGGAGCGGCGTTCATCAAGAGGAAGTTGGAGTAGTCCAAGGAAAGGAGATCAATCATGTGAAGGACCTTGAACAGCTTCTCAATCATGCTGGAAAGATCACCCTCTTCCTTTAGTTCTTCCGCAAGCAGCTGAACCTCGGTGTCACGGAAAGGGGCGCAAAGCTTGGGCAGAATACTGGCAATAAAGTCAAAGAATTTGGCATACGAGAAGACGCCTTGACTGCACTGCCGACTGACATGCTCTGGATCGAGCGTCTCAGAGATGAGGGTATGCATCGAGTTGCCAGGCTTCAGCAACCGCAACAACTTGCCTCGGATGTTTTCTGCCATGGCAGTGGTCCAGTTTGCGCTATCACCCTCTTCAAAACCTCGTCGCATAGCGTCACAAAGCTCACGGTTGAGAGCATCGCGCAGGTCAGCGGTAGGTGAGGGGTCGATGCGGTATTCCTTGTCGATGGACAACTCGTGAACAAGAATGCGGTTGTCAGGTACCACTGTAAAGACCTTGGACAGCGATTGGGCCTGGTGACCCTGAGCAGTGGTATCGGCCTGTCCAGAAGCCGCGAGTTCGGAAGCGGCCTCTGCCTGTTTGGCAGCGCTTTCGGCTGATAGTGGAGAGTCTGGCGTCGACTCGCTAGCCACACGTGGACGAACCGTGTCACCTGCGAGCCTCTTCTTTGGCCTCGATCTTCGACTCTCGCGTATAGCCTTCCTGATTAAGGTAAGGGCCCTGTCAGGCCCAGCTAGCTTCTTGATCCTACTCAGCAATATAGCTTGGTTGTCCCGAATGCCGTTTCGATATTCATTAGCGACTTCGTCAACCGTCGCATCCTTGACGCTTTGCCAGATTTCGTCCAGGCTGACAAATGAAGCAACCATGGTCTCGATGAGTGCCGAAGAGTCACGAGATTTCCAGTCGTTAAAGGCGGTAACAAACGCACTGTGGGCCAGTAGCACAGTCTCAGTGCGGGTTGGCGATGGAGTGTATGAGTTGAGTTTTGTCAATTTGGCCAAGGCAGACTCAAAACTGATAACGAGGTCCTTGGCTTTGGTGATGAGGTCTTGCTCCTGGTCACCATCCCTGCTGAAAACATGGGTGGGGTGTGCCAGAATCAGATATGCGGAGAGGAATGTCCTAACGGCGGCACTACGAGGGGCAGGATCTGCGTCTGGTAGTAGCACAAACAGGGTCATGATCCTATCAGTGGTCTTGAGCAGTTTCTCGTCTGCAAGCATGCCCGTAATGACGTCGAAACTAGTCTCTTGAACCATCTCAATAGATAGACCGAGCTTTAGCCATTCTTTAACAATATCGCGCCTGACTTTGGTCCTCCAGGCCGCCTGGATCCTCTTGGCTGCGTCTTCGATGGTCAAGACGGGACGTTGAGTGCGTGGTTTTAGGCTAGCTGGAGGCGAACTAGCAGTCCTGGGTCGTCGAGGATTACGTTTGTATTCCAGTCTCCTCTTCTCGGCCTCGGCCAACTTCTCCTCCATTTCCAGGCGATATCTCCGTTCTTCAGCAGCCTTGCGCTCCTTCATGTCTTCAGCAATCTTCTTGGCCCTCCTCACTTCCTCGGCGCATGAGGCCGCAACCTGCGCCAGGTGCTTCTCGCGGGCCTGTTTGGCGGCAAGGGCTCGCTCTTCACTGTTGGAGCCGCGCGGGGCGGCCTTGGCCAGGGCAGCACGCAGCCTGACTTGCTCGGCATGCGCTGCGCGGTCTGCCAATCTTGCCTTGCGGTCCTCGAGTATGGAGGCGCGGCGGAGGTGCTGGGCTACTTGGTGGCTCTGGCAAGCGTTGCGAAACGATCGGTTCGATGTATGCGAATGGGTTGAGGATATGGAGTTGCGGCGGGACGAGGTAGCCGACGACTTGCGGCGGTTCGCGGAGTGACGATAGAAGCGTGCTGCGATGCGTGGTGGAGGGGCAAACGAGCCGCCGTTCTCGGCATCTGATGAGAGGATCATGTCGGGCTCCTCAGGAATGTCGTCGTTGCCCCGCAGTTCAGAGCTGACCAGCTCCAGTTCGGAGTCGGTGAGCGACATTATGTATAAAGACGAGGGTGACTGCTGGCCTAGGGGTCGCGCGAGTGTGTCGGGTTCCGAGGCAGAGCGGCCAGGCGTCGTGGTAAACTAACAGGTGAAACAGAGCACGGGCTCGGCGGTGGTGGTCAGCGCCGCAAGCCACAAGTGGTAGTCGATGCAAGTAATCGAACGCTCCGTCGCGTGCGATTCAAATACGGCAGCCGGGAGCGAGAGAGGCAATCGTCCGTGGGGAGGGGCGCAGTCAGCGGACGAAACAGGCTGATAAGAGACGTGTGCGGGTGTCTGGCGAGCGCATCCAAAACGCCAGATGGACGCGATGGCGGGCGGGCAGGGGGTGCACTGAGTCTTCAGGGCAGTAGAGCAGAGGCACGCGACGGCACTTGTCGCAGGGAAAAGGTGGTAGGCGTGGTGGCTGGGGAGGTGTCCATGAGTGTGCTTGCCTGGACAGACAGAAGATGACGAAACATGAATGCACAGTAGAGCCGCGTGCTGACCGGTCGCCAAGCATCTGGCCGCGGCAGCTAAGAAGTTCATCGAAGATGATCGACGCATGCCCACTGCCCACGAAACCTCCACTCTCAGCCCTACCCATGCCGCTCCTTACTCGCCGTCAGCGCCTCCAGCTTCTCCATCTCTCCTACATCACCCGCCATGCTCCCACGCCTGCCTGCTTGCTCGATACACCACCCTCCACCCACCACGCCCATTTTGTTTTGCCATGCACTTTGAAGATCGTCATCTGAACCACGTTTCAGCTTGCTCACGTCTGGTGGTCCAGAACCGCAATCTGACAGCCGTTGACTCCACAATGATGCCTGCTCTCGTATTCGCCTCTTGTGTTAAGGAGTATGATGTAGATATGCTTGAAAACCGGCTTGAGGCTCCATGCCAACCAAGTTGAAGCATTCGAGAAGAGTAGGACATTGGAGAGCCAGACCACTAACATTACTCCACGACGAGCTGTACAAAAGGAAAGCGCTGGTGTATATTCGTGGTCACTTCTTATTCGATGGCTGGGGTCATCTGGGCCTTTTTCACTCTGTCGCTCACACCACTATTCGTGTTGTTTAACCTCTACAGGCTAACTCGGTGTTTGTTCTCCACCTCGATCGCCCTTTAGCTGTTACTACGTCCAAGCATTTCGGCTGCTATCTTTCCATCTTCTGAAAGAAGGTAGCTTTGCATTTGCCAGCTGGCTGATCTTCATCCTACGCGAAAGTTTCAGCATCACAATCGTCCTGGTTCGTTGTGGCGTGTATTGAACGAAAGAAAAGCAACAGACAGACCAATCGCTATCATATCAGGCCCAGGACACCCAACATTATGGTACGCTAGGCGATTCGGAACCTTTGTTGTTGGCCACCATTTTTACCAAGCTTGTTTTGAGATATCGAGATGCCCGTGATTGGTATACAGGCCACGGCTGAACTTGATGTGGTTGCAAAGAGCGCAGCTAGCGATGCTGTATCATAACAGATGAAGGCAAAGTTCAGCCACAAACTGGCTATGCTTTCAGTAAGAATCTGGAAGATCAAGTGAGCCGATATCAATGGCAGGAGAAAAAACAATCTGAACAGAGAGGGGGTAATGAGTCAGATGCTTAGGGCACCTGGTTTCTCTGCAGAGCAAAATTACCTCTGCTGCAATGGCACCCCATTCGAAAATACAACCAGCTATGACTGTCTTGGACCATTACTCATTTCAGCACTACAGAGGCAACGAGAGTGCTAGTCATCAACCGACATGGGTTGTTCAGGCCGTTCACCAGAAGTAGTGGGAACTCTATTGCGATGAAATGGAAATATGGGTGAACAGCTAAGGTAAGGTCACCTTTGCAAAAAGGAATTCATAGGCAATTATAAACAGCGACATGCTATATCCAAAGGAGAAAACCAATAACAATGGCGTTTCCGTGATTGGGGGCGCAAATAACCATAAAATCACGAGTATGGCTCAACTTATCCGGCATCCATACATCGAAGTGTTCATGACTACGACAACATACTGCTACCAACAATGAACGCTGAGGCGGAACAAAAGCAACCCGTTCTCTCTTCTATGGCTCTCATACACTATCATACTAGCATAAATACGTTGCTTCTTACCTACGCAGTTGTGAAATCGCATTGCGACGCACCTAAGTAGTATTTCCTACACGAAGTATCTTCACCTACACATAGATGAACTCGTCTGGTAGGAGTTCATCAAACTTGTAGATATATTTCTGAGTAGTAGTACTCGTCTTCTCTTCGCGCGATATAAAATCATAGGTGAACTCGCCATCTCGTCTCAGCATTCTCCATATCTCTGACCGAGCTAGTGAAGCATTACAGGCATAATTCCATGCTAGTAACAGGGCCCTGCTTACATTTTATACTCTATCTCTCTGTCATTAGAGATGAGAGAGCCCTTGTAGATATTCACAGCACATATTCGTATCTGGGATAATAGACGACAGCGCGTCGTGTTGTTTGTTTATAGCAAGCGAGTGATGTTTTTACGCGAAATTCACACATGTCGACTATAAACTATAACGGAGTAATTGTAGAAAAAAGGCCAACCTAAATAAGGAGATATTGCAACCAGTATACATGGTACTGTAGCAGAGCTCTTAGAACTAATTTCAGGACGGATGTTCATATCAGATATCCATCGCAGGTAGAGAAGATTAAATGGATTTGATTGAAAAAAGCTGTTACCGCTAGCACTAACTATATTGTGACAGCGTTGGGATACTGCAGCACAGAAAAAGATAGTGAATAGGCTGAGACTCACAATTGGCAATTGGGTGAGTTTTGAATTGTTGAGAACTGGTGATAGCTTTTTGGGTGGCAGTTGGTTGAATTCTTAGGTTATTACAGATATTTAACATACACCTGGCGTAAATTGAACCACGTAGTACATGCCGCATCACACTATTAGCCCTAATTACCTATTAATTGCTGTTGAAAGCATGCTCCCAGTCTTTCTTTTCTGAAGTGATACTCTATCACTGCTATGACACAAATGTTTATCTAAATAAAACATGTATCTAATCCGCAGTTTCAAAATCAGATCATTTATGAACTAAATGTTCAATTCAAACTGCGTGAGAAAGGGGCAAAAGGAGTACCTTGGAAGTTTTACGCAGCTTGATGGAGGCAGCTGCTACCATTAACGAGGTACTAGTAGAGTAGAGAAGTAGTGCGAAGTATCTATATCTATCCTTTAATGGATGATGGCAAGGGTTGGCATCAGATCAGGTATAGAAAAGAGATAATTACGGAAGCGGAACAGGCTTTGATGCGGTTGCATGTGAATGTAGTAAAAGGTATAAAATATTGCGCGCATGTATAGCTGTATTAATCCGATTTTAGGCTTTAAGTGAAATAGCTCCTCGACAAAACTATCATGCAAGCAGTGTAAGCTTATGTTTGTATCTGGGAATTAATTTATTTAGCAAAATCTTAGTAAATATGACGCCTGTATTAGGAGACATCTTCCAACTTTAAAAGGCCGACGTGCATCGTGATGCAGAAGTATCAAGTCAAGGTCTCAAATATCATGTAGTAAATATGACACTATATCTACTACCTTTGACTTTCTCATAGACCTGATTCGGGTTATGGGACTTTTAACCCTATCTGCTAAAATCAACAAGACAAGATAGGGTAGCGCCGTATTGCCATACTGCAACTGTACATTCGGGAGTTGATCTTGAGTTAGCTACTACATCCTATCTAAAGCTCGACGGACAGGCATAAACCTACCAAGAAAGTAACACGTGAACCTTAACTCTATAGGGCCTCACTGTAAGAAAGAACATACCTACTACCATTACTTTTCTTATAATAATCAAACAAATGCAGCCCCTATTTGAAGGAAACTCTACTCAACGCATGCCTATCTTATCCTTTAAGCCTACAGTACGAATACCACTCTAGTCTCTTATTTTTTATTTCATATCCTAAGTAGACAACAAACCTCAACTAAGCTACGCGTATTTCTCTAAGTATTACAAACGAGATTCTAGTTAAACCACGTACATGAAAATGTGGGGAAAATTTCAAAGAATACATTGGAAGATAGATGCGAAATGATGCTGATATCGCTGTTCCATAGCTTTTAGTATATAACTGTGTAGTCCTTACAGACGACCCTACGTATCGCTGGTCTGGTTTTGGGGCCGTGGAGATGCATAATAAGTGCATTGTATTACTCTAATTGTAGTATATCCATTTCAAAATTGATTTCACATAAACCATGAACTTGTCACTCTAACACCGGAGTGATTTCCCCTCTCTTTGTGCTCATACAACCACCAGACATTTTATCCAAGAAGAGGCTGAATATAGACATCACTAGTTATTACAACCTCCTACATTACAAAGTTTCACTTTACTAATTTAAAGTTTGACCGTGGTATATTTTTATTTGTTTGTTTGTTTGTTTGACGTCATTTTGGTGTAGTCAAAGGGGGTCGGTAGGGCACCCCAGTTATAGCGCATTGATGCTAAGATATATCCACAGTGTTAATAGTATATATAGGGCTGGATATGTGGACTGTAAGTCTGACAGGGGGAAGTAAGGTTTCTTTATGTAATATACTCATGGTAAATGTTTTTGATGTCTCATGCGGGAAGAAGATGGGGGGGAGAAGAAGTCGTGATGGGGGACAAGTGAAGGCGAATAGGTGCTTAGTCATGGAGTAATCGCCCAGTGGATATATGGCGCTGATAATCAATTATCTCATGCGAGGAATAAAACATCTCATTCAGGTATCATGTGGATGGAAGGGGTCGTGGTTGTAGTCGCCATGCCAGGGCGCATAGTTGAATGGGGTCAATGTGGTGGTGCAATTGTACATAAGGATGTCGAACAATGCATAAAAGTACCTGTTACTAATTGATTGTATCGGAAACAATGACAAGGTTTAAACTATGTATGAATAGGCGAGTATCTAGTTTCACAATGAATAATCAAGGGACTTGAAGAGAATAGGGAGTGGATAGCATGTTTGGATACCAGACCACATGACCTTACCCTCCAATTACTTTTCCCCAGCGAAACACAGGACCAAAGCCCCAATGCAACGCTGCAATTCCGTCCAAGCCGCTCCAATTCCCTTCAGACCAGTCAAGTGCTTACTCTCACGACAGCAAAGCAAAAAACATGACTCTGTGGCGTGCGGCTGAGTAAGTGGCTACCAGCGCATCTCCCACTGGCCTAGTTGAGTATTGACAATTTGGACATGGGCGAATCAGACGCAGTGCTAGCATCACGGGGGTCGCGGACCTGTTGCCAGTGGAGATGAGGAGTTCACGCTATGGCGTTGGAAAAGTAACAGTTGACGAAAAAACATTACATCAACCAACAGTCCCGACACGACCGTTATACAAACTGAGTAAGCAGGCTGGGGGATGATGACAGGGCTAGCCGAGCTGGGGCAATCTCCGCAAGGACGGGAAGAAGAACTATGACCAGCTCAGGCGTGAGATTTTGTTGTGTGGTGTGTGTTTGAGGCGCCATCTGTGCGCCAAGCACGTGCTGGTCCCAACATCGTCATTGCAATATTGAAGAAGCTCAGGTTTTGCTAGGCAGTGGCGCGGAATCAGACGAGCACTGCGTATTTATCCGGAGCGTCATTGGTGTGAGGTTTGTGCATGATTTATTTTTTCTTCTCGCTGCGAGTTGTGGTGAGGAACCGGTTGGTAGTCTAGCATGGCTGCCGGCGTCCAGGATAACCATGTCTGCAGGGTTTACAATGTTCGGTATACCCCTCATGGAGGATACATGTGTTGAGTGAACTGTCGCTAGTACGTGCAGGAAATGATAGCATTGGCATTATGCGGAGGCCAAAAAGGTTTTTGCCGAACAAGTAATCATGACAAGCGTATTACAGCTTCCAGCCCGTTGTCGGGATAAAAAACTGGGTGCCTGCGTCATGCAGCAGGTTAGCAGAAAGCGGCAAAAAGCAATCATGGCCATTGGGTAGGCTACCAAGATGCGATGATGAGATTGAGTTTTTTTTACTGTGGACCGAGAATATTCTAGACCGTGGTTAGTCTGACAGAAGTTTCTTCAGGCCGGTCGAGTTTGCATTACACAAGAGGAGGTAGCGGATTACCCCAACCGTCCGTGCAAGTGGAGATGGACCCAGATGGGAAAAATGGGGTACAACCGGTGAACTTGGGGTCTTTGCGACCCAGTATGGCAAACCACGGGTAGAATTTGCAAAAATTTGAGTTGTAGTGTGTAGACGTGGACGTACTGTGGCGTCAGCACGTGTCGTGGCGCGTGCCAGATGTCATTGCTTGAGTTTGTCGGCGGGTTGCACCTGGCGTAGCGAGCGAGTACGACGAGGTTTTCACGTGACGGGCGTTCAAAAGCAACCAGTGATTGGTCATGAAGAGAAGACGCCGTCGTTCAGTGGTTGCGCGCGGGCAATGTGCAGAGGATGTGCGAGGACGCGCGGTCGGCAAAGACAGGCACAGCAGTGGCAGGAGAATCGAGGTGACGCCATGGAGAGTAAGCCGTGAGCATCGAGTGCAGTAGCTGATGCGAGGCGTGGAGATGGATAGCTATCGCAATCGATAAGTGGATAAGACAGCACGACGATGAGCAAATTCTCGCTGGGTGGCTGCCGGGAGCCGCGCGGAACCGCAGCCGCCCAGTCGGACTGTTGGGCAGCTGCAGGCGGCCCCACTATTCATTTCGAGTGCATTTGCGTGGGACCAAGAATGCCATGATGCCCGAGGCCAGACGCAGCTCACGACGGGCGTGGTTGAGACAGTCCGGCAAAAGGCGTGCAGCGCAGCATGTCAGCTTGACGCCGGCTTGCATCTCTGCTGCACTCGGGTCCACTGGCGCTGGCACCAATGGACAGGCAGCGGATGCAAACGCCAGAAGCCTGAAGACACGGCCGTGGGCGCCGCCTGGCACGCGCCCGGACGGTGTCGCTGCTGTCGTCTGCGCAGCACCCGTACAAAGCGGGGAATGGCGCGAGTCGCCACAGTACACGTGTGACGGTGTGTCCGTCAGGGTGCCCGTCAGTCGGTGCGAGTGCGAGGCGCAGACTCGACGAGCGCGGGCCCGGTGGTGTGCTGCGACTGCGACGATGAGCTTTCAGCTGCCAGCTGTGCCCCTGGCGGGCGGCGGCCTGGGATGCAGAGATCGTCAGGAACAGCGCTGCCATTGGTCGCTGATTTCCGCCCCGGCCTTGCCGCTTGCGGCCGCATGAAACCACACTCCCCCGGCGGGCATGCGATATTTTGATGCCCTGCCCTGCCTCAATTAGCTACACTCGCATGGCATCGCACACGAGCGCACAGTCAGCGCTGCGCAGCACGCATAGTAGCAGCAGTAGTAGTAGTAAAAAAAGACAAGACACGGGCGCATGACCCACCGCAACACGCGCACAGAGGCCGTGGCCGTGGCAGCAACAGTGACAGTGACGGTCAAGTCGTGACAGTCAGTGCAAGTGTGCGCGCAATGCACCAGCTGCAGCCGCTGCGCCCACTGGCGAATAGCCGGCCTACACATGCAGCTGCTGTTGAGCGCGCCAGGGACACGACGCCGTTCCACACGAGCCCGGCCCGGCGAGGCAGCGCCACACCGACGGAACTAGGCACTCGACGCGACCTCTCGGCGGCGGCGTAGTCGTCGTGGTGCGTCGAGGATGCGATGCAAGCGGCCAGGCACGTTGCTAGGGCTAGGGGGGGGCGTGCGCGAGCCCTCCGCCCTAGCGTCAAGGCTCGTGTGAACCCACTGCTCCCACCTTTCCTCCGCTAACCCACTCCACCACGCTCCCTCGCTTGCTATATTTCAGTCGTTTCCCCTCCCTCCTGTATCATTCTTTCTACAGGCCTGAGGCTTACTCTTCATTCATTCCTTGCTCACGCTCCCTCAAAGACCTTGTGTCTTTCAGTCCTTGTCAACGCGACACCACACAACGCTCGAGCTGCTAGCCAGTTCAGTCATTCCCTGCCCCATATATCTCTCAGTCAACACTCTCAGCACCACTCCTTGCGCTGTCAAACAAATCCAAAACCACACAAACAAAAACACCAACAACAAGAAAATCAAAAATGAAGACTTCCACCGTCCTCTCCTCCCTCCTTTTCGGCTCCATTGCCGCTGCCGCCCCCTTCGACAGGCGCGCTCTCGTCTACAAGACTGAGATTGTCACCGAGACGGTCGTTGTCTACACCACCGTCTACGGCGACGTCCCCACTGTCTCTACCACTTCCAGCGCTGGTGCCTTTTACGAGCAGCAGAAGCCATCCACGACCAGCTCCCCCGCAGGATACCCAGCCGTCACGCCATCTCCTGCTCCTCAGCCATCTCCTGCTCCTCAGCCATCTCCTGCTCCCGTTGCCAGCCCTCCGGTTGTCAGCCCTCCTGCTCCTAGTGTTCCTGCTCCCAGCTCTCCTGCTGCCCCGGCCTACACTCCTCCAGCAGTTGAGAAGCCCAGCCCTGCTCCCGCTCCTTCTCCTTCTCCTTCTCCCAAGCCGGAGCCTCAACCTCAGCCTCAGCCTTCTCCTCAACCTCAGCCCACTCCTGAGCCTCAGCCCGAGCCCAAGCCCGAGACCACTGTCGCGGCTGCTCCTGCTCCTGCTCCCACTCCGGCCAAGGACAACACTCCTGCCCCCAGCCCCGCTGCGCCTGCTCCTGCCACTGGCGGTTACGCTTCCAGCAACAAGATTGCCGCTGGCTTGTCTTTCGACAACGTTGACATCACCGTCTACGACAACACCGGTGCTCCTGGTGCCTGCGGTGAGGCTCTCACTGATGACATGATGATCGTTGCCATTTCCCAGGGAGCCTGGGACGCCAAGGGTGGATCTACCTACAATGTCATGACTGGTGCCTCCAGCAACCCCTGGTGCGGAACCGAAATTGAGGTCAAGTATAACGGCAACTCCGTCAAGGCCAAGATCATGGACCTCTGCCCCGGCTGCAAGAACCCCAACGACGTTGACCTCTCGCGCGCTGCCTGGAAGGCTCTTGGTATCACTGAGACCACCCGCCTCAAGGCCGACTGGTCCGTCGTCTAAGCTGCCACTCATAGCACATCACAATCAAACCACTATCCAAATACCCAAGATTCTGATACCTCGCTAGCGCAGGCCGGGTCAGCGCTTTGCACGACCATGTAACGATTTGTTTTTTTCTGTTCGCATCTGGCAGGCACCGATGATTGGAGTCTGGGAAAAGAAAACCACCGGGTTGCTTTTCTTAGATTACAGTCTGGGATTGGTTGTCAGACAGGTCTCACGTTGTATGTGGGGATGGTTGCAGCAGTCCAATGACCTCCATTTTTGTCCTTCTTTTTAACCAGCGTCTTGGCTTCAAGCACACTGGCATCATGTATGCTCCATTCACTTCAATGTACACAAGCTTTAGGGATAACTGGTGTATGGCCCAAACTCTTTTTTTTAGATATCCATATACTCGATATTCTTCGAGCACATCACAATCACAATCAAGGCACTTGCGCGCGCGGGTTTGCGGCGCAAGCAAAGATTCATGACAAACAAATTTCCCACGTTGCACATCGTGATTTCCTTTTTTCCCTCTGCCTAGCGAACACCCGACGCACTGTCCCTGGCCCCAAATCCACTGGCTTCCCTAATAACCCCGGACATCCGTTGAGCCAATCACTATTGAAGCCGGGCAGCAACGCCGTCACAAACACACACACCAGTGCTAATACGAGCCAAGTCCGACGCAAACACGCAACGCCCATCCCCTTGCTCCTGTTGGACCATAATACGACCCGGGCTATTAAAACGAACGCGCAAGCATTCAAACAAGGCACTTCAAAACGTGGTTGACTCGTGCGCCACACTCTCTCTCCTAGACATAGTCGTTTGTAATCTACCAAGACAAGACAAGACCAGTCAAGACGAGGCCGGCAATTTACAACGGCCTTGCACAAACATGCACTCCGCCGCGGATGCATGTCGCTCGGATGCGATGTTTTTTTAAACGCGCAACCTTGGCACAGGTATTCTGAATATAGCGACGTCGGCCATCGCCGTTGCTGCGCATTGTTACATTCGCCTGAGTGTGGCCGGAGCACCTGTGGCTGTGCAGGCAATGCTAATGTGCAATGCCCATGCCCACTTCTTCTCCCCCCTCGCCCCAAGGATACGGGGCGCGCGCGCGGTGACGTTACATGTGAACGGACGATTGCGCGCGCAGAAACCCCGAAGTTTAGCCTTCTCTCTACCTACTACATACTTACTGTACAGGCGCAAACCTAACGGACGGTTCTACATACGTATGTACACGGCCTAACAGACGGGTGAGGCAGCGAATGGATGGGTGGCCTACGTATGTGTTACCACTAGGATCAGGGTTTTTTCGCCCCAAGCGCTCTAGGCCCACGGCATGGGTTGTCTGCGTGTGTCGAGGCTAAAAGAAGTTTCCCGCGTTTGGCCATGTGTCTCTCTACGTACCTGCCTAGTATTGTCAGGGGACTGTGCGGCCGTGGCGCGGCTTCCCCCCCCCCTCCTTCCCATCTCACCCATCTCACCATCTTACCTTGCCGTCTCACCCATCTCTCTTTCCATCTTGTCCCGGGACCGGACCCGGGGGTCCAGGGAGCGCGGCGGCCAGGGGCGGGGCAGGAAAGAGGGAAGGGGCCCAAAAAAGACAAAGTTTATCTGTTTGTATCGTGTAAGAGCAAGAAAGAGGGCCTCAGGCGCAAAACCGACGACTTCAAACGCGACGCGAAACAAGATCGCGACAACGATCGACAAGAGTTGCCCGTCTACTATACACACGACCAAGGAACAAGATGAAAATTTTTACATGTGGGTATTTGTAAAACATGGGCAATTGTTCGAAACACAGCGGGACGCAGCTATGTCACTGCCTCTTGAAACACTCGACAGCCGTCGTCGTATCCAACATGTGTAAGGCCATGTAGTAAAGTAAGACAATGGAGTAAGAGAGAGTTCAGAGTCAAGTTGGGGCGCGCCCTGGGGACGACGCGGCGCTTGAAACCCGCCAAAGTTTATCCTCCCCCCTCCCCCCACCCGCGACCCTTTTTGTGAGTTTGCCTTTCTAGTATTACACCCTTTTGTCCAATTTTTTTTACTTTTTTGGCGTGTTTCCGGTGTCTTGTCAGGTGTTTCAGAGTGAGTCTGTGAGATTTTGGGAGGCTAGTGGTGTTGGGTTGCCTGAATGGATGACAGTGGTGGTACTGATGGTGGTGCTGTTGATTTAGGGGTCAAAGTGCGTGTGCGTGCGTGTTTCTGGGGAAAGGGTCGCTGTCGCTGTCGTTGTCGCGTGGCGAGGCGAGCGGGCTGCCGTGGCTTGCATGGCTAGTCTAGGGCGTTTCATGATAAATGGTAGGCCGTATGCAAGTAGTTAGATGGTTTGGTGCAAATTGACCCTGGTGTGGTTTGTCCCTTGCATATGCACACCAACGCTGCCCTTTTGTTTTTCTTTCCTTTGTTTGTTGTTTGTTTTTGTTTTGGCCGTGTTTGCATATGTACGTGGGAAGCAAGGGGGCGCGGGGTAGTACGCTGCGATACTACTAGGTGTATGCAGGTAGACGAGGAACATTGATGTCATTGGTTCGTGTTTGAGTAGGTAGCGCAACGACGCAATTATTACGAATTGCATAGGTATGCGGAATATGGACCATCGGGATAAGAATCTGTCTTTTACGAAGGAAATCTGCGTCGTGACTATCCTGCGACTATCTTCAGTAGTCTGTGACATACTACCGCCGAGACTTAACCATGGCTAACCGTCTTTCCCGTTCCCTCGACGAAATCGAATCTCACACGCACGCGATCAAGCAGAATGAAAATGACGAAACAAATATCGAGTCCAAGAATGGCGAGCAAATCCAGCCGGGAGATCACGTGTATACTCGTATCCGAGGTGGACGACATGAGGGAGATGTATGTTCATCCCATGTACCATCAATAATCTCTACATGTTTCCTTATTGCGCACTAGTAGCTGCTGTCAGACATTAACAGATGTTGCAGTCACTAAGACTGGTTGGACAAGGCTGACAGGTGACTAGGTAGACAAGATTGTAACCAGCGAGGAAGATGCCGCCGCCGAAGGTGTCAAGAATCCACCAAAGGTACATGCATTCCTCATCGAGTAGTACAACATACATGGCTGACAGAAAGCCGAAATAGGTTCTCTTCACGGATCAAAAAGGGAAAAACGTAGCGCACAATCCCGGCACTCTGGACGTTACTTCCAAGCAAAACGCGTCGTAACGTGACTACGTACGTCGTTCGCGACATGTGCGTATACACTCATCTGCAAGGTACAACAGTGCAGGCAGAACCCAGCTATAATTAATCTTACTGTATATAAGTACCAACCTCAATATAACAACATCAAGGACGAAAAAAGGACAAAGCCAAGTACCAAGAAATCGAAAAAAGGGCTGCTGCATAATCAAACCCCTCTAGAATCTGACATCATCTCATCTCACCTAGCTATGCTCTTGGTATCGGGCCATCTATACGTATGTACACAACGTCACCCCCGATATCCAATCACAGGGCCATAGACACAAGCATACCTTACCTTTTTCCTCGCTGCCCTCCCCTACCAAATGTAGTATGTACGCACATTGCCGCGTCTCACTACCGCATCTCAATCTCACCCTTTTGCACTATTTTCTTACACCCCCTCCCTTCTCCTCCCCTCACCCTAGACCACCAAAAAATCAACCACTCCCACAAGATCATTTACGCCAACCCATCCCATTTCCACCCAACCATAAAGTAGCAAATGCATAAACCATGTCAATAACTCCCCATTGCTATCTACGTTCAATCCATCCCAGCAACCATAGCGACGGGTTTCGTCGGCGCCTAGAAAAACTCTAAAAAGAGATTACTATGGTAGATTTTCACCGACTTGGGATACTTGCAACAACTAACCCCCCCTCCCCCATCCTATGTGTTTGATAAGGGGGGGGGGCATAAGCAAGGGAAACAAACGGCCAATCATTTTTTAACCGGTGGAAGACGCTGGATTCAACGGTGAGAGTCGCAGAGTTGCCACATGCGGTAATGTGTTCGGTCAAATATTTCAAATCGGGGGCGTGTTTTATATGTAATACTTGCTTTTTGGGATATGCGACTGTGACGGTATGGAAAGAGTGCATGGGAGTGGATGTGTATGGTGGCAAACCCAACGTGACTCGCGTGGGGATCCTTTAGTAGAGAGAGGCGCGCGACGACTACGAAGGGAAAAAAAATCTTGTTTTTTTGGGGCTGCTCTTATCTGTGGATTTTTGTTGTGTAAGAGCTTCATGCACTAGCAGTCTAGCTCTAGGAGTCCAGTTGTGGTTAATAATATTTCGCCTTCACATGCATACGATGATTTGTTTTTTCCTTTGTTGAAAAATATCCCACGGGTGTGTGTGTGTGTGTGTGTGGGATGCAGTGACATGTGCTTGGTGGGGTTTACACGCGCGTGTCGCTGCAGACAGGCGTGCCGAGGTTGCGGGCCAGAACGGCTGGCTTGCTGGCGCATGAACGACTACTTCCATCGACCCGAAGAGCGTCCGAATTGACTCCGCGCCATCTGTCAGCGCGTGGGGGGAGGGGCAATTGCGTGACCCTATCGTATGATGTGCTTTGGTGTCGCTCTTGCATGTGGATATCTGTTATCAAGCCAGCTATCAAAATCTTTGTGGCCTTCAACATTGCTTCTTGTGGTAGCGAAATTCAACCAATTGGCACCAATCAAGTGTGAGAGAGCTTGTAGCGGTATTATCAATTGTTTATTGAGTTCATGTTGAATAATGCTTGCCTCCCAGATCGCCAGATAATCCCTATCCGGTTCCTATACAGTCCGGTGAAAAAAAAACAAAAAGTATCAAGTAACAAAAAAAAACAATATCCATATCCACCCCCAAGGGTATAGAATGAAGCAACCTAATTGCTCTCGCTTTTGCCACATAACCTCGTGCCCAGTCTCATGCAGTCAATCGCTCCCAATTCTCATCTCGTGCCCCGCACTCGGACGCGTGTAGCTGTACATCGGCGTCTTCGGTGCCATGCGGGTGTTGTTGTGTC
Organism: Exserohilum rostratum; assembly: GCA_026367775.1. NCBI lineage: Eukaryota > Fungi > Ascomycota > Dothideomycetes > Pleosporales > Pleosporaceae > Exserohilum > Exserohilum rostratum. The sequence continues at coordinate 157,543 of CP111162.1, forward strand.
GTCGCTCATGACAGTCGTTGGCGTCTAGGCAAACTGGCTGGCACCTCCAGACTCGAGCAGCTCCATCTCGGCCTGTGTCCATGACAGAGTCTGGAAGCGCGCGGGCAGCTCAGAGCGATCAAAGAACAGACCCTTTCCAGCCTCGACTGGACCAAGGTTCTTGCCAGCTGCGCCGCCAATGTGGCCGCCAACGAGATCGCGACCGGCATTGAGAGGGCCGTGCTGCTGGGCCTTTTGTCGGTATGCCTTGAAGGAAGAAGGCAGCTCCCTCATGGAAGAGGCTGGGTGCACCTGCGGGGTGTGATCGACATCTGCACTCAGGCGTTAGCTATAGATCAAAGGGCCGAGCTGGTGTGCAACGTACTCTGGGGAGTGGTGCGCTTGCCCAAAAAGCGGATCAGAGGCTGGCGAGCGAGTGCCCTGGTAGCGTTCATGGTGGAATGGGTAGTGCGACGAGATGTGCTGGTAGTGGTGGTGCAGCGGCGGCGGCGTAGTAGTAGATAGCGGATCGTATCACGTTCGCAAACGAGCCGAAGTAGGGCCTGGCGGGGTTCGGGGTATTTGTTTCAGAGAATAAGACGGCAGTTAGGGCGAGAGAACACTTGAAGAGAGGCGCAAGAGGGCACTGATGAGGGATTGGGAGGATGGAGCAGAGTCGAGGCAGAGGGCAGGAGCGAGGTTGGTGGAGGGGAGCCGGGCAGTGACAATGGGATGGCGCATAAATATTATTTCACGTTGGCGGAAACAAGACTAACGCCGAAGCCGCTGGATGGGCAGCTAGCCTGGGAGCCCCTCCCTTCCCACTGGCTGGCGCGCCGTCGAGTGTGCCCACGGTCGAATGAGCAGGCAAAAGAATTATCCGCTCGCTGCATTTCGCATTTCTAAGCTTGCGCACAGCGTGACATGATGGGCGGAGGAGCGCGGCGCCGGCGCGCCTCCGCGCAATTGCTGGAGTCGTTGTTGCGCTTTCAGGTCATAGCTTCCTGCAGTTGCGCCGTCCAGCCCGCGGCTGTCTTTTCTATTCTCTGCAAGTCCATCCCTCCCCGCCAATTGAATCGCTGCACGCCTCCGCCCGCCTTATCGACCCCACGGCCCTTCTCCGCAGTCTGACGAGCGGGAATTGCGTATTGAGATTCGCTCCGTCCGACTGCGGCTCCGTCCTGCCTACCATGCACGAGCTCAACCTCTACGGCCAGGTCACCTTTGCCCGCTATGAGCAGGTCCTGAACATCCTGGCGGGGGTTGCGGCCATGCAGCCCCAGCGCATCTACGAGCGGCACATCATCTACAAGCCGCTGCGCGAGCCTGAGGAGCCGGGCTCCAACCTAGGTCGCCGTGGCGGCACCCAGACAGTCGCTCAGAAGCAAGCAAAGCAGGCCGCCCCCGTTGTCCTGTACCACACCCAGCTGGTCCAGAAGCTGTCCGAGGATGACTTTGCTGCCCAAGACGCCACGCCGCCAGAGAGCCCGCCGCCGCTGTCTGCAGACGTAGAGGATGGCGACGAGCCCGTGTGGTCGTTTGTTTTCAAGGACATTCCAGATACTGGCGACCGAGGCGTCTCCATCCGCTTTACCAGCACCACTGACTTGCTGTCTGGCGACCCCCATGCCCATATGCTCGCCTCCGGACCAAACCAGTCAGATCGCCTCCCAGCGTGATGTCCATGCCTATCTGACCAAGCGTAGGTTCGTCACCGAGTACTATGTCGAAGGATATCGTTTTGTCCACGGCAACGTCATCATCTTCATGCACCGCACCCTCCACGAGCCTGGTGTTCGCAGTGTCCAAAAGACCCCCAAGTCGACAATACCGAGCTTCACTGGCCTCAAACTCCTTGACCCCAGTGGCGCGTACGTGCTCGACGCAACTGTGCAGATCGAGGACTTCAACAACGCGGCTGTGCTAGAAGCTGGTGTGAACGAGCTCAAGAGGTTCCAGACACAAATGAAGGGCTGCGTCAACTTGTTCTTGCCGGATCGTCTTTCCCAGGACCCTCGCGTCAAGTACAAGCCTCCTCCAGCACCTGCTACCCAAGCACGGCCACGATGAGGTCTGCGTTATGTAGATCAAAGGGAGTGGGGAAAACTCAATTATCTGGCGAAAAAAAGTAAAATGGCGATCAAGACGTAATACTATTGGCGGAGTTAATACCGGGTCTTCTGGAAGCATTGGTGAATGGATACCTGATCAGACCCTTTTTTTGCTTAACTTTAGAATCCATGGTACGCTTATGCTCTAAGACGGGGTCTTGCGTTGGTTTGGTTGCTTGATGGACTCTGGTAGAGTAGATGATCGTGGCCGAGCATGACAAGTGCCAGGCCTTTACGTACTGCCTGAATTTAGATAGAAGTGCTAGGCTGGGTGCACTAGTGCTGGTAATCGACGCAGTAAGCTGTTGGCCAGACGATAGTCGCACACCTCGTGACCATACTGTTCCGATCAAGCACGTGCTTTCGCGACCTCGCGTCTCGTGTTTAGAGGGCAGGTGCAAGCGAGCAACCTCACGATTTGGCGTCCCAACAGCAAAAGCACCAGGCAGACACCACGACAGTTTGCACCGCTTTTCAGCAACAACGCAGTGCCCATCATGCCTGGACAGCCAGCTTCACATAAACGAGCCATTTCCAACAGCAAAGACGTATCGCCGCCTTCACCGAAGCGACGACAGCAGTCAACGACAACAAGTGTGTGAGCAATTGTACCAGACAGACAGAGTCTCCTAACACCAATCAGGCAAGGCCGTCGCCAACTTTTTTACGCCAGTATCTAAAAAAGAACCTGAAAAGATGGTATGGCGGGTCATCAAAGACAGCTTGCTTGTTGGGCGCTTTGGCGCTGCGACAGCTACGCAGCCAGCCGCGACAGGCAAGCGCAGGATAGCAGCTTTTGACTTCGACTCAACCCTGATCAAATCTGCCTCGGGAAGGACCTTTAGTCGTGATGCCAACGACTGGAAATGGTGGGACAGTCGTGTGCCTGGTCGCCTCAAGGAGCTCCACGCAGACGGCTTCCTCATTGCAATCATCAGCAACCAAGGCGGGATTAGTCTAAAAGCTGACCCAAAGACTATCAAATCTGACCAAAAGCGTTTAGCCGACTTCAAAACTAAGGTGACGGCGGTACTCAACCAACTTGATCTGCCTATTACAATATACGCTGCAACGGGCCGAGACCAGTACCGAAAGCCTAGAACCGGCATGTGGCAAGAGCTATTGGAAGACTATGACCTCGAAGATGCCGACGCTATCGATTTGGATGGTTCGGTATTTGTCGGAGATGCAGGTGGTCGTGAGGCGGCCGGAGGCGTTTTGAAGGACCATTCATGTTCGGATAGGTCTGGAACCCCCCGCATTATACATTGTTGAATGCGGAGACTAACGGTTACTAGAGATTTTGCAGCCAATATCGGCATACCCTTCCACACTCCAGAGGAGTACTTCCGACACGAAGAGCCAAGGCCGTTTGTCCGGACTTTTGACCCAATAACCTTCCTGAAGGATCGAAATCAAGATTCAACATGTTCGAGTAAGTTTGATATCCAATATGATACCCGTCGTGGCGCCATGCAGGTCCTAATCTTAGTTCCAGCGTTTAATTTTGCCAAGGCGGAAACTCCAGAGATAATCGTCTTCTGCGGCAGCCCTGGGGCTGGAAAATCATCGTTTTATTGGAAACATTTCCAACCACTCGGATACGAACGGGTCAATCAAGATATCCTCAAGACTGTATGTTGCTGATTGAGTTTTCCTCTGCACGTGTGGTGCAACCTCTCTACATTTTGGGTAACCTTTTGAAACAGCGTGAAAAGTGCGTCAAGTCAGCCACGGCGCTCATCCAAGGCGGTACCAGTGTTGTCATCGGTATGTCTATCCCAAGCCTAAGACGATCTTGTATCAACCCTAACGGTACCAGACAACACAAATGCCGATCCAGACACTCGAGGCGTGTGGGTTGCATTAGCGCAAAAGCTGAATGTTCCCGTCCGCTGCGTGCTCTTCACAGCCTCACCCAAACTCTGTGAGCATAATGACACTTTCCGTGCGTTGAATGTTGGGCCCGAGGTAAGAGTTCTAATGCATGCCTCCTGTAGGGGGTTCTGGGATCGACCTCTTTAATCACCCAGGCTAATTGCGGCACTATCCTGACGAGGGAGCTCGCGTATGCGCGACATATCCTCTACTGTTGAGAACACCTGATTCTCAGATGTGTACGAGATCCATGCTGACATCGATTCCCACATAGACGAACCGAGAATCTCGCACCATCCTACCGCATATTGCATTTAGTGGCTTCGCTTCACGATATCGGGAGCCCACAAAGACGGAGGGATTTGTAAACATTATAAAGATAGATTTCCAGGTACGTTTGTGTGGTTTACGCGAGACATGGATTTCCCAGTCGATATCACGAGGCGCCGCGGTATATGAAGTAGTGCCAGGCTAACCGAGACATGTGCAGTTCGAAGGCTCGCAGGAGCAAGGGAAGCTGTGGAGCAAATACTGGATCTGATTTGATGAGATTTGTCCATGCGAACACGAACCAAACGCTGCCCCACACCACCATTCTCGGCGATTACGACGCTGGCAGAGGGTGAGCGGAGGTTGCTTGGTGGACGCAAAGGCCGACGGGCTGCTATTGGATACAGGTGCAGATATAGCTGGGTACTACTTGCTGAGGAGCCGCCCATCGGTCGCGCGCGTGTTCGCAGCATTTAGTGCAGGGCAATAATTTTTTTTTTAAACCGTTGTGACAAGTGACTAACGAGGGAATGAAATTGATGACTGTTTCCTGTGAACAGTGCTTGCTCGTGTGTCGGAGTTTTCCATGGTCAGTGTTGATGCTTTGCATCGGTAAAAAGCACCTTGCACGTGCCGAGTAGGTGTGATGATACTCCGCGGCCTGTGCGGGAAGAACAAAAGAAATACGCGTACATAGTATACAGTACAGAGTACATGACGATTTCTGCGTGGGCGCCGAGGGAGTGGCGTTTGGGGAGATTTGCGGTAAGCTCCTTCGCAGCCGCCGTCTATACCTATTGGGGGTGAAAATTGATAGATGTACTGCAGTTGAGCAAGCGGCTGCAGGTGGGCGCCCGAGATGATGGTGGTGGCTCTGCCACGTTTGTCCAAGGCAAGCTAGGTGGTCAAGCCCAGGGGATCAGCAGCACTAGATTGGCCTGGACATGCACGCTGCAACGCGCAGTCGGAACGTTTACGCGCTTTCTCCTTAAGCGGAAGATCAATCTGGGAATATGCAGCGCTGTGCATGTTATTACCATGCTTACGCGCAAAAGCAAGGGCTACGAGGGCGACACGTGGTTTGATGAAGCATTGGAAATATCCAAAGTTGCATTTGAATTTCTGGGAACTTGCACGCAGGTAGCTCAGCTCAGCTCAGGTCAGAAGCGAGGGGAGCAGGCCGTTAATATTGCTCATGCACGTTGAGCGTTGGGCGGCGGCGTGGGAAATGGGCTGGCGCAAACGGTATTCTCCCGCCTGCTTGTGCATGGCACGCCGTGCCGTCCGGTCTGGCTAGAGAGAAAAAAAGGCAGAGAGACTTGAGAGAGATGGCCGTCGAGCAAGTGGGGCGGCGGGCTGCCGACTTCCCACCGGAACCGACACTATTCAGCATTTTTCGCCCTTGTCGTCATGGTGCGAGGGACCCAAGAGCCTGTCACCCATCGTGCCGCCCACGGAACAGGTATAGTCGTGGCCCGGTATTTTGCTTCTGCTTGGGGGGGCCCCGGACCACAGCAGCACACAGCACGGCACGGCAGTGAGGGTATTACGCATCACTCTGGGGAAAGGAAAGAAAAAAAAAATCTTGCACGACTGCGTTGGCAGTTTCAGCTTGTTGGAGTCGTCAATGCAAATGACGTCGGGAGAAGTTAAAAAAGCAAAACATGGGAGACCAAAGAGGCAGTTCCGAGGACGGACGGCGTAGAGCGTGTTTGTATGTTGGCGGTGAGGTATGAGGCTTGCAGCAAAGACGCATGCGGGCAAGGGGGCGTGTTGAGGGCAAGCAAAGGGCATGAAGCATGGAGCCGGGGAGCAGGAAAACATGTGTAGTGCGACAGGGGCAGCGCGCCAATCAGCCGTGGGTCAACGGTTTAGCGCTTCCAAAATAGGTGCCCGATTTGTCTGGAAGCCTGCTGGCTTTTTCGCTGGGCTGAAAGGTTGTCCCAACCTCTCCTTGTCGAGGGCGAGGGCGAGTGCGCTTTGTCCGCGCGCGTTGCCCTATCGCGGCCTCACGTCGTATCATGAAAGTGGTGTCGACTACTTGACTCGCGAGTGAGGCACCGCGTTTGAAACGCGGGCCGGCATAGGCGGTCGGTAAGCACGTTTTGAACACTATGAGGCTCAGACGACGGCTTGGTGTTTGTTTGTTTGCACACGACATGGCCTGGGGCAAAAGTTTCGCTTGCTACGACGCCGTGGTGGGCCAACGCAGCAGAGCCTGCAAATGAGACGGCAAAAGCATGCAAAGATGCGACATGGAGCTTCACTGGGAGGGCGCGTAAAGATGTCATGGCTGCAAGAACGGCACAAAAAATAAAGGTTGAGAGGAACGGCTGCAGAAGTAATGTGCGAGGGTACGTACAGTGCGGTGTCGGTGTAGCGAAAGAAAAGCCCTTGGGCGGACCCAGGCCAGGGTTGGTCGGTCCCCTTGCACCGCCTCGATAGACGAGTCTGTCAAGTAGGAGCCATGGTTGTGCTCAACAGCAGGTCTGGGTGGTGGTAGGGTGTTGGTAGCACAGACAGAACAAGGCGCCCGTTCTATACACCACGGCCACACGCAGCTATCGACAGGCATCGAGCGCGGAGAAGGGGGAGGGATTGAGCGGATGTTCCTGCATGTCTTACGCACAACCTGGTCCGCAATGAGAGGGAAAGAAAAAAAAAGGTTCCCAGCTGGAAGGGGGGAGACGGGGAGGGGGAGGGGGAGGGGAGGCAGAGAGAGAGAGAGAGAGAGCACATCCTCGTCAAGCAGCACCGCCGTCGGCCGACTCTCGCACAAGTCAGTCAGGACAGGCTCTGCTGTGTTCAGGCTATTGCAACCACGGACAGGGAGGCTGTGGGTGGTGGCGCATGGAGGGCAGTGGGCGTCACGGCCTTGTGTACCGAAGCGGACGGACCCCCCCTGGCTGTCGAAACCGGGGGGCTTTCACAGGTGCCGGCACTGACTAACCCGAGCGGTTCTAGCGACTCGTCGGGGCGACGGTTTGTCGGTGGCCTTGGCTTGCAGTGCGAGTGCCAGTGCTGCGTGAAAGGAGCCCTGCACGGGTGCTCGCCGCCCACACAAATGATGCAGTATATCCCACTCGCGGCCACCATTTGCCCGCCAGTCTCTCTTGTCCGCCCACGTCAGTCGCCTTCTCCCCACGACCCAGAACCTGCCAACTCTCCAGCCCTCTGTACTATAGCATTGCTGCGCTGTCTGCTGCCCTTCACCGGCGACGATTGTTGCTGCTTCGAGCCTCGCCGTCTTGGTCTTGGTCTTGCGCGCCTCGGTATGTCGGACCTATCCCAACCCCCAGCACCACTCACGTGCCGCCCGCTTTGGGGGCGCTTGCCGACGCCCGCTGACTTTTGTCGCTGCAGCATACCTAACCTATACGCCCACGACGACATACGTGGTCGGCTTCGTGGCACCCTTCCCCACGCCCGCTCAATCGCTGCGAGTCTGCTCGACCGCCTCTCTCGCGACCCCAACCAGCCCCGTCCTGCCCTGTGACGCCGCCGTGCTGGGCTGCACACTGCAGGCGCACAAGTCGTCGACGCCGCCTTGCCTGTTTTATCCTGGGGATGGGATCCCGGCTTCCGGCGCGCAAACTCACGTCACGCTCCGACCGCCGCCAGCACCTACACCTGCCTACTACTGCCCAACCCGCGCTCTCGCTGCTGCCATGCACGACCTCAAAATCCTCCCCCAGTTTGCGGCCGTCCGCAAGTCTTCCAAAGGCTCCCTGATCATGGCTTCCGAGGACCCGACTGCCTCCATCTACTCCAATGCCGACTCGGGCTTCTACTCTGCCTCAGAGTGCTCGACGCCGCCCACGCCAAGCCAGTACATCCGCGGTCACTTTCGCTTTCCCAGCTCCGCCTCGTCGCTGTCGTCGAGCCCGCCAGTTCACGAGCCCCTCGAGGCTGCCAGCAGCACTGGCAAACTGCCCAAACTGACTGAGGAGCCCTTTGAGCGCGAATACGACTACGTGAGCCAAGACGTATACCGCTGTTCTTGTAAGTTTTTTTCTGTTGCGCCTAGACTAGTTATCCTCGTAATGCTGACTATTGCCTCAGGCGACACTGATGGTTCCTATGGACACGCGCAGCACTGCAGGATATCCAGAGCATACGACCCTCAGGACGAGTACTTTTCCACCGGCGAATCCGAACTGCGATTGGCAAAGCGAAGGCGTTCGCTTGAGGCATCCGCCCACAGCATTGCCGGCAAGATTGAGAAGCGCTTTCCCTCGTTGTCGCGCAGGGTGCGCGACCGCAGCTCGACGCTCAGCAGAGTATCCCGCAGCGCGACTCCCTCGAGAGTGTCCTCGACTCGCTCCTCCTCGCTCGCCGGCTCCCTCTACCATGTCTCGACCGTCGACCTTGCCGCAGAGTACTCACCGCCAACGTCTACACCTGCCTTGATCAGCAGGGAACATGTAAACGATGACGCGCCCACCCCAATGGCCATTGACGTCGACCTGGCCAATTCCATGGAGATTGATCCGGAGGAGGTTGAGCGAGAGCGGCATGCGGCTACGCCACTCTTACCGCCAATGCTCATACCCTCTCGGACCGAAGACGTTCCGGCTTCGTCGCCTCTGCAGTCTCCAGCAGTTGCTGACACGACTCATTCTGTCGGCCCAACTCCCTTTGGCACGCCACCAACGCGCAACTACCCCACGCCACCTCTATCCTCGAGGCCTTCGTGCACTTCCATCAGAGGCTATGCGGTAGCGTCGGCGGACATTCCACCGTTGATGCTCGCCCGACCTGACGATCGATGGGCCAACATTCTGGGACATGCCAATTTCACCATTCTCCCAGAGCCATACATCCCCGAAGTGTGCGATGCGGCCGCTATTGAGGAGCACCTCGCTGAGTGGGCCCAAGCGCGACGTAACTACGCGAAGCACCAAGTGCGAACTGCCGAACACTACGGAGTGACGTCAAAGTACTATCTTCTTACTGAGGAAAAATGGTCTGAAATTGACGCCGAATGGAAGAAGAACCACGATCTCGCAAAGGCACATGCTGCGGCACTTGGCGAGGAGCTTGCGCCCTACTCACCGACGGAGCCAGGTCCTCTGAGCAAGATGCCAACCCTTCACGACGCCAAAAGTGAGGGCAAGTTTCCAAAGCTGGGTGACGAGGATATTGTTGGCCCCATGCAGCAAGCCGCCGCACTACTCCCGGCTTCTCCTTCACGTAAACGCGCGTTTTTCAGGTTCCTTAGTGATCTGCGTTTCCCAAGGTCTTTCCTAGGCCGTTCATCGGGCGGATCCCGAGACCACTAGAACAACACTTTGACAGCGGACTCCTTCACCCTGTCTTCATCGCGCGCGACTAATTCGTCCGTTACCGCGCGCGATTGTACATTTACTAGTCTTTTCGCGCCTCTCCGGCTCGAGAAGATTATTTTACGAAAGTACGAGTATATGACCAAAAGCTTCCGGCTCATCAACGAAGCCACGACTGCACGACTCATCCGAGTCACGAATTTCCTTTGTTCAAAATAAATCTTAGAGGGTGTTTCCTTTTTTGCGCAGTACGGTCGTCTCTCTGTACCGCGCTTCCCTTCAATGGGGTTCTCTTCCGGTGTTTTTGGTCGGGAAAAAAAGCGATGCATGCTCGTGCATCAGGCGTAAGGCTGCCCATCAGCATCACGCCATGATTCATGCAGCATTGGCTCTTCAGCTAATTTCATTATTCATCTAATCGTTTTTGTTTTGTGTTCATAGCCGAGAGCAGAAATGCCCTTGGTTTCGGCGGCTATACCTCTAGACTCGTCCTTGTCTGGGACTTGACGGGGCAAGCGCAGTCGCGGGTCTTTGTTACCCTTTTTGGTAGGAGGAAGAAGCCATGGGGGCTTCGTGGGGATATAATTCAATGTATATTGATAACCTCTAATAGGTGCGTTTGGGGTGGGATAGCGGGTCGGTTGTACAGCTGGGAGAGGGAGCTGGTGTATTTGTTGGTCTGTAGTACAAACGCTGTAAACCGGGCGCGTCCCCGCGACAAGAACAAAGGATTGCGCCAAAGCGCCAAATGAAACTCGTAGCCAACCAAATTTCCCTTCTTGACCAACAAAAAAAGCCTTGCTGCATCGTGTAGATACCCTCTTTTTCCCGTGTTGGTGTTTAGTGCGGCCCGCCCACACGTAGCCCCCCCGTTAAGCAAACAGTTGGCCGTGTTAAACGCGCGGTGCAGTGCAGCCCAGCCATGCCATTGTTCTGGTTTTGCACAACCACCACCACTCACCACCCTTCGATCCGGCACATGACGAAACATCAAGTTTCCCCCATGTTGCCTCGAATTACATGTCGCGGCGCACATACACACACGCACAGCTGTACACTCGACTCTACCCGGTTCTAGTCCAATCGTCTCCGTTTGCCCTAACCATGTACTTCACACACACAGACACACACACCTCAATCACGCCATTGTTTGCGCCCAACTCATATCACTTAGCCTCCCCCCAGCGTATGACGAGAAGCTTCTCGAGGTAATATGAGACGCTGGGGTCATGGTTGGTTGGATGGGATATATGCCCCGGCTTGGAATTGTAAAAAAAAAATATTGACGCTATTGTTTTACTTCCTTTTTGGGATGTATCTACCGTCGATCCCCATTTTTTTGTTCTTTCGTTCTTGCTCACTGACTGACTTGGTGTGCGTAGACCACGTTGTTCGTTTTAGACTAGGAATGGCTACCTTGCTTTATTGGTCCGGGGCTTCTCTGGTTCTATCGCTTGGACCTGGGGTATACGTGTATGCATGCATGTATGTATGTATGTAGGTAGATTGGGGGTTGCGTACGTGCGTGCATGTCTTTCGTCTACTTTAGCGTTGGTAGGTAGACAGCGCAGCGAACATGTAACAGTGTGTAGCGTGGTGGATGTGGGCGCTGCATAGGAAACCTGGGTTTCTGATCTGGCCTTGAGATGTTAAACCTGGGGTAAAAGAAGGCCCTTCGAGGGTGCACACGAGGGGGGCTGCATGGTACGACGGTGGAGGTGGGCTTGCGGAAGCGAGCGGTGGTACGTGTGATGTGCTTGAGGGGGGTCTTTTGGTGCGAGGGCAGGGTGGGAGGCGAGATGGTGGCATGTGTCAGGTTGGTTGTGCTGGGATCGAGGGAGATCTAAGTGTCGAGGGGGGAGAAGGTTACTGCTGTGGGTTGATTGTGTAGCAGAACAAGGGGATGGTAGTGACGGAGTTTAGCTTGACGAAACCATGTACCTTGTTCTTACTACAGTACATTTACAAGATGCATGTTGATCTCACTATCTCATTCCACCCCCCTTCCCTTTGCCACTGACACACTTCTTCCGTGGTCTGGACTGAACCAAAATGTAATGCTCAATGTGAGACGCACATGTGCACACCAGGTCTCATGACGAACAACTGTGCAAAGTTTACCTGAGACATTATGCATACGTGTGCGTGCAAATCTCAATGTACGAAAGATGAGTCTCGGAACATCCTGCATGCCACGCCCTGTCTTCCATTCTATCTTTGGGAAGAAGCTGGCGAGAGGGCGGATGCATGCTGATCAGTGTCTTGGCCTATATGTAAAGTTCAGCCTAGATTGCGGAACCTAGAACGACCCGAGGCGCTGTTTCGTATTTATGGCTTTCGACGTCATTTGATATTGTTGTCTCGAGTTCACAAATACACACATTTCTATTTGCCCCCCCACACTACCCGTCATTCTAGACCTTGGTAGACGAAGGAGGTGTGGTTGAACAAAAAAGCACTGCCTAGCTGCAGTGCAAACAAGCTACGGCTCGTGCCGCATCGCATTGCATTGCCCGCGCAGCCGTAGCTCATCCTTCCGCTTCCCTTCCACATGCGCATCCCCCCATCTGACACACACACACACACACACACACAACGGAAGCAGTACCACTGGTCTAGTCACGCGTACCGCGATGTCTATCCTCTTCTCATCTGACACTTGGCCATTCACCCCGCTTGCTGACCCTCCTCTAAGACGTCTTTCAATACTCAACGCCTGCACACATTCACACACATGCCACGTCTCTGTCCACAAACCTCTAAATAGAAGAACATACTGCAATCATGTGTTTTCGTTGTCGTTGCCATCTTATCCTGTCTCTTGTTAAAGCACACTTCGCCTGCATGGCAACACAGCATACCGCCTTTCTAAACCTCCCCAATCCCATGCCTTTGTTAACCCCCAAACTCATCTATCTAATACCCCACCTCATCATTCAGTCCCCTTTAACAAAAGAAATGCAGTCAAAACCGCACCGGGCATCGGCTCCAGAAGCCCGGAAACTGGTCATGCGGCCTTGCGGCGCATTTCGCTTGCTTGGCTTGCCGCATGCGCATGCACCTGCAGCGCTTTGCATGAGCTACGTTGGCGATCGATTTGCCAGATGTGCATGAGTGTCTTGCTTCTTGTGTTTACACATGCCTATGTTCCTCCGGTTCTTGCGCGTGGCGAGACTAGGCTGCGATGTCCAATGTGCCGATGGTGGTGTTATGTTGTGTGACGAGGCTGAAACTTTTTGACTGGGAGGGAGGGGATGAGGGGAGCGGGGGTAGTAAGCGAGGTACGTGGATACTGTGGGGAGTACGAGGCTGAGGAGGGCGGTGGCGGTGGAGGGGAAGAGGTTAGGGTGTGGGTGGGGCCTCGTGGGTGAAAAGAAATGCTTGGTTTAGATATTGCAGGGCTGAGAAAATCAAATAATTTGTACTAAGAAGTATGTGCATGGAGCGTCAGGGGTAGATACAATGATAGTGTAGATGTATGGCATGTTGAACTTGAAAAAAAAAGTGGTTGTCATGGCTTTCATCGACTGTTCATGGTACGGAAAGACTCTGCTGAGATTGTGAAGGCTAGAGGTGAGAGAAGCCATACTCAGTTAACTCTATATGCTTCTATCTCGGTAGATCAGCATTCCGTACGAATAGAAGAGCCAAATTTCAAAGTGGACGGTAGTGATCTGCTCAAGAGAGCCAATGAGTGTGACGTCTTTGCCTAGCTTTCATCATGGAGTGCTTCTCATATTCATTTGCCCATTCCTATTCTAAATTGCTAGAAAGAACCGTGGCTGGTTAAGTCGTCACCATAGACTTCAGTGATGCATCCCCTACCTCTAATCTTATTCACTGGCGGTAACCTACTTCGTGTGGCTGGCGAGCAAAATGTTCGCAACGATCAACTTAGTGAGACAAACCATGAGCAATTAGTTTAGACTACTGAATGCTAAAGGACCCTGATGTAAGCTAAGAACGTCAACAAAGAACATGTGGCAACTAGAACGAGATGTGGCGTCGCACAAGTATGGAAGGGCTAGCGACTGCTAGTTCATCCCTTTTGCCTAATCGGGCTTGGAAGATACACGCTCGACGATCGTTCTCCTTTTAGAGCTGCTACTTTCCACAGTTTTCCAATTAGGCAGTTCTTGGAAAAGAAGGTTAGCTCGGGGCGTATTGGATACTTGGCTTGTTTCTTAATCGGACTACATTTGCTCGAAGCAAACAGTGGTATCAGCTACTTTTGTAATCAAAGGTTGAGATGCACAGCCTTTTTTAGGGCATCAGATGTCTCGAGAAGGAAATCGCATAGATTCTTTCAATGCCTTGCGGATGCTGTGCAGCATGTTTAGCAAGGCTTGGAGCAAAAGCAATATGGTGCCACATGTCACTCGTCTTAGTTTCTGCCAGAAGAACTTGTCAAGACAAGCATTTTCAACCGTAATCTGAGTGCTAGTTTGATAAGTAATAATAATGATAGATAGTATTGTCTAAATGATGTGATAGGGTGTGATAGTAACATGTACACTATATGTTATCCGTCTTAGATAAAGCAACTGGTTCTTATATGAGCATCAGGGTAATGACTGTAAAGCAGGATACAAAAATATGAGTATTCTGAAAGAATAACCAGAGAGCTCTCTAGAAGCAAAGTGGGAATATCAGAGCCGACCATTGCCGAGGAAGTAATGAAGTTGAGGACCGATGACCGTGCGAGACGGTAAGGTGCGACATACACCGCGAATCAGGAAGAAGATCATATGTGCAAACGTTATCAAGAGAGCTTGAAATTCAACCGAAATGAGCAGAAGATGCTGACTGTACCGTCATATCACCTGGTATACAGTTTGGCGTGATACAAAAATTTCAACATGCCTACAAATTTCTGTTGAGCTAGCATTTCACAAAATATACAATATAATAGCTTGAAATCTCTTGAATTGATTTCCTGCATGACAAAGAATTCGTTTGTTACTTCTCTTTTTTGGTAATTGGATATGAAGAGGCGTGTGTGCTTAACGCGGCGCTGCATAATATGCTACTTTGAATTCAGCCGGAAAAACTCCATATTGGTGGTTAAATCTTTAGTTACCCTGGCAAACTGTATCCTTCCGTGAAAGTCCGATTGCAGCGTTTCTGGTGGGCTTTTGCCTTGGGTTATAATACAGGAGTGCTGTGTATAAAGGATGCATCACCCTGTACTGAACGCAACAATTTTTAGTGAGATTTATCGAAAAACCTGACAAAACAACTTGCACAAAGACACAACATGAAGCTCTCAATACCAGCATTCGTCTTCGCTTCTCTTTTTGCATGCGTAGCTGCAGATGACCCATTCCCAAGTCCATCATATAAGGTATAGCGTTACAGATAGCTTTGTGCGTGAAAAATATTGCGACTAAAATGTAACTAGGGCAAAGTTTTTCACAATGCAATCGGCGTAGCAATCTGCAAAACACAACACGCCAGTTTGCCTTGTCCCGTATGTGAAATACCTACAACGGAAGTTGGGTTAGAACTATACAAACTAACCTTGAATTTGCTTAGCATAATGAAGGCCTTGACGGTGCAGACTGCACAATTTCGCCCGAAAACGAGACTCTTTATGCCGACTCCTGTGGGACTAGTTAGGACTTTGATCGAGCTTGAGAGCCAGCGACGACAAATGATTTTACTGAAATTGAAGGGAGTTTGGTCGAGAAGGGGGACAGAATAGCTGCACATGTATTTATATGACATACAGCTTAGTGTACAATGTGCCAATACATAGTCTACTGCGTCTTGAACTTCACTAAAGTAACATTGAAATTACTCACGACACAACTACCACGATGAGTTATACAAAGAGAAAATACAAAACACTTACAAATGGCCTTCGAGGATCGAGCAGACCAACGCCATAAGTGATCTTGTTGAGTAGTAGGATCAGACAGGCACTAGGCCGTTTCATGGTTTGATGGGGCTGATAGCCATGGGAAAATTCCTAATGGCTCTGATCGTATGGGGAAAATGGATTGTATTACACCTGAGTCATGTAATGGGTAAAAAGCAATCCAAGGGGCATGTATGTACAACTCTCCAGATTCTCTCTCCACAGTAAGTGTTCCGTCAAACACACCGAGCCACCACCGTGATCCCCGACTATTATTCTGACTGCCGAACCATGGTCTACACCATATGACCCTGAAATTCTGTGTAGGACTCAGCATCTGGCTAAGGGTTCAACAGAATAACGTTCAAGGGCCATGCAAGTCATTCGTCACGTCATATGTGGCGTCGAGTAGTGCCATACTAGACAATCATAGCGTTGACGGGCGGCGAATAACCGAACTAGGATGTTCTAGCGTGTTCGATAGAAAAGCTAGAAGAAAAGAAGAGGTCATAGCGAGTGACTAAAGTCTTGTTGAGAATATACGTTGACTATGATTTTATCTCAAACTTCACGCAATACTTCATAAGCTATCTTAAGCACACTCTACATGAAGCTGCTTTTCGCGACTGCCTGATAAAGAAAGATTGTATCGGGACAACCCCAGATATATCTCAAGATTCTGGGGATGTAAGAAGGATGAGTCGCGTTTGAGCTGCCTGTATGCTTGAGGCAGAGCCAGAATTATTATTTCGGAGAGAGCGATTACCAGGTACAGACGAGAAATCCACAACCAATCAAGATTAGAAAAGAGACCACAGCACTTCGAAAGACACGTGATAATGGTATGATGATAGAGCAGAGAATAGGTATACGGCACTGCAGGGTTGGTGTAAACTTCTGACCCAGTATGGGCCAACTTAGGAAGCTACCTACCGCCGCATCTGCCTATGAATCAAAGGCCGATGTGGCTGATAGTAATCATCAGCTCGAGTCCTATGCGAAACACAAAAAGTTAAGTTTCCCTCTATGCTGAAGTAGCGAATAGGTTACACGATGCAGTACAGCAAGTTGCATTTTAGGAAAATGGAAAGTAGTAAAGGTACTATACCAGGCACCTTACAACATTAGAACCTACCATTGATCTACATAATAGTATGACTAAGTTGTATATGTAATAGCCGTCGATCTAAGCTGAATCTTACTCATGCATCTACCCACCTGACCACGAATTCTAAGCACATCCCTTCCTTACTCACGCCCAGCCCCAGCATCAATCGCAGCCTCTAATCGAGAGCCGCACTTCGCGCTGAAAAATAACAGACACTACTTCCAGGCTCCCACAGACCATTCAACACATGCATGAAAATAGCACGTAAGCAGAACAAAAGTCGAGACTTGAAAACGACGACGTGGACTTCTGATCTATGTGGGTCCATGCGGAGACGGGGAGTAGAGGGGGGAAGTGGGCAGTGGAGTCAATACGAAATAAGCGTCTTGGTTAGTTTGCTGTGGAGTCAGTCTAGTAGTGTGGAGAAAGAGACCAAAGGACAACAAAGTAGTGTGGTACATACTAGCGGTGAACACGTTACACGGACTAACTGGAGCGTGGGGGCGCATACACACGCGTTGCGTGGGTATTGCATTCAGCAAATGTCAGTGGGCAAAAGATGGATTGGCTCAGGTTTTTCTTCTTTCAAGGTGACGCTAATGTAGATTGATTATACACAAAGTGCGACGGGGAGAAAAAAGGGAGGCTAGTCATGCGGATGGTATCAAGCGCCAGCAAAATGGATGCCGACTCGAGTACGCCCGCGCGCCGATAGAGATAATACAAATAGAAGACCGGTGTAGAAATAGGATGAATGGAGGTTCCTATTTATACACTATGCCGTGCATGTCGAGATGTCGAGGCACTTATTTGTTGACCTCAGCCTCGCGCTTAACAACGGGGTTCTGGCCAGACTTGAACTTGCTATCCGATGCAAGAGGCTCGCTGGGTTTATCTAGAAAGATTTCATTTAGCCTGATCCCAAAGGCAAAGAGGTTTGCACAAGCTTCCTCATCAGGGGTTGACTCACCATGTCGTGCGTAGAGGTGGTGCTCCTCATCAGCATACTTGCCAACGGCGCCGCTCTCGACCTCCTTGCGGGTAAGAGAAAGCTTGCTCTTGGGAAGGCCCATGGAGCCAAGGAAAGTGACACCGTTCTTCCACTCGAGCTCCTTGCGCTTGTTGTCCCACTTGAGCTCCTCGCTCATAATGTCAATAACCTTGGGGAGGGCCTCAAGCGCAGCCTGAGCGTTCAGGAAGGCGAGACGCATGCGGCGGGCAATTACATCAGTGGCAGTCTGAGCGTACTCGTGGCGGACACAGTAGCGGACCTCACCGTCAATGTAGGGGTAGAGCTCAGACATCTTGATTCCGCGGACAGGGAAGCGCTGCTCAGTAGGTGCCGAGAGAGCTGCAACAGACCAGGCACGGTCACCATAAGCCTGGCACAGGTACTTGGCCACATCGGTCTCAATGCCGTAGTGCTGGATGAGGTTGATGAAGAGAGTCTTGGAGAAACCGTGCGCACCAACAAGGCGGACACGGTGAGTCTGGCAGGTACCGTCAAGAGGAGCCTCGTCCTTGACCTCAGTTCCGCTAATGAGAGTAGGGTTTACGAGTGGCTGAGGCTTAAGGCCAAATTCCTTGATGGCTTCGTCAACAGTCTCCTCAGCCATCTGGCGGTAAGTTGTCCACTTGCCACCAGAGCAAGTCAACAAACCAGAGGGAGAAGTGGTGACCAAGTGATTGCGGACAAGACCTTCAGTGGCGCTCGCCTTAGGGTCGCGGACAAGGGGACGGATACCAGACCAAGCAGCGAGGACATCGCCACGGCGGACGTTGATCTCTGGCTGCAGATAACGCTTGACCTCGTTCAAGATCCAGTCAATCTCCTCTTCACCAGCAATGGGGTTCTGCTTGATATCACATGCAGTGTCCGTAGTACCGGCGATAGTGTTACCCTGCCATGGCAGGAAGAAGACGACACGGCCATCAGAGGTGTTGGGGTCAATCAGACCCATGTTTGCCGGGCTGTAGTAACCAGGAAGAATGACATGGACACCAGAGCTAGGAGCAACAATTTCAGGGACATCCTGTTCGTCCATCTTGCGGATAGAGTCGGTAAAGGGACCAGTGGCGTTGATCACACCCTTGGCCTTGATGGAGAATTCTTCAGCCTTCTTACCGTTGCTCTCGGCAATAAGGTCCTTTGCCTTTGCACCACACAGACGACCATTGGCATCCTTCTCAAGGCCGGTGACCTCAAGATGGTTGACAACAGTAGCGCCATAGAGCGCAGCAGTCATGGCAAGCGAAACGTTCATGCGAGAGTCGTTGTGTGCACCATCTATTCACGTCAGGTACGGATGGGAAAATGAATGGTTGGCCAACTTACCGTAGTAAACCAGAGCTCCGACGAGGCCTTCCTTCTTCAACATGGGGAAGGCGTCCAGGGCCTTGCTCTTGGTCATGTAGTAGGAGGACTCGATGTTTTCTGAACCAGCGAGGAAATCGTAGAACTTGGTACCAGCCCAGAAGTAGGGCGCCTGCCACCACTTCTGGATGGGAATCATGATGGGGAGCCATTGTGATAGGTGAGGTGCGGTATCCAAGAAGTAACGACGTTCGCGAAGGGCTTCGACGACAAGCGAGTATCTGGATGGAGTCAGTATGGAAGATGGTAGAAACGATGCGGCTACTTACTGGTTGTAGTCAAGATTCCACACAGCCTTTTCGAGGTATCGAACACCACCGTGTACCAGCTTGGTACTCTTACTGCTGGTACCACTGCTGAAGTCGTCGCGCTCGACGAGCGCAACCTTCAGACCTCTTGTGACGGCGTCAAGCGCAATACCTGCGCCGGTTGCGCCACCACCGATAACTAGGAGGTCGTATGGCTCTTCTTCAACTTTTTCAGCGGGGGTTGAGCTGCCGCCGCCAATCCATTTCCTGGCCTTCTCGGCAACCTGCGAGACGACGCCAGCGCTGCGCTTCAGCTGTGCGATTTGCTCCTCGCGGCTTTTGGCGACGGGGAACTGTGGTGGGCGGAAGACGCCCCCCTCACCGTACGTTGGCGGAGGGACTGCGGCGGCTTCGCTGCCCGGGATATCGCGAGGTCGTAGGGTAACATAGAGTGCGCCCGCACCAGCTGCTCCTACTCCCGCTGTGTATAGCAGGGGCTTGATAAAGCGGCTTCCTCGTCGGGCAGCCATTGTGTTGTGTGGATGGGTGGATGTGTCTCTGGAGGTGCAATCGCTCCAGGCGCTGTTGGGGTATTATACAGGGGTCTCTTCAAGAAATACTACAATGATGTGCTGAGGCTCGAGCCTAGACATTTGGTCAGATGCAATTAGCGGCCGCGCAGCGGAGACGAGGGGGATCAGCATGGGATTGTTGACTCACCTCGTAAAGAGATTCAAAATTGCATGGCGAGCATAGAGCTCAATGATGTGGTGTTTTTCCGGGGGAAGAATTGACGTGAAGGAAAGGTGGCAGTTTGGAACAGTGGAGCTTCAAAGTCTGAAGGCCATCAGCCGCTGGATGACGAAAGCGTGGGTTCGCGCTGGGTTGCGCTCCACATCGGGAAAGCCGGGACAGTCGACGCCGATAATGCACGCCTCTGCCGCTGAAGCGCCGCAGTAGACGCAGCCCGCCTGCCTGCCCGTCTGTGCTCCTGGATGTGATGTGCACACTACATACACGCCGTCTGGCCGCACTTCGCCATGGTCGCCATCCTCTTTGACTGGCAGAGGGTGCGACAGCGACGCCGCTCCTGATGCGGGTGGCGGCTAGCAGGACAGACAGGGAAGCTCATCCGACATCCCCCCATCGCGATTTTGGTGGAGTAGCCAGCCGGATGCGGCACCCCCCACGGAGACACGCCAAGCAGAGTGGATCGCAGAGCCTCATGATGATCTCATGGAATGTGGAGTCATGTCTTGAATGGTGCTGCTGACATTGATTCAGAGCGACTATCCTACTGGCGATCTCGCTCCTCGATGCCCAATCCTTTCCACATGCGACAGCATGCCCATACATTTACCCAAATCCCAAGCACGCCGCCGCTATTTGCGCCCCAACCCAAGGCGCCTTCAAGTACCCAACAGAACACATGGTCAGAAAAAAAAAAACGGATCTGGGCGCACCCCCTTTTACTAAATCCGTATTACCCACAATAAAAGCAGTACATCCATCGCCACTACAGCGCCCGTGATGCTCAACACCGCCCCCTGATGCACCCACCCCAGCCGTTCTCTCCGCGTCCGCATGCTGATGACTGCGACGATACACAAGATGAGGGTGCAAATTGTGCCAATCATGACACCAGCATCAACAACACCTCGCTCCTTCTTCCGGCTCGTTATGGTCATGAGACCTAGTATTAAGTCTAGCACGACAGCGGCAGCTAGAGCAGTCGAGTAAAACCGTAGTTTGGTCATCTCGACCTTGTGCTGGTGACTTTCAACTTGGCCCAGCAGTGCGCGTCGCTCATTGAAAATATCTGCGTCACGGTGAGGATCCCGCAGTGACCGGAACAGTGTGCTGAAGTAGCTTTTCTGTCCTGCATCTTGCTTATTGTTGTTGTCGATTGTTCCGTAGTTCGCGGCGCGGATTATAGGCGATGAGTCGATAGTGTCATCATCGTCCGAGTCTTCCATGCCAGAGAGGGATTCCTCATCTGATTCTTCCTTGATTCCAAACAGTCTTCTCGTTTTCCTTGCGCATGCTGCGAAGAAATCTTGTCCGGGAAATTTCACTGGCGCATCGGGGTCGACATAGATGTAATAGCCTGACTCTTCGTCCTCGGGATGATCGTACTCGTTCCAGTACCGTTGCTGTACCTCGGGCTCTGGCTCCGCCGATACCATTGGCTCAGGATAGTCCGAAAAGGGCTTGCGACTCTTCTTCCTGAACGCTTGCAGCGGTGGTGGGTCGACAAACTCATGTACTGAGGTTGCAGAAGACTCTTCGTAGCGTGACGCAAGCGGGCTGGACTGACCGTCGTACGATGTGTTGGACGTCGAAGTAGCTGGAGGCGAGAGTTGAATTACAGACGCACTTGTGCTACCCCGAGCTTTTCGACTCCGTCTTTTGACAGGCTCTGGCAGTTTACGGATGTCTTTGTCTAAGAGGGCAATCCAGAAAGGCGCAGACATGGCACTCGGCTTGCAGCAAGCCCATACAGCATGTGCTTCCAAAGAGAAACCTCGGACACGCTCGACCTGGATTTGTTAGCGTATGCAATATACATACTGATGGGATTTGACATACCAAATGACTTCGGTCAAGGGTCTGGATCAGAGACATGGCCTGGTTGCCCTCACGACGGATCTCTAGAATAGCATGAGGAAACCTCTTCACTGACTCTGATCGGGCGGCCGAAGTCCAGTCGTCGTCTTCCAGATCTTTGTATAGCTTATCGGTAAAGCAAATGTCCTTGTCCAGAGTTGCCCAGATACCTCCCGCAGAATTATTATGGAGTCCAGTAAACCTTGTGCGTTTGAAGAGTGCACCAGCAATGGGTTTCGTCGATTGGTGTTCGGTGAGCCATTGACGAATAACCAAGGCGTTATCATTCGTGAACCCAGTTGGACTGCCAGGATGTTTAACATTGTCTTCGTCGGCAGACGTGTCCAAGAACTTTGTCAAAGACTTGCGTTCCATCTTTGCCGTCTTGACACTATCCGGTGAAGGATGCTGGGCATTGGCGTCGGTGCAGACAACAATTGCCGCTTGCTCTGATGCGCAGCAACGCACCTGACCCGATGCCTTGATGCCCATTGCGCCAGGTGTCTCCTCAGCCGCGCCCACTGTATTTGCGTTTTGCTTGAACGCAAAGGCCTCGGCATGGTCAAGCACAACAAATCCAGTCGTATCTTCGTTGCCAAAGTAGGGATCAATGTTGGCTGTGGAGGAGTGGCGGCGAAGAGGGGTTCCTCGGATCGACGAATTGCGCCTTGTTTTGTTGACATAGAGTCGCATGTGTTGAAGCAGCAGCACTTGTGCCTCAACAATGTGGTCCGGGTGTATCCAATATGTCGCCTTGTTTCCTTTTGAGCCCAGGGGAA
The DNA here is from genome assembly GCA_026367775.1 of Exserohilum rostratum. NCBI lineage: Eukaryota > Fungi > Ascomycota > Dothideomycetes > Pleosporales > Pleosporaceae > Exserohilum > Exserohilum rostratum. The sequence goes on from CP111162.1 coordinate 180,042, forward strand.
CTGTGTCGAGCGCCAGGTCGAAGTCTACGTCATCTCCCTTCTCAAGACTTCGTGATATACGCGCAGCCGACGACTGACCGGTAACGTTGGTAGCATTGGCCGCTGAGGTGCCGTCGACGTCGAAAGCGGAACGAAGTGTATCGAGTACATCGACAAATTGATCCAGCAGGTAGCCCAGGTCGAGCTGAAACAGACTGTCTGGGCGACTGCCAATCTCCTGTTTGAAGACATGAGCAAGTTCTTTGTCTTTGGTCCAGCGCTTGTACTTTTTCAAAATCTTGATGAAGCCAGTACGTTGGGTGACTTGGAAGCGGGAGAGCGATCGTATTTCTTCGCCAGTCCTGTGTTTGGGTTAGCGAGACGGCGCTGCGGACGCGCGTTGGCGACGGTGCGTGTGGTGGCGTACCTTATGACGTCCGCCTCAATCTTCGCATATCTCTCCACGGTCCGGGCTGCAAGACGCCCGCTCGCAGGGTCGCGTTTTGTGCGCAGTTGCTGCAGCGTCTTGCTGATATGCTCTAGCCTGCGCTCGATCTCGCCGCTCTTGCTTCGTACAAATAGGTTGATGCGATCATGTTGTTCGGCGAGGACCTTGAAGAAGGTGTCGCCAAACGCCCTCTCTGTGCTCTCGCCCTGTCCCGGGATAGATACGGCCTTGTTAGTGCCGGGCGTGGTCTGGTGCTTGATGAGTTCTTTGAGGTAGTCGTAGTCAATGTTATCTGCATGCGCCCCCTCATGTTAGCTGCGAACTCGCGACGTGCTGAGATAGGGCGTAGGTACTCACAATGGCCCCATTCGGGTATGGACCTCTGCCGCAGAGTATCGCCGTACTTCATTCCAACAAGCAGAGAGTCTAAAGAATGGAGTCGCGAGTGTGTTCAGCGAGGTGCGACGTGTAGTTCTGAAGGCGGCGTCACAGGAAGCGAGCGATGCGACCTGCCAACCGTTAGATAACCAGGTCGCGATAGGCTAACGTCGGAGCCCTGGCGGAAATGCATGGCGTGTTTGGGAGGTTCACGACAGCATCGGAGGGCATTAGACCGGTGAACGGCCGAAGAGAGCGCGTGGGCGGGCTGCTTACCGTGCGGTTTGATTGGGATGCAATAGCAATATTATGACCATCAACAGCTCCCGTTGCCGCGCCGAGGAATTGAATCGGACCTTTGTCTCTGTCGCCGGAAGTTTGGGGCTTATATACTCACCGGACGATTGACCCAAAACACAAGCAACGGCAACAGGGTGACTTGCGAAAAGCAGTAAGGACCGTGACTGAACGAGCGAATGCATGGCGATGCCCAATCTTGGAGGGCAATGACATCGGCCAGCAGTAGGCCCCGTGTAGCAGGTTCCGCACGCTGGTTCACGCTATTCGCATCCCTGCCTGTTCTGCGTTCCTCCGTCATCCTGGTTGATGCACGTGCAAGGGTGTGTCGCTGATGAAGACTGACGGCACGCCGCCCGCCAACCACGACCATCCGTTACCCACTCAACACCATGGCTTTGCCATCATAGCCACCAGAGGAAGCATGCACGCGATGGCAAAGGGCTCCATCCATGGTCACACTGACAGGATACAGAGGGTAGCAGCTGGGAACCAAAAAGAGAGGGAGAAATTTTTCGCGCCGAGGTCCCTCACAATGCATTCCAGCCAGCCCGCAAGCCAGCCCATGCGAGCGCTGCTGCGGCCTATGCATCTTCGCCTTCCGACATGGCCACGAATGGCAGTGGCTTCCCCATTGGCGGAATATGCCTGTCGCGTGGCTGAGAGATACCGCCATGTCTAATTGCACGCGACAGGCGACGTGGAATGAGCGATCCCTCCGACCGTCTGGATCGTGAAATTCGAATCGAAACTGCACACATCACCAGATGTGGTCAAGGCATATTGTTGAATCGTCAAGACGCCGTTGTACGCAATGTCACCGACCTCTGATGATTGGGCAATGGCTATATCTGGAGAAAGATGGAGCAAAAAAGCTTGCGTTGCGACAAGGATGAGCCTATATCGTCTGCGCGTAACGAACATCTCCACCGGCCGTCTTGTGGGGCAGAAGCGGAAACAACATGCCACTTTGGAGATCTGACTATGCAATATTCCAATCCCACCTGAGGTGGTCGAGGGAGAGGTGAGATTTACTGTGTAGCAGCTGCTGGTGACGGGTGACTTGGGGTACTCGGCGGGTGTATGCACACAACCTCAAAGCGAAAAGCATGTAGGCGCACCATTCCTCACACTCGATCCGGATCCCCACGAAAGGCACAGGCGGCCGGCGGCCACCCGTCGCAGGGACTTGATCCAGAGCTGAAGTGGGCCTCTATGCCCATAGCCCATAGTCCACAAGCCGTGGAGCCGCGGTAACTTTTGGTCCAGAGTCCACAGACCGTGGAGCAACACGACTCTGAAGTCCTCACGCACTGGAGAAAATTGACTCGAGTGCTCTAGACCGTTAAATTAGAAACCGCGCCCCGCTCGGCATGTTCCGGCTATACAACAGCCCGCTTTCAGGACGGGAGCGGTACATAGACTCACCCACTGCGCCTTTGTCGAGTTGAGTCGCTCTCACAGCAACACATGCGTAGACAGAAAGGATAGCTACCCTGACGACATAGACCCTCGAAGGATCAATATGCATAGCCGAATTTCCACGGACTCCGGCATCTGGCAGCCACAGAGGTATGTATTGCTTGCATCTACTGGCCAGCGCAAGTATATGCATGCAGGTTCTGGATCGTCACGGTCGCGTGCTCACCTGCCTATAGAAGCACGCCCGGTAGCGAGCAGGGGTGCTGGGATTTGAGCCTATGGCACTGGCGCCTGCAGTCGCAGCCACTGCATTGGGACACTGTTCCTTCCACTCGCGACGCCGATGCCGCCCACGTGGGTGCTCTGGATGGTTCGCGTTTGGTTTCAACAGTGGCAACCACGACACATCGCATGACTGCACTTCCAACAAAGCTGCCGGTCCAGCCTCGATGCGTTTTCGATCAACTCAACCTCGAGGCTGGTGGGGCTCGCTTCACGCACAAAGGATGTTTGCCCTGTACTGTTACGTATATCTTATGCTAACACGTTCTTGTTCTTGTGCTGCTCAACTGCCGTGCCACACTGAGGCTCAGTCTCCGTCTACGGAGCATTCGAATTGATCCACTTGGATGACAAGCGTACGACAAACGGGCTTCCAATTGCTGCCAGTACACGCCACATTTGGCCCGATCGGCATTTCAGTCCCTATTACAGCTCTACCTGCATATGTACTTGCATGTGCTGCATTCACTGCATATACCATGTCCGCGGATACATATACATACATCCTACGCACATTACAAGTTACCAGCTGCATGCTATCCCCCGCCATCCGAATATCGCAGTCGTCTATCATTTGACCCAAAAGCAAAAAGTCTATCCGTCTTATCTCTCAGCTCTTTCTCTCCACTGACACGTCGACCTCGGCTGCATCCAAGAGGATACACAGAGAACCAAGACGACCAGCTACGACCAACATGCAAGCGATCGGCCAGCGGACAAGTATGACGCAAACAGCCAACAAGCTCATTCATACCGCTTTATCATAGACCAGAGCAAACAGCCCTCGCCGCCCTCTTTTGGTCTCCCCTCTCTATCAATCTTTCCCTTGCCCACAGTGATCTCCTCCAAAATTTCAAAGCCCAGGTGCCTGTAGACATCCCTACTCTTCGCTGTCGTGGCTTCCAACACCACGGGCCATTTCTTTTCCTTTGCTACCTGCAGCATTGGTCGGATGACGTCGCTGACCTTTGCATTGCGCGATTGGTCGTTGGACGGATGAGCCCGATCGTTCCCCAGGAGAATGAGGTGCAACATATGTGTGCACCCTGCGGGGATATGTTTTCTACGGGATTCATGAGCGCGGGTGTTGAGTTCGTTTACGGCATATGGGTAGTTCGGATTTTTTATGAATGTTGGTGCTACGGGCTCTGCATGCCTAGCTGGTGAGTTAGTTTACTGACGTTTGAAAGTAATTTTTTTACATCGACAGTGACTTTTTCCTTTTCTTCTGACAACACAGAAAAAAGAAAACAAGAACTTGCAAACAAGCATTTGTTGCCAAGGCCATTACGCCGACGACATACGTACCAGACACTAGAAATCCCGGTATTTTCAAGGGTAATGCACCTTGCACCGTCGTTGACCATGCCCGGAATGACATGGTCAAATACCGCCTTGTTCATTTCATAACTGATGTCACGCTCGCCAACTGCTTGCAGATCATCAATCAGAGCATATCGGTGGAACGGATCGTCCTTGAAGGTCTCGGCAATAATCTCAATTGCATGGTCGATGGGCTCTTCGACGGTACCCGGGGGAACGGGAATGTGTACGCCGCCCATGATTCTTGTGTGTATGGATGTGTGTGTGTGTGTGTGTGTGTTTGGCTGGATGAATGGGAAATTTCCCAAGCAAAAACAAGAGGTATAAGATGGTGTGATAAAGGTTGAGAACGAATAGATGGTAAGAGCCAAGTGACTCGACGCAGCAGAATTTGGAAGTTTGAGGGGAAAATCAACAATTTGCGGAAACCTTAGTACGTAATGTATGTATGGAGTTGTCCATCTGACAGATCGCGCATGTACGGTGAGTATACATATGTCAGTTCTGTCAGACAGATGAGGCTATCGGGCCGATGGCACCGTGTCTATGGTCCGGCTGGGCGTCCGTGTTGTCGTAGTGTGTTACAGAAGGTTTGCACTTTTTCCGCACTATTAGCAAGCATCTTACCTTTGCCGGCGTCGCGGCATTTCGAATCGGTAGCCAACGTCGCGGATGAACCAATGCCGTTTGCCGGTCGGACCCCTCGGTACTGGGCGATAGCCGATGAACGGGGGCCCACAGCCGTTAATGTAAGGGGGATGACAAAGCCGTTGTGTACTCCACGGAGTTCATGGTGCTACAAACACAAACGAATGCGCCTGTGTACAAACGTCTGATTGGATGCATTGATTGTATTTTTTAATATCGAGCGTGATGTCATTTCGTTTTGAATTGAACGAAGCACTACTACTATAGCCTCCCTGCAATACCGGAGTTCCGCATCTGAAAAACGCCATACTATACACGTACAAGCACCTCACGCATATCTTGACTCGGAAAAAGCTTGAACTACTTGGTTCAATGCTTAACCTGGAGGAAGCAGGCTGTTGTCGACAACGTCTTGAGCCTCCATCTCCTCCACTTCAGCGCTGCTGTGGAGCGGTGAGCGGGGTAGAGCCATTAGACCTAATTCAAATGTTAGTGTACGATCTTCGGATGAATGTTTTCGGACCGCTTACCAGTCCTTGCAGACTCTAGAATGCCAAATGGAGCAATAAGCTTCATGTATGAGTCGATCCTGGTGGGCTTTGCTGACACCTCCACAATGCAGTTGTTTGTGCTTATATCGAGTACCTTTCCGCCAAACTGATGAGTCATAAATGTAATGGCACGCAGATGCTCGTGCTTGTGACGCAGTGCCTGACTGACGGGCAGATTGGTCGGATGGTAGTCCTTCCTCAGTGACTCACGTGCGGCCTCGTGTGCCGCTGCATTCCGCTCCTCGTCCGACATGTGCTCACTTTCCTGTCCCTCCATTTCGGGCTGAGCCATTTCACGGTGATGGGCAAGCAGCTCTTCAAAGTATTCGGGACCGAGAATTGAGACCTTGGCAAGGAGCAATTCACGCTGGACAAGAGGAGACTGGGTATAGTCGAGCACTGCCCAGACGGGGACCAGGTCCTCCAACTGGCGGCGGGCCTGCTCTATAACACCATCCTGGCCCTGCAGCACAATTGTCATGCGAGAGAGGTCGTCGACCTCGGTGTTGCAGACGACCAAGCTGTCAATGTTGAAGCCGCGAGCAGCCAAGATACCGGACACGCGCGACAGCACACCGGGCTCGTTCTGCACCAAGCAGTTGAGGATGTGGCTCTTGGGCGGGGCCTGCGAGGGCAGAGGTGTCTCGTAGAGAATGTTGCTGACGGCAGCTGGGGCAGACCACGCAGGAGGGCGGTCTTCGGTGGGCAGCGGCGCGATGCGGCGGTGGAGGGCTTTGTAGGCCAGAGCCTGTGTCGACGAGGAACTGGAGGCGCGCTGCTGGTGGCGGAGAGCGCCCGCGCATTGCCTGCTGAGCAAGCTGCGCAGCGGCAGGACTGCGCGCCTGGAGGCCATGTCGATTGGGGGGGAATTGGAATTCGAGGCGGGCGGGAGTCGGAGTCTGAAGGCAGTGGTGCCCCAGAAAGTGGAAATACTTTGGGGACCGCCGCCAGCCGATGGTCGGAGAAGGCGCGCACAGGCAACTTCAGCCGCGGCACGCTAGTAAGCGAGGGCTGCCTCTGCCAGGACGGGCTAACAAGTGCTCGATCCATCTCCGACCATCAAACCTCGACTCTCTGCTGCCAGCGCCGCACCCGTTGACAAGCGAGCAACTGCACCATGTCTGAAGAACGCCGCCCACGCTCCCGCTTTGACAGCGACGAACCCGAGCGCCCTGCGCGCTCGCGCTTCGACACTGACCGCCGGTCCAGGTCGCCGTCGCGAAGGGAGTCCGAGTCGCATCGCGTTCGCAGCCCGGTTTCTCGTGAAGGCACAGACAGCCCCGCGTCCGCCAGCTTCAAGAACAAGGCTGCTGCGGCCGCGGCCGCTGCGGCGGCGAGGATTAACGCGCAGATCCAGGCGAAGAAGGGCATCCAGCACGTCGATGTGCCGCCGATTCGCTCTGTACGTCCCACCTGAAACCTCTGCGCCCACCACGTCCAAGAACAACGACAACTAACAACACCTCCCAGGCGCCGACTCCTCCCGTAGCAAAGTCGCCTGCGTCCAACTCGGCTGCCGCCATCAGCAACGAGACGTACCAGCAGGATGGTGACTACATCAAGGACATTGAAATCAATGATCTCCGTAACCGCTATACACTGACCAAGGGAGCCACACAAAAGAGGGTAAATAACTGTTTTTGCTGTCCACTGATTGTCTAGGATCATGTCCTCTCTCTGTTTGCGAACCTCTCTGCATTGGGAGCCAGAGCTTACTTGATCTTCTAGCACCCCAACCCCCGTTTATCAAATGCTAACCTCCATGTGATATCTAGATCAAAGACGAGACTGGCGCCGGTACGCATACCCCGACTAAACTTGTTCACGTGTAGGATGCCTGCTTATACATGCAAAGATGTCACGACTCGTGGAGAATACTATCCTGACAAGAACATGGCTACTGCTGCTGTGAGTAGACCGATACAGTCGGACTCTGCATGGACGCGCTGACCCCTGTCGCAGAACCCCCCGCTATATCTGCGCATCACCAGCACCTCCAAGGAAGGTCTGGAAAAGGCTGTAGAAATGATCGAAGAAATGAAAAAGGAAGACCTTCCTAACCTAGTAGACGAACGTCGTTTCCGCCGTCGCGAGCCCGAGAACTTTGAGCGTGACGAGTTTGGGCGGGTATGTCAGTCTGGCCGTTTGAAGCAATATGTTTGCTAACTGCCCACAGCGCAAGTGGCCCGAAGAGAAGATCTCCGTAGGTCTTGAGCCCATCAGTGGCTTTAACTTGCGAGCACAGGTTGTCGGTCGCGGTGGCGACAATGTCAAGTTCATTCAACAGGAGACAGGCTGCAAAGTCCAAATCAAGGGTCGCGGATCTGGTTTCATGGAGCCCAACTCTGGCCAGGAGAGCGACGAGCCCATGTACCTCCACATTGCGTATGTATGGATTTGCTAGCGACTGTATTATTGCTAATGAGAGTGTAGCGGACCCCGCCCCGAAGGTGTAGCCCAGGCAAAGCAGCTCTGCGAAGAGCTTCTCGAGAAGGTAAAGGGAGACTACCATGCTTTCAAGGACCGCCCACCGACGAACCGATACGGCGATCGCGACGGCTATTCAGGCGGACGACCAGGATATGGCGATCGCGGTGACCGGGATAGGAGCCAGAGCTATGGTTACGGAGGGGCAGGTGGCTATGGTGGATACGGCGGACATGGACAAGGAGGCCACAATGGTTACGGCGCTCAGGATACTGCCATGTCACCAGCAGCCGCAACGCCAACCGCCGACGCAAACAACCAGGCCTTTGACTCGAACGCAGCACAAGCCTGGATTGCCTACTACCAACAAAACCCTGATCAGGATCCCTATGCCGCATATGGTGGTTACCAGGCATATCTTACTATGCAGCAGCAGCAGTATGCCGCTTACTATGCTCAGGCCGGTTATGGACAAACACAGTCGCCTGCTCCTGGTGCTGGTGCCGCTGCACCACCTCCCCCACCACCTGCAGATTCGGCATCGTCTGGCTATGGCGCTCCTCCGCCACCTCCTCCGCCAGCTGCATCGCCTCCCAACTACGGCGCGGTAGGTCCATACTTGTCAGATGCAATGCGATCTTGATTGACTAATCTTGTGTTAGGTTCCCCCACCGCCCGGCTTGTAAGTGTCAAGCAACGACTATGAACTCGCACTTACGACAGCCTTTCAACTTGACTTGATTGATTGAGCACAGTTTAAACACCTTTTATCTGACTCGCAGCATGTCGAATTGCGCTGCAAAAGTTATCTCTGCCGCTTCGGCGCGTTTGCTCGTCACCCTTGAACCCCGCCTTCTAAGTATTGGTGGTGGTCGGGTATAGTATCATCCTGTCGATCTGGAGTCTGTACTTTTGTTAGGATACCAATTTGAGTGCTTTTACAATATTAGTTCGTCTTGCAATGACTGAATGCATGTCCACTTGATTTGTTGGTATCAATGTCTACACTGTGTTGTTCAGCGTATTATAGCGACCCAGCAAGCTGGTTAGATACGTGGGTATGTTTGGCACCAAACCTGACTCTTAAACCACCACTACGGCTCTAGTGAACCTTTCTTATTGGGTCTCATTGGCTGCTTCCTAGTAGTGGGCACTACAACTCAGTAAAACCCGGTGCTCACTGAACGTTTATCATATGCTGGGAAACATGGTGTACTTCTGAAACATGAATGCGCTTTTCTGACAACGTTATTGCAGCTTTAGCTGCATATTACAGTTCTAGTTAATGTGATTTCAACGCGCAATTACAGCGGATTTCACAACACTATGTAGTACACAATATAATATCTTTAGGTACTTTTGCTTATAGCTTATACACAAAATGTACGCAGTTATGATCTTATATCGCGTAAAGAGAAGACAAGTCATACTACTTCAAAATAGATCTACAAACAATGATGAACCCCTACCAGTCATCAGTATCACAAATAGGTATAACAGAACGGTTTACGCAGATCCATTGCTCGGTACTTGACAGACGGAACCTTAGCATTCCCGAACGCCAAGCACACCAAACATGTACGCAGTTATATACACAATAAATGTCTGGGAAGAGCAATAGCCTTTAGCAAACTTGAGAACTCGTTCGCGGAGTAGACTTTGCTCGAGGAATGTTTATAGAATCCCAGTCTTCGTCGTCAGCGTCTCCAGTTGTGATGAGCACAGTGGGCTTAAGTTGTTCTTCTCTGGCCCCGTATTATATCAGGCTAGAGATCAAACATCTCCTGGACCAGGATGCGGATGTGGAAGTTCACTACCAAAACCACAACATCTTCGCATGTGTCGATGGGTCTGGAGAAATTTCAGATATGTCCGAAGCATGTGAAGACGAAGACGTGTTCAAGCGAGATTTTACTTGTGTTTGGTAATCACTTGAGCTTGGTCATCACTCGGATGCGGAACTATTTTGCATTTGAAACCACTAGAGTTTGGTGATTGCCGCATTCTGGGATCACTTGCAACTGGAATTAGTTACTTGAATTTGGTAATCACATGAATCTGATAATCACTCGAATCTGGTAATCATTTGGATTTGTTCTACTACTGAACGGGCGTTTTCCGGTGATGACGTCCGCGTGCTTTGTGATTGGGCAGAAGCTGTAGGGGTCCTCCACAGACGTTCGCGTGCCTGACCCTTGCTCCGGTGTCCCGGTACCGACCCGCGGAGCGATGTCGCTGGGGACAATTTGTGCGGATGCGCTCTTGACCTTTTGCTCTCGTGCTGACGCCACCAGACACGCTTCAGGATGCGGTCGCAGATCATTCGTGCTGGCCAAGCGGCCAAAGGCAGGGTGAGTTTTTATTATATGCGGAAAAAGCATTGAAGACAAGTCGAGTATGAGACTTGAACAGTCATGCTTGCGCCTCCACACTGGACTCAATCGTACAGAATGCTGACAGCGCCTCAAAGTCTCACCTGCTTCCCTCGCTCCGCCAATCTGTCCTCCAGCCTCGAAGATGTCTAGCCACAACCCACGATCCGCCCAGGGCTCGCAATGTCGATATTGCTTCCCGTACCCCGCCATACGCCAAACTGCTTTCCCGTCTGGAGGAAGTACGACGTGTGCTAGGCTCGCGACAATTGACTCTGGCCGAGAAGATCCTGTACTCGCATCTTGAAAACCCGGAAGAGTCTCTTATGAGCAACACAAATGGCGGAAGGGATATTAGAGGCCAGGCGAACTTGAAGCTGAAGCCTGATCGCGTGGCTATGCAGGATGCCAGTGCCCAAATGGCTCTTTTGCAGTTCATGAGCTGTGGACTACCAACTACTGCCGTTCCTGCGAGCATTCACTGTGACCATCTCATTGTTGTATGTATTCTTGGTCACATTTGCTTCTGCCGAGTGTTCCTGAGCTGACATCAAGTGATAGGGCGAGAAGGGCGCTGATGCGGACCTTCCACTATCCATTGCGGGCAACAGTGAGATTTTCAACTTTTTGGAGTCGGCGGCGAAGAAATACGGCATCGAATTCTGGCCACCGGGCGCAGGTATTATCCACCAAACTGTATTGGAGAACTACAGCGCACCAGGAGTTATGATTCTGGGAACAGACAGTCACTCTCCAAATGCTGGTGGTTTGGGATCAATCACGATTGGTGTTGGTGGTGCGGATGCAGTCGATGCTTTGGTCGATGCGCCATGGGAGCTCAAGGCGCCCAAGATCCTGGGTGTCAAGCTCACTGGCGAACTCAGCGGATGGGCTTCTCCAAAGGACGTGATTCTGAACTTGGCTGGTCAGCTCACAGTTCGGGTATGTGACTTGAAGTATTTTCAGTTATTACGAACTAACAGAGGCGTAGGGTGGCACTGGCTACATCATTGAATACTTTGGCCCTGGTGTGCAGTCTTTGAGCTGCACTGGTATGGCGACCATTTGGTAAGACTGTATGGCGTTTGTAGTTTACCAGCAAAACTAACGGTAGCAGCAACATGGGTGCTGAAGTTGGCGCAACTACATCCCTCTTCCCCTTCTCTCCTGCACACGTTCCCTACCTACACGCCACACACCGTGGACCAATTGCCGATGCCGCCACCAAGATTTCTCAATCGCCAATGCAGCAAAATCTCTTGCGACCAGACCCAGAGGCTGCTTACGACAAGGTCATTGAGATTAACCTCTCGGAGCTCGAACCACACATTAACGGACCCTTTACCCCTGATCTCTCTACTCCTCTGTCCAAGTTCAAGTCTGTAGTAGAAGAGAAGGGATGGCCAAAGACATTTGGTGCAGGTCTCATTGGCAGCTGCACCAACAGCTCTTACCAGGACATGACCCGCTCAGAAGAGATTGTTAAGCAGGCCTCAGCAGCTGGCCTTAAGCCGAAGGCTGATTTCTTCATCACACCAGGCAGTGAACAGATCCGTGCAACACTCGAACGGGATGACACTCTATCTACCTTCACATCAGCTGGAGGTACTGTTCTGGCAAACGCTTGCGGGTAAGTTCTCTTGACTACTCTGAATGAACATGCAGTACTGACTCCTCCAAGACCTTGCATTGGTCAATGGAAGCGCACAGACGACGTCAAGAAGGGTGAATCCAACGCCATCTTCACATCATACAACCGTAATTTCCCTGGTCGCAACGATGGTAACCGCGCAACAATGAACTTCCTCGCTTCCCCTGAACTCATCACCGCCATGACGTACTCTGGTTCCACAACCTTCAACCCCATGACCGACAGCATCCCCACGCCATCTGGAGAGCCTTTCAAGTTTGCGCCACCCAAGGGCTCTGACCTCCCCTCTGCCGGTTTTGCGGACGGCAACCCCGACTTTATGCCCACACCAGCTGTACCTGATGCTAGCGTCGAGGTCATTGTATCGCCTACTTCCAGCCGTCTGGCACTGCTCGACCCCTTCCCACCATTCCCTGACTCGGACTTTACAGGGCTCCGTGTACTTTACAAGGTCAAGGGACAATGTACAACCGATACCATTTCTGCTGCTGGCCCATGGCTCAAGTACAAGGGACACCTGCCCAACATTTCTGAAAACACATTGATTGGTGCTGTCAACGCGCAAACTGATGAAGTCAATGTTGCCTACGATATGGATGGTGCGAAATCTGGTATCCCTGAGCTGGCTAAGAGGTGGCGCGACCAAGGCATTGAGTGGCTCGTCGTAGCAGAGCACAACTATGGTGAAGGCTCTGCCCGTGAACACGCCGCTCTCCAGCCCCGCTACCTAGGTGGACGCATCATTCTCGCCAAATCATTTGCCCGTATTCACGAGACCAACCTCAAGAAGCAGGGTATCGTGCCTCTTACATTCGCCAACGAGGCCGACTACGACTTGTTTGAAGCTTGCGACCAAGTTGCCACAAGAGGACTGTTGGATGTGCTGAAGAGCGGTGGTAAGGGAGAAGTTGAGCTAGTTCTCAAGAAGAAGGATGGCAGTGAGAAGGTGGTCAAGACCAAGCACACACTTTCGCAAGATCAGTGTGGCTTCGTGCTTGCTGGTAGCGCGCTCAACCTTTTGGCAAGGAAGGGAAGGGAGCTGAAGGAGGAAATCACCAGGAGCGCAGAGTTGAGCGACTAGAAATCAATGTGCAAAACATGAATAAAATCTAAAAGGAAAAGGCGCACGGCGCTGGTGGTGTCGTTTAGGATTAGCAATCAATGGTTATTCAAATGTACTTGACAGCGCTTGCAAAGACATGTTCTGCGAGATTATTACTTGAGACTGTCTGATAGTTTGTAAATAGGCACTGTAGAAAGTAGTAGTAAAATACCATACATGGTCTCCAATATATGCACTGTCCTAGTGGTAGTAATGCAAGTACACTGTACAAGTCAATGTCATTACGCCAACCTTCTACGAGGCGAGGTCACGTGGGAACATCGCTCAGCCATACCCATGCGATTCTCCACGACAGTCTCCTAGCGGCATGCAAACTTCTGGACATGACTTGAAAATTTTACAGTACTAGACACAGTCTTTCACTAGGCTTAGTTGACATGATCCGTGCTATCGGCACGTTCGCATCTAACGATGCGCCGCCGTCGTACCTATTAACTAGCCTCCATTGAGCCTACTTTGCTACTCTCCTATACGCCTATGCAATGCCACCAAAAACACGGGCCATAACAGTCAAAGAGCTGCAATTTCTCCTCACACGTATCGGTGCGGCATCATCAGGAAACAAATCCACCCTTGTGGAACGCCTTGGACGCGACATCATCAAGCCACGCCTCTTCAATCACCATGCAAAATGTGAAAAGTTGCGACCCACGGACTCCAAGCTTCGCATCATGAGCATTGACATGGGCATCAAGAACCTAGCTTTTTGTGAGGCTGAAGTTTCATACCCAGCAAAAGACAGTCTGAATGCGACAATGGAGGTCTTGAGATGGGAAAAAGTCGACCTCGCACCTGCGACACAACATGTTGCGCCGCAGGGTCCGGGACTAAGCACACTCGCACAAGACAATGCCGATGTAGACGAAGACGTGGATCCTTATTCTGTGGGCGTATTGTCCAAAACCGCATACGGCCTTGTTAAGAAGACGGTACTGGCTGGAGCCCCCGACGTCATTTTGATTGAGAAGCAGAGGTGGCGATCGGGCGGTGGCAGCGCAGTACAGCAATGGACTCTTCGTGTGAATACGCTAGAAGGCATGCTATGGGCTGTGTTGGAGACACTGCATATGGAAAAACTGCTCATGCTGCAGAAGAAAGAGGTTTCTGATGAGGAAAAGAGGCTATATGAAGTTCACGGTATAGACCCCAAGCGTGTAGGACACTACTGGCTTGAACAACATGCTCAGCGTCTTGCCGGCGAGGAAAATGCCGCAACAGCTGTAGATGCCGAAGCTGAAGACCCTGAAAATCTAGATGCATCATCCACTACCAAGCTCAGCCGGTCCAAAGCAGAGAAAAAGGCAAAAATCGCTTTGCTACGGTCGTGGTTAACTGCGTCTCCGGCTTCTACCGCATCCACCACGTGCGCAACAACGCCTACCGTTTCCTTTGCTATCAGCGAAAACGCAGAGCCTACGCGCCGAGCACTTTGCTCGCCGACCAAACCTGCGCGTGCTAAGAAGAGTACAGTCAAGAAGGGTCTCGAGAGTCTGGTAGACGATGTCCCAGCTGTTGAGCTGAAGAAACTAGACGATATTACCGATTGCTTTCTCCAGGCTGCAGCGTGGGTAAGCTGGGAGTCGAACCGACTACAATTGCAAGATGTCTGGAGAAGAAGTAGGAGATCTGATGACGGGAGTTTTCCTGCAAAGCTAGATGGCGAGGTATTGCTGGATATGGCGAGGGAGGTCGAGGCATGAAGGCTCCTTCCTCCTCACATGCTGCTGCACCACGATCCAACATGCAGCAACCAGACTTTAGGGAAAAAATCATCTTCACAACGATAACATATATAAAAAAAAAGTAATAAAAAAGGGATTCCCGGTGTATATCCCACCAGCCATGTAAATAATTCCACAGCGGCCAAACTCACCCAGGGCCCTCGCGATCCAAGCAAAGACTCAACGGCAATGCTTTAGTAGTAGTAAAGGCCCCTTCGGCCGTTCCCCCCTCAACCCCACACAATGACGTGTCGCGCCCACTACTTTGCTGCACAGCCCCTCCTCACCACTCAACTTTTCTTTGTCTGTCACCTCCCACACAAACTCGGAATCCCCACAGATGGTACCACCCTTCACTTCCTTCATAAATCAATCATCTATAAGGTTATAACACCAATAAATTCAAAAATTTCCCAGAAGTTCTGTATTCCCCATAATTTCTATTCCGAGTCTCGGTGGCGCAATGGTAGCGCGTTGGACTTCTACTAAGTTGCTTGTGACTTGTCAGATTCCATACATCCAAAGGCTGCGGGTTCGAGCCCCGCCCGAGATGCTTTTTGTTTTCTTTTTGCTTTTTTGTACTATGTGCACATAATTTGATTCTGTGTTGTAATTTTTTTGCTCGTGTATGCGTGGCGTGATGTGGTGCTGTGTGGGCGGAGAGGAAGCCTTTTCTTGTGGTTGTAGGCAAGCATAGCTACCTGCAAGTTTGCTGTTGTATGTATCGTCTTTGGGGAGATTGGGATTTGGTCTCTGTTTGAAATGTTTTGATTGGTAGTAGCAGGTATTCTGTTCAACTACTTAATAGCTTTATTTCATTAATAGCTTGGTTTTCCCTCTGTGTTTAGACTGGAAGAAGTCTCTGCTTCTTCCCATGATATTATAAACTACACGTGCATTCAACTCGTCGATTATCATTTGCATACTTTGGGTAGTGCCTGTCTAACCCTCGCAAATGAGATCGAAATCGGGAAAGTTTGGATCGGGCCCGATATTGGTGCTTGCAACGGCGCCCTTGAAGTCTTTTACTTTGGCATTCTTTTGCGCATCAAGGCATTTAGCTGTAAGTTTTGTTAGCTACTAAATCCACGACAGGCAACAACCAACTTGAGAAAGAGAGGGATACTAACACTTTTGATCATCGCAATCATTAACCGTCAACTTTCCATTTTTGCCATCCCCGCCTCCGCCCGCCTTATTCGCCGTATCGCTGCACCCCTGAAACTGCTTGTCGCAACTCCTCTGCGCCGCAGTATCAAACTGGGTAAAGGTATCGCCGTCGACTTTAAATGGGCGCTTGTCGTCTCCGGAACTGGTGATTGGAGGTGCGGTGCTATCGCCGAGCTTGCCGTCAAAGGTTTGGAGGTTGGAGAGTTGCCGGAGGAAGAGCATGTTGCGGGGGACGAGAGACATTTCGTAGTCGGAAGTTATGAGCGGGGGTTGCGGAGAGGCGTGTGAGAGGGCGGGAAGGGCGAGGTGGAGGAGGGTGAGGAGGGCGGTGGGGAGGAGCATGTTGGCGTGTATGAGTATTAGAAAGGATTGTTTGGTCGTTGGTGTGGTCTCCTGGAGTCCGTATGTAATGTTCGCCTAGTTATCGGAGAATTGTCGATGTATGGGTCGTAGGATCCCTCGTGTAGTCCAGGTAGGAGAACAGGCTGCCCGTTATAGTATGTACCACCTCTTTTCCAAGTCCAACTCAACAACAACCGTCCAGCAGTGTAACTCGCACTCGTCGCAGCCAGAAACCCCAATCGAAGCAAGAGAGGCAAAGGCAAAAAAATCTTAACTTCTGATCGATCGATCGATCACTCTCTCATTCCATTCACTCACTCACTCAATCAATCCAACCCTCAGTCAAACCGTCAGGCACACCCACACACTCAGTCACCAAAAAAAATAAGAAACGAAACAAAAACACTCCCGCAGGGTATCCGCTAAAAAGGACAAAGAAGAAAAAAAAGTAGTAAGACCGTTGGGGTAGCTCAAAACTCTATTTTTTTGCCAAACCACACAAACGGTGAGAGCAACAGAAAAGATAGCGCGCGTGGAAGGGAAGGGGGAAAACACCTCAGTTGTCTGCCTATGGGTGACTGGGTACCTTTAGCGCCCACCGCGAAGGAAGGGGGGTGGGCGGGCGGAAGGCACACACACACGCAACACACATGACTTGCCCGACACACTATGCACACATACGCACACACACGAAGGGGGGGTTGCAAAGGTACCTTGTTACAAGTTTGTTGTCAGCGCGAGACGACTGGACGGGGTTGGGTTAGTTGGCCGACAGAAGAGAGGCTTGCGCGAGGAAATAAGTGGGGGAGAGAGCGTGGACAACTGTTTGTCGCGCGGGTTTGAAGCACGGCTGCAACGATAGTGAAACGGGGCGGTTGGTGGGGGGGACACAATAACAGGCGAGTTCCCTGGACGTGGGCTAGAAAAACTTGCGACAACTTTGGAAGCAAGGCAGGGCTTTTGTGGGCTCGGGCTCGGGCTCGCCGAAAGAGGGAATGTAGGGTTGAACTGAACTGAACTGAACGGGTGGTGTTAGCGCATAGGGACCACAGAGAAAAAGGAAATAAGGGTCGTTGACAAAGGGGATGTTGTTGGTGCGAAGAAGGGGGGAAGGGAAGGCAAGGCAACGTGCGCATAAACAGATTGATGTAATGCAGGCAATGCATGCAAGGAAAGGGGGGAACAGACACAGGCATTTGCTATCAGGGTATCTAAAATTAATTTCTTTCGCTATGGTGAAAAAAAAAAGGGTATGATGATGTTGTGTAAGCACATAGACATGATGGATAATCATGACGATGTTAACAAAAAAGGTATTCGCACGCTCGAATTACAAACTTTTGCGCCGAAAAACAAGCATAGTGCCAATGCTGACAAGACTTGAAGGGAAGCAGACATATAGTGGTATGACGTCGTTTCGCGTCTTTCCGTTGTAGTAGTAGCATTTGTTAGTATGTACCCTACCGCCCGTGCATGACTGTGCACACACATTGAGCCAAGTAAATCAGTCCAAGCACACTATCCTTACAAGATACGAATATGTCGAAAAGATACACCGTAGAGACTGAAGCTGGTAGCTAAACGCGTAATGTCGAAATGGTAAAAAACGGTATTAAAGGCGCATATGGTGTGGTATTTACAAGCTCGTCTAGTTTGCAGTTCCAGATTGCTTCCAGCACAGATAAAAAACCCCGCAAATGGTCGTTGGCGTCGTAACGGACCTGGTGTAGGTCCATGTATTCTTGGTCTTGGGGCTGTAACTGGCCTAGAAGTTGGCAGCCGCGTTGGGTCGGCCGCCAGGGTTGTGGTACTGGTCGAGGTTGGACTGGAAGGGAGTGGATCCCGTGCCGTTCTGGGGCTTGTCGCCGAGGGCAGCTCCGGTGCCCGCCATGAGGTCATCGTCGTCTTCCTGGACGCGGGCCTGGCGCTTCTTCATGCGCCAGAAGACGAGAGCGATACCGCCGAGGAGCAGAGCACCGCCCACGCCACCAACGACACCACCAATGACCTTCTTGTTGGAATCGCTGAGGCCGCCGTCGCTGCCGCCGTTGTTTCCTTGCTGCTCGGTGGGGGCTTCGGTGAAGGTGGCCTGGCCTGTGGTGGTGACGGAAGTGCTGGTACCGGTCGAGACCTGGGTGACTTGCTGGCCGGCGCTCTCGGTGACAATGGTGGTGGTAAAGGCAATGCGGGTTGTGGAAACCAGGGCCGAGGTCCTTGTGACTGGGGCAGTCCTTATCGTGGATGATGGGGCGCGGGTGGTGGCGGGCGCATTCGCGGTTGTGCGGTCTTGCGACGACGGGGCATTGTTGTTGTTATTGTTGTTGTTGTTGCTGTTGTTGTTATCGTTGTTGTTGTTGTTGTTGTTATTATTATTGTTGTTATTGTTGTTGTTTCCGCTGTCTCCGGTGGGAGTGGGTGCGGGAGTGTTTGCAGGCGGGTTGTTGTTGGTGGGGGCCTGGGATTGAGGTGGGTTGTTTGCGGTGGTGGGCGCAGGTTGAGGAGTTGCCGATGTGGGCGCGGGCGCGGGCGACGACGCTGGCGGCGGCGAAGGTGAAGGCGATGTGGCAGGAGCGGGCGATGGTGATGCGCCAGTGCCCTCTGCAGCCTGCCTCTTGCCGTTGTGCAGGTAGTGGTTGACGCCGTCGAGGTGAAGGTCTTCAAAGGTAAAGGCGGATGAGACGGCAGCCAGGGCGAGGACGGCACCGGAAACCCACGTCTTTGGCAACATGTTTGGTGGTTTTGCAGATCAAAAACGGGAGCGAGCGGAGGGTGTGGACAGCGAGTGTCTTTGAATGGTCGGGGCTGACGCGTCTAACAAGAGACGTTTGACTACTGGTATTATTAAGGGGAGTGGGTTGGCGGCGGCGGGCACGTGTGGCGTGCGGGAGGGCTGGGAACAGTGTTTGTGTTTGGGCAGCAGGGGTGAACGAGGGTAATATTGTGTTGCTGCTGGAGGGCGTGTGTAAACGAGGGACAAAGGATATGTAAGCGCAGGCAGGAGATGACGAGCGAGCGTGTGTGCGGATGACCGTGTGGCCGTGACGGCGTGGGTGGGCGAGGGATTAAGCACTAATACGGCGGACGGAGGGTCGCAAGTGGAGAGAGGGTGGTATCACGCTGCACTGGCTATGTATGGACAGCCAATTTTAGCCTCGACCGCCCGCCCGCCTCCCCCAGCCCAGTCCACACAGTCCACACAGTCCACTCACGGCCAACGCCAACGCCAACGCCCGCCACTCGCCGGCCAGCGACTGACGACGTCGTGCTGTCTTCGTGTCATACGCCCGGTGAATCTCCATTCCATTCCATGACCTAGACCTAGACCTGTCCCTGCATGCCCTGCCCGATCTGCCTCCAAAAGACCCCGTCGGGGCTGGGCTGCCCCAAACAGACCAGACGACGCGCCTCACTCTGCAAAATTTGCTGGACCCCCTTCGTTCCGTGTTCCCCTCCATCCTTCCGTCGCCGCAGTGGTATAGTAGTCGTAGTGCTAGTAGCAGTAGTAGCTCCAGGGTATCTTGCACGCCAAAAAGAAACCGCGGCAAAAAATAAAAAAGTAACCCGCAAAGACTCTGCGCGCGCACGCCCACGGGCCGCAACCGTCGCATCGTCGACGGGGAGGGCCTGCACGCTCAAGACCCTTTGCTTTCCGTGCCTTTCCCTCCCCTTCTCCCTACATCTCGACATCGCCATCTTCATCTCTTGCCCTGGTCGCGTGCTTGTAAATACGCCCAATCTCCTTCGTCCGAGATTTTTTTTCTGCTGGCCCACGACTCGAGCCTGCAACGGCCCCGGTTGCCCGCATCCGCTCATTGGCCCCATCCGCGCCTCCGCCCTGGTTGGACACTGTGTGTCCGTCTGGTCCTGCGTCATCTTGCCGCGCTCGTCGGTTTCTGCGCTGCAGTCAAGCAAGCCCTGGTTCACGCTGAAGATCTTCGCGCCTCTTCGTTGCCAATAACTTAACCCATCGCCCGTTGTGCCGTCGTCTCGCGGGGCGCCATCAATCCCAGACGACATCATGTTTGCTACCGCCCTGTCTCACGCCGTGTCGCTGACGCCTCAAGAGGCGCTCTCGGGCGTCTTCGGCTCTATCTCGCTGGCTTCGTGGATCTTTCTCCTGGTAAGTCGCTGCCTCGTACACTCCTCAGGCACTGCCAGCTTCGTGCATCTGCACCTCGTGGTCATGTTGCAGCTCCAGCACACCATTGCCCAGTCCTTCCCTGCCTTCCCTGTTACACAAGTGCTATTCATAGAACACGCGACCACGTAGTCATGCTCCCCTTCCACCGCCATACTAACACGACCATGCACAGGTCCCACAGCTCATTGAGAATTACAAGTCGGGCTCCGCAGATGGCATTTCGCTCGCCTTCCTCATTGTCTGGTTTATTGGCGACATTACCAATCTCGCAGGCGCCCTCTGGGCTGGTCTCGTCCCCACCGTCATCGCCCTCGCAATCTACTTTTGCTTTGCCGACCTCGTCCTCATATCGCAATGCCTCTACTACAACATGAAGAACTCGCGCCGTGAGCGCAAGGCCTCGACGCGCTCCACCGACAGTGTCCAAGCGCCTCTGCTGGGAAGGCGCGACAGCAGCAACATTGGCCTTCCCGGTAGTCACAGGCGCGATTCTGCCGCCAGCCGCCGACGCCGCGCAAGTTCTCTGCCCACCATCCCCGACGTCAACGACTCCGGAAGCGAGTGGATCAAGAACACCCTGAGCATCCTCGGTGTCTGCGCCGTCGGCGCCGCTGGTTGGGCCATTGCCTGGAAGACTGGCGTCTGGGTTCCCCAGCCTACCCATGATGATGCGGGCAACACCGACGACAGTCCTCTCGGTGCGCAAATCCTAGGTTACGCAAGCGCAATCTGCTACCTTGGAGCCCGTATTCCCCAGATTATCAAGAACCAGCGTGAGAAGTCGTGCGAGGGTCTCTCCCTCCTCTTCTTCATGCTCAGCTTGCTGGGCAACGCTACTTATGGTGCGGGGGTAAGTCAACCCACTTATACACACCATACCATTCCTGTCTGTAACTAACATTTCACTAGATCATCTTCCACTCCCAGGAAAAGCAGTACATCCTCACCAACCTCCCCTGGCTCATCGGCTCCCTCGGCACAATGGTTGAAGACGTCACCATTTTCATCCAATTCCGTGTCTTTGGAAACGGCGATGCTTCCTCTGCTCTTGATGCTTAAGCGTCTCGCCATCTCTATCTCGTCTGATGTATAAAAAAAGGTGGTTTGTTTGTTTGTTCGTATCTGGCATCATCTTGAAGATTTCAACCATCTGTCTGTCAATCTTGTCTGTCTTTGAACTGCAAGGGGTAAAACAAAAGTTTTTGTTGTTGTACACTGTCTATTGATTGAGCGTAGCATATAGCGCTGCATCATCTTCATTACCATCATTAGCATGAGCATATCGGGGGGTCTTGGGATATACATTTATATATACCCGACGCAAGAAGGAAATCAAAGGAAACAAGGAAACCAAAGAAATACGAGTGGGTAGGCGCGTTGGTGTTTAGTTGCAGGAAGAACATACAAAAGTCTGTCGTTTGATTTATAATTCTAATAGAAAGCTTGGAATAGAAGGGGGTTCACTCCTTGGGCTATTTCCACATACATTGTAGGCTTCACACAAAAATATGATCAAGGTGTGTAAGATTCGTCTTTTACATTCTTCAAGAGAAACATGACTCGAACATTTACATTGTACCGTCTATTCTAGGCCCCTTAACATCAAATTGCCCAAGACACCCTCTTTCCACACCATTCATCATCCTCTACTGCGCATGATCATACTTTTGCTCGTGGACACCAATAGCACTATCATCACCATTAGTATCATATCCCACCGCAATCTAGGTAATAAAGAGAACTCACCGTCCAGAAGGATCCGTCTGGTTACTCCACGTCGGCGTCCAGCGCATCACCGTATCAGCACAGTAGCTAGGAAAGTGCTCGTCAAACATGCACCTGTACCAGTACGCCTCCTTGCTATCCGGGATGTCGTTGCCCCACTCGGGCTTGGGGTTCTTCATCATCTCATCCGTAACATGGAGCTCGGCGTTGTCCTTGAGCGCATCAATCCACCCGTATCCCACGCCGTCGGAGAACTGCTCCTTTTGGCGCCACAGAATCTTGTCGGGAAGGTAAGGAGCCGTGTCGGGCTCGTCGCTGGTATCAAAGGCCTTGCGCAGAATGTACTTTTCAATGCGGCCGGCCTCGCGGTCAATCATCTTGTCAGCGGGGTCAATGTTCATGGCTACGTTGAGGAATTCCTTGTCAAGGAAGGGGACACGAGCTTCGACACCCCAGGCGGAGGTCGACTTGTTGGCACGCAGACAGTCGGCAAGATGCAGGTTCTTGACGCGGCGGATGCATTCCTGGTGGAAGGCGGCCTTGTCAGGGGCGTTGTGGAAGTAGAGGTAGCCACCAAAAATCTCGTCACTGCCTTCTCCTGAAAGCACCATCTTGACGCCCATGGCCTTGATCTTTCGGCTCAGCAGGAACATGGGTGTTGACGCGCGGATAGTCGTCACGTCAAATGTCTCGAGGTGGTAGATGACATCGGTGAGGGCGTTGAGACCATCCTCAATCGTAAACGTAAATGTGTGGTGCTTTGTTCCGAGGAAGTTGGCCACTTCTTGTGCGGCAATGGCGTCGGGAGCGTTGGGCAGACCAATCGAGAACGAGTTGAGCTGTCCAAGGAGAAGGTCGGTCTGGAGCTCGTTGGAGTCATCAATTCCAACAAGCTGGTTCTGGTCCTCGCCGGGTTTTGAGCCTGCCGCAGCCGCCTTTTGCCTTATTTGCTCGTTCAACCGCAGAGTCTCCCGCTGCGCTATCGAAGCCACAAGACTCGAGTCGAGACCGCCAGAAAGAAGCACACCAAATGGCACTTCCGCCATCATGCGTTTCCGCACTGACCGCTCAAACGACTGCCTCAGCTCCTTGTAGTCTACAGGCGTTGTGGGAATGCTCTCGGGCTCGACAAGCCACTTGGGGTCGTAGTAGCGCGTGAGTGAGTCGGTCTTCGAGTCGTAGACATGACCAGGAGGGAAAGAGATAATGTTGTCGCATACGGGGTGCAGGCACTTTAGCTCAGAGGCAAAGAATACCGCACCGGGCGTTGTGCTCGACCTGCCCATGTAAAAGGTAGTGATACCAATAGGGTCTCGTGCAGCGATTACACGATCTTGAGTCTTGTCGTGGAGGACCCATGAGAACATGCCGTCCAGCTTTCGGGGCGCATCGATATCATGCTCGAGGTACTAGAGTATGCATCAGCGCCTTATCCTTGCCCACGGAGCCTCTGACCCTACCAGAGGAATGATGACCTCGCAATCCGAGTGCGTCTTAAAGTTGTATGGCTTCTTGAGGGTTTTGCGGAGGATACGGTGGTTGTAGATCTCGCCGTTGACGGCCAGAGAAATAGTCTCCTCATCGTTGACGAGCGGCTGTGCTCCGGAGTCTGTCCATGTAAGCCTCAACTACACTGTATTTGTCGCGTGGCCACATACCAACGCCGACAATACTCAGGCGCTCGTGAACCAAGACTGTCAGCCGTTAGTATTTCCCATGACCTAAATAATCACGTCATGCTTACTGGTATCGTTCGCAATCCAGTTGCCACCTGCAAAGTTTCAGTTATCGTGTTCCCTGGCGCATATGGAGAAATGACTGACTCCAATCTGGGCCCCGATGTCGGACACTGTGCGCAACCAGTCAATTGAAAGCCCCCAAGTACTACCAAACAAAAACTTACGCCTTGCCCATTTTCAGGGCGGTTGGCTTGAACTTTTGGACATCGGGGTGTCTTTGAAAAGTTAGTGACTTGTTCAGAGCGCATCATGGAGGGGTAGTCATGAATGCGTGGCGATTGTGGCATACCTGTAGCACGCGAAAATACCACACATGTTTGCAACTGTGAAGGAGGAAAGAAGGTGTGGGAGTCAGAGAAAGAAAAGGAGCGCTTTATCGCGGTCGAAAAGCTATTGTCAAACCACTGGAGTCATATTAGCCCTCCGGCGGACGGAGCCCCACCATGACCGCCAACCCGCGCTCACTACGCGTCTGGTCGCGGCATGGCGGTGTCCACTATCTAAAGGCCTGCAAGGATGTAGTGTCTGATGACACCGCGGCAAACCGGTGGAGTGTGATATTTCTCGGTTCAGAATGGGGACTTTACATGACGTTCATACGCCACCCCACAATGGAGATTCGCATCCTCGCCTATTGGCCGACGGCCTCACCAACATACATGTCTTTATCCCATCCGAGGACCTCACTACAACCAATGGCGTCGCTCTGCTTGGCCCAGCCACGGCTGTCCGGCGTAATTCACGTTACAAAGCACTGGCAACGGACTCATAAAATCAACAAATCAAGATAGAGAGGCATTCTCCTAGAGAGTTGAGTAAAGAATACAAGACAGCGTACTAATAAAATACATGGCAGATAACCACTCAGATAACTTAGATTAATTCACCGTTTTTAGCGCTTATTTGCCTGAACTTACCCGGGTGACGGTAACTTGTCGACCGCCTTTTCATGTGTCGGGGCTTCATCTATTTCTATACCACCGCCGACACATCCAGCACGTGCCTTCACCAATCTCTCATCCGCAGATCGCATTCACGGGATACGAGGGGAAAAAGTGCATAGACATTAAAAGGTTCAAACAATTTCAGGCGCTACAACTCCGGATAGTGTACTTGTTGATACATGAATGCTTTCCACGCGGATATGCTCATGCGTCCCTAGCAACTGCTACCCCGTATGAGTAACCAACGAGAGGTCTAGGACCAAGCAGAAAGATACCCACAAAGAAACCAACCGATTAACCGCCATCTCGTACCGCACCATCCCATACCACTGCCCTACTTCTTCTGCCTTGCTTATTGAAAGAAACTACCCCAATTCCGCGCCTTGTCACTTTCTGGGTCGAGGCCCTGATAGCGTGGGCGTGGCGTTTAGAAAAGGAAATAAGCCAAAAGGAAGCTGATAAGACAGAGAAGAGCGGTGATCTGAACGGGAACCCCACCAGCAGGGGCTTGTCGCACTTCGGCCGCAGTTGACATTTGTGCCTTGGAGTCGTGCGTGGGTTCTGTCTTGCGCTGGCGGAGGCCACTGGCTTCGCTAACCTGCTGTGTCAATCGTGCAATCTGAGCCTTGGCTTCGGAGAGCTGGGCCTCAAGGTCCCTAGAAGAAGGCATGGCGTTCGAAACGCTTGCAGCGGCCGAGTTCAAGGCAGCTTGAGCACCACCACCCGTCGCAGGGTTGTATGTCTCATTCCTAATTTCTCCCAAGTGCTTGCTGTCGCTCGGGCGATCTTGTGGAACGGAAACCGGGCCAGATGCCTCAGATACGCCACGCTGGG
The DNA here is from genome assembly GCA_026367775.1 of Exserohilum rostratum. NCBI lineage: Eukaryota > Fungi > Ascomycota > Dothideomycetes > Pleosporales > Pleosporaceae > Exserohilum > Exserohilum rostratum. The sequence continues at coordinate 205,559 of CP111162.1, forward strand.
GAGTGACGGCCTCGTGCGAGGGAGACGGCGATGGTACCATGGAGTCGCGGCTCAAGGAGTTGGACTTGGCAGGGGTTGCACCGGGAGCGGCATCGTCGGCGGGGAGGAAAAGGACCCTAATCTTCTTCTCTTGAATCGAGGACTTGGAGGTTTGTTCGATGTGCGACCACTACCACACGTGGTTAGCAATGTTTCGGCCTGTAGCCCCAATGTCACATGCGTACCAGGGAGCCAACATTGGCGAATTCCTTGTCGGCGGTGACCAGCACCGACTGTACGAGAAACTTGTCGCGGCACTTTGCATCTGGCGGTGGGTCTTCCTTCATAGCCTGGAGGAGAACTGGGCGCATATGTCAGCTCATGGCAATATTTCGGTGGGGGTGCGCGCATCGAGTCATGCGTACTTTGAACTTCGACCTCCTTTCCGGGCTCAATACGTCCGCTGTTCGGCCTGACGCAGTATCTGTAGTTGCCTCGTCAGTTGTGGCAGAAAAGGAAGGGGCCGCGGGCGGCGTACTGCTTGGGAGCCGTGGTTTTGACCTTGTACATGTTAGCTGCACGCCCAGCTGTATAGCGAGAAGGTAGCAGAGAATAGGAAAAAAAGGGCTCACCTTGAAAGCAACGGGGTCAGAGTGCGGGTTCTTCAGACGGAGCGTCTGCGACACCTCATGCTGAAAGGGTCCTGGCCAGCGTGTTAGTTATTGCTGCACGCGTCCAATGCCACCGTCGGAAGCCTACGCTTGAAACCAAGCTCTACGGGATCGAGCTCGACCGACATGGTGAGCGCACGCGAGTCTGTCGATATGTCGATGTGGATGTGGCGGGTGGTTGTGTGTGTGTGTGGTGTTGGTAATCAGGTACGGGTCCGCAGTTGCAGAGTCGAGTCGCGGTCAACCTCGGGAATGATAGGCGAGCAGAAGGGTGTGTAATTGAGGACGTGGGTCGTGTGCAGAGAGAAGCGCAGGCACCAGATGTCGGCTCGGGGGGGTCGGAGGGAGTCGCGAGTGGCAGAGTGAGGACGGGAGAGGGAGACGATGACGTTGCTTCAGCGTGGAAGCAGCGAGTCGCGCCAGTGACGCTTTTGGCTCACGAAGCCTCTAGTGTCCGACACAGCTACACCCAACTACCGCCACCACGGCTTGTATACTCTAGGCTACAGCAGAGACCCGCTGAAACAGTGCTGTCCATCCTAGCGAGTAGTCGTATTACTGCTAGTAGTTGAGGGCACCGGCACCAGCCCAGTAGATCCACGGTCCACCTTCTCCCAGATTCCGTACCCTTCCCCGCTGCCGCCTGCACCACTTGCTATATAACGCCGCCCCAGTGGACCCTGTATTACCATTACTGCAACTCCGGGCTGGCTAGTTCCATCAATCAACCCAAGCTCAACCACAAACATTCATCATCATTACATCCTTCTCCTCTTCACAATTGGTTACACGCATCAACACTAACCTGTCTACAACACCACCACCAACATGGGCTCAGATCTAGATACTCTGGTCGACATGGGCTTCGACCGCGAACGCGCAGAGCTCGCCGTCAAAGCTTCTGGTGGCCTTCAACCCGCCATCGACTGGCTCGAGGCCAACCAGGATAAGTCGCTCGACGAGATCAAGGCGGCGCAAGCAAGCTCCTCTGCCGCCGGCGCTTCAGACGAGCCACCAGCTCTTCAGCCCGGAGAAGAGGCAAAGTCACTCGTCTGCGATGAGTGCGGCAAGAAATTCCGATCTGTCAACCAAGCCCAGTTCCACGGCGAGAAGACAGGCCACGAGCAGTTCAGCGAGTCGACCGAAGAAATCGCGCCCCTCACAGAAGAAGAGAAGAAGCAGCGGCTACAGGAGCTTCGCGAGAAGTTGGCAGCAAAGCGCGCGAAGCAGTCAGAGCAGGACAAGGAGGACCAGAAGCGGAACGAGCAAATTCGCATGAAGGCCACAAAGGAGTCTCAGGATATCCGTGAGGAGCTGCAGAAGAAGGAGCGCCTCAAGGAGGCGGCGGCCAAGCGTGCAGAGAAGAAGGCAGACGAGGAGGCAAGGAAGCGTGTGCTGGCCAAGCTCGAGGCAGACAAACAGGAACGCAAGCGGAAAGCTGAGGAGGAGAAGGCGAAGCGTGCGGGCCAGGCTCCTCCTCCTGCCCCAGCACAGGCTCCGCTCGCGACATCCTCTGGTCCTTCGACGAGTAAGCCCGCTAGTGCATACACTGAAGCACGACTGGCACTACAGACGCCTAGCGGAAGGGTCATGAAGACATTCCCGGTAGAAACAACACTCTTCGAGGTTGCACATGCGCTTGAGCAGGACGGCATGAGCGTTAACACCTTCACGACCAACTTCCCCAAGAAGACATATGACAGGAGTGACTTTGGCATGACTCTCAAAGAGGCTGGCATGGTGCCCAGTGCGGCCTTGATTGTCGGATAGACTATGACCGTTCCGGAAACACCATGTAGGTGCTGGCATATGACGAAAGCATGAGAGTGGCGTTGATGATGATGTGGGATCCCTGGTTGATACCCTGAAGAGAGATGTAGCAGTAGTTTGATTAGGGCAGTCAATGGCACGAGACCAACTGCTTGAAAAAATATTGATGAGTTATGAACTATATCGCTTCACAACTCCAGTGATGATGTGTAGACTCCATAGCACCGTCATCACCCGTTACTCATACTCATCAATGTCATATCGCCCCTCAGCCCTCTGCGTACTGCACCACTCCTCGCTCGCCAACCCACGCTCCTTTCTTTTCACCAGCGCCTCCGCGTCCTTGCACCAATCACACGCATAGTCGCACGGCGCCGGCCCCTCATCCGCAAAATACTTTGCTATCAGCTTATGCCGACACTTGTCTGTTGCCTCGCAGTAGCCCACAAGCGCCTGTAAGCTCTTAGCCCGGTTCATAAGTTGCTGCTGCTGGGCTTCTGCCCCGGCGCCACGACCAGGTTGCCGCACTGCGTCTCTTGACATCATGCTAGCGGCGCGGTCGCGGTCTTCACGGCCATAGTACAGGATACACAGTGAGGCCTTGCCATCTCGGCCTGCGCGACCGGCTTCTTGGTAGAAACCTTCAAAGGACTTTGGTATTTGCCAGTGGACGACAAACCGGACGTTTTCCTTGTCGATGCCCATGCCGAACGCGGTGGTGGCGACAATGATGTCGTAGCCGGCTTTGTTGGCGATCCAGCCTGAGAGGGCGTCTGCGCGTTCAGAGACAGAGAGACCTGCATGGTAGGGTTTGGCGCCGATGCCGTCAGAGCGGAGGCGAGCAGCGAGCGACTCGCAGTCTTTGCGGAATAGCGTGTAGATGATGCCTGGGACGTTATCTATGCGCTGATTTTGGGAGGCAAGCTGTGTGGCGCGCTCAGGTCTTTCGGCACGGCGAGCGTAGATAGCTTTGAGCATTGCAAGGAAATCGTCGTAGTGATCTTCTTCGTCAGACTTGAAGCGTACTTCGTAATGGAGATTTGGTCTACTGCTGCTCATACGAAACATGGACAGTTTCTTCGGGTCCAGTGTCAGCGTGCTGATAATATCATCTCTTACACGCGCGGTGGCTGTAGCAGTCAAGCAAATTACTGGGACGTCAGGAAACTCCGTCTTGAAGAACGAAAGCTGTTGGAATGATGGCCGGAAGTCGTGACCCCATTCGCTGACACAATGAGCTTCGTCGACAGCGATGCGAGCTAGTTCCCGCTGAGAATGAATTATTCGCAAGATTCTGCGAAAGTGATCGCCTTGACAGAATTCCGGGGTAACATAGAGTAGGCGAGTAAGGGGGTGACCGCATTGAAGGTCTGCTATGATCCTGTTCTTGTCTGCAGTGGGTGTTGTACTGTTAATGGTTTCGACGCGGATATTGGCGTTGCGCAAGGAGGCGACTTGATTATTCTAGTTCCAATGAGACAATGCTATACAGACGAATATTGGGCGATGTACCATGAGTGCTAGAAGTGGAGAGATGACAATGGTGACTAGAACAATTAGTACAAGTACTCAAGGAGACTATTTTCGAACATACTGCCAAAGTCAACGACTGCGGGTAGCTGATAGCACAAGCTCTTTCCGAACGAAGTGGCAGCCTGGACGAAGACATCGTGACCTTCCAACGTGGCCAGAATTACCTCGCGCTGTGGTGGTCTGGACAACTATTTAGCATTGTTGACTCAGTGTGAGTATAAAAGACTACCTGAATGCGGCCTTTTTGAAGACCTTTCTCAATGTAAAATCAATGTTTGAGTACGGGCGCTTCCTTGGGCCAGGCATGGTTCCGCCACCGAGTTGTATATTAATTTCGTTGGTGTGAGACGCTGCGCAAGGATGGTTTCAAGTCAAGGAAGACTTTTGGACTTCAAAAGTGGCTGGAGAAACCGGTAGAATTGCATGTTGGACAATACGAGACGTATGTGGCAGGCACTATGCGATGCTGTTGGGTAGACGCGTTGGCGTTCAAAGTGTGACGCGCTAGCACGTGCGGCCCACTTTGACCAGAACAACTCGAACCATTTGTAGTCGATTGCCGATACGAGCCACACCCATAGTACCGCATCGTATGGCTGGGCAAATCAATCAATGATGGGAATATAGCAGAGTACCAGGAATACCGGAGTATACCCGAATCCAAATCTCAGACCCGATTGAGTCTTCAAATCTCCACCCCCTGCCATGGCCGGAGCAAACTCAACAACACAAGCCCCTCCAGGATTCATCATAAGAGACTTCTCTTCCTACCAGCCAAAACTTCGCCCAGCCCTCGCCGACAAGGTAGCCAAGCTAGAAAAGAAAATCTTCCCCGCCATTGAGCATTTCAACTACGATGTCGAGCTGAAGAAAAAGAACACGGGATTATTGCTTGTATTCAAGGAAGACGATGCAGAAAAGCTGATCGGCTACCTGGTGTATCAGCGGATGAAGAGGCTGGCATGGCTGCATAAGCTTTGTGTAGTTGAGCAAGAGAGGAAAAAGGGTATTGCCAAAGCGCTCATACAGTCATTTCGCAGTCACATGGAAAGAGGGGGTTGTGATACCATTTTTCTGTGGGTTGATGAGAGCCGAGAGCCTGCTAGAGCGCTGTATAAATCGTGTGGCTTTCAGCAATCTGAGCGCCGCCCGGATTACTATGGACCCGGGCGTACAGCTCTGAAGCTGGAGTTGGCAATTGCAGTATGAGCTTGTCTCCTATTTGGCACTTTCACATTTTTCTTTTCGCAAAACCGAAGACAGTTCTGTTCGTGTCATGAACTTTTTCAAGAAGATTACAAAGTTATCTTATTCCAGTCGTAAGTAAACTTTCATGGGTTATGTTTCTTCATCATCATTCAGATTTTGGGCATACTGCAAGCGTATGACGAACAACTATCAAATAGCCACTCATCTATCCCTACCACCCAATCCACGCCGGTACGCCGTTAACAATGCAACACCACCCTATCAATTACTCATAACTGAATGTCGTTATTCAGTAAACGCACCTCCTCGCCAGGCTTGAATGCCGGGAGGCCGATATATGGGCAACCGTCACATCTGAACGCATCACCCAGCGCACAGTTCCCGCAGCTGCCCACCTTTCCTTGTACCGTAAAGTCCACCTCGGCCAAATCGTCAGCGTCTAGTTTCAGCGAGTTCAAGGCCTTATCGGCGGCCTTGCGTCTGGCGGCGTCTTCAGCTTCGAGTTTCTCCTTCATTCCGCAAGTGCAGTCCTTGCAAGCGCGACGTCGCTTTCCAGGTTTAGGTTGGCATTCAGGTGCTGCGCCTTGTTAGTACAACGAAGCCAAATTCAAAGAGACATGGAACATACGTTGAATGACTGGTCGAGCCATGTCTGCTTCAGTGATGAATTCGTCTTCATCAATTAAATCGTCGTCCTCGCCGGTGATCACGGGGTCATCCAGATCGTCGCTAAAGTCTACAAAGCCTACGCCGTTTGGCTTGACAGGCTGTGACTGGTTACGCTTGCCGTTGAGGTTGAGCGGAACCGAGCCATCCGGGTTCACCGAGCCATCTGCGCCGTTCGCACCATCTGCGGTCTTCTTCTTACCAAACTTCAGTGGTATTGACACAGCCTCCTCCTGCTCTGGCTTTGTCATGCCCTCTGCCGTTTCTGTAAGGCCTGCAAGAATAGCCTCTGTTTTCTCTGTGCCCTCTAGTGGACCAGCCTGGCTCTTGAGTATTCCTCCAACTTTCAATGCGCCAACTACTTTTTGCATGACATCGCGTGCTAGTAACTTGTGGCTTTCGCGCGTTGTGCCGTCGGCGTCGGCGAGGAGGAGGATGACATCGTACGTGGATGCGGGAAGATTGACTAGGCCGGCAGCGATACGATCAATCATTTGCAAGTCTGTCGACCTGCGATCGTGGATTTCGTAAACTTTGTCCAATTGCTCTGGGTGCGCCGCGATGGACGGCGTCCCGATTAGCAAGCATCGCGGGGCCATGGCGGGGTACGGCGGCGAAGTGTGTGGATGGAGGGGTAGACGAGACTCAGTATCAGTTTGGCGAGAAATACAAAGCAGAGAAATTTGTGAGGAAAGACAGTGGTAACGGTTCAAAGGTGCGCCCGGGAAACTTTTCTGAAGAGAGATAGTAGATAATTGGTCTGCGGTTTCGGAGGCGAAAGCGCGCCTGCTGATGCAAGCAACAATTCCGCGGCGATTGGTCATACGATTGCGACTGCGCTGATACACACGTGATCAAACTGCAATGAACCCCCACGTGACTCAAGACTCAGACAGGTGTGGGTGGGCTGGCGTGCTGTGCGCATGACCTTGGCTGGTGTGAGTGGGGCCCGTGCATTAGCGTTTAGGGGCTATGTCTAGAATCTGGGGTAAGCAATGAAGGTCGCTGAAGCTGTGAAGCCATGCGGTGGCAGGAGGGCGTTGTGGCAGAGGGCGTATTGTACGTAATATAGACATGGTAAGATAAGCAATTGTAGCTGGCGAGGAATTGAGTGGATGCTGTCCAGGAGCCTGCATCTCAGCTCTTGTTCGGGGCACGCGACTGCGACCGGCATCCAGCGCCAGGTACCGGTGACGTACCCGCACCCCCTCCCCTCGTTCCTTCCTCACATATCACAGCCAAGGGACCGAAGATCCGAGCAATAACAAAAAAACAACTGGCTTCAACATGGCCAGGTGCTCAAAGCTGCAATGGCCAGAACTGGGCCCTGGAAGCGAATCTTCTAGACAAAGGCGTTGCCAGGGCTCTATCATGGGCGTGATATAAAGGGACCAGCGGAGCTCCTGACAGCTTCCCCGCTTTGAGATTGAGATGCGCTGCGCTTATTAGTGATCCCAACGCTTGTCTCCTACCCCTCTCTTCAACTGAACACTACATAGCATCGTTCTTGCGCTCACCGGTGACTCAATCCTTCTTCAGCCAGATCTGCAAGGTACGCGTATCACCTCTGCTGCTTGACGCAAAATGGCGCCATGGGCCAAAGCTCCCCCATCACGAGACCATGTACTGACCCGCCGCCTCAGAGTACCTTGAAGCACGCTTCGAGAAACCCCGAGCTCCGTCTACTACTTCAACTCGACACCACCCCACGTCGCCATCTTCCATCACTTCAACCTTTACTCAATCAGCCTCAAGCAACCACACATCAACCAGTAAGTATATCCCGCCACTGCCTGTCTTGTTGGCATTCCTGTTACGCACCTACAACGTCACTCGCGGCTGCTCAATGCCGGATGGACGCCTGCGCTGTCATCACTTCAACTGCAGACCAGACGCTGACGATTCAATCCAGTGACTCGCTCTCACAAGTACACTGATCGTGACCATGCCGGCATTGCCGATGGCACTGCCGAGCGTGAATCCAGACTTCCCAAGTACTTTGGCAAATCCGGCCATGCCGACACCGACCCAACCAAGACGAAAAAGGGCGGCAGCGGCAAGGGCAATTGGTAAGTCTTGCACTCTTCTGACTTTTGCAATCACCTGTTTGAATGGCGTGATGGATCCGTTCCAGCACGTGTCGCCTACCCTTCACTTCATATCTCCTTTCATCCTTAGACCGTATAGTCTAACAGCAGACGCAGGGGTGCCGCAGGCGACGAAATCGAGGACATCAGGCCCAACATGGCCAATGCCCGTCGTCGAAGCAACTCGTCGACCCACAACTTGAAAGACTTCAAGACCAAGTTCGAGACCATCGAGACTGAGCCTGTCTTCGAAGAGTCGATCCACGGCCCAATGGGCGAGGAGCTTGAGAAGCAGAGCACCACTTCTACCGAAAACAGCGTCGCTGAGGAGGACCACGCCAAGAAGTTCTAGGTATGGCGAACGCAGACGATACATGCAGTGAGCAGTACGGGCCTGGCTGCGGGTTAACTGGCTAGTTTGATTCGTGGGAAGCCAGAGCCTTGTAACTGCGGAGGCACTTTGAAACTAAATATTTGTACAAATGTGGGATCTTTATTTCCCGTCATGACAGCCGCGATGGTAACCGCTCTACGGTCGCTGTACTTGACATAAATTGTAATACATATGAGCAATGAGATACGACTTTACCAGATGATAGTTTATTGCCCAATTTGATCGAGTGAATTGAAATGTCTCAGACATCATGTGCCTGTTTTTCATTGTTCATCAAGAGAGAGACCTGGCTGAGCTGACGGGCTGAGACGTACCTACCCAAGCGACAGCCAGAGGCCGAGTCTGTGCAACCCACTTACATGAGTGATAGGCGAACATGGCGGTTTCATTCGCAAACCGGTACATGCAAAAGCAAGTGGTCGTGATTACATATGTAGTTGGTTGCAGGGCATGGCCAGTGCGACACGTTCGCGTTCAAGTTGCTGTCGACCACGTTGGTTAACTCCGTGCTCTAGCGTCAATTGGATCCCTGTCACCAAAGCTTCCAAAACAGACGCTTTCTTCGTTGTCAATCCCCAACGACGCAGCGAAGAGCCTCCACCATCACCGGCGCGCTCTTTCGCGTCCCAAGCCACCTACCAACACACCGCCCATCATGTTTTCACCGGAGGCTTCCATCCAGAGCGCGCGCAGCTCTCTGCGCAATCCCCGACGACGCCAGCGCAAGGACTCGGACGGCCCCCAGCAACAGCGAAGCCGGAAGCGCAGTAAGCTGAACGACGACACGTTCAAGGACCCGACCGACGCGCATATCAATGGGAACGGAAGCGCCCTGATGAACGGCCATGCCGTTCAGAGCGTGGAAAACTCGGTTGTTCTGGTCGACATGCCTGTTCGCGAGAAGAAGACGGCGCCTAAGCAGCGCGCGCCCAAGGAAGAAACTGGCTCGTATCTGGTGAGTGTGTGCACTTACTCACAAGCCCGCTGCCACTAATAGAAGACAATCTAGACAAAGAACGCGAACTACAGCGTCAAGAAACTGCCCGGCTTCCCTTCAGCGCTTCTCCGCCCATCAAGTATGCCGCAGCCTCACCCCCGACTCGATGCGCCTTGCTAACTAACAGCACCAGCACCGATATATGCGAACGCCCTCCCGTCTGCCGGTCTCGCGCTTGCCCTGACCTCGGATCGAGCCCTCATCTGGGACTACAGCACTCCAAACGGCCCTACAAAAGTTCTCTCCCTGAACCTGGGATTCGGCCTGAGGCCATCCGACCCGTTGCCGCTAGGTGCCATCGTTCGCAACGGCCCTACCAACGACTTTGGTGTCGTCGCACTCGCGCCTTCGACAGGCAAGATCAGCTTCTGGGAGAACATCGACAGCGCCGACACCCGAAGTCTCTATCCTCAGCGCCAACAGGGAGTGGAGGGCTTTGTTAAACTATACTCTGGAGAAACCATAACTGATCTGGTCGATGTCGAACATGCGGGCCATGTCCTTGTCTTCAGCAGCGGCAGGATGGCCCAACTCACTTTGCGTGACTCGCAAGGCAGGCCAAATGTTACCACTACCGTTTTAACTGCACCAAATAGCTCGGGAGGCAGCTTCTTCAGCTTCAAGGGCCTACTTGGCGGATCGATTCGTAAAACTATTGCTTCAGTCAAGGCCCGCACGTCGCAGTCGAAGGGTCACATGGACGTCATCTCAGCAACAAAGAATGGACTATTTCAACTTTGGGACTTGAGCTGGTCAGGACAACACACACACCAACGGGACATAGACGTACACGATGCAGTATTGTCGACACTCCAAGCAGACACAGTACCAGAGATACGCAGTCAGCAAGATGTGCATGTGTTGGACTTTGCCATCACAGAGCAGCAGCAGAGCCAGGACACTATCGAACTCCTCGTTTTGGTAGCCTTGTCTGGCCGGGACTCAATGGACTATTTCCTTGTCGAACTAGAGCTGTCAAGAACCGGAGGCGAAGTTCAGAGAGTGATTCCGCTTCGCAATTTCCAACAACCCCAGTTGCCAAAGGAGCCCACTGGAACCCTTTTACTCCCTCAACCCGGCCACACCGCATATGTACAATTCCCAGGCGCAGTATGCGTCGTGTCCCTCGATCAACCGGAAGACAGCCCCGAAGCACAGCTTCTTGCAGATACTGGACGACCGAGCGTGCCTTTCCAAGACACCATATACTTCCGTCCAGATGTAACAATTTCTGGCCATGCGCTGGAGATTGCACTACGGAAAGACAGGCGAGCAACCGCACTTATTTTCGTGCAGCAGTTTGGACTCTTGCAAATCAGCGCGTTGTCGCCAACAACAGACGAACAGAACCGGGAGCGCATAAAGGTCACGGCACAGAGCAAGCTTGAGCAGGCAACATTCTTCAGCACTATTCCTGGCAACATCATTGATTTTTCAGTCAAGTCGCGCTTTTCCTTCTCTGAAGAAGAAACTGCACAGGCTGCGCTCGCCATCAGTGCTGGTATCTTGAGCTCATCTTACGACTACTTGGAGAAGACGATTTCGAACATGGACGAACAATTCCAGCAGCGTACCACGGCCCTCCAAACCTTGATTTCTCAGCTACAGACCCAATACCCGCCCTTGTCTTTTGAGACAAAATGGCAGTTGCTGTGGCATGCTGAAAAGCTTGCCGCTGCGCACAGGCTGTGGAACTGGTACCAGGACAAGCTGCAAGATCAACAGGCTCATCCAGACGCATATCCAGAGAAAATCCTCATGGGTGACATTGTTAGGGCTCTAAATGAGCGCTACAAGACTGCCATCAATCCGGAGCTTGGCGAGACTGATACTATCAGACACTTTTTCCTCAAAGATGTCGACTCTCTCCATGTTCTGATTCCTTGGGGTTGGTTCTATCTGCGAACCTTCTACATGAAAGAGGGCGCAAAGGAGCAGCCATCAATCATGCAGAGGCTTAGCGAGGGTACTGATGTCATGCTTGTCTCTTTGGAGACTGCGTTTGAATTCCGGCAAGCTAATGCTGAGCTATATGGAATCGACGCTGATTGCCTTGACGATGGAATTCTGAGGGCAGAGGATGGCTACGATATGCTTCCTCAATTCTGGACGTCGTCACACAACATTGTCAGCTCGATTCGCAGTCTTATCGATGTCGGCCGCAACCTTGCAGTGGAAAACTACGAGGAAGGTTACCAAGAAAGCCTTGCGCAAAAGATTGGCAAAGACAACCCACGTCTGGTGAAGCTGGGTTGTCAAACCCATATCGAACGCTTCCAATGGGCTCTCGCGCAGAGCGATGAAAAGACACGGGCCATGGGCCGTAGCCTGAAAGATGAGTGGAACAACAATGTCCGACCAGCACACATTATGGGCTTAATGGAGATTGGGCTCGCAACCGAGGGAATGAAGCTTGCTGAGCAGTACCGGGATATGCCCACGCTGGTGAACCTTATCTGGGAAGAGTCAAATTGGCTTGAATCAGAGAAGGCAAACACACGTAGCAAGATGGAGCAGGCAGAAAGCACCGTTAAGCTCAACCGGATAAAGGAGCGCATTGCTCGGTACTTTGACCTGTACGGCGACGAATGGGCCGGAGCGTTCTACAACAAATACATCAGCGAGAACCAAGCGGCACAGTTGTTCATGAAGGACTATCTGAACCAACCAGCGCTCACCAAGTTCCTGCGGTCTGAACCTTCGCGTGTCCGCCTTGCGTGGATCAACGAGGTGTGTGGCGAGCACGACTATGAAGCGGCAGCCGAGGCTCTGTACGAGGCTGGCTCAAAGCAAGAGACCAACTCGTGGTGTCAACGCGTCGAGCTCTCCATGGCCAAGCTCGCTCTACTCTGTAAGAAGGAGACGAAACATGGTGATGACCAATCGTCATTGGTTGATCCTCGCAGGGAGAAGCCAAAGGCGTTGAAGATGCGCGAAGCCATGTTCCAGAGCATCGAGCAGCAGCTAGAGTACACCAAGATTCAAGAGGAAGTGTACGAGCGACTACTGCCTGTGATTACAGGTGCTCTGGACGCGGACTCGGCTGTCGAGCTCTTGATGAACGAGTTTGGGCAAGGCCGTCTCAAGGATCGGTCAGCGCATCAAGCGATTCTCAGGGAGGGCTTTGAGAGTCTCGTCCAGCATAAGGTCATCGACCCGGCTCTCATGATCGACATTCTTACACTAATGAATGCTGATGATAGCGAGACGGGCACCACACTGCTAGGAGGGGATGAGTTCACTTATGCCCTGAGGGTTCTCGTTGTGAGCTGGCATAACATTCACCGGACAACACGCGAGGGCCTGCTCAAGCTTGTGTGGAAACGCCTGGCTATCAAGGACGACTGGGCAACAATTAACAACACACGAGACATTACGGACGCGACGATCAACGATGTGCTGCAGGATACTGCGGTATCATGGACTTTCCGGGCCTTGTTCAGGATGTGCTGTAAGTGGACATGTACAACTGCCGGTTGGTCGGTGACTAATAGTGTTTCTATAGCCGAGAATACATTGGCCAGGATCGTGTGGCCTAAGAGCCTCCGAGACCTAGTCGGAGCTGGGGGGACGCATGGTGAGCTTTGCGTCCGGTTTGCTGCCGAGGATCTTCGCGAGCCTATTATCCGGGACAACCTACTAGATGATGACATTCTCCAGGAGCACCTGGAGAAGAACAGGCTTAGCGACTGGTTCAAGGCAGCATGGAAAGCGGGTAAAGCCATGTACGATGAGGAGATGGCGTTGGAGGGCAAAGCGCAAGCAGCATCTGCAGTACCGCCGATGGGCAGCAACGGAGCCTCTCCGGACGCCGAGGCAGACAACGAGCAGGAAGCCGCTGGGTCTGAGGCATTTGACGGCGACGACGAGAGTGCCGTTTTCCAAGAGCGGGAAGTCGAGATGGCAGATTCATGATGAGCCGTGGCTAACTATTGATTTCGTATTCGGATTTTCATCGGGCGCGTGGGATCAAGCAAGCAAAGCAGCAAGCATCTGACATGGCGTTTTGGCATGTGTAGCTTGAGACGCGCAGATAGGGCTAGTTTGTTATCGTTGCTTTTTTTTTGGTTTCTAGCTGTATTTGTAGCGATAGGGACCCGTTTGGGCGTTATCACGTCCATGACACGAAGCTCGGGGGATGATTAGCTGGGGGGATTGTATAAGATTTGACCATTTGGGTAATGCATGACAGATGCTCGAATACATGAATAGTGACATGCACAACCGCATGTCGGCAAGGGTCTCGACTGTGTTCTGTGGGCTCAAGCCATTGCACAGTGGGGCGCACGCTTGGCAAGGGCGGAATGTGGCGCGAGCAGGAGGTCGCGGAAGTGGAAGCGCGCCAATCATATGGCGTGAGCCAGGGCCGTTGGACGCACACAGGCAGGGATGCAGGCAGCGAAGCTGTTGGGGGGGGGCCTGGTGCAAGTACAGGCGGGAAGCGACTGCTAGTCATCGTCGAGAAACAACAGACAATTTCAGCAGCCGGGAGGCGTCAGTCGTGCAGGAGGCGTGGCGCTCGAGGGTTCGCGCGACGATTGGCCGTCATCGGCTGGCTGTGAGACCAAGACAGGGTGCAACGAGAGCCGCTGCGGCGACACCAGTGCATGCATGACGGACATGTCTATGTATGGATGTAGTATGTATGTATGTATGTATGTATGTATGTACATGTATGTGCCGTGTACTATATATGGATGGATGGATGTATGGATGTGCCAGCACTATGTACTAGAGGATGGGCATGTCGCGACACACGGGCGGCAAGCCAAGGGCAGGCAGGCAGTGCGGCGGTGTGTGAGGCTGACGCACTGAGAGTCAACCGCAGTAAAAGATCACCGTCGACGGGTGGATAATCGGCTCGTCATGGGCTCGCCGTGAGGGCGGTTGGCTGGCGGGCGGGCGGGCAGACAGGACGAGAGCAGTGGCAGCACAGCACAAACACAGGTGCCGGCGACATGGGGGAAACACAGAGAGAGAGGGCGGCGTCGCCTTTTTGTTTTGGCCGGGCGCCTGTATGGGCTTGGGCTTGGGCGCGCGCGTCTGTGTGGCAGAGCGGCAGCTCACGACGAATTTCGGCGCGCATTCACGCATGGCCGGGGCAGCCATTTATTTATTGCCTGGTTGTTTTTCTGCTGCCGTGCTCTCGGAGCATGGCTGGTTTGGGCGAGGGCGGTTTTCTGCAGGTACAGGCAGCACATGACAGGCGTCCGGGTGGGCCATGACACGCCCGCGCCGTGTTGCAGCGTACCGCGGAACGCCGTACGGCCGTGTGTAGTGCGAGTGCGAGTGCTCATGGGAGCGAACAGCTGGGGGACCTGGGCGGGCGGCCATGTATCTGGCGGGCTGGTCTGGCGCAGGCGTGTGGCCGGCGAGTCGTAGCATGAACAATGGCCGGCACCGTCGCATGCAGGCGCGTCCAAATGGCTCGTCGCCCTCAGGCGGTGGCAGTCCCGTGCTTCTTGGGTGAAATGGCCTAGTGAGCCAGCCTGAGCCAGCCGGATGCAGGCTAACCTGAGCCGTGCACGGGCCCGCGCCGCTCCCAGCAGCCCCTTCTCCACGTCTTTTCCACCTCGAGTCGGCTGCTCTTCTTCACTGCCCACCCCCGTCCCACGCCCATTCTTCTCAGCGTCCTCCCCCAAGACTCGCACGCTGCGCAGCTGGCAGCCTCGTCGCTCTCGCCTCGATTCCCCGCTCGACGAGACCGACGTCCCCCCCTCCCTCCGCCTCATCCTCTGCTCGCGACGCCGACGCCGAGTCGCGTCCGTTTGGCTGCATAGCCCCAAGCCTCACTACCGGAGAACGGCTGCGGCCCTGCCTCGCTGCCGTCACCACCACAACCACCGCCATCTCGCACGCCTCCCCTCGCACCGCCTCCCCGTCCGCGGCCTCGCCTGCTCCCCCATCTTCTTTTCTCCTCCACTCCCTCCACCCCGTCACCACAATCCACCGGCACCATGGCCAGCGGCAGCACCAGCTCAAACGTCGTCGGCGTGCACTACCGCGTCGGCAAGAAGATTGGCGAAGGCAGTTTCGGCGTCATCTTCGAGGGCACCAACCTGCTCAACCAGCAGCAGGTCGCCATCAAGTTCGAGCCGCGCAAGAGCGACGCCCCCCAACTGCGCGATGAATACCGCACCTACAAGATCCTCGTCGGCTGCCGTGAGTACTCACCTTGATTCCTTTCATCCACCCCCCTTTACCGCCTTGTTTGTGGTTCCGCACTCTTGCCTCGGCATCCGTGTCTCAAGGCAGACACAAACACGCATGATACCTGACTAGGCCCGACTGCGCCATCAATGCAATGCCCTTCAGTTGCCGACCGCATCGTGTCATCACGTGCTGTTGTCGCCATCGTCGCCTCGGCCAATGTGCTTGCTCGCTACCGCCGTTGGCATGCATTGTGCACACACACAACAATATACTACAACACAATTCACATGCATCTGCATCGCAAGAACAAGACTGACGTTATGCAGCCGGGATCCCTAATGTCTATTACTTTGGCCAGGAGGGCCTTCACAACATCCTGGTCATCGACCTCCTCGGACCCAGCTTGGAGGATCTGTTCGACCACTGCAACCGAAAGTTCTCTATCAAGACGGTTGTCATGGTAGCCAAGCAGATGGTATGTCCTGCGCTAGCCCAACCCTGCCGTCATTTGCTTACACATCCCAGCTGTCGCGCGTCCAGACCATCCACGAGAAGAACCTTATCTACCGTGACATCAAGCCCGACAACTTCCTCATTGGTCGCCCTGGCACCAAGAGCGCCAATGTCATTCATGTTGTCGACTTTGGTATGGCCAAGCAATACCGTGACCCCAAGACGAAGCAGCACATTCCCTACAGAGAACGCAAGTCTCTGTCCGGTACTGCTCGTTACATGAGTATCAACACGCATCTTGGCCGTGAGCAATCGCGTCGCGATGACTTGGAGGCTCTTGGTCACGTCTTCATGTACTTCCTCCGTGGCGGCCTGCCATGGCAGGGTCTCAAGGCTGCTACCAACAAGCAGAAGTACGAGAAGATTGGAGAGAAGAAGCAGACGACTCCCATCAAGGATCTCTGCGATGGCTTCCCTGGTACGTTGCCTGCACACATGTACGTTTATTCCCGCACTAACAATACGCAGAGGAGTTCAACAAGTACCTCAGCTACGTCCGTAACCTGGGCTTCGAGGACACCCCTGACTACGACTACTTGCGCGAGCTCTTCACCCAGGCTCTCAAGAGCACTGGAGAGGTCGAGGACGGCGAGTACGACTGGATGAAGCTCAACAACGGCAAGGGCTGGGAGGTGATGAAGTCGCACCCATCCGCTGCGCAGGCCATGCATCACTCAAACGTCAACCCAAACTCATCCATGGCTGTCAACCATCAGGGCCAGCAGCACAGGCAGCAGAAGACCCACCTCCCCATCGACCATCACCGCTTAAACGAGCCTCTGCCGAAGCCCGGGGCGACTCGCGCACAGCCCGGAAGAAGTCCAAGAGAGAACATGAACCGTGATTCGCAGATCAAGAGGAAGAGCATGGGTGAGCTTGCGCCCCCTGAGGGTGCATCGACACAAGCGCAGTTTCAGCACAGCCAGCCCAACCTGTCACAGAACCGCGCCGCTCCCGCCAGCAGTCCAACTCCTCAACAACCCAGGCAGCAGACACCCGAGAAGCCCAGCTTCATGCAAAAACTGGCCAACGCTCTCTGCTGCGGCGCCAGCAAGTAGTAATCGCTGCCCCTCAAGCTTGGTTTTATTCTCTTTGCGTTGCATCCTGGAGTCCGTTCTTTGAGCGATAGTATTCCCTCGGTCACGTTTTCTTCCTGTATAGGTATTCTTGTAATGATTGATAGACGGGATCGAAAATCTCCTTCCACGGTAATACTTTACGACGACCGATCGACCGAACCGCCTTCCACAGCAGCCCGGATCCCTCATCAGCGCCGAAAAAAACATCACTACCATCCTTTCTGTCTTTACGTTCGCGCTCCTGTGTTGCAAGACCACGTCACCTGGCACTGCGTGTGGGAGTGCTTTCCATTGGGCGCTTGCGGCGTTGCGGTGTGCTTGGCAAGGGCTTGCACTTGCGCCATCTCAAATTTCATTATCCATTTTTTTCTCTTTTTTTTTTGGTACGAGGAAAATATAGCATGTAAAGGAGTCTCTTTTCAAGTCTTACGGCAGTACTGTATTCTGTATACAGAGCGCGAGAGAAAGTCCAGAGACGGGGGCGAGGGAGTTGGGAGAGACGAAGGACGGGGTCGCGCTTTAGTTCAGGTAGAGTAGTTGAGAAGCAAATAGACCAACTCACCTACACCAACGCGTGGCGTCGTCGTGCGGCCCAGCAGCTGGGCTTGAGCAGCTGGTGGTAGCGATCGGATCTTGATACGGCTCTGAAGTGAGCTAAGAGGGGTCGTGATCAGATGGTCTGGAGCTATGGCCTCTTTGCGTATATGATTGGAAGGTGCCTTAACAGCGGCAATCCATGACTCCATAGCTGTACCAGGCTGTAGCGCAGCAAAGAAACCGGACGGCAGCTTTGACGCGCTTTTTTGCCTTGAATTTTTTTCCCACCCTTTGAATACTTGTGCGCACTTTTTTTGGATTTTGTCGCCCGCCCAACCCGATTTTCCGCCCAATACTGATTTCACACACGTGAGGTACCCGCCGCAGGGTCCAACGCGACGTCCCAACAACGAAATTAAGCTCGTCCACTCAGCCTGGGGCCTCGCGATTCCATCACCCGCACCCTCTCCTTTCACCGGCTCATCACCGACGGCGCCTTGCGATAGTTGCGATGGCGTCGGGACGCGATGTGCGCGATATGCTCGGGCTGCCTGCTGCCGGCGGTGATGCGCCAAAGACAGCAGGTTCAGCAGCACTGGCGGCGCAGACACAGAAGCGGTCAAAGCCTGCGGGAGGGAGCAGGAAGATACGTACGTTTGGCAACTCTTACGTCTTTCCTTGGGAAATCGTCAAAAGGTCGAGACTGACTCTCATTCGACCAGAGGGCGTTGCGCGCGAGGTTGCTGCGCTGTATGGCGAACGGCCGCCGCCCGTCGCCGTCTACGAGGAGAAGAAGGCGTACAGGGCGAAGAGACAGAGCACAGGGCCGGCAAAGAAATGGTATGTTTCGATACACGCACAACAAAAGACGGGCTAATCGCGTTGCGCAGGATACAACAACCCTTTACCAACCCAGCGCGTGTCGATGGCCTCGTCCTCAAGCACTGGCGGCGCAAGCCTACGACTGCGCCACCGGTACAGGAAGCCGACGACGCGACGATGCAAGAGGGCGACACAGCAGAGGCCTCAGATACCTACGTCGAATCATGCTCCGACTACGCAAAGTACGACATCAAGGTGGACATGCCGAGCTTCACAGACGAGGAATACGACCAGTTCTTACGCAGCGACGACTGGAGCCGCGAAGAGACAGATTACTTGTTCGAGGTGGTTAGGGACTATTCGTACCGATGGCCGGTTATATGGGACCGCTACGACTACCAACCATCGCGAAACGCGCCCGAATCTGCAGATGGCGATGATCAATCACTTGCGACGATGCCCTTTGCACCATCAAAAAAGCGGTCGCTCGAAGATCTCAAGGCGCGCTTCTACGACATCTCTGCCAAGCTCATGAAGCAGCGCATACCCGAAGTCTCCATGGATGCCGACCAATACAGCCTCTACGAAATGCTCACCAAATTCGATCCCGTCATGGAAAGGAACAGGAAAATGCTGGCTACGGCGCTTATCAACCGGACAATGGACGAGGTCAAAGAGGAGGAGTTTCTGCTTACAGAGCTCCAGCGGATCAACATGGCTGCAAACCGTCTGGACGCCGAACGCGAAGAACTACGTGCGCGACTCGACGCACCTCCACAAAACCCACAGGCCTCCGCAGGACTCCAAGCCTTCACATCTTCACAAGCATTGCAAGCACTTTTCCAACAATTATTCCAGCAAGACCGCAGCAAAAAGCGCGCAGCAGGCGGAGGAACAGGTCCTGGCCGGCTCAGTCTCTCCGCCAACGACATGGTACACACACCCGGCTCCGCACAGCAACAGCTATCCGCCGCCAATCGCCGGCAGAGTATGGCACAGAACCAACAAACGCCCGCGCAAACGCCCGTCAAGCATCTTTCCCCACACCAAGAACACCGTTTCAACGTATCAACGCACGACCGTCTTACGTCAGGTGTCACGTTTGGCTCGGACAAGTTGCTTAAGATGCGACAAGCCAAGAGCAACGTCCAAACACAAAAGATTGGCCAGATGCTTGCTGCATTGGGTGTTAGTGATATCGTCAGCATACCCACCAGCAAAGTTGGTGAAGTCTTTGAAGTGCTTGTTACCAAAGTCAGCAAATTACTCGACGTGCGAAAAGTGCGTGAAAAGGAGGAGGGAGAGTGCAAAGTTTTACTTGCCATGAAAGAACGGCGGAATGGCAATAACAGTAATAACAGCAATAATGGTGGCAACGGCAACAGCAACGAAGAAAGCAAGCCGAAACAAGAGACGCAAGAAACACCCGGTGCCGACGCAGACGCAGATGGGGAAAACGAAGAAGACGACGTCAACAAGAACTACGGCGACGACGCCGAAGGCGAAGCCGACGACCAAGAAGAAGGCAACGACGCAGATAACGCGGAAGACGATGCAGAAGGCGAAGAAGACGAAGGCGGCTTCAATGGCGAAGACGTCGACGCAGAAGGCGAGGACGAAAGCAGCAAGCAGCAGTCGAGAGCAACAAGTCAAAGCGCTTCAGGCCAAGGGCACAAGAGAAGTGCAAGCGAGTTTTCCCAAGGGAGCGAAATGAGCAGTAGCAAGCGAGCGAGAAAGTAAATCATTTTTCCACACATTCTCTCTTTCTTCGCTCCTTGTCTGTTTCTCTCTCTCTCTTGTTGCGTGCGTTTGGGCAATTTGCATAGCGTTGGCGTTGTTTTATTCTTAAGGGAAACTGCGGGACAGGGCAGCACAGGGTTTAAAGCTGAGAATGGGTGGGTTTACACACAGTATTGGCCTGATCTGGCCTATTGGGGGATGGGGAAAAGATAAGGAGGGCTTTGGGGAATCATTCATGGGGGGAATTATGTATGTATTACTTTAAACCACTTTTAGTCACGTGTACATGGACTAGTTGCGATGTATGAACGTACAAACATACAAACAGACAGATACCTACTTTTGCAACTTATGCTGCTCTGTACCTTGCTTTAGAGTCTCTGTCGATGTATCTGTGTATTTCCGCTGCCTGTTTCCTACGTCATGAAAGAGCCCAATCCGAGTCTAGATCTTTCCGATTGCACCGCGTCTCTGACCATACATCTGTCAATGCATGCAGTTTGTCGTCAGCGAATCAAGTCCACATCGCATCTCTAGAACGTGTTCTTGAACGACAAGTATGCGTGGTTTCGACGCTGCAGCAGTGGGCTACAAGACTAACGCGATACAAGTACAATATACAAACAAGCCAGGCCAGTACAAGCAGTATACCGCACCCTCCATGCACCCAGAAAATTACAGAGGCAACATCCAACATATTCAAACTAGAATAGACTGAGCCTATTCAAATCCAATCTCATAATTCACCTCCCCTGGGGAACGTTGATTATACGAGGTGTCCAAATCCTCTACCAAAAAAGGTGGTGGGGCGGGAGAGTTGGTCTCGGAAATAGGAATATAGAAATGTTGAGTGTCCTTCCACGGTACCAACATCCTCTCTCTGTAGTGAGCGCGCCCGCCTCAGAGAGCCCTGAGAGATCCGGAAATGAGATGCCTTCATCGTTGTCGTCGTTGTCGTCGCCTTCTTCTTCTCCTTCGTCGTTCTCACCGTTAGCCGTGGTAGAGGAAGGGGCTGCAGCTTGTTAGCATGTACAAACAAACAAAAATGTCAAAGAGAGAACTATCCATGTAACATACTTAGCCAATGTGTTCTTAGGGTTTGGATTTGGGTCCTTGTAACTCCGTGGAGCAAGTGACTGTTAAGAAGATGTCCGGACTGTGATTTGCGCTGGTTTTGGAGAAGGAAAGAAAAATCCCCATTGTTGGTAGGAACGAGAGATATCGTCTGAAAAGAACGATTTGAGAAACTTTCTCAGTACCATCTCGGATTGAACTCAATCCAAGGAGGGTTGGCATGAGGTATCACGGACCAAGTGTGAAATAAGTAACTGTACTGTTCCATCATTAGTACCACATGTGGAAAAGTATCACTGCGTAGAAACAAACCAATGTATCACAGGTGTAAAAGCGAGGATTCCTGGTATTCTCTACGCTCGGCTGTCTTCTGAGCGTTTTCGCCCTTCGCGATTTTCTTTGTCATATGTTGATGGGATGGCAAGAAGGATGACGGAAGAGAAAGAGAGAAGATACGAAAGACAACATGGTAGAAATGAGGTAGCCATGGGATGAAGCAAAAAAGAAGAAAGATAGGTAGCAGGCTTCGACCCGCAATCAGCAGGGAGGTTGAGTAAAAAAGAGGTAGAGCGAAGAAGGAATGAAGGGTGAGGGTGGGAGGTCGTGGGTTTCGTTTACCTGCCGGAGCTATTGTCACTGCTTGCTTTAAACTGGTTGGTGGGTGACCACCTGTCTGCTGTTAAGTTAGCAGTTGCAGTTGTGGGGGAGTGCCTTCTGCAAACGTCAAGTCGTCTGCCATGGATCGGAGGCTGCGTAGGTCGTATAGTGGATACCAATCAGAAATGAGTGTCAGTTGAAAGTAAGCATCATTCAGTAGCGAAGTTTAATCCGAAGTGACTGATAAGTAAGAGTCAACTTCCCTATCAGACTCCTTTATTGCTTTATCAAATCTTTGCCTTTGTCTGCTTCCCATGTCGCCCCAAATTTGTAAACAACGGCGAACTTCTTCCTCCTCTGAACAAATCCAACATCTCCCTGCTCATCCACGACTCTCTACTCTTCGCCAGTCCCCTCTCAAAATCCACAAATTTATCCGCTTGTACAAAGATACCCGCACCGTTTGCCTTGGTCCCTTCATTGATCAACCAGCATACGGCTAACGCAACTGATTCTGGCTGGTTGATTGCAACACCTTCTTTCGCCATCTCAGCCGCATACGCTTCTGGCGAGAAAGCGCTCATGCGCGGGTTGTCAGCGATGATAAGCGGCGTGACTGTAATTGCGGGTGCAACTACGGAAATGGAAATAGAGTGTTTTGCGCATCCCTGCTTGAGGGCGCGCATCAGACCTACGACACCATGCTTGGCTGCTGAGTATAGTGGTGCATGCGATGTGGCAAGGTATCCTGCTAAACTGGCTGTCAATACTATAGCGCCACCGTCGTTGCCGTTCTTGCGTAGATAGTGTATAGCGAGTTTTGTGGTATCTGCCGCAGCGTTCATGTCGAGATTGAGCACACGATGATCAGGCTCAGCGAGTGCACCAGATGAGTCGAGCGTGTCGGTGAAGAATTGGTCACCATATTCTGCGATACCCGCATTGACAAAGACAGCATCTATACGTCCGAATTTCGCATATCCGGCCGCAAAGCCTGCACGCTGCGCTTCCCAGGATGTTATGTCGCAGTTGTGGACGAGGAGGTGCTCAGCAGGGTGCTTGAATGACGGAGGGGGTGATTGTAGATCTATGAGAATGAGATTGTGTTGGGGATTGAGGGTTGAGAGAAGAGTGGCAGTCGTGAGGCCAATTCCTGACGAGCCGCCTGTAACGAGGATGGTTTTGGGTGTTGATTTGAGAGTTGTGAGAGCGGATACGGAGGGCTGAAATAGCGCCATGATGAAAAGATATATTTCTTGCTGTGCTTGTATGGATATGGGCTCGTTGAATACGGGTTGGATGACAAGAATATGAAAAAGAGAGACGGATGAGCAAAGAGAGCAATATACGGGGGACTAGAAATAAATACGGTGGAGAAGGCGCAGATTTATGGATTCGCTCAGCTGTCAGCCATGAGCTGACCGATGGTTTTACCTAGGTTAGTAGTCGCAGTTGCGGGGTCATTGTCGATATTGGGTAGTACTGCCATGAAGCAAGCCGCGGCGACTTCTGGTTCCGAGTTCCGTCGTTTTGGATAGAGATCATGGCGATTACAAAGATGAGAATGCTAAGTGCATTCAAGAGTGCTTTAATGCTCTTGAGGACTCAAAATACGTGGACTGAAGACCCCAATCAAACCGCCCAAGCGTGGGCGCCTATGAGCTTTTTCTGTTTATGCTATCAATTAGTATCGGAAGCTCAAAGAGTAAAGCAAGTTGTAGAGCATTCGTGTCATGGAATCGAACAATGCGAGTCTGAGCGACTTCGGGTGGTGGAGTGCAACGCGCCAAAGAAGGGAGCGGCGCACGTGTCGGAGGTCTAACCGCTTTCGGAACGTACACCTGGAGTTTCTGGAACTCGACACTTGAGCTTCGGGACTCGCAAGTGCACAGCTCACCAACCCTCGATTTCGCGCTACGATCAATCCTTCGTGGGGGACCTCTTGACCGCCCAACATGTGGAAGCCATCCGTACTACTCGCCGCTGCGCTGGCGCTCCCGACACAGGCCCTCTACTTCTACATGGATGGCGCTTCCCTGAAGTGCTTCTACGAGGAATTGCCCAAGGACACGCTGGTTGTTGGTAGGACACACCCGATTTCCCTGGTCCCTCCATAGTGCCGGGCTAGCAGAGAGACAAAAGGACCTGTGACTGACGATACCAGGCCACTACCACGCCGAAGTCTGGGACGAGCAGACCAAGAACTTCCACGACAAGCCCGATGTTGGCGTCTTCGTTACCGTCGAGGAGACATTCGACGATAACCACCGCATCGTTGCGCAACGAGGCTCTGCCCAGGGTCGCTTTACCTTTAGCGCTGCCGACAGTGGACAGCACAGGATCTGCGTGGCCCCTCAGAACGTTCCTGGTGGAGGCGGTTGGCTGAGCGCTGGTACAACTGGCAACGTTAGGTTTAACCTGGACATGGCGATTGGCGAGACGAGCAGGATCGAGAGTACCGACAAGGAGAAGGTCGAGACGCTGGTGCAGAAGGTCAGGGACTTGAACTCGCGGCTGCAGGATGTCAGGAGAGAACAGGTCTTCCAGAGAGTACGTCCAAACGGAGAGCCTATTGGCGCGGACTGCACGTGTGACAGCAGGCTAACATGAATACAGGAACGCGAGGCCGAATTCCGTGACCAGTCCGAACACACAAACTCCCGCGTCGTGCGCTGGACACTGATCCAGCTCGTCATTCTCGCCGTTACTTGCGTCTGGCAATTGTCGCATTTGCGCTCCTTCTTCATCAAGCAGAAGCTTACTTAGAATCTTCCGCAAGGCACCACATTACATGCGCGCGGTGGTATTGGGCGAGACAGGCAAGGAAAACTCATGCGATACTGGGTCGGTAACACGATTGTATTGTACGGCAGGACACGGCGTTTGAAGAAAGGATTGTTGGGGTTAGCGTTGGATATTTGAATCAAGTAGGCAGGAGTCACATCCTATGTCGATGTTGTAGTGGCCTGGTTCTCGCATCGGAGACTGGGCATAGCTGTCTTTTTCAGGAATCCGAGTGTTATACTCGAGGACAATTGAGCAAGTACCTTCAAGATATGTCTTGTATACTGGGTTTTGGTACATCAGTAGTGATGCCTAAATGCATTCGGTGAGATCAATTGATTGAGCACTAGTAGTCTATCAATTGAGCAAATGGCATATTGCCAGGCAAAAGGCGTACTTTGTAGGGGGTGTGAATATGGAGGGATTACTGGTTACCACTGGCAAAAGCCCCTTTTACTGAGCCTACTAGCATACTCACAAAAAGTTCACATGACATTTTAATGACAGCGACTACTTTCACGGAAAGACGCACTGTTGCATCCAACAGAACGCTACTAATATGCCCTGCCATTGTCGCAAATATGGTTTTGCAGAGGACTCGCGTGCTCCAGTGAATTGACATAACTTACAGCAGTTGTAAACGCCTCTCTTTCCAATCCGCTTCATATATCATATACTTTACCTTGAACAATACATCCCCTTGGTGGTCTTTAAGAACCTCAGCGGGTATGCCACTTTTCAATGCCCGTGACGTTGAAAAAAATGTTTCTTCAAATCTCGTCATGTAGCATTTACCTCATCAATGTCTCAGATCTTTTTCCTTTGTGCTTTCCTCAGTGTTGCACATGACGTAGACTCATTCCTGTGTCAAATCCTCATTATCCCCGCTGGGTATTTTGCCTTTTCTCAGTGAGAAAAAGGGAAAGGGCTCGGCTTTGGGTACTCTTGTGGACCCAATTTCCGTTTCTTTGGGTCGAAAACCAGTTTGTGCAAGGGCTGTGTTTTGGAAACAAAAAAAAAAGATGTAGGTAACTTTATAGCAGCGCTGAATGCATTTGCTTCGAGAAGGAATCTGAGCTTTGATTGCGATGGCGACCTAGACAGCAAACTGTGTGAAGTCCAGGGATCGGGGGATTAGTCCATACGTACTTTATACTTGGTATTTAGGATCAAGAGAAGACCCTATGTAAGTCAGTCACATATTTGCAAGCTGGATTAAAGGAAGCGTTTTGCTCGAAGACAACGCGTATGAATGATTGTTATTCAAAGCGATAGTGTGTCATGACTTTTGTTCATATCGCATGCAACAATTTTGCTTGTCACTACATCTTACTGCTTTTGCTTAATAGTCTACTTGAGTAGTTAGCAATTCGAATAGTCGAGGCTGTAGATATCTTGAGTTGATGAGCTTTGCATTGAGCTCCTTAATATAGATTTCTAGAGCTTTCGCTCTTGTTGAACGCGTACTAGCGGAACGATGATTGCTATATGCGGTAAGTGATCGTCAGTTCATAGTCGCGATACATGTCTGAAATACTTTCCATGTGACAAATTCCATACTTTTCTACGAGAACATCTGAGGAATAGAGGGTTGAACTTCCCTCGCAAACTTTGCTCCATATGAGTAATCTTGCGAGATTTCTCCAAACTCCGATACGAACCCTCCGAACCATTCTAGAAAAAGAACGAAATCTTCATATCGATATCCACGAATGCAGAGTCAGGTACAAATGCAGTTAAGTTTGTATATAGTATGAACTATCGATTTTTCTAGAAGCAACTTGATGTACATGTACGAGCCCCTCAACAAAAACTCGATGCATCGAGTTTCAAAAATAGAAGCCTTCTTTTTTAAACTACTCTCTCGTGATTGGCAGGAACGCACTACCGCAACGGCCTGCACACCGAAAAAAGGCGAGTGTGGGGGCCATAATCGTCCGTTAGCTTACTACATACATATCACCAAACGCCCTGAATACGGTACATACGCGACTACGCGACGTCGTAAATACGATGTTTCTATCGTATTTAGGAAATATTAGAATATTGACAATCGCTCGCTATCTGGTAGAATGTGGGTTCTCACACACAGATACACGAGTCAGTCCCGTATGTATGTAAGCAGTAGTGGTAGTAAGTACCATAGCATAGCAGCCTCCACTGCGGGATCTAAGCTACTACAGTGTGTGTAGACCATTAGGGTGCTATTGGTAGAAACAAAACGGGTTACCCGAGAAAGAAAAGGCTATAAAAGGGTATGGGGTACTTTTCTGTCAGATCCACCCACGTGGCCCGGCTGAGGCTGAAAATAAGGTACCCACTTGTTTTTACCGATGGATGGGGGGCATCTGACAGCCTCGTTTTTTCTGGTCAGATGGAAATAGTCCGAAGCCGAGGCATTTTTTTTTACTTCTCTTTTTGTGTACACGGACAAAGGAATTAGCTTTTTCTCGCAAACTATGTTTTGAAATGCAAATTGCTCGTATTCAACAAGGTCACGCGCGTATGTTTCAATATGCTAGGATGGAGTATGGTCGAATTCACATATACACCCATGTGATTGTGGATTCTGCAAGTACGATGGAAGAAGCCGCGGAGTCTACCGATAACCCCAAACTCGCCAAGTGTAAGCAATTCATCAGTGTGGAAACAATATCTCGCCGGAAGGCGTGTTTGGCAATGTTCCGAGACCTCGTAATACCATAGTCACGCGTGGCCCCTTGTGAGCTGGGGGGAGGATGGACCATCAACGGTTACCCTGTGGCTGCCATATCGGACATTGGGGTAGGCGCAATCTCGGAAGGGAACAGTTTCCAGCTTCCAGTTTCCAATGCCGGCTTCCAAGCTGACATGCTGCTTACTATGTGGAGCCCCCCGAACTATTGATCAAAGATTAGCGAGGAGGCAAGATCTCACAAAGGGCGAACAGGAAACAATGCTGATGCGCAAAACGGGATGCCATGCACGTGCGCTTCCCTCTCGGATGCGTATCCGTTGTTGGGACCAGACGTTGGCTGGTTGAGGTGAGCTATTGTTACTGCGGCCATCCTTGTAATAATGCATCTCTTGGGCAATAATCTATGGCGCCGAAGCGGGGTGTCCGTCTTTAGAGTTCATTGAACCTTGTACACGCAAGCTGACTACGTGGTAGCTGTCGTGTGTATTCGTTGCATTGCAGGACACGACCCGGCGTTTCAAGGCACGAAGGCCGAGGTGCTTTTGTCAGACTGATTGTATCGTATTGTCAGCGCGCTGGGGGCGGCTGCATGACGCCTATTGCAGGTGGTGCCTCGGAGTTAACGTGGACCCGAAAATGGCCTTGGCAGATTACCTTTCGGCACAACGTCGCTAAGAATACGGCCAAAGTGATGCCGCCGGCCCAGCACGACGGCAATAGACAAGACCAGAAAGAAGCTTTTGCAATGTGTTGAGAAGCCGACAAACGCGCGAAATGCAATCAGTGCCTGGTCATTATAGTCTACAAGTATAGTCGCTGGGCTTCTAACCTTTGCTAGGGCAATGCTGGAGCGGGGTGCGGAGAAGGCGTCCGCGCGTCGATACTGGCGTCGCACAATGCACTCAAGTGAGCTGGATGTTATTGCTGCAAAAAGAAATGAATCGTCTTGGTATTGGGCCCTGAGCAGTGGTTGGGGATAGTGCGCGGAGGGTGGATGACGTTACGGCCGCATTGCGGAATGCCATGGTGAGCCAAAGGGGCTTGGGTTGCAGACGTAGTGTTGCATTTGTGAGAGTTGTCCCCGAAGCCCAATCACGCAACATTGGCTGGCAAAACTCCGGGTTGACCCCTACCCTGGCCATGGTCTTGAAAAAAATTTGACCAGCCCAACGACATGATTGCATGACCGACGCCTAGCTGTTTGGAATAGAAAAAGAAATGTCAAGGGTTATGTCAATAATGATTGCAGTTTGTCTATGCAGTATGTCGCGGCAGCGGCTTGGGCAGATGGGTAGAAGTGAGGCAGAAACACGCGATCCGGCGTCATGATCGGCAGACGAGCCACTGTAGAGAGCAGGTGGAGCGGCAGGAAACTTGGACAAAATCAAGTTGATGCAGGGTCTCATCATCCCACACCCGCGGATTGGCGGGCAGATGAGCTAAGGATGATGGCGCCCGCGTAACCGTTGACGATCTATGACTGCGTCCCGAGGCCTTTGAGACATGATGTGCACCCTCGATATGCCCTGCGCTGTCCCGTCAGGCCACTGGGCGTGCAACAAGAGGGACAGATGTGCATGCAATAAAAGTGTGGCTTTGCGAAGAAAAAAATAGAAAAGCAAAGCAAAGCAAAACAACTATGCGGCCCTCGTACGGGCTCTGTTGCAGATGGGCGTCTTCGGACGGAAATGGTGACGAGGGCCTCGGAGAATGATGTCATGGCTGATGGTAAGCGAGCGACTAATGCTCATGCAATGCGACGGAGGTAGGAGCAGAGTACGAGCTACTGCGAAAATCGCATGCTTGTCTCCCCATTTGTGAGTAAGAGTGTAGGCTTTACGAGTAGGGCCCTGAAAACTTCACGTGTATTCGGTCCACGGGTTCCGAGGCGTGTGCATCGTGCCTCGGTGGCCGTGCAGTAGGCTGGAGATGTGGCTAGTGGCTTCCATGGACGAATCGAAGGCCCAGATGCTCGGAGAGCCCGGGGTTGCAGCAGTGTGGCAGCGTCCGTGCATACGATAGGGCTGCACTGCCACATGGAATGCAATGGACCCTGCATACTGTCCCAACCGATCTTGTCCGTTCTGGTCCGTCCATGCGATGCCACGTCGGCTCAGGGCTGCTATGCGACTCGATGGATTGCTTGCAGTGCCCTGCAGACACTGTCCTTCAGCGCACATGGGGGCAGGGAAAGTTCTAGTGAAGACTTTTCCCTGTGTCGTGTGTCCGCTCGTTGGGCCGGCGATCCCGCTCGCATCAGGGATATCATTGCCAGTGCCGAAACAGAAGGCCATGTTGCATGTGCAGATTGGACGACGTCCTGAGCTGATCTCGTAGCCATTTCGCAGCTAGCACATGTGTGTGACTCATCTCATTGGCTGGCGCATCAGGCCCAGTTTCAGCGTCGCATCTGAGAATGATGTGCATCTCCGGTCGCCAGCTGTGTGGTGCGGGAGCCGTTTGGCCACCAGATCCAGCTATCAATAGCAAAAGGAAAATATGGGGTAGGCTATTGACGGATATGTCTCTTGCACATGCGACCACGTGGTCTTTGCGGTCTCTGGTTCTGCGCGGCCCTAGCAGGCCATGAGCTGAGCGCGACATGACAGACAATGACAATTCCACACCCAAACTATCGAATCACCAGCTGTGAGTCACGCAACCGCCCATGTGACCTTGGCCGATGGGGAGCTGGTGTGGCTGGAGCCGTCGTGTACTGGGCATCTGGTCGTCGTCGTCGAGCCCCATGCCATGGTCTGCTGTCGCGTATACCATGGCTCTCGCGTATACCGTGCATCAAAGACGAGGCTGCGCAGGCCGTCCAAAGCCGTTGGGCCAATTACGGCCGTGCGGCTAGAGGGGCAGCCCTGGCAAAAGTCGGCTCTGCAGCATGGCAGCACGCGAGACTATAGTACTATAGTACACTGCTGCTGCTACTACCACTACCACTACCGAGTGCTTACCAAGTCGGCGGTCAGCGACGGTTCGGTTCGCAAGGTATGGCAGCATGCCTGCAAAGATCGCTCGGGTGCACACAGGCGATTGCTCGGTATTTTGGGCGCGGCTCGTGGTCGTTGAGCAGGGCCGCGTCGGCTGCTACCCGAACCCACTCTAAAAAATTCGAATGGTTGAACGTCGAGGGTCCGGCGTTTGCACAGCCTTTCGGCCAGACAGGGCCCGGCCGGGCGTAGTATGCAGGGTGTAGGAGTGGGTGTGTCGATCGCGCCGCCTGGTCTATGTCGGCGTCGGCTAGCGCAAGCCACCCCTGCACACCCTCCTCGATACTTGCGTCATAGGATTAGGTATGAAAGGAAGCGTCTCCTCACCATTCCCAAGCGGTTCAGATTATCGCTCAGCAATCAATTAACAATCACGGGCGCACACCTGTGAAATCTCTTAATTCCGGTATTCCGAGCACTGCCGGCCCAGACACTGCACCACTGTATTCCACCCTCTTCTACCCCTAGATCACCTCATCAAGTCGTCCTTCACTCCAATCGGCGCACCCTCCCGAGTCATCGGCCGACACCCCACTAGTATAAAGCAACTTGCCACCCGCACTGGTCCCTTACTTTTCCTCTTGGTCCAAGATGTTAGCGCTGCCCACACGACGTCAGCATCTGCCAACCATACCGTCACCACCTAGCTCACAGCACCCCTATCAACTGCCACCCCACCCCCAACCCATCTTCGACACGAAGCTCCTCAACGACTACCTCGAGTCGCAGCAGCCCTACGCCACCTGCTTCGACTCTCTACCCAACTCGTACATGACGAGCACATACAACACCAACTTTGCGAACCCGGCCATCCGCATCCAGCAGTCGACGCCCACTCCCCAGCTCTCACAGGGCTTCGCGCAACCGTCCATGCTGTCCACCAGCAACCCCAACTCCGGGCTTGAGTCCTGGACAGGCTATGGTAACCTGCAGACGCAATCGCTCCAGACACCATCGCAGCGCCAGCACCGCGGCCACCAGCGCGCCTCGTCGTCGTCCTCAATAGGCTCCAGTGCCTCGCAGTACCAGCCACTCAGCCAGCCCACAGGTTATCAGTACGTCGCTCACTCCGAGACTGCACCCTCGCCCGCGTCGTCGGGTGCGTCGGTATATTTAATGCATGACGCTGACAGATATTCAAGGTCGTTCCAGAACCATCTGCCAACACCCACACATACACCAACCCAAGACTCCTTCATGAGCGGCACCAACTTCAACAACTACTCTCACAACACAGTCAACATGGACCACACCATGTCTGCGCACATGTCGATGAAGCAAGCGCTCATGGACCAGAGCGGAGAGGAGGTGCCCGACTTTGCTCACTCTGCCGGCCAGTCCGTCTCCAGCTACGGCCACGACTCTCCGGCTACGCCGCACACAGCACAAGAAGACGTGGATCTCAAAATGTCCACAAATGGTGAGCCACTCAGCCGGATAGACGCCTGGCTCTTCGACGAGTTCTGTACTTACAACGACCCAGACATGCGACCCGTCCCCAAGTTTGAGAGGACCTACACAGACATTGCTGCCGACACTGGCTTCTACGAGCCCAGCGCCGCCAGCACATCAATGTCGCAGTCCAAGCCAGCCCAGTCATCGCTGCTGTCACCATACCGCAGCAACACCAACGAGAATGTCCAGCGTGCGCTGCAAGCAGCACAGTTTGCTCGCTCGCAGTCGCCAAGTAGCACTGCCTCGAGGAGTGACTCACCCTTCCGTCGCGGCTCCCCCTACCGCCAGCCCAGCCACACGTTTGCCTCTCCCATGGCCACTGCCATGGCAGCGCGTGAGCAGAACCGCCAGGCTGACGCGGCTTACGCCATGAAGTCGCAGATGTCTGCCGCCGAGGACGCTGAGCCCAAGACCATCTCGCCCAAGGATGCTCTCCTGGACTACAGGGAAGCCGACGAAGAGTCAAAGGTGCCATTGTTCCCGGACAACGGCGCTAGCGAGTACGACGGCCAATACAGCAGTGGCGAACAGTACAGGAACGCCACCCAATCCAATTTCGGCACTCCGTCATCGCAGTCTTATCGCCGCGACAGCTGGAACACTTCACAGTTTTCACCAAACTTCTCGACATCGACTGCTTCGTCACTCCAGCCCTCGGCCAACTTCAACTTTGCCACTCCTTCACTGCAGGGCACCATGCACGGTCTCCCCATGAACGCCACTTCGCAGTACCGGTCAACGCCCAGCAACATGTCGACGGCTGTGGACCAGACTCCTGAGTTCCCAGCACACATGACATCGATGGAGTCGAGCGCAAGCGAAGCAGAGCCCCCGAGCGGCAGCCAGAACAGCGTCATGTCTGATCGCTACATGGCAAAGCCTGCATCGACGACTGCCGAGTCAGGCACATATTCATGCACATACCACGGATGCTCGCAGCGATTTGAGACTCCGCAGAAGCTCCAGAAGCACAAGCGTGAGGGTCATCGAAGCGCCAATCTTAGCACGGCTATGACGTCAGCGGCTATCCTGGAACGCAACTCACAGGCGGGCCCCCACAAGTGTGAGCGCATCAACCCAACGACGGGCAAGCCTTGCAACACCGTCTTCTCGCGGCCCTATGACTTGACGCGTCACGAGGACACGATCCACAACGCCCGCAAGCAAAAGGTGCGATGCGCGCTGTGCGTCGAGGAGAAGACGTTTTCACGCAACGATGCATTGACACGCCACATGCGCGTCGTGCATCCCGAGGTTGACTTTCCTGGCAAGCATCGCAGGCGCGGAGGTAACCATGACTGAGTGCGCTGCGTCGAGAAGCGCGGAGCCGACCGAGCCCCGCGGAGACTGTGCCCTTGCAGCTTCGGGCCTGCACACTCCAGAACAGCCGGGACCGTTCGATTGCATGCCGCTCACCCATCCAACCGGTGAACGTGACGCACAGAATCTTCTGTCTGGCCATGTCGACGGCAAAGATTGGTCCATGGCTGCAGCCGTCGCTGCGCCGCCCCAAAAGCAAGTGAGCCGAGGGCCCTGTCGATTGGCCTTCTCCCTGCAATCGGGCTGCTCGAGACTGCCATAGCCCATTCACAGTTGTCGCTGGCCGCAACTGAACCATCTGGCGCTGCAATTTTTTTCTTCTTCTATCGACTGTACACTATTTCCTTAGTCGCTTCTTGTTTTTTTCTGATTCCGACGTTACGGTCATGAGTTTTGCAGCGACCAGCAAGCGGGCGCATGGTACGATGATACGATTGAAAAAGATGCTTGTACATGACGCGAAAAAAAGGGATGAGTTCAGTTAGACGGCGTTGCTTTGGTTTCTTATCGAATCTGGGATTAGATTTCAATGTCTCCTTGATTCCACCTGCGAGAGCAGTGCTAATACGATGTACAACACTTTTTGAGTTTTTCACAAATTGTTTCCGAGCTTGCGACAACACTGTACCATGACTGGGCTATGAGAGAAACAAACAGCTGTAGTATAGGGCAAAACGAAGCTAGCAAAGAGAGATACCCCGCAAAATTTAGTTTATGGAATCAAGAAATACTGCTTTAGTCGATAGCGTGCCTGTGCTTTGACATGAGGTGATGTGAGGTATGCTGCTGAAGACCGACTAACGATGGTGGTGTCACTTGTACCACTAACCAGGGAAACCCCAAGAAGAGCCTGTAGGACCGGCGACTCCGGGGCAGAGGAAAGGACTCAACAGACAATGCATGAATGGCGCTTTGTTTCAACACTGGACTGGCACACACACACTCACACACACTCACACACACTCACACACACTCACAAAGACTAAGCGCACGAGCTACCGCCATCTAGCACACGCAAAGCTGAAAACTACATCGACGCCATGACATCTAGATCTAAGGCCGACTGTCTTTTTCCCCCACGTAATTAAATCTAGTAGTAGTAGTCTGCACCTACACTCGTCTACGCAGACCGAGCAACCGCGGAAATCCATGGCTCTGGCTCTGGGTTTGCGCGGGTGTGTGGCTGCACATGGCTGCACAGCCCAAAAAGCAAAAAAGGAAAAAAAAAAGGACTGGTTACATATTTTGCGCTAACTAAGGCTCTCTCTCTCTCTCTCTCTCTTTTTGCTTGCTGCATAACGACCTACCTACCTGTCAGCCGCTTGCTTGCTTGGTGCGTGCGTGCGTGCGTGCGTGTGTCTGGGGCAGTCTAGACAAAAGGTTCTGGGCCTTGTTTGTACTGTATAGATCCCCGATCTCTTGCCAACCCCGTCTAGACCACATGTGTACCTCACATGTTGGGCGCAGCAGCAGTAGTAGCAGTAGCAAAGCAAGCTGAAAGGAAGAAAGGAGAGAAGAAAGATAGTTTTGACGTGCATGCATGCATGCGATGCATCAGTGTGTGTATGGCTGTGTGTGCGTGTGAGTGTGAAGGGCGATGCGCATCTGGAACGAACCTCGCAAAAAGCCGATTCCTGATGCCGAAAGTGCCGTGCGCGCTAGTCTGGGGTTTGTATGTATGGTGTGTCTGTGTGTGCTGCTGAGTGCGAACATGTATGTGCGTACGTTAGGTTACGTATACCTAGAACGGCCATGTGCAGTCTGGCTGAACATCGGGTATATTTTGATTTTTTTTGTCGGGGGGCTTGTTTTGAGTGAAGGGGTTGCTGCAGGGAGAGAGACAGAGAGAGAGAGCAAGACAGGAGAATATTCGGGGTTCTAGAAGGTCTTGGGTTGCATGTATGTGTGTGTTTCGTATCGTATCGTATGTCTGTATGCGACGAATCGAGACGAGAAATCCGAAGCGGACAAACTAGTACTAGGATTATTGGTGTCTAAGCAAGCATTATAACAAAAGTTTTTTTTTTCCACATCCTGACTTTGCATCTCAACGCTCTGTAATAATCCTTGTTCCTAAGAATTTTTTTCACCACCCCCTTTTTTTTCTCTATGTTCTGTCTTGGACAGGGCAGGGTTGGTTCGGTGATGGCGAAGGATGCAAGAAATGCCAATGCCAATGCCGCCGCCGCGTTGCGTGGATGCCGAGGGAAGAGGCACCATGACACTTCCACCCCCCCTCCTCCTCGCAACGCAAGACGGAACACCTTCTCATTCGGAGAATGAACGCGTGGAAAGGGGAATAGATGCGAGTTACGTAGTGGGGAACTTTTGACTATGTACATGACATTGCATTGTTTGTAATAAAGTGAAAGGAGCTTTCTTTTTACTACTTAGTAATACCGCATATAGTACATGTCACCGACGATGCCGTGTCGTGGACATATTTCCAATGTAGATGGGTATTGATATCATAGAAAGCCCCAATTTTTAATAATAGGAAAGAGCGGAATATGGTTTTTTCTTGGCTTTACGCTTCAAGTGGGTTTTGCCTATCAACGGGGCCCACATGTGCATACCCACCTACATGCAAGTGCAAGCTGTCATTATCATGTCGTTGCCTCGTCTCGTCTTGTCTCGTCTCGGCTCGCTGTGGGAATTTTCCGCCGCCGATATGCAGGTCCAACCTCCTAGCCTTCTCTCTCCCTCTCCCTCTCCCTCTCCCTCTGTCCGTATGTCTCGGTCGGTGGAAATTGGCCGTCCGCCCGCCGGCATCCAACCGATCCGGACTTCCTGCTTCTGGCAGGTCGACGGGCCACACGCACACAGGGCCTTGCACACGTACTATAGACGCAGGCTGCGAGCGACGGCGCCAAGAGGCATAATATCGGGGCCCGGGTCAGACGGGGAGTGGGGGAGTGCTGGAGTGAACGAATCGGGGAAGGGGGGAGGGGGAAGGAAACAAAGGAGGGGGGTTAGCTGATTCGGGATGCTGGTCACAGGGTCAAACTGGCAATGCAACTGGGTACCGCCGAGGGCTATTACGGTAGTGGTAGGGAAGCGTGTGGTGTGAACAACGTATGTGGACTGTCTGTTGCGTCATTTAGGGCTGAAAGGGAGGAGGGGTCTGGAGATCGCGGTGGGGTGAGTTATCGATTGCAACGGTTTGTTTGGCTTACTCTTGACACGCACGGCGGATCCCTTCCCTTCCCTCCCCCGACAAGGAAAATCACAAAACAAACTTTGCATTTCCGTAAACTTTAAAAACGAAAAGGAAAGAAAGAGAGGAAAAAAAAAGTTTAGGGGTGACGGAGACGCCGCGAAACGTATGGTAAGGTTCGGGCAGGGTCTTGGGGGGGACGTGGTGTGTGGGTGTGGGTTGTGCAAAGATTGGTGTAGGGCATCCTGGGGGAAGATAGGCAGGCAGGGAAGAGGGATGTTGTTTTCCGAGGAACTACCCTATACGCAGGTAGGTTCATTGGCATCATCATTCATCGTTTGGGTTCCGTATAGGGCAGCGACCTGCGAGATAGGGTTTCGCATCGTCGTGCAGTCTATACGGGATGACCTTAGTATTAAGCACAAGGGTCCCATAGACACCAGTTGGAAAAGCCGCCGATGCACATGAGAAGGGGCCATGAATCAAGGCTTGTTTTTCTTTTCTTCTGCTCGTTTTGCTTTTCCAACTGGCCTACGCGCTTCTTACGTGGGCAAGTTGAAACGCCTATGACGAATAGCCCCCGTTGTTCCTGCCCGCGCGGGCGGATCCTCGTTCGTTCGCTTGTCTGCTCCCCCATAGCAATAATAGCGTGCACAAAGTTATCATTACTGTTTCGGAGGACAGGCTCCCGAGACTACGCAAGAGCCTAATCCTTCACGTTGCCCAATCACCCGTGTGAAGTGATAACCCGGGTTTTGTGATGCTCAGCGCTAGATGACGCGCGCGCATGCACCCACGACGTGTGAGCCGGACTTCCGCGGCGCGGGAAAAAAAAAAGACCTCCCTTCTTTTTGGTTTGCCCAGGTGCTTGCTCTTGCTTGTTCCCGGTTAGGTGGAGCCCAATGACTCGATGCGAGATTAAGCGCGGCGGGTATCTGCCATCTATGACGGGAAGAGGGGAGCAGACGTCAACGTACAAAACGTATGCTTGCATTATTACGCATGTGCATGTTGGGAAGAGAAGGGGTGTGGAGTCGCGGTATGCGGTTGGCCGACCTCGCTACGGACAGCCTTGCGTCAGGGTCCGCATGCCTTGATTTGTGGCTTGTTTCTTTTCGAGGGGGAGACCCTGAGAATTGATCCTCGTGTTCGGTGACTGGTGGGAATAACTATGTGCACTCCAGGCATCTTTGTCCAAGGATATATTTATCTGAGAATGAGCGGATACGGAAGTGGTCCCGTTGTGGCTCTCCCAGTAGGGAAAAGTGGAGATGTAGCTGGAGTATCAGTAGACGACTAGGAGAGCTGTGACATGTCCTATTTTGAGGTGTCCGGTATGTACACCAGAAGTGGCGTAGTCTTCAATATATTCAATACTTGGAGATCTGCGTTGCGCACAAAAGTCGACGGGATAATCTATCTCTTTTTGTTTGCAATTTAAATATAGTCATAGATGCTGTGTTAGCAACCTTGTGCACCAGTACAATAAGAAAATGCATCTTTGTAGTGAAGACATGTAAAGAAACACGACATAATTCATGAGCCCGATAGGCGGCAGGAGTTCGTCAGATTCATAGATATTTCCAACTAGTGACACCTCATCTTCTCTTTTCGCTAGGCATAAAATCATAGGAGTATGATGTACACTGTGGCAGCGATGGGTTATCGGAGCACACAATAAGACAGAGGATAGGCTGAGACCCACAACCGGTAGTCGACTGAGGTTTGAATAATTGGGAACTGGTGGTGATAGCTTTTCGGATCGTAGTTGGTTGATTTTCTTATGCTACGATAGATAATTGCTATGTACCTAGTCTAAGTTTAATCACGTGATAACTACCACATCACAATATTTAAATCAAAATCGTTTCTCGTTAGCTGGAACACGATGAGTTCAGAATATACGCTTCCAAAAGATCGCGATGGCGATTTTCCTTGAGTGTTGCAATCTAGAAAGAATCAGCAGTGGGAACTACCTTGACCGATATGGAACATCAAATCAATATCAATGCATAGAATAACAACTCATCGTAACCAATCATCGATCATAGTTTTCAATAAACTCATTCACGCTCGAATTTTGGCTATTCTTGACGTTGTGGCGCATGTCAAAGATCAAAGTGAGGTGAAGGTGAGCCATTTAGCTCTTGTCGCTCATCCCTCCTTCCACAAACTTGCGCCAAAATAAGCACGTTTTGCCACATACAGTATAGCTAGCCGTTGCGGCGGCTCTCATAAGTTCCATTCATTTCCTCTAGATGTCTCGTTGCTTTATTACTGCTCTCAAGCTGCACAAGCGCCCCCAACACTCCAACTGACCAACGGTCACGAGAGATACTCAACCACTGGCATCTCTGCCATTGACGATTGGCTGATACCAGAGTTCTCTGTACTTACATCGACCACGAAAAGATACCATGGCCGTCCATCCCAAGCACCCTGGCCTCGAGGTTGTCGTCACGGTTCACGATTCGCCCCTCAAGGAGTACGATAACGATGACGATGACGAGAACTTGTCCCCCGACGAGATAATCAAATACATTGAAGCTAAATCAGGCGCCCGGTTCGCTGTGAAAGTCAGGTTCAAGCGTCCGTTTCCTACTCAACATGATGTCATGATGCATCTTGTCATTGACGGCAAGTCCATGTTTACGGGACATTGCATACGGAAAGATCTCTATAGCAAAGGGATGAGTAAGAGTACTGCTGAATGGAAGCGAAATGGAAAGTGGGTCGAGCAGAAATTCTGCTTTGCCAAATTGGATATTGGTAACTATTGAAACCAAGACAACTGCTTCCTTGCATCGGCTGCTGACACACAGTTGCAGTGGAAGAAGCTCACAGGCCACTTCCTAATGTCATGGCTTTGAGGAACGCTCTTAGTAAGAAGGGTTGTATCACCCTTTCGTTGCAATACATTGAGATTGAGAAAAAGCCAACGGCTACTGAACATTCGTCACGTCGCAAACTCTCACGATTGGAAGACATCCCAGAGAAAGCGCTGAAAGGAGATGCACTATCGCACCAGGCAATGTACGTATATCGACACAGGAATAATCAATTGACACAGCTGATCGAATTCAAAGTTTAACTAAGCCACGAAAATTGCACAAGAAGCCAAAGTTTTTCAACTATAACTTGGTAGATACAAAGCCATTCGCAACCTTTCATTTCAAATACCGCTCTCTTGGTAAGTGGCAATCTTATCACTATCAATGCACGTATTGACGTGACTGTCCAACCAGCGAGTGTGAAAGCGCTTCGACTTATTCCAGGCGATGAAACCATACCAGTTCCGTTGGAGGAAAGACCAGAAGCGGAGTTGAATCCAGAGGAGCTGAGGGAGCTAGTACGACGCCTGAGACAGGTATGTGTGTGTAGATATCACTCAATGAAAGTACTAACCCAGTGTTAGCGAGAACCGGAAAGCAACCTTGTCAAACAGGAGACAGCGACTAAGCACCATATCAAGGGCGAGAGTTTCACAAACGACGATGACGATGGAGAAGTGGCTATACTCGAGTCCCGCCCATGCAAGCGTCGACGAGTTGATCCAGAGGTCATTGTGATTGATTGAAGCGGTCCTATCGGTCCCCATCCGTAATGCCGTCATGAGGCAACACCGGTTCTGATGCACCGTTTCATCCTCGAAGAATCGCCAAGATAAATGGCCTTGTATGAGGGGTTTCCAGCGCAGATGTTTGCTGGGCCATGTAGTTATGTTCAAGTTTTGATGAACTTGAGATTCGGTAGTCTTTAACGACGCACAAAGACACTTCCATAGTCGACACATGTAGCTAATCATGAACCCTCTTTGTACACTCAAATCTTCATGTATAATTTGGATTGATGTTATTATTGAAAGTGCCTCTTATCACTTGCGCCACAGCCTTATAAGGTTCGTGCCTTCTACCTTTACCTGCTCCAGCATTCTACTCCACTTTACCTCAAGACTGGTGTACGTCTCTTACCTTGCCCGTCACGGTCGTTATTTAAGTACCTTCAACCCGCCCTTCGAGACTTGATCTTCTACTCTCCACTAACTCTTCTACTTATACCACATCCGCTACAGTTTCCACTCCAACATCCACTTCAATATCAGTTTTCCCGGTTGCCAAAGGCGAGGATGCTGCTTGAACACAGCGCGAGAGAAGGAAGGAGTGACACTACAAAATCTTTGCATCATCACTTGGTGATTGGGTCCATGTGACTCTGCTCCAATCTCTCGACCCTATCACAGCGCTAAGAATACAAATGCCCCGCAAACCCTTTTTCCATATAGCAAATTAGTACATGGTATGGACATGTGGAATGGATCAAACCAATAAACGAACGATGATTAGGGTCCATGTGTATATACAGTGTTTCGGGCCTCTGCGTACCACGGTTCCTGATCATGTGTGTAAAATGAAGCCACCGAAACGTCGCATATAAGGTATGTAGCTCTTATACGCTGTCTACCATTTTTATCCTCGCCACTTTGAAACACCTCTGCCCATACCGCCGACACGATGACTGCCATTCCGACAACAGAGTCGAGAGCCGCCGACAAAGAGTTCCCGATACCATTTTCCCACTTCATAACACAAGCTATCTTTTCCGCGCTGGTGACTTCGGTTACCACACAACTCCAGATATCAGGGGCCCAGTTTAAATACACACAGGGCGAGACTCCGGAGTTTATGCTGGGGGTCGCAGTTTTTGTAGTCATGGCACTCTTCAGCACAGTCTTTCATTTCATTACAGTTGATAAGTTTCTTTCTCGCGACGACGGACTATATGCAGCAGACAAGACCATACAGACCATCATTCTGGGCCTCACTTACCACTTTGTCACCGACATCGGCAAACTGATTTACTATTCCGGGTTTACACCGAGACAGCACCTGGCTGTAAACTTTTGTCTCACCTTCGTTATTGTATCAGAAATAGAGTTCTGCTATGCCAAAGAGATATGGAGGGATTCCCAAGAGGTCAGCAAGTACTACAGAAACAGCAACCAGGATTGTAAGAACAGCAAAAAGAACAACGCGGCTAGCAACAAAGACCCTGGGACCAATAACAAAGATTCCACCACAGCCAGCATCACACCTACCCACGTCCCCCCCTACACTCGCGATCCATTCTTCCATGGTTACTGGATTCCTCCACAAGGCTCAGATCATCCGTTTTCAAGCAGGGCCATTTTACGCCTATTCTTTGGCCAGTGGTTGCTCTTCGTGATCATCAACGGACTGCTGAATGTTGCCGTCAAGCGTGTGGTGGATCCTAGCTGGGATGGCCTAAAGGACATTTGGTTGACACTCGTTGGTGCGAACGTGCTGTTTACAACAGGAAATTTCTGGCAGTTGCTGTTGAACCTGCTGCTGCTGAGGGTGGTGAGGCAGGCAAATCATGTGGTGATTGGGGTGGCAATTCGTTTCGTCATATGGTACATGGAGATAATTGAAGAAGCCCAGAGACGAGGCTATGTTTTGATCAAGAAAGATTCTTTGCGTCTAACGAGATGATTGGGCCGGCTTTTCCCGGGCTTTTTAGGATAGCTTCAAAAGGGAGACAATTATGTTTAGTGAGTCGTTTGACATTTTGGGAAACTTCTTGTCTCCTATTTTCAGTAAGCAGATCCTTCTTCCCAGACTCCATTGATTTTGTAACTACAAGTAATACCAAACAGCTATCACGGCAACGAAAAAAAATAAACAACTCCCATTTGAAACCTCTTCATTAATACATGTGCCTTCTAATATTTAGTTACCGATTGCGGGTCAAAGCGCGTTCCCTATGTTGCTTTAGATATGGTTCGTAATCCGTCATGGCAGTAACCATTGAATTTCGGGTGTTGTGCCGCCGCCGCCGAGGAGTGAAATGGCATTGTAGGAGGAGATGGGAAGATTGTCTAAGCCGGCAGCGATAAGACATTCAAGCTAGAAGGTACATACCACACCTTCCCAAGCTGCTGAGTGTATCGCCCAGTGAAATCTACTTCGTCCACGTCTTTGGTGTCCAATTTGTGAACTCGATCGGTGATAGGCACTCGTCCCATTTGTGCCATCCACCGGCTGTCGCATTTGCCCACTGATAACGCGTTCGTGAGTCAAGATTGACCATGGGTTCGTTCGAAATCATTCCTCTTTCTCATCGGATGTGGCGGGCGAAACGCCCCGACCCGACGGTAGTGTTGGTCTAGAAAATGCAGTTAGCTTGAAAGCCATACCAAGCATCTACAGTGGTGATACCAGGCTGAGAAACCAGACTAGCAATCAGAACACGAATCCCGACTGGGGATACGGGTGGAACCCAAGGTCTTTAGGGTCCATCTTGTGATTATATTGTCTAAGTGTGGATGAATGTCGAAAGAATGGCACAACCCATAGTCGGCGTTCGCATTGGGTCGAAGAATCTGGGAAGGGTCAGTAAGAGTCAAGTAGGTGTAGATGACTTCTGGATTGGCCTACGAGTGGAAGAATAAGAGCAGGTTAGATTTTATCGAATAGTTGATGATGCGAATACTCTGAAAGGCGAGTGGAAGAATGACATAGGTTGATGGTATGCGTGGAAGAAAGTTGTGCGTAGAAAATGGACGTGAGGAGAAAAGGAGGATTCGTGCATCGCAGGCCGTTGTTAACTGGTGCACAGCTCTCGCCGTTCCTACTTCCCAGGGTATTGTTGTGGCTTCCGAGCTGCTCTTGCGTTTGGGCAGTGACAATTCCGCGCCATAGCTGTTACCCTCTAAAGCATCGCACCGACACTTCCATTAGCAGAGTGTGTTGGCAGGGAGAGGGAGGCTGATGGATGTTAGAGGCATGTTATCTGGCGTGACACAATGACTCGACACTGCGCTGACACACTCTGCCACCACCATGTTGCCCTGTGGAGCATTTGGAATCAGACGAACCATTGGCATGTGCGTAATACGTGAAACAAGCTTTGTGGAAATGAAAAGTACTTGTTTGGTATTTCCTACCCGATCATTTGCTTTTCATAGTGTTCGCCTAATATGTGCAACAATGAAATGAGACTCATCAAACGCTAATAGACAAGTATTCACAACCATGCAACACAACATACATGAATAGTTTTGGTGACTCTCAACCAAGTCAATTGTACCCTTTTTCTTTTGGACCGATCATTATACTCAAGCCTTGGACTTCTTAGCCTTCTTCGGCTTTGCGGCAGCCTTCTTCTCCTCGACTTCCTCGACAATTGTCTCGGGCTTGGTCGCTTCCTTCTTAGACCTCTTGCTCTTTGGTGTAACCTCGGAGACAGTCTCTTCAGTGACGGCAGCGGCTTCAAGTGCAACGTCAGACTTGCGCTTCTTGGCCTTGGTCTTCTTGTCAGCAACCGGCTCGGTCACGACGGGCGCCTCTTCAGCAACACCGTTGGGCTCGTCTACGTTTGCCTTTGCGGCCTTCTTGCCCTTTTTCGCCTGCACAGGTGATGCAACCTTGGTGGCCTCAGCAGTCTCTGCAGGTTGTGTTTCAGCCTGAGCCTTTGC
Source organism: Exserohilum rostratum (assembly GCA_026367775.1). NCBI lineage: Eukaryota > Fungi > Ascomycota > Dothideomycetes > Pleosporales > Pleosporaceae > Exserohilum > Exserohilum rostratum. Next base: position 249,267 of record CP111162.1, read on the forward strand.
TCCTTTCTTGCCTTTCTTGCCCTTTGGTTGCTCTGCCTCAGCAGGAGTGTCAGTTACAAGCTTCTTGGACTCAGCAGGCTGCAGCTTCTTGATGGTAGTGTGTTGAGGAATGCTGTCAACGGTCTTGAGGGTTGGTGCTTCGAACTCGTAGTCGAAGGCTTCCTTCAGCTGCTTAGCCTTGCTTTGTCTCCTCTTGTTCTCGTTCTCGACGCGCTTCTCCCACTGCGAGCGTTCAGCGCCGCGCTCCATCTCAAGACCAGCCTTCTTGTTGCGAGGGTCGACCTTGAATCGCTGGTTTGCACCTTTGAACAGATCGGGGTGTACTTGGTCGTTGGGAATAAGGTGGACCTTGAGGATGTGACCGAAGAGCAGGTAGTTGTTCATGGTTCGCGCAACAATATCGGCAACTTCTTGAGATTGGAACTCGACGAAAGCATAATGCTTGGAGGCACCTGTCTTCTTGTTACGAGACAGGCGGAGCTGAGTGACCTTTCCGAATTGGGAGAAGTACTTCTTCATTTGGGGTTCGTAGAAACCGCGGGGCACGCGACTAATGTAACGGTTAGCACAGGATACGGGAGAGTGGTGCGGGGAAAGTCATACCCAACGTATATGACGCCTGGCTGGTCGGCCTTGGGCGCATCTTGAGCCTGCTTCAGGGCTTTCCGCTGCTTCGCGCTCAGCTTGGGAATCTTCTCGTCCTCATTGAAGTTCTCGTCTTCATCGGCATCGTCCGAGTCGTCGTCGCTGAAGCCAGCAAGCAGGGCAGCTGTCTGGTCGTCTTCGACAACGTCTTCGTCGTCTGAGACGGCAGTTGTCTCAGTGACCTCGACCTCTGGTTCGGGCGCTTCCTGCTTCTTGGCGCCCTTTGCTTTCTTGGCCTTGGTGACTGCGGTGGTCTCTTCTACGATTGCGGGGGCATCCGCGGCCACCTTTGTCTTCTTCGTCTTCTTCGTGGTCTCCTTGGGCGTCTCTGTGACGGTCGTCTCCTCTGCAACCACGGCCTTTGCCTTCTTTGCCTGCTTCTTGGGCTTTTCCTCAACCTCGGGGGCCTCTACCGCCTCTGCAGCGGGTTCAGCGACCTTGGCGGCGGTCTTGTTCTGCTTGCCCTTCTTTGGCTTGACGGGTTCGGCGGCAACGACGGGCGCAGCCTCTTCCTCGTCAATGTCCATGAAGTCGGCGGCTTGCTTGCGCGCCGATTTCCTCGTAGGCGTGGGCTTGGGCTCGCTGGCAGCAACATCGTCCGACTTTCTGGGCTTCTTCGCCTTGGGTGCCGTCTCTGGTGCGCCTGTGCCATGTAAGCCAACAAATTCAAATTTTGTTTATATTTTCTCCTGTCGCAGCCACTTACTCTTGCGCTTCTTTCCCTTGGTGTCGTCGGCGGCCATGGCGTTGGTCAGCTGCAATTCTCTGGACGGTGTGTGGTCGCGACAATTGTTGCGCGCAAAAGTTCGGAGGAGAGCTCGGGCGCGGGAACTTTTTTCGAGGCAGGCGCGCTAGACCCTTGCCAAGCTCCCGTCCCCATAGTTGACCAGCTCACCAGCCGCCCGCTGGTACCTTCACCGTTGCGAATCAAGTGCTTGCTCCATCGTCAGCATAAACTCGATTGTTTGTTGATCCTGTCGCCTACAAACTGCACGTTTCTTCGCCAATCGTCAACCAAAATCTCCGCTATATAGAATCCTGATACCTCCGCCCAATATGGCACCAATCGTCGACATGAGTGACAAGCATGCTTGGGATGACTCTCTGCTCATCAGCTCCTGGGACGAGGCTCTCAATGAATACAAGGTAAAAAAACGCCACTTGCGATGCAGACTTTGGCAAATCCATGGTAATTAACGCGTGCATAGAAGTATCATAGCATCCACCAGTCTGGCAAGAGACTGGAGGACGTTTTGACTGAAGAGGAGCTAAAAGAACTACGAGAGTGGGTGCTTCCCCCGGTCTTGTTCGACACCCCGCTGACGTTACTAGGGATTATGGCGACTTGATGGAGGAAACAGAGGCTGTACCCATGGCAACAGAAACTAATGGCGCCACGGATCAGGACGATGCCGATATGTCGACCGCAGAGATTACTGGAGTTGGTCAGTTGGACCAAAATAGCCTTGGGCACGAAGTACGTGTACATGTTGGATCTGAAACACTCAAGCACCAACCCTGTCTAACTAGAATCAGGAACCAGAACACTCCGAGCAGCAAGGACCTCAGCATGGCCAATCGCCCACACCTAAGGCTGTGCCGGCTCCAGATGCAGCCGAGCCACTCGCAAATGCCATGCCACAAGCGATTCTGGGAACAGGTACGTTGTGGCAACTTTGACAGCCGTTGTTTCCGGCGATTGTGGGGAACTTTTGACAAGTTGACGGCTTGCTGATGGCTTTCTAGTAAAGGATGAGAATCTGAAGAACATGATGATGTCGTGGTACTATGCTGGCTACTACACGGGTTTGCATGCTGGACAGCAGCAAGCGTCCCACGATTCCTCAGCAGCATAAAAGATTTGGAGCATGGCGTCTAACGAGGGCAGTGCGCATGGCATGCGTGGCTGTCCAGTGTGTGGCAATACGACGCCCCAGGCACGTACTGAGGCTTGACAGCCACGCAGCTGAACCAATGCGGGTAAGGATGGTCGTTGCCTCGACCCCTGCGCGCGACTTACCACCAACAAGATGTGCCTCAAAAACACGAACTAAATCGGGCTGCGGCACCACGGCTTACACGGCTTCTCATGCGGCTAAGAGGTTCCCAGCCCCGTCAGTCAGGCATTATGAGTAGTCATGTGCTGGGAGCTATAGGCTTGGTAGTTCTTAGATTACCGAAAGCGAACTACGCAGCGAGAAGCGAGACAGATCTGCGACACCACCGCGACACCCTCGAACCCATCTCCAACGGCTCGAGCATCACCCTGACCCCGCACCCACACTGAACATCGGGCGCATCACCAAAATCCCGCCTTTTCCGCAGTATACCCAGGTTGCCTGTAGCGCCGCGCCGAGCCCAAGGGTTTGGTGTTTCGCCCTGCATGCGGCCGGCGAGCAAACCCTTCGCAACGAACAATTTCATGCGTGGATTTAAGGAATGCACATCCCCAGGCAAACAAGTCGTCTTTTCATACCATCGCATTTGCCTCATAATTCCAGTGCTTCACTTTCTCTTTCCCTTCTTTTATCTGCTTATTATCGTCCGAGCCGGCCCTCGCAGTGCCCTTTCAGTCCTTCAGCCTCTTCTACCGTACATTCTAGTGCTTGCAGCGCAGGTTTACGCTCACTTTTCACGAAACTTTTCCCACACTACGCAACCTAGTCATAATGAAGTACTTTACAGCACTACCTTTGGCGGCTGCCTTGGTCTCCGCTGAGATGCAAGTCATGGAGCTCGCTCCTGCGCCTGCAGCTGAAGCTAAAATTCACCACGTAGGTGCACTTGCATAATTCAGCTCTAAACTATTGCTAATTCATTCTAGGTCGTTGTTGGTGGAGCTAAGCCCGCTGAGGGAGGCATGATGGTGCCTAAGCTCGAATACACTCCCGACACCATCACTGCCGCCGTCGGCGACATGGTTGTATTCCAGTTCATGGCCAAGAACCACACGGTCACCCAGTCGGCCTTCGCAGAGCCCTGCAAGAAGATGGAGGGAGGAATGGACTCGGGCTTCATGCCCAACCCGGAGAGCAAGCCCGGCGTCACGTGGAACATGACGGTTACCACAACCGAGCCACTCTGTAAGGCATCCCACCGGTCATGCCGTATATCGTATAGATTGGCTAACATGAAACAGGGTTCTACTGCAAGCAGAAGATGGGCGAGCACTGCGGCAAGGGCATGGTCTTCTCCATCAACCCTGCAACAACCGGCAACAAGACAATGGCCGACTTCAAGGCCCTGGCCATCAAGCAGAACGGCACAAACCTTATGCAGGGCGGCCTCCAGAACGTTGATCCCGGCGCGGCTGCCGCCCCTTCGACTGTCACTGTCTCAGCAGGAGCCGGTGCTACTCCTCCTCCCGCCGCTGGAGGCATGGCTCCTCCCCCACCACCACCAAGCGTCGCTCAGGGCAACGGCATGGATGGCCAGGGCCAGGCTTGCTCATGCCAATGCCTGTGCGGTGTTTCTTCGTTCCCTCAAAATGCCGCCGTCAACAACTTTGGTGGATATGCCGGCATGATTGCATAGATGGTCAAAACGAGTTTGGTAGAGGTTTAATGGATTGGGGGTCGTGGTGGTTTGGAGGAGCGAGGGAGGATTCTTATGACGGGTTCCGGCGAAGAAAAAGCTTCTGGTTGAGCATTTTTTCCCGGGCTCTTGATACCATTCATCATTTGCTAGGGCGTTCGCATTATACCGTAATCCACATGCTGCGATGTGTTGCCGCGCAGTGGTACTTGTTGTGTTCACGTAAATCTATAAACTTCTCAAGGCTAGATCCAAGAGATTGCTAGACATATATTCTCTCGTCTTTTGTTAAATCGTGACTGTTTGGAAACTTTCTGTGAAGACACCAAAATTTGACTGCAATGGAGAGTGTAGAAGGATTTGTCAGAATTCACGAACTTGGGAAAACAGAAGATTCGTCGTAGGCGCCATGGGTGAAACATCACAGCAAATTGCGAGATTAAAATCCGTTGAATTTCAAGTTATCCAAGCAATAATGTTACCAAAACAAAAGAACCCATACACCGCTCGTGGCTAACCCAAATTTCCCTTTCCCGTTGAAAAACTCCACTTGCTCCAGGACTGTCTAGGGGCTGCATGCTCGTTGTTGTGTTGTTCGCGCTCGCAGCCGGGCTAGCTGCTTATTTCTTGGCGCCTCCAGCGGCCTCAGCCTTCTTTGCCTCCGCTACACACGGAAAGTTAGTATGATGGCGTTAAACCCAGCGGTTATGTTTTTATTGCAGAAAGGCTGCAGAAACCATAAAAATAGCAACATTAAGAGAGAATGAATGGGCCAGAATACATACCAGCAGCCTGCTTAGCGCGCATGATAGCCGCCACGTTCTCCTTGGTGCGCGCGAATTCGGTGCCGGATTGCTACAGCAAGTCATTTTAGTCAGCCCACTGCACCACCTCACCGCTTTTGGCCCTTTCTCTCTACTTCTTCCTCTTTCTTTCTCACGTCTTGCCGATAAAGGGGGCAATACATACCGTGTTCTTGGATTTCTGTGAAAAAGGTGTAAGCGCTTGCGACGATAAACAAAAAAGAATGAAAGAGTTAAAAAAGGGGGGAAGAGGTAAATGGCAGCATGAGAGGAGAGAAACACACCTTTCCTGCCTGTTCCTTGAGGTTCTTTTCCCGAGCCTTGTCACGCTGGTTGCCGCGCGCCATTTTTTTCGGAGTTTGAACTTTTTAAAAAAAGTAAAAAGTGTCTTGAAAGAGGTGTTCGAACTAGAATATCGCAACGGGCTGAACCTTGCGATATATAAGAGGGGAAACTTGGGAGGTGGTTGTTCGCTTTGGGGAATAGAAAGCCAAGTGCAGTCAGCAGCGGCGAAGTGCTGATAAAATAGCGCGAGTTGTTGGGGCAGCGCCAATCAGGCGGGGGGAAGCAATCGGGGCGTGGCTAGATCGAAGCGCCGATCTAGCGATCCCGACACGTGGATCGACATTCACGCTTTCTGTTCTACTTCACGTGTATGTATCTTCGCTTCCTGAATCGTTTCTTGGTGTCGCATACAGATTCTCAGCGATTATTGATATTTTGCGTGTACTTTTTGTTTGTTGCTTCCGAGACTGACAAGCGCAGGCGTGCGGCTTCAATGCTGCGCCCTTGTCAACGAAGTTCAACTTGATATTTCACATACAAAATTCCGTGTATCACTACCGGAGACTTGGAGTTTCAAGATTCTGAGGACACGGGTTGTCGGAATACCGCCACTCGTACCTATTTCTTGGGTGCTATACGCATGTGTAGACTGAGCCTTCACATCTTAATCCACACGCTGTCACATCCGCCCGCCCTTCCATTTTTCTTCATGCAAAACATCCCACCGAAACCTTGGCGTATTCAAGAGAATTGCTAGAGAAGCTACATATGTGCGCCTACTATCCTTGGTGCCGCCAAAGCGACATAGTCTCCGCGGAAGGCTTCGGGTTGTCTTGGCAAGCAGGTAGACATACCATGGCAAACCATCAAAGTCGGTTACCGACCCCAGAATATGGACCACACACTACATTGACGGGCATGAATCCGATCTTCCCGTTCGGTTCTCTGGATCTGCAGACATGTTTGGATATCCATTTTATTCCAGGATAAATTAGCAATATGGGACAGTACGGGTATATTGCTTCGCATCACACTAGCCCTCATCATGCGCCGTCACGTTGAGGGTGTCTCTTGTCACTAATGTATAAATTCTTTGATCAGCGTTCCCAGTGGTGCCCCACCACGCTCCTTCAGCCTTCTAGATTTCACTTACTCACTGCCGATACCATGGCTCCTACAACCGCTCTTCTCCTGTCGCTTCTCGCAGGCCAAACATGCGCCCATACATTCATTTGGGTACTGTTCACGTCTGACACCGCGTAGTTGTTCTAACACCCCTAGGGCGTCTTTGTCAATGGTGTCGACCAAGGAACCTTCAAAGGCATTCGCATCCCCGCCTACAACGGTCAAAACGGACGCGGAGGCTACAACAACTCTCCAGTCAAGGACCTCAACTCCATCGACATGCGCTGTAACGTCATGGGTGATGTCCAGGCTCACGACACCATCAAAGTGGCTCCAGGAGACAACCTCACTCTGGACTGGCACCACGAGCTTCGCAATGATACCGATGAAGTCATCGCTTTTTCGCACCACGGGCCCTCACTCATTTATATATCGCCTGATCCGCCAAAAGCCAACTCGTTCGTTAAACTCTGGCATGCCGGTAAAATCGAAAGTAACCCGTTCCCGCAGCCAGGCAAATGGAGCACCACGAGCGACATTGCGAAGAAGTTCGGACATATGAACGTGCGAGTGCCTGCAAACCTAAAAGCAGGAAAATACCTGATTCGTGCTGAGATGATAGGTCTGCACGAGGGTGAAGTGAGCTACTTGCAGAATCCTAGGCGAGGGGCTCAATTCTACCCTGATTGTGTGCAGATTGAAGTGACGGGCGATGGAGAAGTGGAATTACCAGAGGGCGTTAGTTTCCCCGGTGCTTATTCCTATGAAGATCCTGGTGTAGTCCACAACGTAAGTTATTATCTTCGCCTAGTATACTTACTCCCCACATCCTAACCATCCATAGATCTACTGCTCCACCGAAACCAGAAAACCAGCAACATCAACCACACCCTGCGTAACCGAATACGTCATCCCAGGCCCTACAGTCTGGTCTGGCGCCTGGCCAGAGACTACAGCCGTCTCGGTGGGGCCCGTCAAGGGCGTTACGACCGCGACGCCGTGGAGCACGTGGATTGGGACCAACAGCGTGGTGACGAGCGCCACGTACACGGATCCAAGGAGCCAGACAATTGTGGGTAGTTCTAAATACACGGCGAGTTGGAGTGAGACGTATGCTTCGCCTACTGCTACGGCACCAAGGTGGTGAGGAAGGCAAGTTGCACTAGTAAGGCACTAGGGTTGCAGTAGGGCGGTTGTCGTTGCGCTACATGTGTGTGGTTCAGACGTGAGATGTAAGGATGAGAAATACATGATTGTTTAAAGAGCCAGCTGGTGATGTCATTGAGGCTTGAATTCTGGTCATGTCATGGCTTAGTGTTTGCTAGGAACTTCCGCTAAGTAGCCGGTGCAGTCCCGCATACACCTTCGCTCGCGTACTGTAAGAAAGAAACATGAGTTGAAAAAACATCGCATTCACAACTCCACAATTCTAAGCCTTTTCACAACATACACATGAATTCTCAACAGACATCTTCCCGAAGCTGAATCCTGCTCGTTTTATCATAGATTCTTTCCTAGCTTCTATGCTTTAAGAAAACTAAGCACAGTAGCACATGCAATCCCCACCCTCAAGCTTAAATGAAGTATACAGCTTAGCGTTTATGCACTAAAATCACACATTAGTTCTTATTACCACTATCATCATTGCATGTATTCTACACTTACATTGCTGCTGCATCCGATATTACAGGCCGATCGCTCTTGATCAGTACATGGGACCTATCATTAGTGTCAGCAAAAGCGATCGTTCATGTTTATATATATATATGGGATTTAGGATGGATGAAGACGTACCTCGCCGCCCTCAGCTGCGACACACGCATATTGATTGTACGCAGCGGCGAAGTTTGTGAAGGGAAGGACAAGGAGTAGGAGAGTGGCGAAAGTGGGATACTGCATCGTGAAGATATTCCAGAAGGCTTTTGATTTGGAACAGACTTGTTAAAGACAAGGGAAAGGAAGGAGCTTGTAGTGTAGTGTAACGATGGGTGTAGGATAGAAGACAAGATGCAGTGACATTTATATGCTGAGAGGTCGAAGTCAAATAAGACGAAGTTTTTTGCTTAAGCTATACAGCGGTGAGTGCATCGAAACAACTAATCCATCTATTTCTCACAATAGTGCATTTAGTTCATTTAAGAAATAAATTGAATACAGTAAGGTTTAGGCTTGTTGCAGTAAAAGGCTTAGATAAGCACTAGAAAGATGTTGATCTTTTGTGGGGTTCAGAGGTATTGTGATTTAGCTATGCCATCGCAGTTATGGAATAGACAGTTATGAGCTATAGGAATCTTGCAGACGGGTTATTGTGTATCGTTCATCTGAAATACATGTTTACGTAGAAAGGATCTTCCATCCTAACCACACATGTATCACCTCATCTCATCTTACACCCAAGCCTCCCACGGCCCTACTCCACAATGCCCAGAATCTTGAATAAATTACTGAGTAGCATGTATTACGGGGTTGAGCGCTGTATATAACAAGCGCTAGGAGCTAATCACGGGGACTTAGCTGTCGATCGCAATTGTGTGCAATCTATTAATTCACCGGCATCATGATTGGTTTGCTGGTTTCGAGATAGGCTTATATTTAGACCATAGAATCTCGCGGTACTTACTCTCTTTGCGTAATTTTCTAGATACCAAATGCAACAACCAAAAATGCAAGCTAGTAGCATTCAATGAATTGGGAGAGCAGGAGAACCAGAAGCACATGGGTTTTCGCGTCATTCGAATTCCTCATCAATTGAATTATCACTGTATTCATCCCCTCCCCTCAACCCTTTTTGTTGGCAACCACTACGTACAAACACTTGGTATAGGAATTTAAGAACTTCATTTATCGCTAATAGTTCAATACAAAATTGCACACTGGGAACAAATCGCTCCTCCTTTTTGCGATCGAAAGAATGATTGCCCCAAGAGCTTTGACCATCTTATCCAGTACCAGATACTGCAAGCTTCATCAAATGGTCCATGAAAGTTTGCAGACTGACATCATCAGTGAAGATAGTCTGGGCTGTCTGTGCGACACCACCGTAGGTTCCAGTAGTGTGCGTTGTCGATGGGTTGAGCTTGCTGAGTAGGAAACGGGCTTGTGAGCCACCAGCGTCACAGACAATGAAACGAGGCAGCGGGAAGCGGTCCTGAATGAGCTCCTTGGCATCCTCCTTTGGCGCTTCCAAGAGTTCCCTGAAGTTCTCATAACCCTCTTGCTCTTGGTATCCAGCCTTCCTCCATTCTGCCATAGTCTCGCCGTGGAAAATGAGAATGTGGAAGAAAGTGTCGAGCAACAAGACAGTCTCGTTTTGAATTGAGCTTGAGTCGAGGAGCACGGGCTGACCGCCTTCGTGGTCGAAGCCGTAGCTGTCCAATGTTGGCTGAATCATGATGAGGGAGTTGCTGACATCCTCGTGGTTCAAGACGTGGCGGTAGAAGGCGGTTTCGTCGGGAGAGTTGTTGAAGACTTGCAAGAACTGCGAACGACGGAGATGGAACATGAACTGCGGGTATAGCGTAAAGTTCTTTTCGAGCCTGGATATAAAATTAGCAATGATTTTGAGTAAATGGAATTTCGCCGATTTTCTTGCAATTCAATGCAGTGCTTCGGAAAAACGGAGAAGCAATATTCATACCTGAACGAAGAAGGATCGTCCTTCCTGTACTCAGCGAAGCGAGCGCATAGTCGGATCAGCATGCGATCTACCCATCGCAAGACATCTGGACCGTCATCGACCTCGGCCTTGAAGACCGCTATCCTCGACATGAGTACTGCAGCGGCTTCTTGATCGAACGATTGGGCGATTGCGGGATCGCCAGAGGGACCACTCAGCGGTCGAGCAACAGTGGTGACTATGAAACATTAGCAATCGTATTCGGCCTCGCAAAATTTTTGACATACCTCTGAGGTGGAATTGGCCAGATGAGTGCTGGTAGTGTGTAAGGAACTGAACCAAAGCCTGCTGTTGCCCTGACTGCATCTGGCTCGGGCCTCCCTGACCGGCAATCTCGAAGTAGATACCGTACGAAGACTGAGGGTCAATACCACACATCTTCCACGCGCAAGTATTTCCGATACCGCACTCGGTCTCGCCAACGGAAACAGATTTCTTGTTCAGCGAGATAGCATGACCAATGAGACCAGTAAGCTTCAATTCTTTTGTCGTGAGTACCTCGAGGTTGGCGTTGAAACCCATCAGGAGGTTGTCGTCGGCATCCTTGTTGAAAACTCGTGCAAAAGATTGCTTGTACATGGACGAGGTGAAGCTGTCCGTCAAGATCATGTGTCCACCCGTCGAGTTCGCCAGACCCCGCATCTCAAGGAGACCGACCTGATCGAGACATCCTGCGAAGATGTCGACAATATGGCCATTGTGCGAAACACGCTTTGCAAGTCCCTCGTAGAATTTGAGTGCCTTCTTGTAGTATTTGATGTTGTCGCGGTCGATGTCGTGGTGCGATCGGATCGGTTCACGTAGCTCGGGGCCGACCACCATACCAGGTCCCTCAGTTGCTGGGCCACCACTGAACAGCATGATGCGAGCACCCTGGTTCACGAATTGTGTCTCCAAAAGTCCAGCGGCGACACTGAGCGCCACACCGGTACACCTCAGGGGACGCTTGTCGTTTGCGACGGGCCAGGGATCTCGCTGAAGGGACTCGAGGGCGTTGGTCAATTGGAATTCGCACTGCGAGACGGGGAGGATGAAGCGCGAGCTGGCACCTGCGGGGGGCGCCATGGGAGGTCGACCAGGCTGCTGCGGAACACCCGGTCGCATGGGCATCTGGCTGAGGCCAAGCATCTCGTGAACCTGCTTGGAAGAGTAGTCCTTGCTACCACGGAAAACATACGACTTGGCGCATTCGGTGTAGCCCAACTCGTGCACTTGGGCCTAGAATTGTTAGCCAATCCTCCATATGGTCAGATTGACCCTACTCACCATGGTACCGTATGTAATGAGTCCAACCATAGCGTATGCTGGGAGCAAGCTCAGGCTCATGATGATGGAGTCCTTGAGAGCCTTCAAGCTGTCCTCCTCCTGGCACGTGTCCACGACGAAGAGAAAGATGGGAGGGTTTGCTGCCGTGTTGGGGATACGGTACTCGATCGTGGTGCTGGCTGCGTGCAGCTCTGGGGGTATTTGCTGCTCGGAAATGTCCTTGTAGTGGGGTGGAAGAGGGTTGCGGCTAAGGCAGAAGGGACATATCCAAACACGGGCGCGCATGTCAATTTGACTGTTGAATAGTCAGTCATAGTATAGCTTGAGGGATTGGATACCGTCGTACCAGAATGGGTTGAGGACGGCCCTGCATGGTGCCCGACAGACAACGGGCTGATATTGGAGCAGCGGCGTGTCGGTCTTCTCCTTCAGAGGTGTGTAGAGAGCGCCAATGGGAACAACGAGGCGAGAGGCTTCCTGTGCAGAGAATCAGCATCTCACATCATGGTGTTGCCGCGACTCTCAATGCCGACATGAGCGGTCACCTACCATGCGCGAGCTGGGAAACGTGTTCCAACTGAGGCGGAGACCATCTCTGTCCTCGATCTCACTCCACTGGTCCTTGAGCGCCTCAAAGTCGGCCATGGTGGGCGGTTCTGAAGCTATTTGCTAAGTCCGAAAGGGTTGTCTGGTGGTATCGTGGTGGTGCAAGGTTGCTGTTGGCGGCGGAACGGAGGGCACCCACGATGGACGATGGGCCTTAGTGGGGCGGTGGGAAATGGGTCCGTCTGCGAGGATAGGAGTACAGATGGCGTGGGGGCTGCGCAGAGGTGATATAAACGGTGCTCCTCGTAGGCAACAACTGCACAATGTTGCAACGTCTCCAGAGGTCCCAGCAGCGGTCGAGCTATGCGTGGATACCACAGTTGACGATGCGGCCAGATGTTCTTGCCCTAGCGCGCCCACTTGGGCTTAGCGCACGGCCGCCGCCTTCAAAACCGCGGATTTTCCTCGCTTGTGCCTTCTTTTCTCTTCACCATCGCCAGCTTCACAAATACTACGTAACGGCAGACTCTCAGTTCTTCTATGAACGAGTCTGTTTTCGCGCTGCGCGTAGAAGAGATTCAGGCCCATGGCTGGGCGCCCGATCTGGAAAACTCGTTCCGAGTATACTGATAGGTTGGGAATCAGCAGAGGTCACATACAACCGCGTTCAATTCGTGCTGCAAACGAAAGAGCACGGAGAAGTCATCTTGATCAATTTGTGCACCCGTCTCAAGGGCATTGGCAACGCGCTTTCACCGCGCAGCCCAATGGCACGTGACTGTATTGTCGTGACATCACACTCAACATTCCTTGCGGTCACGCGCTTCGAGTTGCCAACTTCATCCTGGACAGGTCATGGTGCGCCGCGGATGCATAACCAACTACTACTGCGCAATCGCATTATTCGGATTCATATACGGTTGATTACCGTCACGTGGGACCATACACAACTCAACGCTGCCATGTTGTCGCATTGTGATCGATCCTGCGCTGCTCGGGTTTGGGCAGTGCTGTTCGGTACACCAAGAGACTGACAGCTTTCTTTTGTCATCTTATATACTCAGATGTCGTCGACGTCGTCGTTCATAGTGTCGCAAGTAGACAAAAGAGAAGTACGCGTCACGCGGCCCGCTCGTATTCACGACCATACTATGGTTAGGCAGGCCAATAAGGTGTAGATCGCTGACGCCAGCATCATGCAAAACCGCGGAATGCGACACCGAGTACAGCAAATTTAGATGCACATGCGAATTTATACGCTAGAGCCAGTGTATCTCCCCATTTAGATAGCAGTGGAGATGGAATCAGAATCCACAACGTGAAAAGGTTGGTCCTGATACGAGGCTGTACCTGCAGGTGTGTTTTGTCAGCTCCCGCTAATATCGCGATGTGGAGTTCAATGTCCAGAACAAGAACAAGACTACGACGATCCAAGATGGGCATCGTCCGGGGTAAGCATTATCAGTTTCTTGTTTGGTATCTCTTGTTTAGTGATTCTTATTTGGTATTAAGCTTTTTGGCCATGGCCATTCGCCTGCATGCTTCACTCTTGGTCACTTCCTCGATATGCCTTCAGTCCATCTCACCATCATCACTGCCATCGTGCTGAGTTTCACCTTGGTCTATATCATCTGCTCAGTATCTGCGCGCGACCCCACATCCATCTTCTTTGACGCCAGCAAAGCATATACCCCACGATACTCTGCTTTCCGATCCCAACAAGCTAGAGCCTACGTTTCGGCCTACAACTCCACGCTAAGCCTTGATTACAGCACAGATAAACACATTGGAAAGAAGATATGTATTGGTATACCCTCTGTCGCACGCCAGGGTCCCCAATACCTGCCCGGAGCCGTGGGCTCTTTGCTAAACGGCTTGACAGTACGCGAGAGAGAAGACATCTATCTCATGGTATTCATCCCGCATTCGGATCCTACCACCCATCCGGCATACGGAGAGCCATGGTTATCCAAGCTGACCGATCGAGTCCTCACTTACGAAGAACTGGACGCCGAAGATATGAAGCACGTTCGTACAATGGAGACCAAAGGAGGCATGTTTGAAGAGAAAGGGCTATACGATTATTCATATCTCCTTTCGAAATGCGCTGAGCGCAATACACCCTACATTGCAATGCTCGAAGACGACGTCCTCGCCATGGACGGATGGTACCATCGCACTGTCGATGCACTGCGAGACGCTGAAGAGCAATCTGCACAACATGGGAAGACTTTACTATATCTTCGCCTGTTCTACACTGAAGCATATCTGGGATGGAACTCCGAAGATTGGAAAACATACCTCTTCTACTCGCTCTGTTTCGCCGCCATGCCTGCAGCTGTCTTCTCTTTCTTGCGTGCTACTCCGCTTTCCAGAACACTTCCGGCGCGTTTCAACAAACACAAATGGCTAGCAGAGGCACGCTATGGATACAGCTACCGTCAATTGGTGATGGTAGTAGGGTTCTACATTCTCATGGCAGCAACAATACTCCTATTCTTCGCTCTCGGACGAATGACTGTCCTGCCACTCCCCACTGGCGTCCACGAGATGCCTAGATTTGGGTGCTGCAGCCAAGCCTTTGTATTTCCTCGGCAGAAAGCCCTCGACTTGGTTTCATATTTTGCAGAAACTAAGACGGGCTATGTAGACACTCTAACAGAACGCTATGCCGATAAAAGAGGCGAGTTGAGGTATGCTGTCACGCCAAGCGTGTTCCAGCACGTAGGCAGGACGAGTAGTAAGATGGGTGTAGATGGTCCGATCTTCAAGCAGAAAACATGGAGCTTTGGGTTTGAAGAATACGATGCAGATGAGTTGAGAAGAGAGCATGAGGCTGTGAAGTCGTGGTCGGATGGAATGGAGGAAGTTCGATAGATAAATTCGCTATCTGTATCTAAGCACTGCCTAGCATTTCTTGAATTGCTATCATTAAAACAAAATTTTATATACAATTGTTGAGGCCTTGAACCTAAGAAAATGGAGGTTTAATTAGCCAAAACCGTCCTCACGTGATCAGCCTAAGCAATGTTGCTTAGTGTCGAAGTCGTAAACAGGCGTCTTAACGGGACTAATGGCCCATTTCCTGATATCCCTCTCATTGTTTTCTCAACACAAAAACCTGGTGTAATGCTGAATTCTGGTGGGTACCAGTCGCTTACCCCGCACGAGGCTTGAAGATGGCGAAGAGGCTGAGCAGCCTTGTTTCCTCGTAAAGTTTGAGCGCAGAAAAGAGCCAAGTTTTCCTTCTGGGGTGAATTGCTAGTGTACAAAGAACCTATCACCTACTCATCACGCACCATTACGTTGGTTGTCACATACGTCTTTCATCATCCTGAATGCCAAGACTGCCAAGCATTCGAACTACATTTTCTATAATGAACACTGTTTGCGCAACGGATACATTTTTCCACGCCAGGTATACCAAAACTTCACATAATGTGTTTCGTGAGTCGTTTGATGCACCACTCCAGCATCCAAGCTTTTCATCGATGAATAACGTCCACTCTCAACTGCATCGGATTTAGGCAGCCAAAGCGTGAGAAAGGGCTTTCAGATGTTTACAGACATGAGCTATGGAACATTGGAGGAAGCTGGGCCAAGCCGATACAATTACCAACCCCTCAACGAAGACAACTACGAAATCAGATTGGTAACTCTACTGCCCTCGACAGACCCCCTTAGTGAAGTCATTTGCAATCTCACAATTGCACGACTGGTTGAAGGCGAAATACCTCCATACGAAACCCTTTCTTATGTTTGGGGTTCGACGGAATCACCATGCAAACTCCGAGTATCGTCGCAAAGCAATGAATGCATTGAGATCACCAGGAATCTCGCACAGGTTTTGCCATATCTGCGGGATAAATCGGAACCAAGAGTCCTTTGGATAGATGCTATTGCCATAAATCAGCAGGACATTGCAGAAAGAAGTAGCCAGGTTCGACGCATGGCTGATATATACACTATGGCAGAAAGAGTAGTTGTTTGGCTGGGTGAAGATGACGTCGATAGCAAGACAGTCATGGAGATCTGCACGGACCTCAACGAGAAGGTTGAAATTCCTCCCGGTAGCTTCTTGAAGATAAGCCCTCGGACGAATGATCCCCAAGAAGCCCACTGGAGTGACTTACGAACACCTCTCCCGTATGATCAAACGACTTGCCAAGCGATAGCAAACTTCCTACGAAGGCCGTGGTTTCACCGACTTTGGATATGGCAAGAAATTGGACTTGCAAACCCGAAAGCGGTGGTGCTTTGTGGCTCTGATACCATGCCTTGGAGATCTCTAGTGGTTTTGCTAACTTGCATTGCTTTCAAACACCTTCCAATCGAGTCTGCAAGATCAGCCAGAGACTTGGGTATGCTGTCACAGAATGCCTACAACCTAGCACATAATAGACGTAACCGGGTGCTCGCAAATTTGCTCCATGGCATGCAATCCGCCCACTGTGCCGATCCTCGAGATCGCGTGTACGGTATACTTGGGTTATCGCGCCGAACTAATACACCCGTAGTCGTGGACCTGGATTATAATAAATCGGTAGCTGAGGTGTATCGGGATTTCGCAGTATCAGTAGCGACACACACGGGGAGTCTAGCATTACTTGCCTTGTGCAGGTGGGATGAAGATTTGGATGACTGGCCGTCTTGGGTACCCCGCCTGAATAAGCCGATGGCTACAGAGAGCGGTTTACTTGCGAATTCTATCGGAAATGCTGAATGTCTCGTGGAATTTCCGAATGATGGCACAATGAGAGCGACAGGGATGCGTATCGACCATGTAGCCACGTTCAACACCGACACCACACCCAACGAATCCATCATCACCAAGGTCTCCCGCTGGATGAAGATGTTGGATATGGAATCACTATACGTAGATGGAAGGCCAATGCTTGAAGCATATTGCCGCGTCTTGTGTACTGGCTACATGTCTGACATAAGCGAGCCGGCGAATCCAGTGTGGCCAGATATAGAGTCATCAATGGAAATTCTCAGGGAGATGGCCCGCCTCGGAAACAAGGCCCATCCCGATAATTCTGAATACTACGAGCAAGCGGTCCGAAGCACGTTTTGGCGGAGAGCCTATCACTCCTGCAAAGGGAGGAACTTTTTCACAACCTCTCGAGGCCACATTGGCATTGGCCCTCTGGGAATGCGCCAAGGAGACCAGATATGCAGCCTCTTGGGCCTCAAACTAGACTTGGTTATACGTCCGCTACAAAACGGGCGGTTCAAAATCATCGGGCAATGCTACGTTGCTGGAATGGCTAATGGTGAAGCACTTCTGGGACCTTTACCAGCCCATTATCGCCAGATCATAGTGCAATACCCAGCATCAATATCTAATTATTGGACGTTCCTGAATACAGAAACAGGAAAGGTTGAAATAGAAGATCCGAGGCTGGGTCCAGAGTTGCCGGCGGGCTGGCGACGGGTAAAGCATGATTTGGATCATGTTGAAACGAAATTTGCTCATGACAGTGATTCGGAGAAATCAACAAAGTTTGATCCGAGGTTATCGAAATCGGAATTAATCAGACGAGGAGTGCCTCTAGAAGATATTGAGTTTGTGTAGTTCAGGGACTAAATCACATTATGCATTATTGCTCGTGTTTATCATGTCGAGAATATGAAAAAGAGATGATCAGTCTCATGATGGGCTGATTGGGGTGTGGGTTATGTAGAGGTGTAGTTTAGTAGGGGTTCGTCTTTCGGGCATAGCCACTGGTACAACCTAAGTGAGCCTCTTCCTAACTCCGCCTTTCCCAACTGATCCGCATGAAGTCGAGAATTTCACAAAAATGCAGCAGCAATGTGTTTATAAGTAAGATTAGGATTGCGTTATCTATGTGGGTTGTCGAAAGTACTTGTATCGGACCCGAAATCCCAAATTGAAGCGAGCGCGTTCCTCCTGAACTACAGTCCAAGGGTGATTGCGTCTTTGTAAATGTTAGTTCCTCGATTAGAACACCGTGTGGATAGCCATGGAAGCCATACCTATTCGCCGAGGCACTATGAAGGAGTTAGTTTTGGACATATGAACCTTGGAGTTGAGCAAAAACTTACGCTGCGGCTGGCAGGGCAGGTTTGACGGTTGCAGCACATCTGACCAGGGCTACAGATGGAGCCAACAGGAACACACTGGCGGGCCTCAAGACCAGCGTCTGCTGCGGGGAGGGCAGCAACGAGGGCGGCGGAGAAGGCGACGATGATGGCGAGGAACTTCATTTTGAAAGTTGAGAGTTGGAGAGTGGATTTGAAGAGAGTTGAGTAGATGTGATCGAAGGATTGATGAGCTGAGTTGTTGAATGATGAGTTTTATTTTCTGCGGGAAACCTTCCATCCTTTATATCTTGTAGATATGACTGTCCTTCACTTTACTAATCTCTCTGTTCAAGATGTCCAAGACACTATCCTCGGCATGTGACGGAGATGTTGTTTCCGTGCGCCCATACTCGTGTCCAAGACAGCACTAACCGGTCCTGCCTCTGTCCGATTTCACATCACCATCCACATTGCCTCCCTCTGTATCCCTTGCTTCTCCTGTTGGACCCTCGCTTCGGTGCGAATACCATGCTGATCTTCCCCACAATTAGCCTTTCGGTTGGCGTCATCCGGGGAATTACCAAGTTAGGCAGTAGCGGTCAGCACCCTGAGGCTACACGGCACTGTTAACCGTATTAGCTCCACCAATAAGCACCGAAGAGATCAGAATATCAGACCATGGTATTCTCGTAGTAAATTGCCTACCAATCATAGCCTTGGACCCTTGACTGCAGACCTGGAAGTAGCTACGCGAGGGACATGTTATCCCTTGATAGGGTGGCCTTTTGTCGCGTATTCCCGTAATAGCACAGCAATATACAGTACTACAGCGGTAAGTTTTGTGAAATCTGGATCAGATTTGCCACACAGCCAGCATCAGGAGAGAATTTGAATACGATAATAATAATCTATCAGCTTATCGTATGATTGAATGAATAGAAAACCCCCTTAACATATTTTGAAGCTGATTGGATCAAAGGCAGCGCTCAGCCTGATCAGGGGTGGCTGAGTCAGACCTCGGCTGAGCTCGGTCTTTACAAAACTTATCGCTGTAGTACTGTACGAAGCACGGCTGGTGTTATAATGTGTTCCCTTTGATATCTACGATCTTCTTAGGGTTTCTCGATCTGCACATTGAACCTCTCATATTAATCTTCTGATAAGACAACTCGCATGGCTGCACATGACTAAGGTGCTTGATAGTAATAGAACATACGAAGTTCTAAAACATGAGTTGCTATTACTGGTAAGGCCTCACTTGCAACGATACGACAATCTGTTGCATACCAAGGGCTCTACATTGGAGTCACGTTGCATAAACCTGACATTATTGTATCAGGCAAGGAATGTCCTGCTTGGCTCCCTAACTAAAACACAATCTCGGTGCCTAGATATCAAAGCCTCGTCTTGGCTATCATTTCAACGTGGAATATGACTCGGTTTGGTGTTCAATAATCTCTCAGAGAATGTTGACATATGCCGCGCTGAGTGAAATTCATGTATGGCTCCAAGACTTCGATCGTTCTCCGCAAATGACACAGCCACTTCCATAGTCGCGTCTCCGTGTTCTACGGAACGCCGGAGATAGAAATACGAGAGTGCACGACCAACAAGTACATCCGACTAGGATAAATTGTTCATTATTCTCGATCGAAGTTATCCAAGATCTCCATGACTGCGACCCACTTAACATCGTATTCTTAATATACATGTCAAAGCAAAGTCACCGCCAGTATCATATTGATGCAGTGATCATGCGACACTCGTGTGTGTTGGTCAAAGTACAACAGAGCAACCGTTAAGTGAGAGCGAGGTTTTTTAGTCCCTTCGGAAGTCGGAATTACTAAAACCGAGATGGCCAAGCTGTTGAGATGTTGAGCTACAGATTTACGCAGAAACATATACTACTATGCTGATCTCTCGCCTTAATAGGTAACAGTGGGCCGAAAGTTCCGAGCGATTTGAATCGTTAATCTTACATCTATACACACTAGAATTTCTTAGTTTAGAACGACACTATAATGCTGATATTCAGTCTTACTCATTACTGGATTTAGCAAGTCCAGGCCCTGGGATTTCTTACATCCGACCCTCCTAGCTCACGTGCCAACAAAGGGGTCCTTCGCCAAGATACCCCGAAATGTCTCCGCAATCGATCTTGCTCACTGCAACATCCGCGCAATTCTTTCTTTCTTTCTAGTGCTTTAGATCAACACTGAGATACTTCTAGTGGATTTCCTAGCTTTTTCGTCCGAGGACCCCTTTTGCGTAGTGGTAGTGCAGCATCTTGTGTTGTATTGGCAAACGTTGATTACGATTATGACTGCGCACTCCTTTCTATGCTTACCGCCGGAGTGCATTACGCTAAATCTGTTAATGTACCTCGAAATAGAATTTCTTTGGAAGTAACATCTATACACAAGTCGGTGCACAATCATGGTTAATGCAAGTGCTCTTCTTGCATATCAGTCGGGCTAAGCATCAGGAACAACTACGAGGCGCGCTCTTACACTCCTAGTAAGATTAGCGTGACTAGAATTGACACAGCCGCAAGCGGTTGCGCGTACAGACGGAACTCTCCTTCTAGGCGTATAAACTACTTTCTTGCTAGTGTAGATCACAATATTGAGGCTTATTCGGACCAAGACAATTTGATAGTGATATCCCAGCAGTTGGATGGAGTTTAGTAATCATGACTTGGCCTAGACACATTCGTTGATGAAGATGGTCTTGTCGTCTTCTCTTTATAGTTACCATGGTACGGTTCCTATCTTGCCCAGGAAAGACTTGTGCGGTATTTGCATCATTAGCGCTCGGGCAGGACCCAAAAATCCAAGAAGTGTCCGAGAAGAATCACAGTGAAATCCGGGGGTTTGCAGATCTGAGGCCTTCGCCCTATCTGTCAACGTAGTCTAAATGTTGCTCAAACATATGTGTTGCAATGCAGGCATTATAATCATCTCTCTATCAGTAAAATTTAGATGTTAGGGATTCTATTCAAGTGTTGTCCGCTGAATGGATTGGAAATCAGTGCTGTGCAAGTTGGCCCCTTAGCGTGGTTCTGCTTGAACCTACTACATTTGTTTTGCCTTGGCCTAGAAAGAAATTGCTTTTATTCCAGGTTTTATGTAGAGTATACTATAGAAATTAAGCTTACTACTGTGTCTTCTTTTTAGTGAATTATATGTTTCATGGAAGAATTTGAAAGATACAAGATATGAGGTATTAAACACATGATTCGTTGATCAAAGGTTGAATGTGAGGTGATAAAAGAAGATACATTATCTCTATAACGTAGGTGGGAATGAGACAATTCTGCCTTTTTCTGTAGCGTAGAATTTAGTATCTTGTATTCTATACTCTATTGGTGCTAGTATAAGTATGATAAACTCACATGCTAAGATTGTGAAGACTTACACTAGACTAAAACCGCCCTTTAAATAACAAAAGAGACATCATGAATTGTCTGTCGTTTACTTTACAAATCAGCATCAAAGAGATTTAGTGCGAAGGAATATTTCTCGTAGTTTATTTATAGACCTGACCTTCACAAAATCTAGCCTTGAGAGAAGAATGCTCATGTCTAAGGCCTTGTTATTCCTGCATTTTTGATTTGAAATAAAACATCTAGATGTAATAACCAATAGCATCACAACGTGCAAGAAAAGTATGATGTAAAGAAAGGAGCTGTTCCTATTTCGATAAGCGCTCCTAGACACTCAAACGATGTGACATGGCTGGATGTGTAGAAGTCATAATGTTCCAAAGCATGGTTCTAGCAGCGGCCATAGGGTGCAAATAAAGTTCATGGCCAGTCAAAGTTACTTATTTGCAGAAAAGGCACCACAAATTCGACATGAAAGGCAACCGTAATACTTCAGTAGCTGTCGCATTCATTATTCACGCAGGTATGATGCTCTTATCTGTTCTTTTTCCATTGACTGAATTCGAAACCGACGTCATCTTAGCCAAAGTTGCATAAATGTAGGCATGTCGGAAACATGCAATCGCGATGCTCAGATTCTGATTTGTGGAAGCTTAACTTCGACTGAGCGATATCCGAGGTTGAATAACCAGTAGCCTTGACGAATCCAGCGATTTTCATAATGCAACACCGCAAAAAGAAGGTGGTTGATCGCCGAAGCTAATGCCACTGGTGTTCAACCAGGTTCCCCGCAAAGAAATTAACCGCAGAGGCCGGCACCCGCCAGTGCGGCTGCAAGCGAGCGACTCAAGCATTGAAACTCTACTATATTTGTCTGCCAGTTATTCTCTGCTTGCACCTTTTCAATTGCTATATTTGGAAAGAAATTTACAGGAAAAATGGTCATTGGAACGCAAAATGACGGCCGGTAGGCAGAAAGTGGTGCCGCGCAATCTTTTTTGGGGCAGCGATCTCCAGATCGTCGAACTTAAACCTGTTCCTGGCTCGTATCTGGCCCGATGCCCATACTCTACGGTTGCAACCCTATGATGCCCGCCCAATGAAGGTGCACGTTGGATGGATACAATACGAGTGAGCAGTTCGCGTGAACTTAAAAGCGGAATTAATTGTCCCGTTGACCGAGTGGGGAACCCTGGCTAAAGCAAGTACAAACTCGACATGTGACGTCGTAAAGAAACTGTATAATAGCAGCATCGAATCTTGATCATTTTTGTCGCTGTATCATTTTCTGGATTAAGAAAAATGGCGACAAAAGTCAAGTGCCGTGGTGTCTCGAGCTTCTTTGCCTTCCTGGCGCTCTCGAATATCGCCGTATCTACTGCTATCGAAAGCCATGTCGCCCAATCCTTGGAATCACGGGCGGCGCCATCAAAGCTCAGCATCGATTCCGCTACACTCACGTCCAAATGGTTTGAAGGATCAGATTTAGTCCAAATCATTGAGATGGTCCTCACCAACCAAGATACTGCGAACTCTTTCACTCAGGGCGACAATCTGACCATCACGGCTACATCAAGCTCCTTCGATGTTGTTCGTCCCGCAGCCATCACCCGGCTGATGGCCGGGCAGCAAATTGTTGCGCAGGTAGGAGTCAAGAACAAAGCCGGAGTCGCCCAGGGAAGTTCGTGCTCAGGGACAATCACTGCGACCTGGGCCAAGACCATGCAAACATCCAAGGCAATTACCGGGGAATGTGGGTTCGGCGACTACACAGCTTCAAAAGCCAGCTTGAACCATCACTGGACCCCAGATTGGTACAACAATGCCAAGTTCGGCATCTTCATCCATTGGGGCGTATATGCTGTGCCGGCCTTTGGCAACAAAGGTGACAAAGAGGACTACGCTGAGTGGTACTGGAAACGCATGACGGAGCCAAATTACAAGTCGCAAACATACCAGTATCATCGAGACACCTATGGAGAGAACTTCAACTACGATAATTTCATTGCGAACTTCACTGGATCAGCGTTCGACGCAGCAGCTTGGGTGGATTTGATTGCAGAAGCTGGGGCGAAGTATATGGTCCCTGTAACGAGTAAGTTTCTACGAAAAATGATGAGGAATGCGCTGATTGTAATTTCAAGAACATCACGAGGGATTCGCGATATTCGATGTTCCAGAATCTACCAGTCTTCGCTCCTCGGTCAAGCTTGGACCCAAGCGTGACTTTCTTGCCGAGCTTATGAGTGCCGCCAAAAAGCTTCATCCCAAAATCAGGAGAGGTAAGGACAACCTGCCAATTAGAGGGCTTTATTGATCAATCACTCTGCAGGCACCTATTTCTCCATGCCTGAATGGTTCAACCCAGCATATGCGCCATATGCGACGGATTGCTGCGGCGGCTTCCCTGGAGGACCACCCAAAAACCCATACACCAACGAAACTATTCCCTACACTGGCTACGTACCGATCAAAGACTACGTGGTTGATCTCCAGCTTCCACAAATGGAGACTCTGGCCTATGACTCCCGTTACGAGACTGAGATCATGTGGTGCGACATAGGCGGCGCCAACAACGCGACAATAATGCTATCTGCCTGGATCAACTGGGCACGTAGCAAAGGCCGCCAGGTCACCTTCAATAACCGCTGTGGTTACGGATCGACTGACCACGGTGATACGAGTGGTGGTGATTTTACAACTCCGGAGTACGTCACGAACGGCAACACAGTTGTCAACAAATGGGAAACCAACCGCGGAATGGACCCCTTTTCCTTTGGATACAACAAAGAGACCCCTGACAGCAGCTACCTCACAGGCAAAGACATTGTGCAGACGCTCGTAGATGTCGTTTCGAAGAACGGGAACTTCCTCCTGGACATTGGGCCCATGGCTAATGGTACTGTTCCCCAGATCATGCAAAAGGGACTCAAAGATGCAGGAAAGTGGATCAAGGAGCGCGGGGAGTCTATATACAGTACTCGCTTTTGGCAGACGACGAGCGGAAAGGGAAACATCAGGTACACCATTAGCGACTCGGCTTTCTACATTCACATCATCAATGCACCTAGCGCTGGCAATTTTGTCATTCCCGACAAAATTCCATTTTTGCAGGGTGATCAGATTGAAGTTCTGGGAGGAAGTAATACTGGTACTGTTGTGCCGGCAACGAAGAACTCGGATGGGTCGGTTACACTCAATTTGAGTGCCGATGTGGTATCGGGAGACCGATATGCTTGGACGTTCAAGGTTGTCTACAAATCTTAGAAGTAGTTTGTAGTGCGAAGAAAAAGCTTTAAAGCTGAGGTGTAAGCATCCCCATAGTCACGTGATAAACTGTTAGTTTTGGCCCTGAGAGAAGACCGTAACTATCGTGGCGTAGCTGAACGCACGTGACTGGTGTCAGCACTAGCATACGGACGCTAACTATTATAGATAACGAAAACTATTTAACCTTTGTGCTAGAAGATTAGTCTTATTACTTATCGTATACCTATCTTTGTACACCTGCTACTTAGGGATTAAAGCCGACACTTTATCTTTCTTCTGTGCTGTGGTATCCCATCGTTACCACATTGCCCTCATCGTCACATAATTCTGATCATGTGACTTGCGACCATGTCAAGTCCCTACACATCCATCGCATACATCACCACTGGACATTGACCGACTTTGCGAGTATGACAGCTGCGCGTGATGCAGATTTGTTGAAGCGGTGTAGGTTAGCTTAAGCGTTGCAGGCGATGACCTCACGCCTCTGAACTCCTACTGCGCTCCGCATGATCACCGAGAGCCTCCTCTGCAAATGTCGCGTGCCCAATGCTCGTGGGCGTCAACCCCTGCATTCATAACTTAGGTGCCGGTAGCCGACCAAGTGATATTGTTCCCGCTCCTTCTCACGTGTTGCTTCACTAAGAGTGGCTTGCCGTCCAATGTACGCCACAGGCAGCCAAGGTGTAGGGAAGCCTTGTCTCAGTGCTCTTGTTGCCCAAGAACATGACCCCACATTCCGCGTCCCCAACGAAACGAGCCACTTTCGCTTCCTCACACAAATGTCACTACGAAACATGGCCACAAGAGATTATGCGTTCTTTTGTATAGGAGTAACTTGCGCCACACATATTCGAGTGGGCTGTGTTGATAGCATGGAGTGAATAGCAGCGTTCTATCGTCAAGGAATCTTTGTCCACGATTGGAAATGGCAATCTTCCGCGTTTGGCTGCCAGATTGATTGTGCATAATCCGGTAGCCTTGTGCAAGATGAACCGGGATGGCTCGACTTGAGAACCACGCTAGCTTGCCGGGAGCGTTGAACTACTCGCAGTGTGAGCCGCAATGCTAATGAGCACAACATGCGACATCATCGGGCTGGGGATATTGCAGACGCGGACGAATAGTCAGGAAACGGTCAAGCGCATGGGGATGGAAATGGACGCAGGATCACCATTGTCCTGAACAAGCCGGATTGAAAAGCTTTTGCAGTCCATGGAGGCGCTACTGTGGAATGTACCGAATGCTGCAGTGGAAGTGTGCACGATACAGCGGACAACTGCCCTCTACGGCAGGTTCTAAGTAGCTGACAGTTTTTTCAAGTTGCCAAGCGCCGAGACGGAATCCTCTAGCTTATTCGTCGACAAGCTTTGGCTGAGAATTACTTAATCTCCGCTCTTGGCTATGCTGATACAAGCAGTTGCAAGGCGACGCGACAGTGGGATAATTGCTTGTTGTGACCGATCGACGCCAGCGCAGCATATCGATTGGCCATGTCTTGTTCACATGCCAAATTTAGCCTAGGCTTAGCGGGACGATCCCTCAAAACGGCGCCCCTGCAATTCCACCCAGCCAGCGCCTCGCACACCACACGACGATCTCACCTTCCAAAAATGGACTAGCGCGCATACTTGTTATACCCCTATCTAACCCAGGTCGTTTAGTATGCGCTGAATGCTCGCAAGGCGGACATTGGCGTGCAGCAGGCTACGGCGAATCATGCGCGTGTCTTGCAGGCAGAGCAAGTAAAATTCACCGTTCATGCAATCAACTGACCTCGGTCCAGAACAACTCGATTGGCTGACACCTGTCAGGCATCCACTATTTTCAACGACGATCGACATATCGACTCGACGAGTTTGCCCGATTGTCATGGACAATGGCAAGAATTTTCTCCTGCTGAGCACAATTGTAGAGTTATTCAGTAGAGATGTAGTTACAATAAAGACCGGGAGATCTGAGTATGCATCGACGATGATCTTTGGCGTCGGGTATCAAATCCTAACGCTTATCACTGTGAAAATCAAAGGCTTAGCCTCTGAAGCCTGCGCCGAGCAAAGCTTGATCGGCAGTCTGAGCTTATCTCCTGCACCCCACGTCAGCAGCCCCAAACGCCGTAACACTACAGGAGCAATCATCTGCCTTGTGCCCAATCACTACTCAGAGCGCGGCTGCCCCCTATACAATTACGCATACACGTGGACTACAAACAGAGAAGGTCAATCGTGCACAACCTGCCAGTGCCACTCTAGTCTACCAAATCCCAAGTACTGATTGTAAAGCGAGTCATCTCGCCGCCAGGTCCACTCCTTGAATCACCGAATCACAATGTTCCGCAGTTTGCTCGCATCCGCCCGCGTTAACCCGAGTAGCAGGGTGCTGCGGAGCACGTCTGAATCCAGCAGGTCATGTTTGAGATGTGGACTCCTCGCTCCTATGACATCTATACTACCTACTGCTATGAGACTAGTACGGTGCTGAGACAGCAATTTAGATTGCTATACCCATATCGGGTTCGATCATTGGATACCAGGCTTATACAATCCGTCACTGAATACTCCTATGGCGTAATTCATCTCTACGTCTGAGTATAAAGCGAAGGTCTTCGCCACGTCTTGTATCCTCATCCGCAGAGCTTCCAAGCATTTGTGGTTCTCCAGCCTGGTCCTGTCTCACTGGTTCATTCACTGCCTTGTTACATTCTTCTGGTCACCGTCCCAATCGAAATTATGCCTTCTTTCGCCGCCCTTACCATGGCGCTGGCCGCGTCCAGCGCCGTCATTGCTAGCCCTGTTCAACTCGAGAAGAGGGATGCTTTCACCATTGCCCAAGTCCAGCGTGGTACCTACCTCAAGGTTGGACCTGAGGCTATGATCAAGGCTTACCGCAAGTACGGCAAGCCTGTTCCTCAGTCTCTCAAGGATGCTGCTGCCAACTTCCGCGCCAACCACTCCGTTGCCACCGAGTCTATCAACGCCGCCAACCCCGGAAGCGTTGCTGCCGTTCCCAGCGACTCCTACGACAGCTCTTACCTGTGCCCTGTCACCGTTGGTGGCACCACTCTGCACCTTGACTTTGACACCGGAAGTGCCGATCTGTAAGTTTGCATTCTAATATATTTGAATATATCACTAACTTCAAATAGCTGGGCTTTCTCTTCCCTCCAGTCCAGCAGCCAGCGTAGCGGCCACGCCTACTACACCGCCAACCCCTCCAAGCAGCTTCAGGGCTACTCATGGAGGATCTCCTACGGCGACGGTTCCGGTGCATCTGGAAAGGTGTACGCTGACAAGGTCACCGTCGGTGGTGTAACCGCTACCTCCCAAGCCGTCGAGGCCGCCACCTCCGTCTCCGCGGAGTTCAGCCAGGACGTTACTGATGGACTTCTCGGTCTTGCCTTCAGCTCCATCAACACGGTCCAGCCCCAGTCGCAGACCACCTTCTTCGACACTGTCCACGACCAGCTCGCCAAGCCCCTTTTCGCCGTCACCCTCAAGTACCACGCTGCCGGTACTTACGACTTCGGCTTCATCGACAGCTCCAAGTACACTGGTGCCATCACCTACGTCAATGCCGACAGCAGCCAGGGTTTCTGGGGTTTCTCTGCTTCCGCCTACAGCGTTGGCAGCAGCACCTCCAGGCGCTCCATCAGCGGTATCCTCGACACTGGTACCACTCTCATCCTCGTCGACGACGCCATCGTCAGCAGCTACTACTCCCAGGTCAGCGGTGCCAAGCTTGACAGCACCCAGGGTGGCTACACCTTCCCTTGCAGCGCTTCTCTCCCCAGCTTCGCCATCACCGTCGGCGGCGTCAAGCAGACCGTTCCCGGAAAGTTCATCAACTACGCTCCTGTTAGCGGCAGCACTTGCTTCGGTGGTATCCAGAGCAACTCTGGTATCGGATTCAACATTTTCGGTGACATTTTCCTCAAGAGCAAGTACATTGTTCACGAGATGAGCGACAACGGCAGCCCCAGGATTGGTTTCGCTCAGCAGGCTGGTGTTTAAGTTTTTTCCGAACGAGACATCGGAATGAGTGATGGAATTTGAGAGACGGCTTTGATGAATCGTTTGGATTTTATACCTCTTCTTCTTCTACTATATATTTTTGATTGGTCTCAGTATAGTGGTGCCAGGCCAGGCGGATTGAATGGAATGTATGACTTTTTTTTGCAACATCTCTGCGCATTTGCTTGTAAAGTGATGTAATGCGTCCTCTAATAATATCGCAGCAGCAAAGGAACTTTGATCATCTCACTTTCTTATTTGCCTCGTTCCTGACTTTGACTTCCAGAAGCTGGAACTCCAAGTGCAAGACGCTATGCTAGTTTCTCAACCCTATTATCAATGGATCCACATGAAATTGCTTCACGTAGTCTAGCGCGTAGTTCTGTAACCCTTCTACAGCCCTAGTGATGTATGCAGGAGGCCTAGTTTGATGCAAAGTTAACAAAAGCTCCTCTTACAACGCTGCCGATACATGTAATGAGACTATCTGTCTATGAGATATTGTCCAGTACGGATGTGTGTAATCCTTGCATGGTCGGCCTCTACAAACTGTTAAACTCAACATCGCGCGACACAAGTGAACCAAAGACAGCTGATTGTGGCAAACATGAGCATTCATACCGCAATTAAATCTCATGTCGATCCACGAAATCCCTGTGCCGCAACTCTCGTGCCGAAATGCCGTTCTGGGGGAAATATCGGCATATGTTGTACTCCCATTTCTAATCGCAGATCGCGACATTATACAGAGCAGTGTTGCACTGCACTGCCACACTTGTCCCACTTTTGCAATTCCGGCCGAGCCACCTGCCTGGCCAGTAAGAACACTCAAGAAAAGTCCGCGGAGTTAAGATGGATTGTAACACCGACTGATTTCGTTAAGTTGATGTCGGAGTAGGTGTACTTCATAATTGATCATTCTCAGTAAATAGTGAATCGCATTCGATGATAGGTCCACAGTAACCCAGCCGAAACGCCGTTGTCGGTAGTAGAAAAAAACACCCTTGCAGGCCCCTTGCACAACTCTGTACTTGCGCCCTCAGTGGTGCGCGTCGCGCCGCATGCGCACTCTCGCCACATACATACATCGCACTAATAAGTTCATTTAAGAAAAATCATTCGGCCAGCACTTCTCCTTTGGCCACAGCGTGGAATCATGGCTTGCGGCGTGGGCCTCGAGCTGCGCTTTGTTCGTGTTTACGATTTCGCGACGGCAGTTTTGGCACTACGCGTACGGCGTGATTAGCCAAAATCTTTGACCTTCGCAGAGAGAAGCGAGAGTAAATTACTTACGATAGAAGTGGGCTTTGGAGGCTTGACGGGTAGGCCGTTGGCCTTGACGGGCGCGCGGGTTCCGGCCTTTTCGGCTTTTCGGTGTTCGCGCTGGATCTTGGGGGATGGGTAAGCGAGATTTCACGGGCAGGATGAGAAGGGGTGCTGGCGTACTCTGTCTTTCTTGGAGATGGGCATTGTTGCGATTTTAAAGGGGGGTGATTATTTAGTAGAATTGTTGTAGGAGGTTGAGAATGACTGGAAGAAAAAAATCGCGGGCGCCTAGAACGTCGGGAAGGGACGTTAGGACTGAAGCTTACTAGGCTTGTTTTTAGGCTTGCATCTGACCCAGGGAGTAGATTGGCTGACTACATGTAGCGTAGTGTCACTATTCGAATTTCCAGAAATGAGCTTCCATATTGTGTTTGGTGGTAGAGGTGATTCCCTGATAGTGGCTTTGTATAGCGTACAAAAAGGTGCCTTTCTTTAGACTCATTTGGCACTTCCATTCCCTCTTCTCGTGCTCTAATACATTCTAGCGCATACATGCAAATAGAGGTATGTTACCCTTAAAACATTATATTCTCGATAAACTCGCGTAGAACGCCTTTACTTTCGGATGCGCTCTTACTCTATTGGGATTAAAGTTGAGTACTTGTAATCCGTCCATACTCGACGCACGCGACAACGCCACGTACGCCTGACCCCTTTCGAACACACGGTTTAGGTCTACCTTTACAAGTGCCAGTGTCTGACCTTGCGCCTTGTGAATACTAAGCGCCCATGCAAGGATCAGGGGAACCTGAGTGCGGGTTGCAAGCTTGTCCACAACCCAACCGTCGTCTTTCCAGGGATCACGGACCCACCTCTCGATAGCCCACTCCTCAGGGCAGCATAGCTCAGTCCGCATCTTGCCATTTGGAAAACGGAAACGTACCACAGGGTAAAGCGGTGCGCGTTCCTCTGGTAGGGTAGTTGGGGTTGTAAAGTGTTTAGTCTTGGAATCACACTCTTCATCGTAGTCTTCGTCGTGCCATGATTCATGGAAAAACGTATGTTGGTTTGCAAAGCCGATGACACGACCCTGAGACCCATTGACAAGGGACCCGTCCAAATTTTTGACAAGCATGACTTGTGCACCTATCTTCAACTCAAGGAGTTGAGGTGCGGGGCAGTTGGATAGGAGCTTCTTGCGGGTATCTAGGTCCTCAATTATTCCACCTTCTTCCGATGTGTACTTGAAAACTCTGCTTTTGAGTTTCTGCATCCGTTTTGCGTTCGCCGAGTCAGCCTCACGACGTAAAGGAAAGAGCTCAGCGGGTTCTAGTCCTTTATCTGTAAATGCAGTAAGGGGTCTACTCAATCTCCGGAAAGTGCTGGTAGTGTTTGGTGAGAGGAAACCTTCCCGAATTTCGTTCAACATACTAGCAAATACTGGGTCCTTTTGTCTGTATATTTGTGTCAGACTGATTGTGTGTTGAATAGCGCTCTTCCATGCATTGGCTTCGAAGCAGAACCTTGGGCTGCCCGTATCCTGTCCCTGCAGTACAGGTGGGAGTTGGAAGAAGTCACCAGTAATAACAAGCTGAATTCCTCCAAATGGTAGGTCGACACCTCGCACGGCGCGCGCGATGATATCAAGCTTGTCGAAGAGTGTGCAATCAACCATGGACACTTCATCAATGATGAGCACCTCGAGCTCCAACCAGCGTTTCCGCTTAAACTTATCATTGACAATGTCTGTGATGAGTTTCATTGTGGGAGCGTTACCAAGTCCGATGCCGGCAAAGCTGTGAAGCGTTCTCCCACCGATGCTAGATGCAGCTAGCCCGGTAGAGGCGGTTACGGCAACACGGTTTTTGCCACGCCCAAGGTACTTGATCGTTAAGCCTTCGATGATTTTTCTCAGAAGAAAAGATTTTCCAGTACCTGCAGGGCCCGTGAAGAAGACACTTTTGCCCTTGTTCAACACCAGATCTAAGACAGTTCGCTGTTCTTCACTCAACCCTTCTTCAAACGACGCCATCTCCTCGTACCTGGGCTCTCCGACGCTCATTTCCGTTCCGACCGAAGACCAAATTGCTCGACATATCTGTGAGTGGAAATCCTTTGCCGGTTTATTGGCAGTAGAGAGCTGCCGAATCGAGGGATGGAATGGCGGCTGTCTCATCCGGTAGGCAGTTGGGCCGACCTTGTTCAACCTTCGGGCATGGGGGACTGCCTCGCAGTGGCTGTCGCGAATTCTTGTGACCGCATATTGCAGTCCGCCTGCTGCAGTTTCTGAGTGGTTTTCATGGAGGGAGGTGGACGGTGATAGGGTTATTGATGCGCCTGGCAACCGTATCTTTGGATATGCCGAGTGGGGGCGTAGCCAACAACGCGTGTGTGTAGCATCAGCAATGATCGCAGTATTTCCCAGTAATGAGGTGCCAATCCGATGAGGGAGTTGCAGGTGCATCTCCAAGTGATGGCATCAGTTGTGTTTCCATCAAGGCCGCGGTTGTTGCTTCCATGTGTCAATGGCAAACACGAGCAACTTGTTTGGTTGAGCGTATCGCAAGGGAGAAGTTGCATCAAGTGCACGTGCCTCTTGGTGACCCATGCACATCTGCTGTCGGGCTATGATACGGACTGCCTAATGCAGCTCAGCTATGATAGTATAACTATGTAGGCGAGGGTCTAGTTATTTTTCTCATTATAAGCGCTGATTCCTTCTGACACTATGCCCAACATCCGCAGCCGGGCAACAGCACGGAAGCATTTGCAGCCGCGACGGACTCACAATCTCGGCGGCTGCTCGACTTGCCGTCGACGCCATATCAAATGCGACCAGACTCGCCCACAATGCTCCGTATGTCGTAATGCCGGTTTGCAATGTGGAGGGTTTCCTTCTCCGATCCGCTGGGCCTCCATGTCCACGGGTCCGCCCGCGCCCAAGTCGACACAAGCACGGCAATCAGCAGCACCCCAAAACACAACTACGCCGCAGAACGCAGAATCGACGCAGTTAAGCCAAAGTCCGTTCCATATTGACCAAATATCTGGGCCTGCACTTACAGCTGGGTAGAGCAGCTTGGCAAAGAAGACTCCGGCGTCCTCCAACAGGAAGGCCAAACGCCAAGACCAACTACTCCACCGCCGCCTAGCTTCTCTCCCGCAAATGTCCCCCTTCTTCCCCACGATACACCCTCTATCGGCACAGAAGTCCCCAGAAATGAACCAGTATGCCCTTCGTCTATGATCTCTACGGCGGATTTACGCCAGATGGAAGATGACGGAGGCTTCGGGACGAGTCAACTTGATCTCTTCAATTATCCGCTGACAAATTCTTTCTCCGATTTGGACTCGTTGCTCGACAGCTCCGTCGGCCTCGAGTGGAATGATCTGTTTGGTCCTACGACGGGATTTCCCGTGCCTGCCTTCCATGATCAACCTTGCCACGACCCGCTTGGTTTTCTGGCTCACGTTGCGAGCCAACCACATAGGTCTAATGATTGGATTGAGTCCGTCGGCCATTCATCCAAACCGGATCATATCCTGGATCAGCAAAATATGAGTTCCATAGCGGCGGTACCAAGCCTACAGCCTGCGCCTGACGCACCAAAGGAACTTGATGATGCGGAAGTTCTGGAAGATGCCAAAGTCCTCCTAAAGCACTTTCGGGATACTGTGATTCCCCAGTTTGCACCGTTACCGATGCACTCAAAGTCCCCATGGGAGCTCCTTAATTGGAGCAATGCCGTGCATACGCTCGCCGACATGACCTTTCTCCAAAGCCCCAATGTCAAGCACGCAAACGTAGCCAATCTTTATGCTATTCTCGGCTGCTCCGCGCATACTATAACCAAAACACAAAGCTATCCTGATACTCTGTCGCACCAAAAGGGAACTCAAATCCTGGAGTATGTCTCAAAACAGGCTAAAAGCCATATGCAGGAGTCCTTGCGATCCGAGACGGCTGGTCCGCAAAAGGCAAAATATAAGGACCAGCTAATGGCTATCTTCAGTCTGATTGCGCTTGCGGTATGTATCCCGCCTTACTTTGTAATCCAGGCTAAATATTGGTAGACGCTGAGCGGCAACTCGGCCGATGCTAGATGCTACCTAATTGATGCGGAGCGGTTACTAAGATTACGAGGATTGGCCAAACGAGAAGTCTCGCGCAGAGCTCGACTGTTGCACCATGTTTACACTTGGCTTAGAATCATTGGCGAAAGCACCTTCATCCTGCATGACCACAACAACTCCAGTATGCAAGCGAAGATTGAGAAGATCATTCAAAACAACATTACCGTTACTAGCGTCTTGCAAACTTCAGAACAGGATGCGGTATTGGCTGACGAGCACCCTCAGCTTGACGATTTTCTCCGAGTCGAGACGCATGGTACCGACAGCGACTCTGATGTTGGCGCATCCAAGGATCAAGAAGCTGGTCTCCGTGACATCCACCTATCAGATCTTCGCCAATGGCCCAAGACACTCTACATGGAGATTTATGGTATTCCAGAAGATTGGCTCAGCTTGGTATCGCAGACGACCAGAGTCGCCAACATTCTCGAATTTCTTGAGCGAACTCCTTTGCAAGCGCCACGAGCCTTTACAGATTCTTTGCAAAGAAAGACAACTCGATTAGAGCACATGATTTGTTCTTTCGCCGCACAGCATGGTGTCTCCAGGGCTCCCTCACCACCAGATGGAAATAATGATGCTTTGCCCAACCCTTCTATGGCCAGTCGAGCTATGTTGAGAGCTATGGGCTCAGCATTAGTGATATTCTTCTATCGGAGAATCCGCAATGTCCACCCTCTGATTTTGCAATCGCACGTTGACGACGTCATCATTGCTCTGGGAAATTTTGATCTCGCTCAAGGTGCTGCCAATACCAAGTCTCCAGGTACACCATGGCCGGCTTTCATTGCCGGATGCGAAGCGCTATCGGCCTCTTCACAGGAATGGTTAATGGAGTGGATGAAGAAGCGTGCCAGTCGTTCTGCTTTCAACGGCTTCACGGCCTCGCAGCAAATCATGCGGGAGGTTTGGGAACAACGCAACGCAACAAGGAGAACATCAGATACCGAAAGCAGCATTTCCAAGAGAGGTCAAATCAATTCCTGGGTTGACGTTCTGCGCGAAAAGAAATTCTGGCTCATGCTATACTAGCTCTTAGTCGACGAAAATACCCGGCTAACCACCACCACGTTATATACAACGCGTAATAGGGCTAAGTACGTAGTAACATCAAATACAATTATATTTAGGAAGTAGTAGTATTCAAAGAGTAGCAATATTCAGATAGTAGTAGTTTGAGGGAGTAGTAGTATTACAGATGTAGCTAATCGCAAGCATCAACAGTGTCTCAGGAGGGTGGTTCTGTCCGATTATTTCGGTTGACCAAGAGACTAGTTGAAATGCTTCTTCAAGCCCAAAATTTATGTCGATACTCCTCAAAGTTTTGCGAGGAGACCGTTTCTTTCCAACACACTCAAGTGATTCGTCGTGATTTCCTTCACAGAACGGCAGCCAGCTAAAGCCATGGTGGATCTGAACTCCTCATACAAGATGCGAATGCCTAATTCTACGCCTTCTTGGCCTTTGTACTAGATGGAAGTCAGTAGCAGGACTGGTTGGCATCTGCAAGTACTTACAGCTAGCCCCCATATGGCGATTCGCCCAAGAAGGCAAAATTGCGCCCCGAGTGCGATGGCCTTGAAAATGTCTGAACCTCTCCGTATTCCGCCATCGACGGCAATTTGAATGCGGCCTTTAGCAATGGGCGCGCAGGAGCGTAGTGCATCCAGTGTCGCTGGCACACCATCGAGCTGGCGGCCACCATGATTCGAAATGATGACGCCATCGACACCCGCAACTACCGCTTGTTCAACGTCTTCAGGCGATAGCACACCTTTGAGCCATATTTGCATCTTAGTATGCTTTCGCAACCACGGTATGACCTCCTCCCACTCTAATGTGTCATCGAAGGCTGTGGGTCCGTTGCGCTTGGTCTCGTCATCGCCAAAGTCACCCTCACCGCTGGATAGGATGTTGGGAAAGGAAAGGTGCTCTGGCAGAGTGAAGTTTGTTCGCATTTCTCCTAGCCGTCGCCCCAGGACCGGTACGTCGACGGAGAGAAAAAGCGCTTTGTATCCGGCCTCTATCTGCATGTTAGTCTGAACGTGTCATGGTAATAGGTGCACCCACTCTCTGCCCTCTCCAGCAACTGTAAGGTACGACTCCGATCTCTCACGATGCACATTTGCATCATGTAGGGGTTTCCGCTTCCTTGGGCTTTGACGTCTTCTAGTGCCATGTTGGAGTATGAAGATAAAGCCATTGGTATTCCTGCCTTCGCCGCTGCTCTAGAGGTCGCCAACTCTCCATCTGGGTGCGCTAAACAGTGCATCGCAGTCGGGCTCATAGCGCAGGGGAAACTTGCTTTGTAACCGAAGATTTCTGCGGTCGAATCCAGATTGGAGACATTTCGAAGAATGCGCGGTCGGATCTTGTATCGGTCGTACGCCGAAACATTGTCCCGAAGCCTGATCATGTTAGAAAGTGCCAGGTTGGAGGTCTGAATACACACGTGATCATGTCCATTGCGCCGCCATTGTAGAAATCGCGATATTCTTCTGCGAGTCTTTTAGTACCTTCATTTTCAAGATCCCGGATCGAGAAGACTAGGGAGTCAAGATTTGGTGCGCGGTTCGCCATGTCGGAAATTGAGCGAATGATCTTATAGGATGGCTGTATGACGCTACAGTTCTATAGTGCTGTTGAAACTCGTGCGCGCTTTGCAGGTCCACGCCTCACGTTGGAATGCAAAATCTTGGGGATTTTAATATCGCTACAGAGGAGTATCTTCCAGTTTATCCGTTTATCTGGCAGTTTGCCCCCAGTCATACATGGGCTCTAGTACTAATGGGCGAGATAAGCTAGTCATTTCTAGGCACGTGGTGACATGTGGCATAATGCTCACCGATATGGACTGCTTGGTCAATCTGTCGTGGTGCTTGCGGAATAACATACCAAATAAAGCTGCGTCTTGGCATCTGCATCCTCCTAAACCAATCGATCAGCATGGTCGGAAACAAATCATCAGACTAGCCGCATCCGGAAATTCACTCCTGTGAGCTATGCCCCGCGACATCAAGCCTAACATCCCTTCATTGTTACGTGTAGTGTGGGTTTAATAGAACGACATTCTCAGAAATTTGATTTCTGCTCAACTCACTTTCGATCTTCATAGCATTTTTTTCACGTACCATCTTCACGCACTGATCTCAAGTTCCATTTGACATCAACATCATCCTTTTCAACACACTTCCCCAGTTATGGCGCCCCGAGACCTCAGTGGAATTTTGGTGGCACTCGTCACACCATTCACTGACGATGGAAAGAAGGTACATGAAGGAAGACTAGAAGCACACATCAACCGGATGGTCGAAGCTGGAGTCCATGGTCTTGTCCCTGGAGGCACTACAGGCGAGTTCACAGCCATGACATTAGAGGAGAGAAAAAGGGTTTTGGAGCTCGTCATAAAATACGCGGCAGGACGGGTTCCAGTAGTGGCTGGCGTGGGCGCACTGTCGACGTGGGAATGCGTTGATCTAGCGACACATGCAGCTAAGGCTGGTGCTGATGCGCTTATGGTGGTTCCGCCATTCTATGATCCCGTCAACTATCAGCAATTACGGGAACTGATGAAGGAGGTCCATGATGCATCGAAGCTGTCCATCATGTTCTACAACATCCCCTCTGCCAGCGGCATCACACTATCACCTACCGAGTTGGCCTCCCTGTCCGAAGTGGGTGTTCACTACATGAAAGACACATCGGGCAACGCACCGGCATTTACCGAACTGCTCTTCGAGCTCGATCATAAGATTACCGCGTTTAACGGCTGGGACACACTGACCTTCTACGGCCTCGCCGCAGGAGCCAAAGGTTCCGTGTGGGGCGCCACCAACGTCATACCCGAGCTCTCTGTGGAGCTGTGGAACAGACTGGCCGTTCAGGGCGATCTCAAAGGTGCACGGGAGCTGTGGAGAAAGATTTTCCCAATCTGCAAGTTTCTCGAGAGTCATAACTATCCTTCGGCCGTCAAGACGGGCATGGAGCTGCGGGGATGGGAGACGGGTGGTCTAAGAAAGCCTTTTGCTCTGCTTGCGAAGGAGCCTACAGAAGAGTTGGCAGGCTACCTGGGTGCAACGGGGGCGCAGACGGTGAAGGGAAAGTGGCTATCGAACGGTGCATGAAGATATGCCAATAACACACGACTTGTGAAAATGATGTTCTTCACTTAATGAGATTGGGGTCAGCCCTCTAAGACCTACATAGACATGAGAAGGAGTTGCGTTTAGTGCTTAGGTATTTGTACGAGATTGACATATGGAATTCTTACTGTGAGCTTGTTGAAGTCCGCACCGTACACTCGTAATTTGTACCCAGTGGAAATGGGGCTGCATATGCAGCGTATATTCGGTACCGTAGATGGACTTATCTTTCCTTAGCCTGGTAACAAGTGAAACAAACAAGGCAGACTCATCTATGACTGATAAAGACAACCACCAACATTTCCAGACCAGAAATTCGCCAAGATCGCTGTGCTCCTCGCTCTTGTTAGCACTCTGCACTTACTGCCGCCGTTTTCGAACCACAGGGTGATGACAAATCCCAATCAAAGACTTGATATGGTTTTCGCTAGCCGTATTCGGCAAAGAATGTACGGAAAGTAACATGATCATCTCTTGGAAACCTTTTTACTAATCAATACTTCTAGGGCAAGGTGAAATAAAGTTTTCAAAGCTTGAAAGGTTGTGCATGTAAACTTTACTGCAGGGGATGCGGGACTACGATTTATCTCACAGATCGGATCGGAGCGAAATGCAATGAATATGCGGTGGACGTAGGGCAGGGCCTTTGCGTGTTGATGTTAGTTGCCATTTTGCCAGCGGCACTGCTAATAACTGGGCGGTCAAATTTTTCATAAGTGCACTTCCCAATCAAGCTGTATTAGTGAGACTAATAGGTTCAGCGGGACTGTTGTTAGGAGTGCCGTTGGTGTGGGGTGGTAAATGGGTAGAGGTAATGTGGGGGGTAGAAGTGGGGTGGGGGTCTTACCTAATTCGGCACTTCACTGACCATGTATAAGGTTCCTGGATAAACTATATTCCTTTTCTTAGTCAGAAGTTGAACGCATATATATGAGGGCCCACTTGTTCTTGACTTACAACTGTGTCAACATCTCCAGACCGATCGTTGCAATGAAGGCCGCTGTGTTTCTCGCTATCGCTAGCGCTACGCTCACTCTCGCCACTCATCCTCCACCAAAATGTTATTACATGAAAAAGCCCTACTATGGTGCTTGTATTCGTGGGATTGACCCTGACACTGTATGAACGACATAGCTATGCGTTTACAACTACTATACTAACTAATACTTCCAGAAAAAAGTGCGCTAAAGTACTGAAAAATGGATACTTTGATTTCTAACATTTTTTGTAGCCAATTTGGTATTACGACGGAGTGAGTACTGACAAAATCCTGGCTTGGATGCAGAAGTTGTGTGATAAAGGCTATGAGATGTCCGCACCAGACATTAAGACCGGTTGCTACCAACTACCCCCGCCTTATCATTCAATGGTAATCGACTTTGCGGTATGTATGAATGTTCAATCAAGACGACTACGAATATTAATAGAATCTAGTGGACATGCTGCAAAGGATCATAAGTTGACCATAGGGTGGTAAATTGGCAGAGGTGGGGTGGACGTGGGGTGGACGTCGTACCTAAGCTGACACCTCCACAATTACGTATGAGGTTTCTTGGAACAACTCAATATCCCCTATTTTAGTCAGTCCATGAGGGTATATATATGAACGTTCATCTGCTCTTCATCCATCACCCCATCCAGATTTCCAGGCTGCACACCGCAATGAAGACTACTGTATTTCTCGCCATTGCTATGGCTCCTCTTGCCCTTGCGGCTCCTCCATCTCTAGAAAAGAGAGGCTGTAGCGAAATGAGAAGCCAAACTTACAGTCCTGCTTGTTACACTAAACAATATGAAAACGTATGGAAATCAAGAAAGTTATGCTGTATAAGGATACATTGCTAATGAATGATTGTAGGGAAGAGTATGCTATCGTACCAAACAATTTATAGATTTCATATCTGACGTTTGTTCCAGAGACTCCGATTCTTCGATGAGAAGAAGGAATGGGTTTACATGACGAACATAAAAGGCGGTTGCGCGAATGAGGGGAAACAAGTGAACAATTTGAACAGGTCACCCTGTTTTCTTACAAAGAGGTCCAGTAACGATTGGGGCGTCAGATATACGGTATGAATGCTCGATAAATGATCACTATCAAGACTTACAGAGCCTAGTATAATTGTTGCTAGCCAATATGCAACACAGAAGCCTCAGAAACCATGGAGTTATCAGTACTTGGATGTGCATACGGAGTGCACGTATGAGATCACGGACGTAACTTCATTATGGGAAGCTGGCACCACGTGTTGATAGCACGGAAGCTTGCGGAAGCTTGCGGAAATTGAGAGATAAACGAAGCTCATAAGGTTTGATGAACGAACTCAATATCCTTTCGTCTTAGTAAGATGTTTAGTTTGTAATCAACTATATCTGCTCTCAACGTACACCCTTTTCTCCAACCTTTTCAGTCTAAATAAGGACGATGAAAACTGTCGTGTTTCTTGCCATTGCTAGCGCTTCTCTCGTTCTTACTTTGTTCATTGTTGATTCTGAGCAAAAGAGTGACTGTGCCAATCTAGACGACACTTTTGAGGATGATTGTAAGTATGTGAAAGCCAAAAACGTATGCATCATAACTAAGAGTAAATTTCTTTTACTACTGGATATATATAGTGAATAGTGGGTTGTGTATTGTTCAACACTAGTTTATTACGCATGAAACGTTTTCTCTAGAGACTCTAGTATTTTGATTACGATAACGATGGCTATGTTGAATATTGGATGAACAGATAGTGCAATGCGGATATTATGGCTGATCCACATAAAGTCGGGCATTGCTAACCTACGGACGAGAATTATAGGATATTTCAATTAAAATTCGCGGTATGCACTATTGCACCATGAAAATGTTATTCGAATTCAAATGTCTAGTGGCAATGCTGTTCGTCAAAGATGGTTTAGTATACTGTCTTCGTCTGACAGTTAGTCGCAGGAAAGATTGTTTTTACAGAAGAATGTGATGTGTAAGTCAAAAGTAGCTGCAACCCGTTTTTTAGACATGCGTAGGAGTTATCCGTTCCACAACAACGTGTAGAATCTGTTAAACTCAACGCGTTGTCTCACTATACACAGGAAATACACAGCTCTCAGTGCTAGTAGTATTGTAAGCACATGATATTAGCCTGCCTACGATATCGTGGATGTACATAAAAGGCTAATTACTCATAACCGAAAGCTACCGGAAGTTATTTTAGAGCCTGAAAGATGAACGTAAAATGTTTCCAGCACACTTTCCAAGCTAAAAGCGTTGCCACTTGAGTTAGTTTTGATCATGTAAGTAGCTGATGGCGTTATGTTCAATGCATGGGGTAAGAACTTCTCGCTACTCTCAATCACATTCCATCAGATATGCCGGTGTGGATGCGCAAAAGAGACAGGAAATGCGGAAGAAGAAACTTCAGTGTAGAATTTGGACAGTAGTGTCATCATCTCGTTTTTAAGTAGTTTTCTCCATATGATTGGGCAACTTTAACGCCTAGCATCCTTTCTAAAACATGAAAGCGATCATGAAAAGCCTTAGATTGATATATCTAGATTACCAGATCCTCTTCAGTTGTATCTTCATGTCCCTGTCTGGTGGCATTGCGCCAGCACCACAATACCGCTGATCACTGCGAGCCATTCTATCCGATGGTGAACCATCCAAATGCGTCCATTCAACATTCTCAAACTCAAATTTAGAGACCATCAAACCAATTGTAGTCATGATCTCATGCTTAGAGAAGTGCCGTCCTGGGCATACGGGTGGGCCTCCACCTACACGAAATAGCAGTTAGTTTAGGTAACCTTGAAAATGGAAGTGAAGAGAAAATCATACCAAAAGGGAAGTAAGAACTTGGACGTCCGGCCATCGCGAAAGTACGTTTCTGTGTCACGTTGCCAGCGTCGTCAGTGTGTTGCACGTATTTGATATGGCGTTCGGCCCAGAACTCGGAAGCAGGGTGCCCTTCACTGCCCCAAACAGCTTCATCGTAGTGCGCCACCATCATCGGAGCCTGTAGCATAGCGCCCTTCTTCAGCATGTGCCCGTCCACCGCAAATGGCTCCTTGACCTGGCGGATGATATTGAAGTTCATTCTCAGTCGCAGTGTTTCGGTGAAAACAGACTGCAGCAGCGGTAGGGTCGCGAGCTTTTGGATGTCAAAGGTCCGTTCGCCGGTCTGTGGGTCAGTTATCTCGGTCGTGGCAACTTCTTCTTTGACTGCTTTAAGCAGCGCGGGGTCTCTTGCTAGCTCTAAGATCATCCACATGGTTGTGGGGATGGTGTTGGAGTTTTGTCTGTTATCATGTTAGCGATGAAGCTGATATTCATGTAGCAAGGTAGACCTGGATACATACGCGAACAGCAGTGCCCCCAATGCCCCAGATATGGACCGATCAAGAAAATCGGCATCCGTAAGCCACTTTGTGATCTCGCGACATACACGAGCACCAAACTGCGGCTCCCATGCCGCTTCACTTTCTGGGCCATTCCAGTTAAATTTCTCCCGCGCCGATTTCGCATACTTCTCAATCATGCCTATGTACCGGTCATGGGCTTTGTACGGTTTTGAGTACAGCCAGCGAGGGAGTCCGAGAGTCAGCATGAACACATTATCATCAAAATTCCAAAAAGCGTCCAAAAAACCTGAATTGAGCTCAAAGATCTTCGGCCCCATGAGAGTTTTCATGGCGCTTTCGGTCACCTGATTCCTGCAAAAGTCAATCACGCTGATGGTCTTTGACTTGCCGATGGGAAATTGGTCGAGTAGCTCGGAGAATATGCCGTGGAAGACTTCGATAACGGGTTTCAAATGGGCAGTGCGAGCCAGGTACTCAGTGTGTACATGCTCGTATGAATGCCAATATCGTTTTTCTGCAGGCACGTTTTCAAAGCCGGGCGCGGGAACTGCTCCTCGTCCAGAGTGGTCGTCCGCGAAACGCTTGACGTGCTCCTTGGGCATTTTGTAAAGGACTGGAAATACCCTTTCCACGAATATATCTTCGTTCCCAACCTTGTTGCCTCTTCCAAACAAGGTTTGCATGTT
Organism: Exserohilum rostratum; assembly: GCA_026367775.1. Lineage (NCBI taxonomy): Eukaryota > Fungi > Ascomycota > Dothideomycetes > Pleosporales > Pleosporaceae > Exserohilum > Exserohilum rostratum. The sequence continues at coordinate 292,432 of CP111162.1, forward strand.
GCTAGCTCCTGTCAACAGGTAGAATTTGACTGGGCCTAACCAGAAGGTAGCTAAGTTTCGTCCTTCCATGAGCTTGCTGTTGCAATGCCACTGTTAGATGTTACTTCTCAATGTTATGAAGTCTAGAGTTTCTCACATTACGCGCTTCATAAAAAGCTCATTGTTTGTAAGGAATTGAAGAGTGTTGGAAACAAATGGGATGTTATCCCACAGACCTGGGGGCCGCTTCGTCGTCAGCCATGAGGCAACCGTTAGCAATGTCACAAGCGCAAGACCACATGTGACGTAAATCCTGGAATGCACTTGTTCGACCGATTGCAGAACCTGAGGTTGGAAAGCGGTAGTATTCCTAACGGCCTCCATGATGGAGTATCTTGTTTTTGTCGCGTGCCTCAAGCGGATCCCATATGTTGACGGCGCGTTGGAAAATGAATGGAGGAATGAAACAATAAGATAGTAGAAGCTCAAAGAAGGCAGCGGTGATGCCCTTCAATCGAAGACAATGTTTTTGGAGGCAAAATGAGACAACGTATGCTAGTCAGCATACACTAACATAACGCCACCTAGTAGGTAATGACCAAGACACGGCGATATGAAACATCATGAACCGAACAACAGGGCTATTAGGAAGCTCCGACTCTACAGCGCATGGCTCTAGCTGGCTCGTGGTTTTGCTGTGGGTAAGCATCCGAATCGGGTCCGAAGCGCTTTCCGATTGGTTCTGAGGGACAGGGGGTAGTATACAGGTTCTCCGATTGGCTACAATGCCGCGTACATACCTAATCCAGCAATGCATTTTCGACGTGTTGATTTGCACTGCAAAGATCTTGCGCAACAATCCAGTATCTCAAGTAAACATGAAATTCGAATTTGGTGTGTCCAGCTTAGCGATTGTCATGTCTACTGCGCAAGGTGCCCAGCAATGGCCTCTGTCGGGAAGTCTCAAAGAGCAAAGCCCTCTGCTGAAACAATCATTGGTCGACAGCTGTAAAGATGCTGTAAGTTGATAGCCTCTGTCTATGGTTTTCATGTACTGTACAAGCACCAGACTTACTCAATTAAGTGTCGGGAGCTGAAGAACCAGTACCCCTCTCAAGTCATCTTCTCCGATGAAGAATCATACAACAACCAGCTCTCGCAATTCTGGTCTCTTCAGCAGTCTCAAACCTTGCCCGCATGCTTTTTCCGTCCTAACAGCGCGCAAGATGTGGCGTCGGCCATTCTTCTTTCCCGAGAAACCGGATGCCAATTCGCAGTAAAATCCGGAGGTCATGTGCCCTTTGCCGGCGCATCAAATATCGCTGGTGGTATTACTATCGATCTTGCAGAGCTCAACGAGGTCACTATACATCCAGAAAGAAATACGGTCACGGTGGGACCAGGAAATAATTGGGGTGATGTCTACCGGAAGCTTGAGAAAGAGCAGATTACTGTCGTCGGCGGACGCATCGCTAGCGTTGGCGTCGGTGGATTGACTCTTGGAGGCGGCATTTCGTTCTTCAGCAACATGTACGGATTGGCATGCGACAACGTTGTGGCCTACAAAATTGCTATCGCGACAGGTGATGTCATAACTGCGTCCGCGACTATAAACCCAGACCTTTTCTGGGCTTTGCGTGGTGGAGCAAGCAACTTTGGCGTGGTTACCAGCTTTGAAATGCGCACTTATCCGCAAGAGAAGAATCTCATGTGGGTAGGCAAAGCACTGCACCCTTGGGCATCGAGAGCAGGTGTGATCAAAGCGTTTGTTGATTTCGGCACCAAGGATCCCGATGCCAACGCTACGCTCCTCTTCAGCTTCGTGTACCTTCAGAAGCAGGACCAGTACGTGAGTGTCAGCGAAATGGATTACGCGACATCAGTTGCGCAAGATGCGCATCCTCCTGTATTCGATGCATTCTTCGAGGTTCCAAACAGCTTTCAGGTGTTGAAAGAAACTAGAACAATTGTCGAAGTTATCGATGCACACAGTGCCTCCAATCCAAATGGACTGAGACAAAGCTATTGGACTGCGACTTTCGTTCTCGACCAATCACTAGCGGAGGAGATTGCCGAGATGTGGAAGGAAGAGATAGACCCCATCAAGTCGCGCATTACTGGTTTCATTCCTGTGCTGACTTTGCAAGTCATTACTGTGCGCATGATGAAGCACATGGAGAAGAATGGGGGAAATGCCTTGGGATTAGATGGAAAGAATGGTCCTCTAATGATTGCTGCTCCCAGCGCAATGTGGACTGATTCGGCGCATGACGAGACTGTGCTATCTGCCTATTCCAAATGGCTTGCAAGAAGCACTGCTAGAGCCCAGGAGCTGGGGCTTGATCATCGCTATCTTTACATGAATTACGCGAGCCAGTTCCAGGATCCTATCAGAGGGTACGGTGAGGCGAATGTGGAAAGGTTGAAGAAGGTTGCTGCGAAACACGACCCCGAAGGTGTTTTCCAGAAGTTGCAGCCTGGACACTTCAAGCTTTGAGCCAATCTAAAAATTGCGATTCTTATGGTTTGTATTAAATTTTCATCTACCCAGTAATTTACCAACATTTTTCGTCTCTTGTGAACCTAGTAAAGCTCCTTGAAAATGCCCAAAGTTGCAGCTCGACTGTAGACCAATAGTATAAGGTTTGATTGGATGTAAGAAGTAACAATAAGACACCAGGGTAGATGTATGAGTGAGCCGCTCGCCAGTGTTTCGTGATTGATACCTCATCTGCTTTACTAATTCGCCTCTTCGCTTTTCTCGCAATAGCCACAACTCTGTTTGTGCATAACTTGGATTGTATTCTCTAAGTATAAGAGAAACGTATTCGATTAATAAGAAGTTCAAGTTACAGCTCTTGAACGTCCATCACAAGAAATGCGCAGTCAAATGTAGTTGTGTAGACGTAGATTCGTAAGAACGGAGAGCTTAAATCTGAGAAGACTCCTTTCATCCATGCCAGCGATTTTGGAGAAACAAGAAAGGAAAGTTTCGCAACTGTTTGATGACCAGGGCTGCTTCTTAAAGAGTGCTCAAAAGCACACGTCATATCGAAGTAGGAACTCCCATCCTACTCGACCGCCTGATCCTCCCAAAACACCAGGCATCTAACCTCAATACTCTGCCTGGGACCTCCATAGTCCTTCTCAGTTTGGAAAGCCGTGTGAGGCGTTCTTCTGGCCCTGCCATCCTTCTTCGAATCAAAGCACTTGATCATCAAAACTTCATCAGGCTTCATCTCACTCGCATAATACCACTTATGCGCGGGATTATGCGCGACATTGAAGACTTCAAAACCATCTCCGCGAGATACCTTGCTTCCATCTCCCTGAGAGGGTAACTGAACAAATACGGTTCGCAAGTCGTCTTCAGAACACGATCGCGCGTCGCAAACGCCTAGCGGATCACGATGTACTGGGGCAATAGGTCGCCAGACATTGATGATGCCCCATCTAGTCTTGGAGAACTTTTCAGCTTCATCGCCTAAGTTTTGGTCCAGGACTTTTCGCGCGCCGTTGTAGGATTGATCTGCGAAATTTATTTCAGCTTAGAGTTCATAGCTGTTTAGTGGTTACTAGGGTGAGAACAAGGAAAGTGGTCCGTACCGACGTGGCAAACTAGTGAGGGTGTCATGATGGGAATAATCTCCTTAGGATCGGCCTTCTTGGCCGCCTCGAGTGCTGTCTCCACAAGGTTGTTGCGCACCAGATGGGAAAAGGGGATCACGCGCGTTGCTCCCGTCCTATAAGTGTTAATGTATGAGTAACTAGCAAACGATAAAACTTGTATTCAAACTCTGGTATTTGGTATGCTCCGATGTAGTACTCACTTGTTCTTGATCAATTCGGCAACCTCATCATAAACGACACTCGTGATCTTTTCTTTATCGTCAAACTTGGATTCGGAGCACTTGTGCTCCTCAAACGCGAAGCCGTGAACGTCGAGATTAAACTTTTGACCACTTTCCCTGATGTCGTTGATGGGCATCATGGTTGCTTTTAGCGGTCGTAATTTATCAATTGCGGTTCCTGGATAAAGGACATCAGTGCCGCCTTCATCGAGTTCGAGGAAGTAGTTGATGGATGCATGGAGAGCAGGCTGGGGTGGCGCGACGACTGCCATTCTTGCGGTTAACACCTATGCTCAATTTGGTTCTTTGTGTACTATCCATTCTTTTCTATTGTGTATTGTATAAGTATGCAGCCGAATAGGTTTCAAAGCATTGATGCGTTACTGGCTAATGGCGGCGAAATCCTCGGCGTCATTCGGAGGTCACCACAGGATGTGCAACACAACGTCTCCGAACGCCTCCGTATCTCGGAGCATGGGCGACTGCCGCGCATGACACATGGACAACATCATATTCGGCACTCAATTAGGAATGATGTGACGGGGTAATAGAGAAACTCAAATTCAGACGTGTGATTGTTCAGTTCAGAGCACGAACCTGTATGGTCCGTTACCCTTCCTTAAAGGGTAGCGCTGACAGGGCTACCTGGCTCCGTTTCTCACAAACAAATCGGAGCTTAGAAACCGAACCTAGGCAGGTCCTAATTCGGCGCGGATTTTACTAAGTTGCTATGTTCGCATACTACCACTGCGAGAGTGACTCATACCCTAGCATTATTGTGCAAATGTAGCGTATTTGCGCCTGAGTAGATGCAGACTAGAGGCAGCTGGATGGTAGTTACTAGGCCATATGTTAAACAATAGTTTAGTAAACATAGCAACATGGAATTTGTTACAATGTACACCCAATCTCATTACGACAGCGTGTAATACCTTCATCTAAAGTACTACCATGTGTATGAAATTTTCAGTTCGATTTCCATCTATTCCTTCGTGTGTCTTACTTCGGGCGATATCTATGACCGGTCAAACCTAGCACGCTAACGGAATAACAACACCATAGAAAGTCAACCTATACGGACCTTTTCACCTGGGAATAGCGTTGTAGTAAGCACTTGACTATAAGGCGTGGTTGTTATGAAATTGTCTAGATCTATTTGCAGGGATAACCGAGTAGCTTGATCTCAAGCAATCTTTCGAATTTACTATAAATCGGCGGAGCTTTTCTGTTCAAGTCTGCATCATTCTCAAGACACTCGTCACCACAGTTCTCATTCCGCCAACGAGATATTAATAAACAAACCAATCACGATGAGGGTTACCACGGCAATGATACTGTTTGTAGCAGCCTGCTCCGCTACGGCCATTCCCGCATCCCGTGAGTCTCATGCCTCACATCTTGCTCAAATCTACTATTAAGCTAACCTACTATCAAGCGAACGAGGAAAAGCTACACAGGGATCCCAATACTCGTGATCCTGCCAGAGCACCATCGGATACACCCGATCAGGGCCCCCTACCTTGGGGTGGTAAGTAGAGTCCCAAATAACAATCGTACATAGGTTGCGGTATAGGCTAAGGATTGTGACAGCTCCTTGTACCGCCGATACGCAGTGCCAGAGCGCTACCTGCTGCGGCCGGCCCAAAGAATGCAGTTCCATATTCATTTGTTTTGGATGTATGTCCCATTTCACCAACAACAATAGGACTCAAGGAACATCAGAGATGTTACACCGAGTAGAAGATGCCCAGATAGGGTATGCAATTTCAGGCCAAGCTAACGATCAAATTTACAGAAAATCACGTAGTTGATGGAGCAGCAGTAGAACCCCATCATCGTGGTAAACTTCCTCCTTGGCGCAGTAAGTAGAGGTTTCCGTAACAACTAGAGACCTGTTTTTGTGTATTAAGAAGCTGATCATACAAACAGGCTCTTGCCTTCTGGATACCTAGTGCGAAGATGGCACATGCTACTGCTTCACTCAAAAGTGTACGAATGTTCTCATATGCTACGGATACATGTCTCTTTCCTCCTAGTTGCGGGACTCAAGCAACGCCAAAGCGATAACATCGAGTATAGGAGACATGTAAGAATGGAGGGTAGCCAAATTTTGGGTGGTTTTAATAGTTGAGTAATTGCAATATACAGTTTGTTGTAGTAGTAGCAGAGAGTAATACGTAAGAGTTGTTTTATATATTGTGAACAACTATAAACTGTGCCTACTCTACTTACAATGCATAGATGTAACGTTCAAGTTTCTAGTTTGATAAAACAGTTTCAATATTGCTGGAACGGTTTCTGAGAAATATGCCTAACCTAGTACATCAGTCGGGCTTCAAGCATAGAGGCCACAACTACAGTGTAATTTAGCATACATGCGTTGATCAGAACCTCATAAACAAGATCGATAGTAAGGTTGTTTTTGCTATCTAGCTTTGGGTATAGCGCGTTTAGGTTATTTTACTTGCAAATTGCTTGTTACAAGCAAAACTAAGCTCTTATAGCGCATTAGGTATACGATCTTTCTTTCCTTAGAGTGTTAAAGCTAGCTTCATACCTTCGGATTTAGGAAAGGTTCTGGATTTTGTTATTATCAAGATGTTGGGTGTTGCTATGTCGCAAGTATTGTCGTGACAAGACTACATCTATTATTGCTGTATACAATGGCGCCACTACTTGTTGCTGGTTCTATAACAGGATACAATTTTTTATGGTTTGTAAGTTCCCGTCCTCTATCCGATGCTTGGTGAATAATTGGAAAAGCAATAGCATGACTAGAGATTAATGCATTCAAAAACAAGAGAAAGAATAAAATGATACGCAGGTAGGAAGAGGCCTTTTCTGCACATATAAATCGAAGTTAGCTAACTTTGACGATGCCAGGGCATTTCAAATGACATGTTCCTAAATCTCAAACTGCTTAGATAGGGTCGTCAGCTGATCTGGCGAGATAGTACTTCATCAACGCTAATACGTTTTTTATTGCAGTACTATACTAATACAACAACGATAGCCCAGCATTACTCCTACTGAAACGAAAACATGAAGAAAAATTTGTTTCCCACAGAGGACGCTATGAATGACTGTGAAGCTCAAAGCCGTGATGCAACATTTTTGAACAGTAAAAATTCGCTAAAAAAGGGCAAAATAACAACATGGGGAACAATGAAGAATGTAGCCTGAAAGCTAGATCGCATTCCTACAACATTACCGGCAACGAAAATATCTGATTCCGAATCAGAGTTCGAAATTTTCGGGGAGCATTGGCATCTGCGTTTGGTATGAAACAAAATCATGCTTGTTGTTGCCAACATAGCACAGCCGACCGCTACCATCGAAATCGAACTCGTCGCTGCCAACCGACATGTGACCAAACAATAAGTGGTCTGGGTCGTATTTGTTCTTGATCTGAAGCAGGCGATCATAGTTGACGCCATATGCGGCCTGCTTCCAGTCACCCTTGTAGAGCGGGTCGACTTCGTTGATGTAAACACCAGAGTTTGGTGTCGCTTCATCCATAGCAGGAGCATAGATATCAGCCAACTCTTGCTTCAAAGCAACGTTCTTCTCTACGGGTGCCTCATAGTCCCAGAAGCCGTTGGCGATACAAACAGCTTGGGCGGTACGCCAGGCAGGCAGCACGGCATTGTCTGGATGCCCGTTGTTAGGCAGATTGAAAACACCACAACCCATCAAAAACTTGTTGTCCTTTACGATCAATCGCATCGTATCCACGAGCTTCTTGTTTGCCTGCTTGTCCTGCACTACCGCGCGAGGAACCAAGCGTGCGTGCAAGATGGTGGTGACGGGCTCAGCGCCGTCAGGGAGCGGTCCGTAGTAGTGGTCGAAATGATCGTAATAGTTTTCTGAAAACTCGGTTTTGAAGGTGTAGTTCTGACCCAGATCATCCAGGCTCTTCAGCAAAGGAGCCATCAGGCGGTTGACAGCGGCAACGTCCTGACCAGGTAGATTGATGGCTTGGGCATCGAGGGTGCTGTTCAACAGCACGAATTGTGCCGTGTTGCCGTTGATGGTAATCTTGGGGAAATATTCATACCAAAGCTCCACTGCCTTCCAGTAAACTTCGTTACCAGGAGTATCGGTGTTGTTGAAGACGAGGGATCCGCCTGCGAACTGGCCGTCCTTGAAGATCCTGACCGTAACGCCGATGACCACACCATATGTTCCACCGCCACCGCCGCTGAGCGCCCAGTACAAGTCTGAGTTTTGTTCGGGTGTAGCAATGAGATGTCTGCCATCAGTGGTGATTACCTCCCATTCGAGAACCTGGTCAGAACCTAGGCCATTCTGACTAGCGAGGACTGAGTGGCCACCACCCTGTGAGTAACCACCAGCGACACCAACAGTACCACATTCACCACCGACAATACGGTAGCCATATTTATGAACAGCCATGTAGGACTCGCCGACACCCATGCCGGCTCCAAGCCTTGCAGCTGGTCCATTGTAGTGTGCGCTCTTGTATTCGTGGATGATTTCGACGTCTTTGAGGTTGTACATCCAAAGAGCGAGACTGCTGGCGCCACTAGAGCGTCCGTGGTAACTAATACAAATCAGTATTTTGGACTATAAGTATGAATGCCGTATTCCTTACTCATGTCCAGTGTTCTTAACTACTAATCGAATGTTTTTCTCCTTGGCAAACTGAATTCCAGCAACGACATCTCTCGCACTTGTAACGTTGATCGAGTAGCTCGCATAGTTACCCAGCTCGCAAGGTGTATCAGCTGGTGTGAATGGGTCGCATGTGCGGTTTTGATAATATGGGTTCATGATCTCAGAGGCATGGGTCACGCTGTTGATTCATTAGTTAATTTCATCTCGGGAGGAAACAAGTCAGACACTTACTGGACCTGGCCCATCTCCCACACCTTGAACTTCCAGTGCCTAAAGTCCCAGTCTTTCCTCAACTCATCGCAGGCTGTCTGGTTAAAAACTCCAAACGGCTCATAATGACATACGGCACCTAAAGGTACCGTCTGAATCAGATGGCCGCTGACGGTCTGGTTGAGTTTCTGCCACTCCTCGGTCGTTGGCCATTGAGCATCACCATGAATGTATCGGCAGCCAGGCTGCGGCGAACCCCGAGCAAGCGCGATTGAGGAGAAAAGAAAGAGAGCTTCTACGAACACCATATTGGCTACTCAGCGCAACGAAAGAATGCTTGAGAAGTAAAGTGCAAGGTTGAAGATTAACTCCTTCTTTACATGCACATATTTCATCTTTATGGTGCCTGAAATGCCCCTTACCTTCCGGATCTTTCCATTACTACGTCACCATAGCTAGTATGCAGTTTCGTAGATGACCGAAGCGCAGTGCATGCCTCAATCGGCGACTGTGCAGCTTTCGGATACCTGTGCTTTTTGTGGGCGCCGATTCGGATGAGGAGCACCGAATGCTTGAAACAGCTCGGACGCTCACTTTAAATTAGAATTGATCATATCATCGTAAACACGCAATAGCGTCCGGTAATGCGCTAGCGGGGGGTATGCGTAGGAACTAGTACAACTTGAGGATAGCTGATGACTTGATTGGCCCGCACCTCCCCCTTCGACACCTATTTGGTCGGACGATGATTATATAATCAGCCTTAACCCAATTCGAGAAGCAACACTCTCTGATAGTGTTAGCTTGAGTAAAACCCTGCAAGCAATCTAATCGGGTAGCTTGATACCTCGTTGCTGTACATTGGTTTCTGATTTTTGTTGAGATAGTTTTGCATTGGTTGGCGGTAGGATGTATGTCTTGTGGTGATTGCAGCCCTGGTTCCCATTTGCTAGAAGACTAGGGTTCTCTTTTTCCATCATAGTGTGTTTAACCAATTGATTGTATATACTTCCAGAGTATCGATTTTAGCTAGGCGCTACCGGAAAAATGAAAAGATAAAATGAATGGAGTGACCATCAGCCTCGGCATAGATCAGTGAAAACGACCGTATAGTAAGAAATACCACCCACCCTTTCCATATCACATAGAGTATCGTAGGCTACAACCTATCGTACTTCTCATCTTCACAAACTCTTGAGCATCGAATGCTCCCTCAACCATTCCCCCCAACGTAAAAGTGCAAGACTCACACCCAGCAGCGGGAGACAAACTGCTGCCAACAGGGTGTTGCCCCAACCCACTCCGAATTTCTCGTACAAGCTGAGGCCGATGAGCGGCAAGAATGCGCCAGCCACTGAGCGAACCGCTGTGAGAGCTGCGACAGCTGATGCTGCATGAATGGTGAACGAGTCGATGAGATACATCTGGAGCACCATGTACAATAGCAACTGTCCGCATCCGATGAATACAGTGCCGATAACAGGAACAATCCAGTGTAGTCGAAGCTCGGCGGTCCAGCCGTAAACCAAGAGTCCAAAAATCAAACAAAGAACAGCAAAGGGAAGGGGTGGAAGACGGAACTCAGGCTTAAGGGCTGCTTGCTGAATATCTGGGCTGTCCTTTGTAGAAGTGCCTGTCTCGCTGTCGGAAGAAATGGCTGCAGCTGCGGCTTTGGCTTTGAGAATCCTATCTGAGACCGCGCTGAAGATGCCGACACCAAGAAAGGAGCCCAAGCCCAGGCCGAGGAAGCAGATACCGACACTGCTGGTGTTGAAGGCATAATATTGCTGGAAGACCTCCGTGATGGAAGTAAAGAGAACGTCTAAGAGATCACATTAGTCTGGTATCAACATCTGCGGAATGGGCAGGAACTTACACATGTATCCGTAAGTAATGGCGACAAAAACCGATGTGATGATTACAATTGGTGACGCAGTGAGCATCTTCATTGGACGAACAATGTTGGTTATAAAGTAAGCCAGCGGTGGCAAGCCCGAATCGAGCTTTGATTGCAGTTGCTTCCTTCCCGTAACATCGCGCATCCTTGCAACCTTACGGGCAAGTATGACTGTACAGTATGTCTCCCTCAGAACGAACAGCTGTAGCAGGGAGAAGATGCCCCCAGCGATTGAGAGTAGCCAGAAGTCCCAGCGCCATCCGAAAGCATGCGCAAGTAGGCCGCCCATCATAGGGCCTAAGATGGGAGCAAACAATGCACCAATGCTGTACCCAGCCATGACTCTTGCTCTCCTCTCTTGAGGGATCATGTCTGTGATTGAGCCTCCACCAATAGTCGCTGGGCACGATCCGAAGAGGCCGTTGAGAAACCTGAAGACGATGAGGGTGTGCATAGTCGGAGCAAGTGCGCATGCAATGGCGAAGATGGTAAACCCCACATTGCAGACGTGGTAGACTGGGACTCGGCCATATATTTCGGATAATGGCGCGATGATTAGTGGTCCAGCAGCAAATCCCAGAATATAGACTGAGACCACGAAGCTTGCGAGTTGAAGGTTGTCGATATGAAACTCTGCCATGATCTGAGGAACACCGGGCGCGATGATGGCTTAAAACTGTCAGCGATCAAACTCATGTCAAGTGATCGATTCTCAGAAAGGACTTACAAGACGCGAGTGCAGTCAAGAACGTCATGCCGCTAACTAGGAGGCAGTTCGACAAGGTTTGCCAGAGAGGCCAATTGTAAGGGTGTTCAGGGTCACCATCTTCAAAATCGACAATATCTGAGTCTTCAAGGGTACCCTCTGTATCTAGAGTAGTTGGTTCTCGCCGTTCTGTGAGCAACGGCGTAATTTCGTTGTTTTGCTCATGATGAATTCGGACGCGGCGTCCGGGAGATATTTTTAAAGACATGATGTTGCGACCGCTGTAGTCACAAGGTTCAGTTTCGATAGTTTGAAAAGGAAGGAAAACAATGAGAAAATGGGAAGGAAACAAAGAAATAAGGAATGTGTAGCGACGTTCTCTTGGTCTAGAACGAGAGTTGGGGAAGGATCCTGTTGAAGGAATACTATGCAGTTCTGAGAAAATGGTCCATTGGGGAAGACGAAAACAACGACCTACTGCGCTACAGGTTCAGGCGAGCGGACGGAAATAGGGTACAACGTCCGCTGCTGGCATTCCGACGAATCGGGGCGCACATTTCGTATCAATCCACTAAGTGGGTCATGGTGCTCAAATTGCATCGATTAATTGCCGCTTTAAGCCTAGTAGCTATACATAGGTGTTCACGCCCTACCTAGAAGGGCAAGCGGTCCTGCGAGAGCGAACGCATTCAATTAATCGTTACGGAGTGTCTCGGAGCCCCCTTTGGGTTCGTTTCATGAGGGATATCACCGTTCGGAGATGGTGCTGTCGGATTGGTTACTCGCTTCCGATTCATGTCTGAGGTGTCGTACCACTGTTGCTGTTCTTGGATCCCATATCGGTGTCAATGGATCGACAGCTATATGTGTAGCGACTGCTCACACGGGTTTTTATGCCCAAGACTCGGTGTGCTACCATTTGCATGGTCTGAAAATGGTTGCTTCAGATACCAACATGACGGAAGTGAAGGGATTGGTGAATTCCATTCCTCTAACAACCTCCAGCCTGTTGCTTTTACTCACAGGAGGTGTATGTATGATTATCCATTTGCTAGAATACCAGTCTAATGACAATACTTAGGTCTTCGCTTATTCCATTGCCAAAATCATCTACAACCTTTATTTCCATCCTCTAGCGCGTTTTCCGGGGCCTTTATTATGGCGGGCAACACGACTAGCATACGTTGTTCGAATGAACCAAGGAAAGCTGGCTTTCGATGTCCTGGACCTGTACAAGAAATATGGCCCTATTGTGCGTATTGCGCCTAATGAGCTCGCCTTCTCCGATGCAGATGCTTGGAAGAGCATCTACGGACACAGGGTGGGTGCGAATCATGGCATGGAGGAAATGGACAAGTTCCATACCTTTTACCGAACCAAAGGAGAAGTCCTGAGCATCAGCTCTGGAGACCGCGAGTATCACGCCCGATTGCGAAAGCAGCTGGCATTTGGCTTTAGCGAGCGTGCGCTCCGTGAGCAAGAAAACATGATTGGGGGTTACATCACACTCCTTGTGAAACGCCTGCGTGAGCATTGTATGGACCCCGACCGCGTTGATCAAGCCACTGGAGGACCTGCCAAAAAGGATATTGATATCAAGATGTGGTACAACTGGACGACCTTTGACGTTATCGGTGACCTTGTCTTTGGTGAGGCGTTTGGAAGTCTTGAGAAGGCCAAGTATGATCCTTGGGTTGAGGCAATTAACGGTTCCATCCGATTCTTGGGAATCATCAACGGCGTCAAGCACATGGGTCTCGAAAGCCTCTTTATGTGGCTTGTGAAGCTGACCAACACCAATCGCGCTGAGCATGACAGACGCATCATGGACAAACTGCATCGCCGTGTCGCACTTGAACAAGAGAGACCAGATTTGATTGAGGGCTTGATCCAGAAGAGGAAGGAATGGGTGAGTAATTTCCGTCTCTACGATTATTCACCCAGACTCCAGACACGTCCTCTAACACTTGACAGGGCCTTAGCATGCACCACCTATCGGCTAATAGCAGTAGTGTACTTATCGCTGGCTCGGAAACGACCTCAAGTATGTTGAGTGGCGTTACTTACATGCTTCTCACCAATCCCGACGCCTACAATAAGGTGGTTCATGAAGTGCGCACGTCTTTTAACTCCGATGAAGAGATCACTCTTACCTCGGTGAGTCGTTTAACATACATGCTGGCATGTTTGAACGAGGCTATGCGTTCTTATCCACCGGTTCCATTTGGTATGCCTCGCTTCGTTCCAAAAGGAGGCGCTAAGGTGTCTGGAGAGTTCATTCCAGAAGATGTAAGTGGAAATGAATTCCCTAGTTCACACCCATACCAGACTAATAGTTCTTGTTAGACCGTGGTTGCTGTGTGGCACTGGGCCACTTATCATAACCCTGCCCATTGGACCGAACCATTTGCGTACAAGCCGGAACGTTTCCTTGGTGATCCGAAATATGCGAATGACCGATTCGATGTCCTCCAGCCATTCTCCATGGGTCCAAGAAACTGTATCGGAAGACAGTATGAATGCTCTATGTTGCTTGCATTTATGGTTTGCTAACTTTCTTCGTAGTCTCGCATATGCCGAAATGCGCTTGGTGCTCGCACAGATTCTTTGGAACTTTGATATGGAAATTGTAGAGAAGAGCAGGTCATGGATCGACCATCTTTCATATGTTCTTTGGGACAAGCCTCCTCTATGGGTGCATCTAACACCAAGAGCTCAGTAAAACTCCCGGCTACACGGATTGACCGGTTCTGCGTGGGATTTGGGGCTGAGGAGGGTGTAAATCGCGGAAAGAATGTGAGAAAGTCCAGATGGAAGGATCGAATTAATTTGAGCATTCACAGGGAGAAGTTTTAACACGGCGCATTGGGGCATCACAATGGAAGTTGGCATGCTATCAGAAATTTCAATATCTTCTTTCTTTGAACACAATTTTGGAAACTAAACTGTGATTTTCTCCACCCACAACAGCAAAGCTCACAAATTATTCGTGCCTCATTGTTTTCGATAATTAAAAAAAAAAAACGGAATGTCAGCCAATCGTGCATGATACTGTAGCAGAGGAAATCACATGAGCTGCAGATGTGGATGGGTTGTTCGGAGCTCGGAGTCGGCTGACCGTCTCCGACTCCGTATCCGATATTTATTAGCCGACTCCGAGTGGCTCCACCGACTTGATACTATTATTACGAAACCCTAATCGAAATGTGACTGCGCTTTGATGGCAACTTGGCGTCTTAGGTGATACTTGATGCATAAATGATTGCACACAGCTTGATACTAGTATTGATGGTGGTGACTTAAGTCGACTCTGACCCACTCTTCTTAGATGGTTTGAACTTACAGTTGACGATGCAAACGCTCCACAACTTGAGTCGAATCATATTGCAACCCCGAAACACAATACCCAGATTGAATCCAACCATGCCTCAAAAGAACGTCCAATTGAGGGCCGCAAGTCAGTTAACTCCACGTGCTCATGTTTTGCGCTATATTGACTTAATTAAGGCCCTTACGAGCGGCGTCTAGCTATTCGCGAAGAACTCGGCTACTACAACTGTCTGGCAATTGGAGCAGTTTACGAATTCGCTGATCCCAAATTTGACGTTAGATCTGTCCATTCTTTTGTGCGCCCCTTGAAGACAGCAATCGAAAAATATGCGTACATGAGTGTGGTCTTGAAGGGCACAGATACGGAGTCACCGGTTTGGGAGCGTGTGCCAAGAATCAATCTAGCCGATCACATCATCATGCAAGATGAGGCTACGAATGACGACGAGATGTCTACAATCCAGAAAACCTTCAATAATCTCGTTAGTATACGGATGAATGGCCCTTTGCCACCATGGAGGTTTTCCGTGTTACCACTTTCGCCAAAGAATGGCAAGTCACGCGCCTTTGTCGCTTTCGCTCTATCACACTCCATTGGCGATGGTGGAGCAGGGATTGCCTTCAAGCAAACATTTCTCGAAGCCTTGCGACAGCCCTGGAGTCCTGACAACAATTTGAATTTTGCTGTGCCAGATCGCGAGCTACCGGAACCTTTCGACACTCCCGAGAGGCTTCCCGTCTCCCCTGAGTTCATAAAGTCAGTCTCCAGCTCAAGCGTCGTTGGTGCTGGGACATGGACAGGGTCGAAAGTATTTGCGAATGAGGGGGGAGTGCAAACCAAAGTCCGAATTGTCGAGATCGAACCACAGCATGTTAAGGCTGCTTTGTATGCATCCCGTATTCACGGCACCAAGCTGACGCCCCTTCTCCACCACTTTATCGTTCGCGCTCTGAGCAAGGTCATTGTGGACAAAAACGTGAAAGATTTCGCGTCGACGACTGCTTATGACTTGCGTGGCGCCAGTGGTGTGGGATCGGAATGGGGTATCTACATCTCTGGACTTAGTGCCTCACATCCGCGCGCCAATCTTTCCAACTTCATATCAGAAGACCAGTGGCAATCTGCTAGGACCTTTTCAAAGAAGTTAGCCGATGCATCATCGACACTCAATGACCAGGTTCTTGGTATGCTAAGGTTTATCCCGAACCAGAAAGAGTCCATGACTTCTAAAATTGGGAGTACGCGCGAAGCTAGCTATGCTGTTTCGAATATGCTTACCTTCGATGGTGGTAAGCCTGGAGACAGCGTTAGAATGACGAATCTGGCCGTTGTTAGTTCGGCTGCAGTTCCAAGTGCACCGATCAATTTCCTATTCATCAGTATCAAGAATGGAAGCATGATGTGCACCATAAACTGGCAGCCTGGTGCGTTGGGAGTTCCGCTAGAAGAGGAGGACTCTTTCATGGATCGCATCTGCTTGTCTGTGAAAGCCGATTTCGCTAGCTTTGAGCAAATTGACAAGGCACCAAGAGCTCGTATCTAGAAAAGAAAGACACCTCTTTTGAACGTCGCTTAGGAGATAGAAATCAGTAAGCAGAGTAGGCTGTGTATAATGATAGCCATGGTGGTAGCCCTAGAAATACATTGAATTTTGCAGCTCAAACATCCAGGAATCGCATCAGAAGTGTAAATTGATACTGTAGCTCTCGTATTCGAAGCAAACGCCTTATTGAGGTCTCTTGCCAAGTGCGCAAATCACACCCCTCGACACCTTCCTCAACCTAATTCTGTGATACTAACCTCTTCGTCTATTTCATCTCCTGTGTCTTAAAAAATGCCAGATTCATTGTGCAATGAACGTTCACCTACCTTCGCTACTGTGCTGCATAGTTGAGAGGACACTACATATTCGCAGGGACGTACTTTGTAACTATCAATCTAATGTAAAGATGTCCGGAGGCGTACACCAGTTTGTTTTCTCATTTGTGATCCTGATCGCTAGTAAGGGTTCATCAAGTTTGTAGATATGTTTTAAGTAGTACTACTCGTCTTTTCGCGTTGAAAAAAATCATCAAAACGTTCGGAGACATTGTAAATGCCAATTGCAATGGAAGGATGTAGGCTCACTTGACTGAATTGGCCCTTAAAATATATCACTGTAAAGATGATGTCATGTCGACATGTATCACGATGGCTGGCTTATCAAGCACGCTCAATGTTGACTAATTAATCTCATTGAATCTATCTAAAGTCTACACTGCGAAAAGGGTATACATGAAACTCGAGAACAAACTATGCTAGAAACAAGACATCGCTACAAATGTATTAAAGATTCTCCTCTAAGCCTCAGCCTCCCTCAAAATCCTCGGGTAATCAGGCGCACCCGGCGCATCCATCATCTCAACCAATGTTGCAATCGCAGGATGTAAGCCCGCAGCGACAGCCTTCGCCAACCACTCTCCCATAGGCAATACAGCAAACTCTTTGCCTTCTTGTCGTCCAATATCCTTCAGGTTGTTCATAGGCAGCACGATGTCACCGACCTGGTGCGCATACCTGACCTGAGTCTTCGCCTTCTCGCTTCCATCCAGCACTCGTGAAAGGATGGACTCGCAAGCGGTGCTGATACGTACCAAGTCGAGAGCTCCGCTGTTATGCTTGACTTGGGGCACGGCTTCGATGACGCGAGACCAGTGGAGGAGCGCATTAACCCAGTCGAGTTGGGCGCGCATGCCAGTTGCATCAGAACCCTCGCGTAGGATAGTTGAGGGACGGTGGATACAGACTGGCAGGCCATATTGGTCATGGACCTGCTCCAGGAGGCGCTCGTTGGTCCACTTGCTGCTCATGTAGCCGAAGACACCATCAGTGGTCGGGTAAGAGTGCTCACGACCTGTCATACGAACAGGTGGGAAGGCAGGGCCCTTGAACAAGACTGCTAGACCGGCGGATGAGACGTAGTGAATAGGGATGCGGCGAGGCAAGCACAGTCGAATCAGGGTTTGGGTAGATCCCACGTTGGAGTCACGGAGGTCCTGGAAGTACTTGAGATGAGAGGTGTCGGCTCCATTGTGGATAACGACATCGGCTTTGGCGAATATCTCAGCAGATTTCTGGATCGAGAGACCCAGAAGTGGGTCTGCAAGCTGGCCTTCGAAGTACTCGACACGGTCGTCTTTGCGAAGCTCATTCTTGGCCAACTTGGACGATAGGCGGCGAACGGCAGGGCAGTAAACCTTCGTGACTGAAGGACACTCCAGTAGATAGTCCAGGAGGTGGTGACCGAGTAGTCCACTGGATCCAGTAAGAACAACCACGCTAGGTGGTGTTACTGGAGCTGGCTCGACAACTCGTGAGAGCTGGATCAAGTCCCGCGGAGGGCGGGCCTCAGCCTCCCAATCAATGCAACCGTTGTTCGAAAGCTTGAGGATATTGTCTGATCCGAAGGCTCGCTCGGGAAGAGGCGTGGTTGACGCCGTTGGGATCTGGGAGCCACTACGTGTGATGGCATTACCCTCTTCACTCGAGTTGTCCATACCAGTGCTGCCATCATCGCTGCTACTCTCCTCAGTAACAACAACGGGGTTACATAGAGGCATCAGCTCCGGAGGAACATTATCAACAGCGTACTGCACAATGTTCGACATGGTTTCATCACCCATGATCTTCAGGACTGGGATGCTAACTTGGATGTTCTTGAGGAACCAAGTTCGAATGTCGACCGAGACAAGAGAATCGAGACCAATCTCTACACTTCGTGCAACCAATAAATCCTCGTCAGACATGTTCATCTGAAGAGCGTGGCGCAGCTGAGCTGTGAACGCCTTCTCAATGACCTTGCGAGCATCCTCCTTGGTTGCGCAAGCTTGAAGAAGCTCCATGATGGAGGCAGTTGCTTTGCCCTCGCTCTTGACAAGAGTTTCGGCGTTCTGGTGAACAATGAACGACGAGAACATAGGGTTCAGGAACCAGTAAGGGGCATTCGGCGTGTCGTACGGCACGTCCGAAAGACCCGTAGTAAGTTCTGCGCCGGCAATGGAGTCAAGACGGCTGGCGTCGATACCTTCGCAAATAGACTGGTTCCAGTCTTCTTCGGACATGCGCATCATGTGAAGTTTCTGGACGATGAGATCCAGTTCCCTACGAGATTCGCGCTCCATGTAACCTGCGCCCATGATGGCACCACCGTTCATGGCAGCGGCCCTGAGACCACGCTTCCGGCGTTGGGCAGCAAGACTGCACATGAATGTGTTCGCTGCTGCGTAGTTGGCTTGGCCAAGATTGCCGATGACGCAGTTAATAGAAGAGATGAGAAGGAAGAAGTCCAGGTCAGTGGTGTAGAAGATGCGGTCAAGGTAGATACTACCCAGGACCTTCGGGCGGATGACATCAGTGAGCTCTGAGTAGGACATGTTACGAATTGACACATCACGGAGAACCATGGCGCCGTTCATGACTCCCACGATGGGTGGGAGACTGTCGCAGATCTTTTGGTGGACAGCTTTCAGAGCTGCCTCATCGGTAACATCGCTGATCAAGTTAGTATATTGTCATTGAACTTCATTAAAATTGACAACTGACCAAGGAATAACTGTGACAGTCGCGCCTCTTCGCTTATGAGCCGCAATCCATTCTGGAGCAATCTTGGGGTTTCTACTGGTGATGACGAGATTTCTTGCTCCAGCGGTAATCATCCAGTCACAGAGCGAGATACCTAGTGCACCAGCCATACCAACGATCCAGTATGTTGCATTGGTGCTCTTGAACATAGGTCTGGTATCGAGGCGGGCTGCATGAACGGGCAGGCTGGACACTGCGTTCCATTCCACAACCGAAAGAGGGTCAAGCAGTGCATCCGCTTCAGTGACCTTTTGAAGGTTAATTGTCTCAAAGGATTGAGGTGTCTGCTTCTTGATGGTCTCATGGATATTTGCCACAGCGTTTTGTAGCAGAGGAGCAACGATTGACGTGGTGGACCGGGTATCTTCTGAAGCAGTGAGAGCAAACAAGTTGCTGGCTGTCACTTTATGGCAGTCCTCTGGTAGAATTGATTTCAGTGTAGCCTCATTTTCCAGTGCGTGTGCGTCTCCATGAGAGAGCCCAATGAAAGCTGAAGGCTTCACCAGAAGCAGCTCATCAAGGTCACGTCCACTGATGTATTGGGGAAGTTTGATCCATGAGTCCTCATTCGATTCCGTAGAGTCGGTCGTGTACACGACATGTACGTCTTTTGCCGATGCTTCAGTTGAGATCGCTGCTGCGACTTGCTTTGAGACGTTGTGAGCAAGTAGTGTTTGTCCATTGAACAATGGGCTAACAGCTGCCGAGGCTACGATTTGAGCAGCAGTAGCGGTAAGGAGCACATCGTTGGACACACCAAGAGCTTCGGTAGAAACAACTGATGCCACTGGTACCTTGAGAACGGAAGAGAGATGTGGGACAAGAGCAAGATACTGCCTGAGCGTTTCAGGTTCAGTTCCAAGCACAAGGAACTTGTAACCTGCTGGTGTCTTCAGTGCTGACAATATCGCATGTGAAATGTGCAGCTCAGTAAGTTCTTCACTACTCTCATGCTCCTTAACTGAGAGCTCGTAGCCAGACTGCTCCATGACTGTGTAACCAGCCTGTGTGTGTTGCAAACTGAGAGACACTTGGCTAACATCTCTGTCTTGTACGATCGTACGGCGGGCAGAGTTGTAGCGATCGTTCAGCTTCGTGATCGGACGAAGACGTGCCACGAGTTGATGGTTCTCTTCATCGACAGCGATCTCGGGTTCGGTGTACCACAAGAGCTCTTCGGACTTTGACTTGTCGGCATGGAAGCGCAGAAGTATCTCCGCAATGATCTCGGGGGTTGTCTTTGAGGTATCAGCAATATCAAGCTGCTGCAGGCGGAGACCAGGGTTCTCGTGAGTGGCTACGCGGCCAAATCCGACCGTCATGTTGGAGTAGGGTTCGTCATCGCGGCGGCCAGACGTTACCCAAAGCAAGTTCTTGTCGGACTGGAACATGTTCTTGAACGCATCAAACGTATCGGGCGTAACATTCTTGAAGACAGGCTCATCAAGCTCTGTAAAACTGGCGACCATGGTGTCTTTGTCAATGAGGTCATGGTTTACGTCCAAGAGTGACTTGTAGCAATAGACCTGTTCAGCATGTTGGCGGGTAAGGGACTCGACACCCTTGACGAGACGAGAGCTGCGATCAGTTTGCCCACCGACGAGGACGAGTTTCTTGATAGGAGCTGCACGCTGAGGCGCAGTCAACGGTTGGCGGAAGAACTCAACTTCGTCATCGACGGCCTGAGAAGCGAAGTGGAAAACGTTTAGAACGTCTTCAAAATCCTTCCGAGGGCAAGAGTCAACACCGGAGAAGCCAGTCTTCCTCAACAATTCGTCCCACTCCTGTGGAGACACGTGAGGAGACAATACACGGCCAGTGTCACTTCCGAGCCACCAACCCTCTAGGGTACCGAATATGAAGCCGCTGCTGGCAACACCATTCATACCTTCTTGTCCTTCACCGACAACAAGGAAACCACCAGGCCTGAGCATCTTGCGGATATGGCGGAGTGCACGCTCTAGATCGCTCGTAGCGTGGATGACAAAGAAGGCAACAATCAGGTCGTAAGTACCCTCCACGAATCCTTGAGATACTGGGTCTCTCTCTGCATCGAAAGTCTTGAATACCATGCGGTCTCGGTATTGAGGGAAATTGGCGGCGGCATTTTCGAAGAAAGCAGCAGATATGTCGGTGTAAGTGTAGGACTTGAAGCTGTTGTCAATCTCGCGGAAGATGGCTTTGGTGGCTCCACCAGTTCCAGCACCAATCTCTAGTATGTTCATGTGGGGGAAGCGACTAGTCAGTTGCTTGACTGTTCGGCTCACCCACTGACCAGACTCCCTCAACCCAAAACCACCAGCATAGTAGCGATCGAGGATGTCGGTAGCGCGGAACTGCTCTAGGATCGTGGTCTCGCCGTTGAAAACACGCGGCATTTGTTGTCCAGTGATGTGCATAATCTCGATATCGGGAAGGTGCATGAACGGCCTGCTAGCTTCCATGATGTCCTCGAGGGTGTCTTGCAACCATTCCTTCTTGGCCCACTTGTGCTGACCTGTCTCCACCATCTCGGTAATGTATTTGGCGTAGTTGAGATACCACTTGGTCGTGAACTCTTGTCTCATGGGGTGGTCTTCAGGAACTTCCCTATGAAACTTGCGCAAGTAGAATGTCGCAATTCGTTCCAGCAACCTGACTGTATCACGATGGCTCTCTGTGAGAGGGATATCTTTGCCAGCGTCAATACCATCAACGTGATTATTGACCCAATGGACACGTGAGAAGACCCTGCGGTCCTCTTCAGTTGCACCGCCACCGAGGGGAATGAAGGTAGCTCCTTGAACTTGAATAACTGCATTGGAACTCTTTCCAGAGTAGATGTCGACATGACCCCGGATGCCTCGCTGTCCTGGTTGGCGAGGAGAGATTGTCGAATCCACGGGGAAGAACTCATCTTGAGTGCGGATGGCACCAAGGAGGCTAGGATTGACTCGGATGTGTTTGATCGAAGTGGGAAGATGCAGACTACGAAGTTGCTCATCGTATGGGTAGCTGTACGCAAGGATGATGGATTGCAGGGCAGCGTCAAGCTCTGCAGGGTGAATGAGCAAAGATTCAGTATCATCCTCTGTGGACCGCATCTTCATGAGGCAGGTAGCTTGGTAATGCTTCCTCTGAAGTGCAGACAAGGAGCGGAAACGACCACTAAATTCGTAACCCAATTCTGCAAGTGCGGAGTAGAACCTCTCTGGCTCAACATCGATGACGTGAGTGGGAGCGGCCTTGCGAGCTGGGAGGAGAGCTTCAGATGCCTCTCCCAACTGAATCTCAACATTAGCGCTGGCAACTAAAGTCAGGTCGTCGGAATTTGCATCCATGGCGGCTGAGTATGTAAACCTGGCCCAGATGCGATCTTGCTTGTCGGCTGTGATATCTGCGAGTGAAGTCACAACCTCGATGCCAGTGTCATCCGGACTGAAGAACAGTGCCTGGTGAATCATGAAGTCCTTGACTTCTATGAGCCGCATGCTCTTACCTGCAGCTTCAGCAACAAATCGCGAAGCCTCCAATGCTGTAGTCAGGTAGCCTGCAGCGGGGAAGACAGTTTGAGACTGGACCTTGTGCCCGGAAACCCACTCCATCTGGCTCTCGAGCAGCAAGTTCCTCCAGCTCATATGATGGGGTGCAGAATCCGTGGTCACATCACCGAGCAACGAATGAACAGGGTGTTGTCGAAGACGCATCTTGCGTGAGGTTCTCGATTCGTGCCAATACTTGTTGGTGTGATTCCACTGGTATGTAGGAAGGCCTTTGACCACGGTAAATTTGCTATCATTACCCGTAATGGTACGCTCGTAGGCATCGAGGTTGATACTGGTCTTGTCGAGATGCGACCACAAGAAGCCAAGTCCATTAGCACTCGCTTCAATAGCATTGGAGCCGCGAGCGAGGATTCCAGAGTATGGAATCTCTTTCTCCAGGGTATCTTGAATGGTCTGCGTAGCAGGACCCTTCAGAGCAGGAGAAGCTCCGACCTCCATTGCAAGATCGAAGCTGCCAGCTGCTAGAGCAGTGCTAAGAGCCTCAGCAAATAATACAGGCTTGGTCATGTTCTCGGCCCAGTATGCGTCAGCCAACTTCATCGAGGAGTCGACGGGTCGGTTGTACACGCTAGAGATCCACTTGCATGAAGAGCTGGGAGTCTGCACCTTGACACCACATTTCCTGAGGGATGCAACGTAAGGCTCATAGCAGGGAAGCATATGCTTTGAGTGATATGCCTTGTCGACCTTAAGACGCCTGTTGAACTTCTTCTCATCGTCTAGGATGAGTTGCAATTCAGCGATCGCATCTTCGTCTCCTGAAACTGTGACGCTAGTAGAAGAGTTGCTTGCAGCGACAGACAGACGTCCCTCGAAATCAGGGTCTTTGCACAACTCGGTCATATCTTCCAAGGAGCTACCAACAGCAACCATAGCACCCTTGATGTCGTTACCGTTAGGGCTGCATGCATTTTGCACATGCAAGCCACGGTAGTACGCGACATAAAGGGCATCGCGAGCGGTCAGATAACCAGATGCATAAGCGGCTGCAATTTCTCCGGATGAGTGTCCGACAACTGCGTCAAAATGGACGTCAGCCAGACTCAGCATGTCAACTAGAAGAATTTGCAGAGCAGTGCAGAGCGGCTGCGAGAGTTCGGCTTCGTTGACTCGTGATGAAGATGCAGCCTCAAGGATTTCAGCCTTTAGAGACCACTTCGGGCCATCAGGAAGTTGTGCAAGGTATGCCTCAAGCTTCTCAATAATTTCTCTAGCAGTGGATGAACTCTCAATCAGCTCAGCGCCCATGCGAGCATACTGGGCACCCTGACCAGTGAAGATTCCAAGCATCTTAGCAGCTCCACTCTTGGTAGCCGAAGAAGATTTGATGCCAACGCTGGCAGCATCACCCTCAAGTTTGGCTGAAATCTGCTTCTGAAGATCCTTCATGGAAGAGGCAGCGAAATAGCACCTGTAGGGAAACAAGGAGCGACGCTCTCGCAGTGTCCACGCCAAGTCTCGCATGTTAGTCTCCGGGTGGCTTGACAGATAATCCTTATACGCGGACAGGGTAGCGCGAAGCGACTGTTCGGAGAATGCTGAAAAGACGAATGGCGTGAAGATGCCAGCATCCTCGTTGGTGCCACGAGTAGAGGCATTCAAGGGGTCGGAATAGTGCTCAAGAATGGCGTGGGCATTCGCGCCACCAAATCCGAAGCTGTTCACACTAGCTCGCCTGGGCGCATCCGCAACAGAAGGCCATGCCTTGGGTGCTTTGAGGATCTCGAGATTCTTGTAAAATGGAGCAACTCGCTCGCTCAAATTCTCGAAGAGAAGGTTGGGTGGTATTGTGCCGTTGCGGAGAGAAAGCGACGCCTTGAGAATGGCGGCTACACCTGCCGTGCCTTCGGTGTGACCGAGGACCGTCTTAATAGACCCGACATACAGAGGGTTGCCGCCATTGAGTTCCAGGCCTTTTTCACCAGCTTCTCCACCCCAGAATGCGTTGTAGACAGCCTCAGCTTCAATAGGGTCACCGGCAGGCGTACCAGTGCCATGGGCTTCGAAATACTGCGGTCGGTCCTTTGCCGAGAGAAGGTCAAGGCCAGCCTTGGCATAGGTACTGCGAATGAGCGCCTCCTGTGCGGTTGAGCTGGGCATCGTGATACCACCAGTGGCACCATCTTGGTTCAAGCCAGTCTCCCTGATAATACACTCAATGTGGTCGCCATCTGCCAAAGCAGCGCTGAGAGTCTTCAGGACGACAGTCGCAACACCTTCTCCACGGGCATATCCATTGGCGCCTGCATCCCACATTCGACTGCGGCCGTCTGGAGACAACATCTTCAACTTGCTTTCGATGACGAAGTTCATGGGGTCTAGGATAACATTAGATCCACATGCGACAGCCATTCGAGAGTCTCCCGCTCGAAGTGCCTCTGCAAGTATGATTAGTATGCCATCTATGATATCCAATTCATGAGTGAGCACTTACGGACTGCCATGTGAACGGCAACTAAACTGGAAGAGCAAGCCGTGTCAACAGTGACGGAAGGCCCATGCCAGTCGAAGAAGTAAGAAATCCTATTGGATAGGATACTGGATCCGGTACCGGTCGCATAGTAGGTCGGGATCTCCTGGAAGTCTCGAAGTAACATGCAGGCATAATCATTAAACATTACACCGACATATACGGCTGTGTCGCTACCCTTTAAAGCGGCACTAGGCATACCAGCCGCTTCAAGAGCCTCGTAGGTTGTTTCCATCAACAACCGCTGCTGGGGATCCATAGCTTTTGCCTCTGCAGCCTTAATTCCGAAAAATTCGGAGTCAAATGCAGCTAGGTCTTCATTGAGAAGATAGGCGTTCTTAACATTGCTGTGGCCAGGGTATGATCCATCAGGGTGATAGAACGCCTTCGTATTGAAACGATTCTCGGGTATCTCTTGAAGTAAATCCTTTGGATCCTTCAAGACTTCCCAAAGCTTAGACGGGGAAGTGGCGTCTCCTGCAAAACGGCAGGCACTGCCGACAATGGCAATGGGTTCGTTTGGTATGTGTGCCATAGTGAATAATAGCTTATGCTAGTGTTTGTGTGAGGATTGGATTTTTTCAAGACATATGTTTCCATTTACTCACCTGTTGATTCTCCGGTGCGGTATAGTGAATGTGATGAAATGGCAAAGTTGTGGTGTGGAAAGCTTAGCTCTCTGAACTTGCTTGCTGAAAGTAAACAAACAAAGGTATACCTCTTTAGGTGATGCTGGGTATCTTCTCGAAGGATGAGCCTGAATAGAATTTGGGAGAAGTTGTTGTCGCGGTCCTCACACAGGAGTAGGCTGAATCTCAATGCGACACTGTTGAAAGTGAACTGTCGTGTTGACTTGGTGGAAATATCCACGAGGATAGTGATCCTGTTTAATAGACCATAGATTTTCTAGATGGTGAGGCTGATACCTACTACTTCCTACGCTAAGGTATTCCATCAGCAAACTACACTAGTCTCCGACCGAATAATACAGAATGCGATACTGCATAACGGTGTCGAAGACCCTAGTCTGGACCTCAAACATGTCCGTCCGAGTTCGGACCGAATAGGAGTCAGCCGAATCCGTATCCGACCGTGGGGGACTGACGAACACCACGAATGCAGTTCTACTGGCTCCGCTACGATTAGAGAGTGGTTTCTGCTTTTGAGCCATTAATTGGCGCTTTCTAACGCTTTCTGGGGTCTGAATCTTACATCCTATGCCCCTGAAACAGTATCCTCGAGGGTGGATGATCGCACATGACCGGAATGGACCCCGACCTCTTCGGTGCACGTAACTTATCTTGTATTAACGTATTAAATTCTGACTAACTAGTTGGAGAGTTTATCGCTCGTACAATAACACCGCAACAGCGTGTGCTGTTAACGCGTCACACAGCAAGCTTTGCGCACTCCGATTGGATGCAATCACCGGACTAATCGGCTGGGCCACCGTCCAGAGTCTGGTGAACTCCCTGGCATGTTTCCGGAAAGATGTTGGGAGAACAGCTCTCTCCTTTACTGTCCAAAAAAAATCGAAAGCCTCATTCATTGCTTACGGAGAGTAGTCCTAAGTGCGCCATTTACTCATCATTTTTACGACATCCTAACCCCCTGCTCAGCATGTCGACGGATCGAATGCGTGAGGAGAGCTTGGAAGACCATACTCCCGCTTCCAAAGATGGGACGATGCAGGAAGATGGTACGAACAGTAGCGCAACGACGCATGTTGAAGAACAAGACAGTGGAGCGCAGGATGATGACAAGAAGTATCCTGAGGGCTTGAAACTGGCCCTGATCATATTGGCACTATGCCTTGCCGTCTTCTTAATGGCTCTTGAGTTCGTCTGCATTCTCCATGAGAAAACCATCACTAACATTCTGCGAAAGTAATTCCATCATCACAACCGCTATTCCGAAGATCACCGATGAGTTTAAAAGTCTTGACGATGTAGGTTGGTACGGCAGCGGTAAGTGATCAGAACCCCTTAAGGTAGATGCCGCTCATTTTCACGATATAGCCTACCTTCTCACAACGGCTGCGCTTCAGCTCATGTTCGGGAAATTCTATACAAACTGGAATATCAAATGGGTGTTTTTGACGTCCATCGCTATCTTCGAGATCGGTAGTGTGATTTGCGGTGCCGCACCTACTTCAACTGCCTTGATCATTGGCAGGGCAATTGCTGGTGTTGGCTCATCGGGCATATTCTCTGGTGCACTCCTTATTCTAACCCATAATACTCCTCTTGTGAAGCGTCCGTCCTACATCGGCATGATTGGAGGTATGTATGGTATTGCATCTATCACTGGTCCACTACTAGGAGGAGCATTCACGGACAAAGTGGTAAGTGATCGATCCCTCTGAAGCTTCATCCTCTACCTGCTAATTGTGATCGAGACATGGCGACTATCTTTCTACATCAACCTTCCCATCGGAGCTATCACGGTGGCAGTCATTCTTTTCTTCGTCGAGAGTCCTAAACAGGAGATACCAAAGCATGACAGTATTCGCGACCTGGTCATGTCCTTCGACCCTATCGGTACAGCACTCTTCCTACCCGCCATTATATGTCTTCTATTGGCATTACAGTGGGGCGGCACCAAATACAGCTGGGGTAGTGGCACTGTCATTGCACTCTTGGTGGTCTTCGGAGTCCTCATGCTGGCTTTCTGCTATGTCCAATACACGCAAAAGGACAATGCGACCGTGCCTCTTCGAATCATCTCGAATCGATCTATATTGGCCGGATGCTGGTACGGCTTTTGCGCCGGCGCGACCTTCTTCCTCATGGTGTACTATGTCCCCCTTTGGTTTCAGGCCGTACAGGGTACCTCGGCTGTTGGCTCAGGTGTCCGAAACTTGCCTATGCTCATAACAACGATCGTAACATCGATTTTTGCTGGTGGGCTGGTCACCAAACTAGGTTACTACACACCTTTCATGATCGTTGCAACTGTCGTCATGTCTATCGGTGCTGGCATGATCTCGACCTGGGAGGTCCACACTGGCAGTGCAGCTTGGATAGGCTACCAAATCCTTTTTAGTTTGGGATACGGTCTGGGCTCTCGACAACCTTTGGTGGCCGTCCAGGCAGCTTTGGATACAAAGGATGTGGCTATAGGAACATCAGTTGTCATCCTCCTCCAGACGTTGGGTGGTGCCATCTTTGTTAGCGTCGGTCAATCTGTGTTCACGAATGAGCTTGTTAAAAGCCTTCGCAAGATACTTCCATCGTTGGATCCAGCGATCGTTCTCGGCGCGGGTGCGACGAATCTTCGACAGTCACTGTCCAAGGATTTGTTACCTGGTGTCATCTTAGCTTACAATAATGCCTTGACTAAGGCATTTTTGGTCGCAGCGTCAATGGCGGCCTTATCGATCTTTGGAAGCTTGTTAATGCCGTGGAAATCGGTCAAGCCCCAAGAGAAGCCAGCAGAGAACGTAGAGAAAGAATTAGAGAGCCAGGAAATGCCTGTTGAGATCCCAGAGAAGCCGTAAGATAAAGCATTGCGTGCTTTAGACATTACATGTACGGATGGACAACGAATTCAACCCCGTCGTTCATCCACAGAGAGATGATGCGCGTGCGTCCCTTTGGTAGGCGGCAAAAAATGGAATTTCATCATCAAATAACCATCCTATAGTTTTAGTTCATATTCTATGGTGATTTCCGCGCTGCAGTAGAGATCTTCACAGTGCAGTATATGCTACCGTAGGAGATAGCCATCAATTGCTTCAACAGCATGTTTTCCTCGATTCGTAGTTTAGATTGTAAACTAATAATTGTAGTCCTAATACATCGATAACAACTAGGATATGAGGATGTCAAACCAACCTTACTACACCAAAAGAACAACAATCTACTTTTACCAACAATGCTACCAACGAGATAATCAAGTCATTCTGCAAGCTACCATGGAAAGCCACAGTATTTTGGAAAGAGAATATAGTTTTTTGAATCCAGAAAGTCCAAGTTGCTTGCTGTGTTGTGATACAAAGCAGAACATATATAGATGGTTGTGGCAAACTATAACTAGATCCTCACCACCAGCTTCTGTCCACGCACTTCACCGCGATGCAGCATCTCCAGCCCTTTGATGATCCCATCCCATCTTCCGGGAACTTCCCTCACCGGATGCGTCTTTAGAAGTCCAGCATCGACCAGCTTCTGCATTTCCCCAGCCACTCGCGCAGTCACATCAAACAACTTCTGGTTAGCCTCACGAGAATACGGTGTTGGGCCCAGATCGACCTTCACCCCCAACCCTTCGTACCCCATGACCTCTTTGGTGCGAACAGTTCGGCGGGTCCGGAATGACTCGTTAAATCCTTCAAGACAGGTGTACCTGCCGCCCGTCCGTGCTATCGCTGCGAACGAATGTGCGGCAGATTCTTCGCTCGTGATGCAGTCCATGACCTTCTTCAGTGGCTTCCCGCCCGTCATTTCCTTGATCATTTCGACGCAGTTTGGCGATGTATAGATAGCAGTACCAACTGCACCATACTTGAGTGCCAGCGAGGCTGATGTAGTAGAGGTAACGGCAATAGGTGAGTATCCAGAGAGCTTGAGTAGCTGGCATGCCATGGTTCCCGTAGCTGTGGCTCCACCATAGACCAAAACAGGCTCGTTCGTGCTGGTAGGGTTTGAGGGGGTTCCGTCAAGCGCCAGCGCATCAGGGTCGTAAAACGCAAGTCCGGCAGTACCCCATCCAACACCACCCAATGCCGCGCCCTCTAAATCGCTCATGCTGTCCGGCACTTTCAGAAGTAACCGAGAGTCTACGGCGATCCACTGCGCAAATGCACCACTCTCTGCCTCGGTTCGGCTGTAGGGAAATGTGCCCCCGATAACCCTTGTTCCTGGCGGAAAGTTGGCTTCCGTGTTACCCGGTGCGATCTTTTCGACTATCCCGCAAAAGTCACAACCAGACTGGTTGCCAGGAACGGGGAAGTGGGTAACCATTTTGTGGTCCGTTGGGTTTAGAGCGACAGCTAGTACGCGTACAAGCACTTGATTTGGCCTGGTGAGCTCAGGGACTTGCACTGTGGCCGAAACTGTCAACCCAAGAGTTGACCCAGATGGGGGTGTCTCGGTTTGAATGAGTGCAGTCTGTGTTTCGGGTATAGACATTTTGTGTTTTGAAATACGAATCGGCTGCGTGGTTGATGATGGATAGGTTGTTGTTGGTGCTGGGGTTGAGTCGGAGTGTCTCTTGTAGATGCTGTTGTCGGAGGCCAGGACATAAGGAGTAATGGTGAAGGCGGTTGAGAACTGATAGCAACGACCTAAGATATAGACCTATCCACAAAAAACTAGCCGTCGGGATGGACACATTCGGGGCAAAGTTTTGGACAAAACAACGGTTATTTTACAACTCCGAACAGGCTGGTAAGGTCGGTACTCCCCTTGTTGGTATTGTCAAGACTTTCAAATACTGAATCTAATTCCTAGTTTGAACATTTTTGCAATTGCATTCTAATCTACATCCAATGTCCAGACGTGATGATGCCTTAATTTGAGGATACGGCGACATTCAGGTGCCAATTGGACATCTACCCAAAATACATTTCTAATTATTACATGCGGTTTTGCGATCAGATGAGCTAACATCAATATTTGAATGTACAACTGAAAGCTCCTTTATTAACGCGGCAGTTGGTACATTGCCCAACAGATTTTGATACTGCAGTAGGGCTGTGTCAGGTACGAGTTATCAGCTGGAAGCTGAAGATGACAAATCTAACCAACCCAGGCAATAATGATACAACGATACAATACGAGGCGGGCCGAAACCCACAAAAGTTGAAAGACCTCCGATTGGTAGATCTACTCCGACGGTAGCACGTATGCAATCCGTATGGGAAGATCCGGCGCTAGTCACATATAGACTAGGTCTGAAGTTGTGCATGGCAATTCGGCGACAGTGCATAGCACAGCCACAACCAAATGATTGACCGCCGGAGATTGGCTGTCGGCGGTGCCACGTGCAGAGAGAATCAAGGCCGAGTTATGAATCCAGGGTGCACAAACAAGAGTTTGGAGGCGTCAATAAGCATTTTTCGGAGGCTTCAGGCATCGGTTGAACTATTAACGGGGTTGCAATAGTTCCGCCGTTAGAGCAGGTCAACCTTGACAACACGTTGCGGCGATTAATTTTATCTACTGTCGCTTTCAGGCTGTATATGCGGGTCTCGCATCTATTCACTCTACTTCTATTTCATTTTTCTGAGTACCGTCAGGTCGACTATATTTGAATTTATCATCATCATGCCTTCTCTATCAAGCTTCTGGACCCAGACTTTCCCGCCAAAGCCCGAATTCACGGAACAAGATGTTTCCGACTTAAGAGGCCAGGTTTATATCGTCACTGGCTCCAACACTGGTATTGGGAAGGAGCTTGCCAGAATACTTTACTCGAAGAATGCCAAAGTCTACATTGCTGCACGTTCAGAGAAAAAGGCTAAGGACGCTATAGAGGATATCAGCAAATCTGCACCAGCATCAACGGGTTCTCTTGTGTTTCTCAGTCTTGACCTGAGCGATCTAAACCATGTCAAGAAAGCAGCGGAGACCTTCCTTGCGCAAGAACAGAAACTCAACGTTTTGTTCAACAATGCGGGGCTCATGGCTACAGATCCGCTGGCCAGAACTGCACAGGGCTATGAAATGGCCCTCGGTGTAAATTGCGTCGGAACTTTCCTCTTCACCAAACTGCTTACACCAACGCTTGTCGCAACGGCAAAGTCAGCGCCAGCTGGCTCGGTCCGCGTCATTTGGCTATCCTCCTTCGGTCTAGAACTTTTTGCGAAACCGGGTGTTGGCATTTCCCTGGACAACCTCGACTATCATATCCCGACGCCGTCCACTGATCGATATGGCATCAGCAAATGTGGTTCCTGGGCACAGGGCGTTGAATTTGCTAGACGTCACAAAGCAGACGGAATTATTAGTCTCCCAATTAATCCTGGAAATCTCACCTCAGAGCTTGCGAGAGATCAGCCCACTACATTGAAAATTGCGGCGAGAGTTCTGGGATATCCGCCACCTATGGGAGCCTGCACAGAGCTATGGGCAGGAATGTCCCCAGAAGTCACGCTGGAGAACTCTGGAAGTTGGGGTAATATCATTTTCCCCACGTATTTCTTGTGACAAAGCGCTAACTGTTTGATAGTCGTTCCTTTTGGAAGATTTTACCCACTGCGTTCGGACATTGTCGAAGCAACCAAGACAGAGGCGGAAGGTGGCACTGGCGGCTGCCAAAAGTTCTGGGAATGGTGCGAAGACCAAGTGAAGGAGTACTTGTAAACTTTAATCCTAGTTCTTATCTCGTATTCCTCTCAACACGCTTGCTGAAACAGATACATTGCTTCTGACGCTATTTATAAATGCACAACTCTGCACTCACGTACTCCTAATACATTTTGTTTTCTTGTAAAAGTCACATACTTGCATCTTCCTACATGCATAACTGTGACCACGTAAGAGTCCGATATTTCTCCCATCTGATTAGTTATCTAGTTTCCATGGACATCTGAGAACGCACCACGAGTCATAAGTCGATCACGCCAGAAGGGCTCGTGCCATGGGGAAATTGTCAAGCGAAATTGATCGCCTCAACCACCTACCCAAACAAGGTAGTGTACTTTAGTCAAATATAGGTCTTACAATATTATGGAGCTGGTCACACAAGCGCTGACACCGATTTCATCGGTTAGTGCAGGGGAAACCTGGCGTCGGAGCGGTGTATGATTCGTCGACAAAGCCGAATGCCCGAGACCCACCCATTCACCGTTTCGACGCATTTGTCGCATCTGCAGTGACCGTCAGAACGATCTTTCGAAGTGACTGCTGGCTTAAATGTGATGTCGTTTCTAGAAGTATAACGATTGCAAACCTGAATGCATGACATTACATTAGGTGATTTTGAAGACGCCAAGATGATTACTACAATCAACCATTTCTTACTCCAACCATTGCTTGGACAATGGACCTTCTGCATTTGGATAATCTTGATTTCGGTTAGTGAATCGCAAAACTGGTGACACAGAACATCTGCATATTAATTTACATGCATGGCTAACGAAAAACTTGCCGTCTTACAGGCAGCGGTCTACCAAACTGCAGTAATACTACGGAATCTATTCTTCCATCCTCTCAGAAACTTTCCTGGCCCCATAGCACATCGCATTTCTCGGTTGCCATGGGCTTACGCTCATGCCCGTGGCCAACAAGCGTTTCGAACCGAACAGTTGCACGCAAAGTATGGCCCTGTTGTCCGCATTAGCCCGGACCATCTTTCGTTCACGGACCCCCAGGCATGGAAGGACATTTACGCATACCGTCCTGGTGGCGAGATGGCGAAAGCAGACCAAATCTTTCGTCCGGTAAAG
This sequence comes from Exserohilum rostratum, assembly GCA_026367775.1. Taxonomy (NCBI): domain Eukaryota; kingdom Fungi; phylum Ascomycota; class Dothideomycetes; order Pleosporales; family Pleosporaceae; genus Exserohilum; species Exserohilum rostratum. The sequence goes on from CP111162.1 coordinate 326,071, forward strand.
GGTGTGACTAGCTCGATTCTCAATGCGGACCATGAAGAACACTCCAAGATTCGACGTGCTTTGGCGCACGGTTTCTCGGACGCATCGATGCGTGCGCAAGAGCCACTGATTGCCAGTTATGTGAAATTGCTATTGTCGAGGCTGGAACATGAGATTTCGGATGGTAAGAGTGTACAGAATATTGCTGCCTGGTACAATTGGACTACATTCGATTTGGTAAGCGACTTGGTGTTTGGAGAGTCGTTTCATTGCCTCGAGACCACAGGATATCATCCATGGGTGGCCTATATCCTGAAAGCAGTCAAGTTCAACGCCACCATCCAAGCACTGAGTTACAGTGGACTTGGGTTCGTGGTGCAAATGTTGCATGCGCTAGGCGGGTTCCTGGCACTTGGAAAAATCCAACAATACACCAACAGCATGCTAGTGTCCCGGCTTGGAATGGGCAAGGGGCGCAACGACCTCTTTGAGGGTCTCGCTAGGAAGCAAGAGGAACTAAAACTCTCGTTTGAAAAGATGAGTCGCAATGCAGTGGTCTTGCTGCTTGCTGGATCGGAAACGACAGCCACCACACTTTCTGGAGCAACTTACTTCCTGCTTACGCATCCAGAAATCTTGCATCGATTGAAGGAAGAGATTCGCTCTAGCTTCTCCAGTTCAGAGGAAATTACCATCTCTTCTGTCGGCAAGTGTTCTTATTTGCTTGGGGTTCTTAACGAGACGTTAAGATGTTATCCCCCGCTCACTGCTGGGGGTGTTCGGGTGGTGCCAGCTGGAGGCGCAAAAATTGCTGGACACTTTGTCCCTCAAGGAGTAAGTAATTCGAGCCAAGGCCGCACCAGCTAACGTGTCCAGACTCTTGTCGAAATCCAACACTGGTCTGTAAATCACAGCACGGACAACTGGAAAGACCCCTGGGTATTCAGACCCGAACGCTTCTTGGCGGGGTCCAAAGATGTGGTTGAAATGGCTGATAAGCTTGATGCTGTCCAAGCCTTCAGTGTGGGTCCACGCAACTGCATTGGTAGAAAGTAAGTCCGTCTTCAGCTTACAGCTGTATCGTACTTCATAACATTCAGATTTCTAACGATTATTTAGTCTTGCGTACCAGGAAATGCGTCTTATTCTTGCCAACATCATCTATCACTTTGACATGGAGTTGGAGCCGGACTGCCAAGGATGGATTGAGCGACAAAGATCGTTTAATGTGTGGGACCGCGGACCGTTGAATATAAGGCTGCGCGCTCGCACAGAGGCAGTGTGATCATCTTGAGTGTACTTCTTGGGCTTGATATTACATGGGTAATCCTATTGGTAGGTCTAGAGATCGTGGCGATGTCTGGATCGAAGAGGCTGAAATTGCAGACACTCTATAACACTGAAGAGCTGGGATCCAGGTAGTACTGCATTGAAGAGAGAGTTCTTTTATTTTCCCAGATTTCTGATTCGTCTCACATCTTCCATCACCATGACGTATTCTGTTTCTCTCCCCAAAGCGCATGCGGCGAATATATTAGAGGCTTGGCACGAAAGCTTGTCTTGTATATGAGCAAGGAACCCTCTTTCTCGTCATTCGAACTAGCAAACGAACACGTTTTTACAGGGTCTAGCTGCAAAGAATTCTTTAGAGAGTTGTTTTGTTCGTATAGACCCTGAGCGACCAATAGATCACTAAAGTTCACGCGTCCGTGCCCTACTCCAACTCCTATCACTATAGGAGCCCTGGCGATCAAATACTCCAAGTAGCCCACCAGACTTTTGCTCTTGATCGAAGCTAACAGCGAATCTGATTACTCAATTTCCCGACAGAGCTCAGGAGGCTTACGAGGAGTCAGCCAGCAGTGGACATAGCGTGTTAGTTCAGTTGACCGTTGGAGTTCTCCGTAGCTCCTTACCAAGAAGCGAAGAAATCGAATTACCAGTGTAAGCTGCACAGACGTGACGCAAAAGAAAGAGAGGTCCAGAAGTGATTTACGTTGGGGTATAAGGATGGGTCCGATCTGCTTATTTACTGTGGATCATTGATTAATAATTCTGGTGAAAAAGGCCCGTAGATTAGACGATCGTATGGAGCCTCACGGGCTGCTCAACGATGTGGGGATTGCGGAGAGTCCGGCCAAAACGACAACAACATGGAGAACATGTCAGACGATGTGGCAGAGTCAGAGGCGTACGCGTGTTGCGCGGCCAGTCATGTTGAGTTAGTCTTTTCAATAGCACCGTTTCACGTTAATGTCTTCTATAATCAATATTATCGCATAGTGCTAGACGCCTCGTCGCCTCACAATGCTTGCTATGGGAAATGCTCGACGCAACCCGGGCGATCAGGGCGTAAGTCTGCCGAGTACCGCATTCCCGTTTAGCGGCATTAGCGCGCGGAAATGCGGCCGACCTAAGTATCAAAGAGTTTAGGATCAGGGTACTGTGTCCATGACAGCTGTTAAATAGCGCGGCCCGAATCCGTCATCATGTTCCCTATAGTGATGTGGCGCCGGTTGCAACAGGTGGCGCCGGTCGCAACAGGTAGCCCCTGTGAAACAGGCAAAGTACCATTAGCAGACTAAGCTGACTGGGACTTCCCGGTACTTAGCAACAAGTAACCAGTCTCCGATTCTCATATGTCTCACTAAGTATTGCGGTGTATCGTTCTGGCAATTTTTCGGGGTGACAGGGCCATGTCAAACCTTATTCCCAGCTGAGAAACTGTTCCTTATCATTTGCCTTCGTATCCCCGGTGGCTGTAGGCTACGTCTCAAAGAAAAGTAGTGGACATTGCAACAGCTCAGCATTTCTGCATTGTGATTGACAACAGCGGGGCTGTCCCGTCTAGATCCATTTCCCGCTCTATTTTTAAGTAGTCACGTGATGAAATAGGGCTTGATCAATTGGCCAGTGCCTAAGAGAATGCCAATTTCAGCTGGAAATGCATTTTCCTCCGGTGGAGAAAGACATGGCTTAGCGAGGATGGTTGCGTTAGCGCTACGCTAAGATTACGAGCTGCTGTTGAATAATCCTCCAAAACCCCAGTTTCACCGCCGTTTCTAGCCTTGATTTCCAAAGAGAGCTCAAATTTGACGAAAAGAAAAACCGAAAATGGAGCACAGTTGGAGGAAACCCAGTCTAGTGGCTTAGCTTCTATGGGGATCTCCTGCACGGGACCCCTATAAGCTTTTGCTTTGACCGGTGCTTATCGACTGCCTTACACGCTCGGACATGTAACTCCTGCGTAACCCTAGTTCCCGTGCAACACGACTACCTACGTGCCTCCCTTGCCAAACCCAATCCCTGCATGCGGATATGCACCTCACATGTTCTAGTGGGAGTCCGCAGCAACTAGGAGTACGTAGTAATTAATATGGCCGAGCCTAATAGCGATTGCCGCATATTCGGCAGCCACGTTCTGCCAGAGATGTGCCGTTACATCCTGAAGATCAGGATCCACGTAGATAAATCCATTGGTACATTCAAAGGAAGATCCTCCTACATAAACACAGTACTTGATCTTGACCTTCCCCCACCTACTGAATCAAGTCCATAAGCAAATCGCCTCGATCCAAGCCACATATCTCCAATGCCACCAATTTCATCCTCTAAACGCTCAGCGTGCGATCGATGCCGCCTTCAAAAGCTTCGATGCCCACCAAGCGTCGATGGGACAGATGCATGCACCAGGTGTAAACGACTGGGTGCACAATGCGTCACCACTTACCCACGACGACCCAATAACTCTCCACAAAACATCACACACTCGCAAACGCAACCCGAACTGAGGCCAAAGGTGGCCAATGGATTACAATCACCCGCTTCGACAGTCATCAGCACACCACCAATGTCAAGCTCAATATCCGCGGCACCTATAAATACATCAACGGCATACCAACCAGCCAACTTCGTCACGAACATGGGCATTTCGTACGACTCACTGGAAGATGCTTCCGATCACTTCTCCACCCAAGCAGCGTCTCTCCAACTAGATACTTGGGGCGTTCCGACCGACGATTCAATCTCCTCATTCCTCGCAAACGACAGCCCAACCTTTCATTCACCCTCCGTATTCGACATTGACGGCAGCGGCAGTAATGCGGATTTCTCGGATGCATTCGGCCAGATGCCACATGGCTGCATGGGAAATTCCCCGAACGACCAGTACAATCAGATTTTAGAATGCAATGCTCGACTCAGCAACCTAAACCTTGACCTCTCCAAGCGGCTACAAGAATGCCTTGGCTCGACGTCACAAGGTTCGCCGAGGCTGTATGACAACTGTCCGAAGCCAGAGGACGGCGGCATGGGAGATCATGACGGCATAAATACTACATTTGAGCGCGCTCTAGGAGATCTCTCGGAGTTTATCGCTGTCATCCGATCTTACACCTCGAGGAGAAATGACTCGGCTCAGGGGATCCCATCCGGGGAACCCAACGGCCAAAGCATGGGCTCTGTACCGGGCATAAGCCCCATTCCTAGGATCAGCCTGGTTGTCTTTCTCAACCTTTTCTCTGCATATCTCCAAATCGTAGCTGTTTACGACAAAATATTTACCGCGCACCGTACCCGCCTGTGCGGCGCTGCATCTCTAGAGTCTAGCTGTGGAAACGCCGGCCGGCGGACGCCTGATTTCCGGTTTTTGGGCCTCTCTGCCAGTCAAGGGACTTTGCAAACCAAGATTCTCATTCATGCTATCCTACATCAGTTCGATGTCATTGAGCGCATGTTAGGACTGCCTGCGGATCTTCGTGTTACAGATACACAGGGCGTGTATCTGGGGCTTTTCGAAGACGAGCGAGCGAGAAGCTTACTTGGGGCGGTGTGCAATGCTAGACGTATTGAGAATGGATGGGCCCAAGGTCAGCTTAGCATGGAGGATTATAGCAGCGCAAATGCGCTTTCCTCCTTGAGGATGACATTAAAAGTGATGCAGGGCTCTTTAGATACATGAGCACCATGCTTTCTTATTATTTTATTCTAGTAGTACATATACCAACACCATAGACTTTCGTCAAGAAGAGTCAAGAATATCAAAGATACCTCCAAGATGGAGTCTTACGAACTGCTTCTCCTGGTGACTGTCTCTTCGTAAGAATCATCTCATTCGTCGGCCCTCAATGAAGCAAAAAAACCGGAGACCAGTTGCACAAACAGTTCTCAATATATATGCGTTCATGAGTTCGTTTCCAAGCGCCATGTGTAGGGCTGATCTCTTCGTTTGTACGGTCATTGGTATCTACTTGAATTCCAGTCTAAGCACTCGTCTCCCTACGGTAGGTCAGCGGAGCTCCCACGGCCAAAAGACCGAATGACCCCTTTTCGTGAACACCCAAGCTAGGCAGCGCGCTACCGGTATATATCTCAGACTTTGCTCTTTCACACGCTCCATGATGAATCGAAGCAGGGTCTTGAGACGTGATGCATGCATCCATAACTGTACTGAGCATGACATGTTGGATCTTTGACCTGTCTGTACGAAAGCTCCCTACTCCAACTCCAGGCGGACTGAAGTTTCAAGCCCTGTCCCCATGCGAGACACATTTTCCTCGATCAAAAGCTTGCTGAAGCTTTAATCCGAATCCTCCGACAGCTTCAGTACTGGGAACGTTTGCTCTCCAAACGCATTCTTAAAAGCAGGTATACTTTTCCTCGTCATCCACACCGTAAGCACAGGTATCTTTTTCGTCAGCGTTTTATCCTTCCCTGAATCTTTTCCCTGAACGTCCACATCCATGGGCTCAAACGCCTCCTCTTCTTCTTCCAGCATACTCTGAGCCTCCGTATCTCCATCCTTCATTTCCTCCTCCACATCCTTGGCTTTCCGCTCCACCTCAACGCTCGAAAGCATCGTGTACATGACCCACGTCTCCACCTGCTCGCTACCCTCTTGCTCTTTCCCACTCGGCGCTACAATCCGACGCACCATATCTACGATGCCAACTAGCTTAGTTGTGCCTTCGCCTTGCGCTGATATCGCTACGATCACATCTTCCTTGTTCAACGCTTCCGGCAGCTCGATTGTAGAAGCGGGATCTTTGTATGCACCCAGATATGTCTTTAACCGGTTTATACCGGACTTTACGTTTTGGTTTTTCGAGAAAACGACTGGTACTATATTCTGTGATATTTTCAGGCGAGTTTGGCTTTCGACGAGCTTGAGTAGATCGGGCGGTAGGCGTGTCCAGGGCTTGTATAGAGACGGGTGTATGGTATGTGAAGAGGGTTGCGATTGCTTTTTTGTGGTAGCTTTGGCCGTGTCGTTTGGTGCTTTTCGCTTCTTATTTGGTATCTGAATCTCTTCTGGCGCACCAATTATCGGTAATGTAGGCCCCTCGCTTGAGTATGGTGGTGTCGCTGTGATTGTAGTGGTGTTGGCGTCTTTTTCGGATGAAGACGTGAACATCTCGCTCATGCGCTTTGCTTTCGCCATGTCTGATCTCGGAAACCCTTGCGCTACCGAATATACAGGTTTTGGGTGAGTATTTAGTGCTGTGGCTGATTGATAGCCAAAGGTGAGCGACAAAAGTTCGAAAGCTCGACGCGCCAAAATCTCATGACGCGCCGGAGATAAAAAGCCGCGCGCTGTTATCGCCGGCAGTCCATGTTCGTCATCGTCCCCCGCGAGACCAACCTCACATACACCACCATAATCAGTTTAGCTCAAGTACAGAACAAGGGCGCTCTGTGTGTTTGGATATATTTGATACATAATGAGCGACAAAGTGACCGAGCGCCAGGTCACAGATCTCTCCATGCATGAAGCTGATCAAGACAACACCGCGTGCGTCCTTAAAACGCGAGCTCCCGACTCATGACTAACCTGGCTTAGCAACGAGGCCAACTCAAAATCAACTTTACTCAATCTCCCAGCCGAGATCCGTCTGATCATATACGAATACACATTCGCCAATCAAACTGTTCGTGTCCACCCCAAGGCCGCCGATCCTGTTGGAAACCTCCATCTCTTACCCCTCCATGAACCCCGCAAATACCAACCTGTTGCCTCGCTTCTCAGGACATGTCGTCTTGTTCGCAAAGAAGCTGCGCCGATCTTCAATGCAGTTGTCACTTTTGATCTAACTCCATACTACAACTGCATGGGGGCTGCGTACGAGCTGGGACCAGACATGTGCAAGACTATCAAAGCAATACAGGTTGCGCCGATGCTAGCAAGGAGACTCACTCTGAGTCTTCAACAAGGCATCACGCCTAATACGAACTATCGAGATCTGCTGCCTTCGCTGCAGCATGTGTATGTTCCGAATAGTGTGCTTTTTGGGGTCTTCGCTTTGAGCCATGAAGTAGCCATTAGAGCACTGCGACTTTATTTTGGGCATCAAGATCTGCAAGTACACTTTTTTGATACTGGCACATATTTTAAAGAGTAGTTGCAGCGGGTTTCACATCACTATGTAGTACACAATCTATAATATCTTTAGGTACTTTTACCTCTACCTTATATAATGATGTAGTTAATAGCCTCTAGCAAACATAGGAACTTATTTATAGTGTAGAATTTACTTAGAGGCCTCTTAGTTATAGCGGCATAATTTCTAAAAACTCCCTATATAACAATAGTGTGCTGCTAGCTAGTCTGCGCGGACGCTATGTGGCTAGGCAGTCGCAAGTTTCTTAGTAGCCTTAACTTGATATAAATGTAGTCTTCTGGATGTAGATCATGGCGGTGCCGAGTACATTTTTTTAATCGGAAATTCTCTCGGAAATACTTGCGTACTCGAAGCAAACATCTCCGGTGTGAGAACTTTCTGGTGTCTGTCAATCCTTACACTCATCGCACGCTTTGGAGTCATGGACTGCTATTAAAAAAAGACGAATCGACTCAGTCTGATTAAAACATACACATCATCTTTTCATCAATTCAAAAATAGCCAGGGTTTTTTCTTACGCCTATGAGTCATATGGCAAGACAATAATTACACATTCTTTAGTAAGAAAAGAGTATTACTTGAGCAATGAGGAAAGTTTTCTTATTGTAGTTAAACCTCATAGCACCACCTACATATCCTTCCTCCGCCCACAAAATAACTCCCCCGTCTTCTTCATCTTCACCTTGCAAATACCGTACTATTAGTAATCCTCCCCCACCTCTCTCTCTCGTCCCTCGCATAACAAATCAGAGCCTTCTGTAAATAGCAGCATCAATCCCTACAGCCTGAGCCATGACTTTTTTAGTCCAGTCGGTAACAGGGTCGAGCGCTTTGACGGTATCGCCCATGTCGTTTTCGCCGTCGAATTCGTGGATGGCTAGGAAAGAGAGAGTTGGCTTTTTACTTTCCTTTTCACCCTCCCCTTCGCCCTTACTTTCGTCTTTACTCTCGTCTTTACTATCACCACCGGCGCTCTCAGTCTTGGTATCGCTGTCGTTCTTGCTATCAGCGCCCCTATCGTCGCCATGGCTTTTCCCATCGCCATTCTGTTCCTCAACAAGCCTCCCCCTCCACGTCCTTCTCCACCCTTTCTGCTCGGACATCTGTTCATTATGCTCCTTTCTATACCAATCATCCAGTTCCTTTTCACCACCTGGCTGTGGCTGCATGAGGGCTAGCATTATAGTGTTTGGTGCAGAATCTATGGTTTGTCACCATCATTAGCACTAGCATTCTTCCCAAAAAAAAAAGAAAGGAAGAAGAAAGATCCGCCCCCTCCATAGCTAAATCCCACAACAACCGTCCAAACTTCAAAGAAATCATTTCAACTCACCATCATTCTTCCTCCCCTTCTCAAAAACCTGCACCTCCCTAAAAACCCTCACATCTCTCACTTCCACATCTTTCTGATCCCCCCAAAACTTCCAAACTTGCATCTTATTAACCCTCTCTACATCCTCGATCCAACTCAGCATTACCATTTTCCCCTCCTTCTTCCCCTCCCCCTCTTCCTTCTTTTCCTCCTCGTTCTTACCCCCATCATCCGCATCCGCATTCACCGCTGATTTATAAACCGCAGAAATCTTCGTCCCCAACACATGCGACGTAAACAGCAAAGGCAGCAGTTCTAATTTCTCTTCCTGGCGGGATTTTACTGGCGGGGGAGAAGAGGTATAGTGGAAAGGTACGGCATTCTTGGATAAAGAAGAGGAAGAAGGGAGAGAAGGGGAAGAGGTAGGTTCGATAAAGGAGAGGATGAGACCTGGTGTTGGAGTTGTGGTGGGGCGGGGAAATGCCATTGTAGGTTTTTTTTTCTAGTAGGGAATGTTTGGGTCTAGGGCGAGATAGGAGGGTTAAAAGAGATTGAAAATTGTGGTTGGGAGAGAGAGAGAGAGAAATAGTTTTATAGCGTCACGTTATATGTAAAAAGTTGGGGATAGGGTAAGGGCCAAGGTATGGTAAAGGTAGGTTAGCGTTTCTCCACCCCCGCCCACTTTACCCGGATCAAGTTTTCCGTCAGGGAACTAGTTTGCACAGACGTCAGCTTTATTATATAAAAAGCAAGGATAGTACACTTCAAGAATATGATGAGATGTCGAAAAGCGCAATAGGCCTCCCAATGCGTTTTGTCTATGTATTTATAAATACATCTAGTATTAACACAGTGTCATGTGAATCACGCAATTACAACTTGCTCTTCTCAATACGCTTAAACAGGATATCGTTCTCGGGGTATGGGTCCACAGTATAGTCGTTGAGGGGGTTGAGCTCGCTGGCTCGGTGGAACATGTCCTCGTACACCTTTCCGTCTGCGCGTCCCAGACTGCTGTCGAGGACCCAGTCGTCAAAGCCCCAGGCATCTACAAGCCTTACGGCGTGCGGTCGGATCTCCTTGAGCAGAGCCATGACGGTGTTGGTCCTTGCAAGCATAATCTGAGTCTTGCTGCAGGCACTGGAGGTGTAGAATTCGGCGCCTTCTTGCTCCAGAGTGTGAAGAGCGAAGAGACGGAAGAGCTTCATCAGAACATCAAGAAGGTTCTTGTCAATCTTGCCCTCCTTCTCAAGCTTTTTCAGTGAGGAAAGGTTGGTCTTGACAATCATGTACTGCGCTTGGGCCTTGCTGAGGCGGTAGAAATCAACAAGGAGGTCGTTCCAAGGCTTCTTCTGCTCGTCACGGTGCTTGTGGGCCTCGAAAGCGAGGAAAGCCACGCGCCAAGCAAAGGCGGCAACGAGATCCTCATCGGATCCGATAATGTCAAAGGCACAACCAATGTTGCGGCGGGAGTGAAACTCGTGGAGAATTTGAGTGGTGTCGTTTGTGGGCTTCTCGCCCTTGATAACAGAACGGACAGATTTAAGCATCTAGGTAGAATGTAAGCGTGGTTCAAGATATACCCAAGGGAAAAACTTACGTAACGAGCTACTTGCTGGGTCAACATGTAGTTGTCACCCTCCCATGTAGTGTTGGGGAGGTAGTCAGCGTACCATGGTCCGATACCACTGAAGCTGGAGTATCCGTGACCACCACAGGCTCGTCGGCAGACCTCAAGACCCTCGGCGGCAATTGTGCTACTGAGTGACTTGAGAGCACAAGACGAAGCGTGCAAATCAGCCAACATGTCACTGCCAGGCATTACCTCCTCTGGTCCGGCTCCGCGCTTGCTGCTTGGTGCGTTGGTGGCGCTACCCTCGGCAATCTTCTTCTGGTTCTCCTGGTACATTTCCATCATGGACTTTCCAGTAAAGTGCAGAGCAAAGGTTGCTGCAAGGAGCGGCAGCAGACGGATCTGAACCATTGTGTAGTTGAGAACAGGTGTCTCGGCTTCTCCAGCGGGAGCATCGCGATCCTGGAACTGGCGACGCACGGCACAGTAGCGGGTGGCAATAGTCACACCTCGAGCAAGCACGCTACCGGCTTGCATGACAATGGTCGAACGAACCCAGGTCAGGGTACCATAGACGAGAGACGGCGCACCACGGCGACCAAACTTGTTGGTGTTAGGGTCAACGTGCGTGTAGCGAGCCAACATGCTGATATGGGGGACCTTGACGTTGTTGAACAAAAGGAAACCGTTGTCCATGGTGTTGTAGCCAAACTTGGGACCAATGTCTCCAATGTGAATGTTCTCGAGTGGCTCGTGCGTCTTCAGGTCTCGGATCTGGACGCAGAATGGAGTTGGTCCGTATGACTTGCCGTCAATGATGAGCTGAGCCATGACAACAGCATGGTTGGCAGTCCTTCCCAGAGATCCGATCCACCACTTGCTGGCGGTCAGATGAGGTGAGTGGATGGTAAAGGTCTTGTCTTCCTTGTTCCAGGTAGCTGTTGTTTCTAGACCACGGACATTGGAACCGTGGCCAAGCTCAGTCTGAGCATAGCATCCGATGATCTTGTAGTCGTTGGCCTTTGTGAGCCACTTTTCTTGTTGTTCCGGGGTACCTTGACCAGCCAACGTGACCTATACCGTTAGTTTGTTATCAGATGCACTCGTGACATGGTCATACCTTAAACATGGAGTCGTGGAGACCGTATGGACCTGGCTCACCAACGAGGTCGACCGCCATGCGGAATTCCTCGTCATTCCAGTTGTGCTGCTTCTTGAGAATCCTCAACCTCTTCTCCCTCGCGAGAGCGCGCTCGAATCGATCTATCCTGCCCATGAAGTAGTTCTGGGACTTGTCAAAGATCTTCTCGGCCTTGAGGATGCTGAGGATCTTATTCCTCCTGTCAATGACATCTTGTGTATGCAGAAGCACCTCGAGGTCCTTGACGGGCACATTGGAGCCGTCGCGCTCGGCCTTGAGCAACTCGTGGCCTTGGATGCCCGAGGGCTTCAGTTGCTTGACCCAGTCTGGAGTTGACCTCATTGTAAAGTTTGTTGATGATTGAAATGATGGGGGAAGGGTGGTATGGGGAAGTATAAGTATGGGGTGCAGGTGGAAAGTGAGCCTCGGCACCGATCGCGCCCGAAAGGTCCATGACGCGCTAATTCAAGTTCCGAGGTATAACTGCCGCACGAGGCGCGCGTCAGACTTGGGGTCTGATCAGATGAAAGACCGAGACGAGCATACTCTGAACCAAAACAAACGCACCATGTATGTCATGCTCGTATGTGCGCTCGTGATGATACACCGTCTTGCCAGTGCCGCTAAGCCCAAAATCTCAGGCACATGTCGGATCAGCGACGGATTGGGCCAGCCGCGCCAATGTGCGAGGGTTTGTCCCAGCCAATTGGTCGCGAGGAAGCGAGCGCCGGGCATACCGATTGCAGACATATACCACCGGTTGCAGGCATGCCTTGCGACGCTGCGAGGCCGATATGCTTGTCGGAAGCTTGTCGTGTGCGTGTGGTTGCGATAGTTTTGGGGCCCCACAAACATGCCAGATTGAACAGAGATGATGTTTTTTGGGGACGACCCGTTAGGCTAGCACGTGCTAGTTGAGTTTAGTCTTGGCGTCTGGCAGCCTGGCAGCCTGCTCTGTGCTCATGATGACTGAAGCATGTATCCGAATCCACTATCCTCCATACAGCGCACCATCACTTGGATATTACGGGGTCATGTGACTTCGACGCGCCAACCCGGCTTTTTTCACACCGTAATACTTTGATATTACAACATGATGTTATTGTGAGTTGTATATACTTTGCACTGCAGTAAGCGACTGCACATGTAAGAAAATCAGTCGATTCATGTGCGTAGTGGTTTTCGTTCCGTCCTAGTATTGAGTACGCAGTAGTGTCACGTGCGTAGTAGTCATGTAGTGTAAAGTGCACAGTCACAGTAGTGTCGAGTGCCGCATAGTTTCAAGCGCTGCGAGCATCACGTGCGCAGTAGTGCTGGGGTTTATGTAGGTGGCTGATGGTGAGCAGCTGCTTTGTGGTAGGGCGGTTTTATCCGACTATCTCGGTCCACCACTGGTTGCCAGGGTCTGTCGCCAGCCCACGGTGACAAGCTGCAGCGCGGTGGCAAAAGGAGCGTCATTTGGGCAGATTTTTCTGACCGTGTTGACGCTGGCATGGGCAAAAGGAGCGCATGCATGGGCGGCATATGTGGCAGTGGTGCTGTACTGGTACTGTACTGGTACTGTACTGTAGTGCTCAGCAATGGACCCCGGCGCGGCATCTGGACCCTTTGATATGCGGCACTGCACTGTACATCAGGGTTGGGGGGTGGGACAGGCAAACTCTCCTTGGGCCCGTTGGGTTGAGCAACGGAGCAAGCGGCTGGCTGCGGACGACGGCGAGGCTCCCATTACTCGCTAAAACTCCACAACCCGGTGAAGACGACAGGCCCGAGGCTGATAAGGGTGCCGCCCGAATATTACACGGTAATCCGGACGGTGCTGCTGGGCACGCGAGCTCCTCCTGCAGTCGCCAGAGGGAAGGAAAAGCAAATCGCCCAGGCGCCCGCACCGGCGACGCTGCCCTTGTAGTACAGTACTGTCTGTGTGTACTACAGTGCACCGCCTCACCGCGCGGGCGCGACGACGGGCACGGCGGCCCAACGGCTGGCGTGTTTTGTTAGTGTTAGCACGGTACAGGGCGAGAGGATGAATCATACCAGCAGTCAGTCAGTCAGTCAATCATTGCGCGTGCTGGTGGCCTCAAACTGGCGGCAGTGGGGAAACGGGACAGAGAATGCGCTGCCGTCATCGCTTTTTGGCCTCGAACAAACCAAACAGCCACAGCCCACTAGCGTGCACGGCCGTGCTGGCGCTTCAGGTAGCGGAGCGGAGCGTCACTTTCTTTGCCTACAACACCACGCCAACCTGTTGATCCCGCCCCTGCCCGCGAGCTAAAGCACGCAATTCTTTTTCCTCCCCTCTCTCGTGCCCTAGGGTCGTCTCCAGCCTCTCTGCACCTGCACACCCAAGGCTTCTCTCTCTCTCCCCTCCCCCTCCCTCTGCCACAGACCGCGGCGCCTACCGAACCCCGAATTGGTCCCCCCACACACCACCTGTACATCTCTGGAATTCTATGCCCCCCAGGAGGTCCCCGACAAATCTCAGACTGCCGCTCCTCTTTTCCCACGAGTCTTCCTAGGTGCCCGACAACATGGGTCAGACACTCTCCGAGCCCGTCGTCGACAAGGTAATTGCCTCTCAATGCTGGCCCCCGCCCCCGCACTGTGCGCTACTTGCACGCCCCTTAAACGTGGCGACGGTCGCCTGCCTCGAGCTGCAGCGGCTGGCGTGCTCCTCCACAGGACCTGAAAATGTTGACATTCCGTCTGTGTAGAAATCCGAAAATGGCGATGGCGAAACCCTCATCTACGGCGTCTCGTCGATGCAGGGCTGGCGCATCAGCATGGAGGACGCGCATGCCGCCGTGCTAGACTTCAATGCCGAGGACGGCAAGCCCACGTCAACCGACAAGCGACTGGCCTTCTTCGGTGTATACGACGGACACGGTGGTGACAAGGTGGCTTTGTACGCTGGCGAGCAGCTGCACAAGATTGTCGCAAAGCAAGAGGCGTTCAAGGAGGGTGACATCAAGAAGGCTCTGCAAGACGGCTTCCTCGCTACAGATCGCGAGATTCTGTGTGGTAAGTCGATTGCTGTTACCACTTCTACGTGGTTCGTCCATCACAGGCAGACTAACTCTCGCAAACAGACCCCAAGTACGAAGAAGAGGTTTCTGGCTGCACCGCCTCAGTCGGTGTCCTGTCAAAAGACAAAATCTACGTTGTATGTCGGCCCCACGCCGCACCAAATCACAAGGCTTACACAGACAGGCCAACGCAGGTGACTCGCGCACTGTGCTAGGAGTCAAGGGCAGGGCAAAGCCCCTCTCATTCGACCACAAGCCACAGAACGAGGGTAAGGAAAAAAAATCCAGAAGAACACCAACACTGCTAACAGCTCCCAGCCGAAAAGGCACGTATCCAAGCCGCAGGTGGCTTCGTCGACTTTGGCCGTGTCAACGGTAACCTGGCCTTGTCGCGCGCAATAGGCGATTTCGAATTCAAGAAGAGCGCCGACCTCCCCCCGGAGCAGCAAATAGTCACCGCCTACCCTGACGTCGAGATACACGACATTAACCCGGACGACGAGTTCCTGATTGTTGCCTGCGACGGTAAGCAACTACATTTCCGCAATCGCACGTGTTTGCTGACCAGACTATAGGTATCTGGGACTGCCAGTCTTCCCAAGCTGTTGTAGAATTCGTTAGGCGCGGGATTGTCGCAAAGCAGGACCTTGCATCTATTTGCGAGAACATGATGGACAACTGTCTGGCTTCTAACAGCGACACGGGAGGTGTTGGCTGCGACAACATGACAATGATCATTGTTGGTCTCCTGCAGGGAAGGACAAAGGAGCAGTGGTACGAGGATATCGCAAAGCGGGTTGCGAATGGAGAGGGTCCATGTGCGCCGCCAGAGTATGGCAAGTCAGAAGATCCAGCCAAATCTCCCGAGCAGGGCGAGTAGTTCAGTTCTAATATAATCGTGTAGCCGAGTTCCGCGGTCCCGGTGTTCACCATCGCATTGACGACTCTCCTGATGACATCGACATGGATCTCGACAGTCGATTCCGGCCAGGCAACAGCAACGGTGGCCGTATCATTCTGCTCGGCGACGGAACCGAAGTCTCGACTGGCGACAACGAGGCCGAAATGTTTGACAATGAGGATGAGGACAAGGATCTGGATTCGCAGGTCAACAAGTACAACCAGGAGGCCGACAACAAGTCCCGCCAGGATCGTGAAGGCACACCCGGCCCCCAACACGAGAGCAAAGTCCAAGTAACCGAGTCCCCATCCTCTGTACAGACGGAGAAGTCTGACGCTGCCGAGACACAAACAAAAGCACCTCAGGCTACCAAGCAAACCGAAGCCCAAGCAAGCAAGAAATAAGTTTGCGCTCACTGGACCTGGCCACGGCATTTCTTGATAGCGTGGCCCCCTAGTAGATGAAACCCCGGATGCATTTCAATATGCAAAGTGTCTTCTTTACGAATTTTCTTTCTTTTTGCAAGCGACGACGGGTGTTGGTTTCCCTGGCAGGATCAAAGTAGCGGGTGTGGTGGTCATGGAAACAAACGAGAAAGCCTCAACAAACGGGAAGTGAAACGCAAAAAACTTTTGCGGGCAAAGTGTCACGAAATGATACCTGGCGGACTAGACCGTCGCCATCCTCCTTTGTATGCCCCTAGCTTATCTTCTTTTTCACCTCATGACAAATTATTGGTTCAACTGGACCACATACAGCTTATGCATTTGTGCCTCTGTATAGTTGCCCCGCGGAACGTGGTGGTGGTGATGACTGTGACTGTTGTGCATGTGTGATGATGACGTCATGTTGGTGTTACGTATGTACTACTCATCACCTATGTCCTGCAGGATCAAGGTTAAGCTCAAACTCAAATCCAAGCTCAAGGTTAACAGATGATGCCGTCATTTTCGATGCGCTGTCTCTTTTTCAAGCTTTTTCTTTTGTTCCATTTTTTTTTTTGCAACCGAGGTCTAGTATTCTAGGAATGGTTAGGCCTGGTGTGATGACATGATTGCTCATTTGTTAGGTACATACTATGCTTGCTTGCTTGCTTGCTTATTGTAATAATAGATAGCTGTATCTACGCTAATAATGATGATGACAATGACGAGGAGGAGGAGGAGGAGGAGGAGGAGGAAACTGTCTAGTAAGCAAGTACTACTACTACTAACACTCTAGAATTGCGGCTTTGTGAGATTGCTGGGCGATGATGGGTAAGTGATGATGGGTATACCTCACACTTGTGTGCGCGACTATGAATATTTTCACGTGTTGAATAGACTGGGGTGAAGTAAAAGGTATGAGGGTGGTGATAAACCAGGTATGACAAGAGAAGGTGGATAGAGTGATACTGTGGAGACATTATAGGTACTTTTGTTCACGTAAAGAAGAGATTGATTGAACTTGGGATAGCGTGGGCGAATACATTACTAGAGAGTTTTGTATGAATCGGGGGATTAGTAAGATTGAATGTTACGGGAGAAATGTAAAATTGGGGGTCTGCTGAGCAGGAAGAGTAAATGAAGGAGTCCTGGGGTTGTGGAGCATGTGGGAAATGGGGAACTTGAGAATATCTGGCTTAGGGATAGTCACGATTGCAAAAGTCACAAATCGTGTCATGTGTACATTGTTGTGGCCCATACATACATACATACATACATACACATCTGGGTACGGTTTTTCTTATGGTGGATTGTAGCTTTTGAATATTGCGTCTGGGGGGAAACCAAACCGAATAGAGCCGAGTTTGGTTTTCAGCGATAGCCCATAACTTGATCAAGCACAATAACAGTCGCACTTTCTCCCTCCATCTCTAAATGTTTTCATGATTAGCGTATATTTTTACTTGTGTGGAAAACCCCGTTCTCGATAACATACAATGGGTTATAGGCAGAATACTGCGTGCCACACTAGTCACATAGTTAGAATTGTTATTGGAACCTGTGGAAATTCAAAGAAGTCATACATGTGTGTAGCATCTGTCCTCACACAATTTAGCGAGGCGGGATTTGCAAGAGTTTGTGCGTGTGTTGGGTACTTTCTTGCAGTGCATAACGAGTGGGTCGTCATTGTTGGCAGGCTGAGCGGCAGAGGCGAGGGCGAGGAAGCCTAGGAGGGGGAACAATGGATGCATGGTGAAGAAGAGTACAACGTAGTAGTAATTTTGAAAAGGATTTCAAGTCTTTGGACTGGAGAGTTGGAGAGAGAGAGAAGTGGAGAGGAGATTAGCGGCTTAAATATTCTTTCAAACGCGCAGGACTTGACCTTTCCTACGTCATAACAACAGTAAGCTGATAAGAGCATAGAGTTGTTGAATACGATGATCGCAACTGCAAATATGACAAAGTTGAAGTGTCTCACGTCTATCTGCCGTCGTCTTTAGTAAGCAGTGTCCAAAAATCGGAGTAAGACGGAAAGCATCTTGGTACACTTTGGCATGGAATTTCCATAAAGTGGAGAAGCTTTCAGAATGTCAAAGCATTTGTGGATAGAGTTTACATTGTTGGCTCCGCTACGTGGACGACTGGGTACCGCGGTTTGCGACTTTGGCTTGTAGTGCGGTTTGCATATGCATGTAGAAAGGAAATCCAGGAGTCAAGACTATCCCGCAACAATCAGGGTATTGTAATACATGCCCTTTCGAAGACATGAACCAAGAAAGCTTCATGATATGATTCTCATATGCAATAACAATCGCAGAATGGTGTTCCCAGCCTGTTCTATAATCAGCATGATATATTGTGGAAACTATTCTTGATACGTACACGGCATTCGCGCCACCAGCGCCTTTAGAACCATTACACTAATAATAATAATGTTAAATGCAAATCAAAATTTGAGGCATTGAAAAGATATTACTTTGGTTGGACATCTAGATCGACAGTAGAAGTTGTGCCATGGCGAACAATTATTATATGCTAGGACGTCTGTGGGGTTACAATGATAGCGAACATTTCTAGGATCATCATCCGCAGAAGCGAAGCCGAGGAAGCTTAGGAAGCTAAGGATAAGAATAGATGAATGCATGGTGACAAAGGACCTGATGCAGGAGCTTCGGAGAATATAAGACGTAGTGGAAAGAAGAAAAAGAAGATGATGACGATGATGATGGAAGGAAGCGTTCAGGAGTAGGGTACTGCCTCTTTATGTAGTAGTGACAGCAAGACAGTACTATTACAGATTCTAACAAGTGCGAAAATCCAAGATAGAAACAAAGCCGAGTGAAATTAGATGACTCCCTGTGCTACATCCATACTATGATAAGCCGTGTTCTAGACCTTTTAACGCCAAGTTCATCTTAATGTAGTGCGCAGCATCGGCCCGTACAGTTTTGAAGCTATCAGACTATTAAAGCATATATGGACAGAGCTTATATTGTTGGTTCGGATGCATGGATGACAGGGTACAACAGTTTGCTATTGTGGAGCATAGGTCAATATGCGTGTGGAACCGAACTCTTTTTGGAAATTATGGCAGTCCGTAACAAAAGCAATCGCAAAATCCTGGCCTTTTGAGTGATCAGCGTGATACATGTCAAAAAGGGTGTCTCCGATATTTACCCTGCAGCAACTGATAGGGGCGACTGTCCACCGCACTACTCATAGTATTAGTATAATTATGAAGCGATAGAAATCCGAGGCAAAATACCTTGACTGCACAGCCTGTAACACAAGTATCAATGTCTGTATCCAAACAATTGTAATAATTAGGGGTATTTAATGGAGCGTTGCAGTGAAAACGAACTTCACTAAAAGCTATAGAAGCGAAGCCGAGGAAGCCTAATATAAGAGTTGAATGATGCATATTGAAGAGTTTAGTTCAGTAGCAACTTTACAAGATACAGAGTATAGCAAAGGAGAAATTAAGTTCAAGATTGACGCCTAAGCACAGATATTAGACGTTTTATACAAACAAAATATCGAGAAAATAATGTAATCTAGTTACGAAATACGCGAATCTAAACTTGTTGAGGCAAGGTTGAGGTATTTCTATCATTTTATACGCTATAATATCAAGTGCGAAGTTCAATGTTCTGTACCAGGCCGAGAATGTCTTGGTACAATTTGTGGTAGTAGCTTATAGGGCAGTGAAGCCCTCAGTCTACCAACACAGGAATAGCTTGATATTCGCTTTGATGCTTTAGTATGTACGTTGCCTCGTACAGTTGTCAGCACCAAATCCCTGTCGGGCCGACCTAGCGTCAGCTCAGTATGTCCAGAAGATATAAATGAGTCATAGTCGCTGGTATAACTACCTACCGGTTCGTCTCGTGAATACTGTGACTGCTGCTTGACTACTACCTTGTGTTGGGTATGCCATAATCAAACTATCCACTCACTCTTATAGCCAACTTAACAGACTCTTAGCCTTGTCGGCTTATCAAAGACAGTCCTTCGTATTGCTTATTTCCCCTCTTAGGTGAGATGGAGAAAAGCCTTGGATGCCCCCACTTCGGTGCTGACTCCGCCTTTCCAACACGGTTTGGTTGCGTGCAAAGAGAAGTACTACTACTAAGAAAATACGATAAACCCCTACCAGCTATCAGAATCACAAATCGGTTGAACAAATTGGTGTACGCAGATCCATTGCTCGGCACTTAGCGGGCGGAGCCGCCTTTCCAATATATGACGTATCGCAGACGTCATCCAAACTGAATCGTGACTGCAGATATACACTTCGATTGAGGCGTTCGATATAAGGACGAAATACATACGTTCCAGAGCCCCCCTGTCGATCTCAATATTGGCACTTCCCGACACAAGAAGGCGTCGCTACGTGAAGTCCGGAGATAACAACGGCTGCCAGGGTCCATCTCCGAACACCATCATCACCGTTCGTCATAGTTTGCGGCGCTCATGCAAGCGTCACCATTATGATATGACTGCGGCAATGCCGGGAATAACAGGACACAATGATGTATGCACGCGAAGCTGGTTAGACCACAGACAGATATCACGTTGATTATCCACCTCAAGTCCTGCATCACATCCTAACACCAGGCCCACCAGTTCATCTCACAATGGACCCTGTCAACCCGAACCAAAAGGCCCGATCAACGCCGCAATATGCACTGTACCAGCGGGAAAACTTTTGGAAATCAAATGACGGCCAAGTCCCCGTCTTCAACACCGGTGCGGCTTACTCACCTGCTACAACAGCAACTTATCCGATCAAGAGCTAATTACATACAGAACCCGGCAAACTCGAGGAACTAGCAAAAGAGAAGCTCAGCCAGGGAGGCTGGTTTTACGCCTCTTCCAATGCGGGTCAATCGCACACGCATACTGTCAACAGACAGGCTTTCTACCGCCACCGAATCATTCCACGCATGCTTGTAGATACCAATCAGCGCGACACTGCAACCGAGATTTTTGGACACAAAGTCCCCGCGCCAATTGGCTTTGCCCCCGTAGGCATCAACAAGATTTACAATCCACAGGGCGAACTCCCCGTTGCCAGAGCCGCAGGCGCACTAGGACTGCCGTATTGCCTCTCCACAGCCGGCTCGCAAAGCATCGAAGATGTCGGCCAAGCCAACGACCAAGGCGTTCGTAACGGCCAAGGCGAGAACGGGACTGCAGCTGGTGGCGGTGAAAAGGGAGTGAGGTTCTTCCAACTCTACATGCCACACGACGACGAGCTTACACGGTCTCTCCTCCAACGCGCAGTCGACAGCGGCTTTACAGCTTGCATTCTCACGCTGGATACATGGCAGCTAGGCTGGCGCCACGACGACGTCGCAAATTCAAACTACGCTTTTTACCATGGCTTAGGCGCTGATTTGGGGCTTACAGACCCGGTGTTCCAGCAAAGACTCAAGGAAAAGGGGATTGATCCAAAGACGCAACCGAATGAGGCTGGTGCACTTTGGATCGATAACGTGTGGCATGGCCGTGCGCACACATGGGAGAAAGCTGTTTGGGCCATGAAACTGTGGAAGGAACTCAATGGCGGGAAGCCGTTTTGCCTAAAGGGGATTCAGAGCGTGGACGACGCAAAGAAAGCTGTAGAGTTGGGTTTCGATGGTATCGTCGTGAGTAACCATGCTGGAAGGCAGGTTGACGGTGCTGTTGCGAGTCTAGATTCTTTGGAGAAAATCGTCGATGGTACGTTCTTTCCCATCCCAACCCACCCACCAATAATTTCCCTTTTCCCCTAACGACCGCACAGCCGTCGGCGACAAAACCTACATAATGTTTGATTCTGGCGTACGTTCCGCGTCAGACGTATTCAAGGCACTCGCTCTCGGCGCGAAATTCGTATTCGTGGGCCGCCTCTGGATCTGGGGTCTTGCCATCATGGGCGAGACGGGCGTAAGCCACGTTATGAAGGCTCTACTGGCTGATCTGGATATCCTGATGAATGTAGGTGGGTTTAGGAATGTAGGCGAGATTACGAGGGATGCATTGGAGAGTGGGCCGAAGAGTTATCCGCTTATGCATACGGCTAGTAAGCTGTAGAAAAAGGATGATCATGATAATGGTTGGGGGGAGGATGGGGTATGTGTATATGTAAATGGTGGAAAGCAAACGGAAGCAAGATTTATGAGTTTATATTTGTTATTTGGCTTGTTCAAGTGAATGTATCTTAGTGACCTTTCCCCCGCGTCCCTGACTCTCAGTCTCTCGCTAACGACATCCCATTGCCTCGGTATCAGTCTCCCGGCATACACGCAATACCCCCGGCTGGAAGATCATTCGGCCCCACCATGTTATCCAGCATCTGAGCTGAAGCAATGCCGTCGGACTGGGCTAGAGTGTCTCTGATGGGTCGCGAAGATGCGAGGGAGAAGAGTGTGGTTAGTGTGATGAGGAGGGTGTACTTCATCGTCTGTATATGTTATGTGGGTTTGTGGTTTTGTAATGTGTTTTAGTTGCAGGAGCTTAGTTGTAAGTAGGGTTGTAAGTTTGTATGAGGAAGATGGTAGATAGATAGATAGTGTTGAAAGAAGAAAAGTGAGTGATAAGGAGACAGCAACAAAGAGAAACAAGAAAGTCGTCACTCTTGAATTCATGTACTCTGGTACATCACAGCCACACGTCACAGCATAAATCCATCAGCAGTATCAAACAATAAATTCACATTTTCTACACCCCATCTACTTATCTCCCCCTCTCCCTCTCCTCCCTAGCCCTCCTCTCCCTAAACCCCCTCACACTCTCCCTAACTCCCCACCCCTCCCTCAACAAGCCCCCCACCTCCTCAAGCCCCAACCCCGCCGTCTCGGGATAAATACCCCAAACAGTGCCCCACGCCACCGCACACACAACCGCATACACTGCAAACGTTCCCGTCGGTGAAAGTAACTTCATCATCGGCAGAAACGTAATCCCGATTAAAGTATTAGAACCCCAGTTTGTTGCTGTGGATAAAGCGGAGCCTAGAGAACGAACGGATAAAGGGAAGAGTTCAGATTGCTGCCAAGGTACGTTGCCCATGCCGATGGCGTAGCCAGCGACATATGTAAGCATTGAAGTGAGGATGACCAAGGGCCAGAATCTTGCTCCGCCGCCATCTTGTCTTGCTCGTAGTAACGTCTCTTCTTCAGCGGGTAACTCGACAAATTCAAACGCGAGTGCGCATAGTGCGAGTCCCAAAACCATTATGGGGATTGAGTAGAGCAGGATGCGGCGGCGCCCGATGCGGTCGATGGAGTGAAAGGCGACGAGGGTGAAGAGGAAGTTTGTGGTTGCGATGGAGAGGGATGTTAGTGTTGGGGAGGCGAAGCCGACCATGCGGAAGATAGTGGCGGAGAAGTACATTAGGGAGTTCTTTTAAGCACTGAATTAGTAAAGATGCTTGGAGCGAGATGGATGGGGGACTTACGAAACCGCATAACTGCTGGAAACCCTGCAGCATACAAGCGATAATCAACGCTCTTCTGTTCCCGCCTATGAGTACGAGCTGCGAGAAATTATCTTTGACTCTGTCGAGTTTGGCTTTCCAGCCAACTTTTCCAGACTCAGGTGCGCCGCGTAGACCTGCTGCGTCTTCTTCCTCTTCGATTTCGCGTTCTACCCTTCTCAACACTGCATTCACCAATTTCGCACCACTCCCTTCCTCACTCTTATATACCCTCCCCAGCACCGCTCTCGCTTGCGCCGTCTTTCCAGCTTTAACCAGGTACCTCGGTGTTTCCGGTAGGAAGAACAGCATGACGAACTGCACAGCTGCGGGTAACGCTCCTAGTCCAACCATCCACCTCCACCCATGTAGTTTTGTAGAAAACAGCCAGCCAACCACATACGCCACAACTTGTCCCCCTGTAATGAACAAACTACTCACTACCACCAATCTCCCCCGAAAAGGACTCGGACTCAGCTCCGAGATATAGAGCGGAACAACGAACGATGCGCTTCCCACTGCAGCACCGACAATCGACCTCCCAGCAATCATACCGCTTACAGTAGTTGTCCAACCCTGCCATAGCGCTCCGAAGACAAAAAGTACGTCTGCGACTAGAATCACGGTTTTTCGGCCGTAGGTATCCGCCAGTACGCCTGTGAGAGGCGAGGCGAGCAGTGCGAAGAAGGAAGTGCACGAAGTAATTAAGCTTTTGTCGAGGGTGGTAAGGGGGCGAGACGAGAGATCCGTGTCTATGGAGACGAGGGTTGAGGAGATTACTCCTGTGCTACGTTCGTACTAATATTAGCACATGTCCGTTGTAGTTGTACAACAGTGAAGGGAGGCAGAAACATACTCGTAGCCAAATAACAGCCCACTGACGCCCGCGCAAATGGTAAGAATCCAAATGAATGCGCCAGGCGACACCAGAGCACTCTCGTCAACCTCGTCTTCTCCTGTTATCTCGGCGTCATCATCGCTGCTGTACCGGTTGCGCGCATCGTCGGTCGGCGGTAGGTCGCAGGTGCTGGGGATCAGTGGTTCGGCAGCAGCGTCATTCATGCTGTCTAGTTCTACGTCTTCATGGGGAGCAACCATGCAATAAATAAAGCAAACACAAAAGAGAGGGGCAAGCAACGGGTAAGTCTGGCGAGCAGATTGCTATCTGGGGTAGTGTCGGAGCGGTCGCGGGAATGCCACATGCGGAGCGGCGGACCCTGGACGCGCGCTAGAAAGTGGGTCCGATGCGTACCTGCTGATCCTTGTCACCTGCGCGTGTGAGACGGGTCATCATGGAGGGGCACGTCGGGAGAGCACATGGGCAGCGGGAGTCTGAACTTTAAACAATTATCGAAGCTAGTTGCATTGATACACAAAGGTAGAAGCATGCACTAAAAGGCACATGCCCTGCTAGCTATCAACGTCCACATCTCCCTCCACTTTCATACCTCCTGATAGTCGGAAAAGCCAAAGCATCTCTCGACTCTCACAGCATGTTGCGGTCGCGTCCAAACAGCGAACTGTCATGAACTGTCGTAACCTTCCCATCACCGCACCGCCCGTCTCTTGTCCTATCCTGCATGTTCATAGCCTGCAAGGACCGTAATCTTTTTATGCAACTCCCGTACCCTGCCAACGCCGGTCGCTATGCGTCAAGCCACTCATTAGAGAATACCGACCCCATCCACGCTAAGCGCATAGCAAAATTAATTAAAACAAGTGAAGGGAGCATGCCGATGGGGCTCAAGAAGCTACCCCAGGGACATGTCGCTAGAGTTGAGATGCGAAACTTTTTCGGCTTTTCATTTGCTTTCGCTCATGGTTTCGGGGCCGTGGTTGGCTGGGCCGGCCGGTGGGACCTGGGGACCCGTCGAGTGTTGTTGCATCATTGGTTGAGAGTAGCTTGCGCTTGGCGTGCCGCGGTGTTGCTGGGGGAATTGAGGGTGCTGTTGAGGTGAGCCGTAGTGGCCACCCTGGTATGGTTGTTGGTAAGGTCCACGCATTGGAGCCACTGAACAATGTTAGGTTATGCCAAAAATCCTTCATCGATCAACTTACTAGTGCCTGGCTGCATTTGGTACATCTGAGGCGCTGGTGCCCCGGGCTGCATGTACATCATGTGAGGTTGCTGGTGGTGGCCTTGTTGCGATCCTTGGTGGCTCATCATCGGAGCACCGGGTCTCGGGCTGGGGAATCCGTTGGCGCCAGGTCCAGGCATATGTCCGGGGTACTGTGGGTATGCAGGGCCTGGAGCGGGAGAGTACATTTGCATTTGAGGGTTACCTGGCATGCCCATAAAGGGCCCGTTTGAAGGCTGGTTCGTCATCATCTGCCCGCCCATTGCTGGACCAGGAGGGTTGATAAATTGTCCGCCTTGTGCATTTCGCATAGGGACATGCTGGACGTTGGGACTCATTCCGTATTGGGGAACCTGCACAGGCTGGGGATAGCCCGGCATTTGCTGCGGCTGAGCTCCATACATGAAAGGCGCCATGGGTCGTGGAGAAGGTTGGACAGAGGATTGTGAATGCGAGTATGACATGTGCGGGGCTTCGAACTGGTGTGGGTTTTGGCCAAGATGTGGCTGCACTGGTGGACCGCGGGGAGTGTGTTGAGGGGTTGGTCCTTGCGACATGCCTTGGGCGCCCTGGAGGTGAGGAGGTATTTGGTGCGGCATGGGACCGCCAGCCATGACATGCTGCGGTCCTGCCAATGGTGCAGCCGGAGGAGGGTGTTCGAATAGCTGTTCATATCCCTTGTTTGAATTAGACGCGGGGAAGTCCCATGTTGGGAAGGTCTTGTAAGGGGGCGAAATGTCAGAATAGTGAGATTTATCATTCTCTTGAGCCTCCTTCTCCATACGGCCAACGGCATTGAAAGTTGTTGGACCATCTAGAGACTTGACATTTGGCCGCTGACCAGTGAAGAAGTTAGTGACTGGCGGCTTACGAACTTCTTGGCGTGATGAGTTTGGCCGGGGGCTGGAGCTGGCACTTGGGTTTCCTCCAGGCTGGAAGGTGTTCGCTGCTGGGTTTGGCTTGAACTCATGTGCACGAACGTTGAACCGAGACACGCTAGAAGGCGTTTGAGTGCCGCTAGAGGGTTGCGAAGGACCGGTAGGGGGCATCCGGTTATCCTGGGCTGGTATGGGCTGAGGTACACCGTTGTATGGCACAGCACCTTGCTGTTTGTGCTGCTGATGATTCATCTGCAGACGAGTACTAAGCATGCCAGGGTTTCGTGGAGGAATGTTCATATTCTGGTGAGAAGCCCGCATGCTAGCGGATGCATAAGGCGGCTGTCCTTGTCGTGGACGCTGGCTCTGTTGGCGGTCTACGTTTGTACTGGGGGAGGCCTGAGCAGACTCGGGCTTAGCAGAAGTTCGTGCAGCAGCAGCAGCAGCAGCAGCCTTGGGGTCGGCAGTGCTGCTTGATGGCTTCTGGGGTGGGGAAGCCTTTAGCTCGAGCGCCTGTCGATTAGCCTTGTCAACGATAGCTTGCTGCTTCGTCTCGTCCTTGGCAAGTATAGGAACCAAGTCTGATGGGACAGGTGTGCTCAATTTGAAGTTGAGCGCAAACTTCTTCAAGTCGTTCAACTTGACCGCCTTGTTTTCGCGAGCAAACTGCCTCTGGCGATCGGAAATGCGTAGCTTTTCGGCAGCTGAGAACTGCTTGAAAGAGTCAAGGAGATCATGCTCAACATTTGTGGTTGCATCGTGCGGTCGTCCTGCCTTTCGAGGAGGAATAGCAGCCACTCCAGACTTGATGGCGTTGCTGGACTTTTGCAGTTGTTCTGTAACAGCCTTGTGCGCCTCGGCTGATTTCGATGCGGGCTTAGGAGTCTCCTTGGGGGCTTCTTTAGGAGCCTCTTTCACTTCTTTAATTTCTTTGGGAGCTTCCTTGGGAGCTTCTTTCGGGGTTTCCTGGGCCTTGGTCGGCTCCGCTGTAGGGGCCGGTGCCGTGGCTGGACTTGCAGCACGCTGCGCCGCCTGCGAGCCAGGCCGTGCAACAGACGAAGAAATAATGGCGGGGTCTACGGGGGCTCCAGGGACTGTAGGTTGAGCAGAAGGAGCCCGTCGTGCAGGCGGAGTGTACCGGTTGGGTTGGCCGGTGGACAGAGAGGGAAAGTCTCGACGCACTCCACTGTACTTGTCCTCCTCATCTCCGTTGTCGTCGGCAGCAGAGAAGCCACCTCGCTCTTCGCGAACGTGCGCATTGGTTGCGCTGCTGCCTTCAATTTCCCGAGCAATCTTCTCCGCACGGGCGGCCCTCTCGGCATACTGCGGATCGTTCTTGTTGATGGTGGTGGTGTAGAATGTCTCATCGTAGTTGCTCTTGACGCCAAACAGGCGCTCGTTGGTGGAAAACTGGTCCCATTCAGTCGTGTGTCCCGTGGGCTCCAGAGTCAGCCTGGGGTCGACCTCGGTTGGCTCCCATTTCTGTAGGTCGCGCTCGCGGATGGCCATCTTGCCCGAAATGTCGGTATCAGTGCGGAAGCCCGAGGTGCCTGCCAGAGTAAGTTTGGCGTTGGAGAAAAGCATTGGGGGATGCATACCGTTCTGGCCCTTGACGTGCGACTTGTCCAGCACCACGTTGTTGACGTTGAAATCGGCAACGTCACTCATGTCGAAGGACATGACGTGGTAGTCGCCAGCACCGACGTAGTCGTCAGAGGCGTCGCCAGCGCCATTGGTCTGGGCATTGCTGGCGGGCATCAACTTCTTGACCATCTTGAACACATAGCGCAGCTCGCTAGGGTCTAATGAGGTGCCCGAAAGCACTCCAGAGTACTTTTCGCCATTCTTCAGTGTAATGATGCCCGGAAGACCCTGGGCGTAGCCGTCAGCTGTGTTCTTCGGCTGCGGATGGAGAGGTGCCCGTCACTTACAGTGAGGTTGGCCAACAGGTACATCATACGATCGCTGAGGTGCCGCATTGGGGAAGCGGTTTCGCCCGACGAAGCCGTCGGGGTCGGCTTAGGCGAGCTTGCGACGCCGTTGGAGGTGGAAGGGTTGGTCGGTCGTTGGGTGAAGGGATTGGTGCCCTGGGTCCATGCCGTTTTGGCCGGCTGCTTCCTACAAGATGCCAAGTCAGCATTGGGCCAGGCGCAGGCGGGAGCGAATTTATCGGAGGAAAAGGCAGGGCGGCATGAGGCAATTGGGTTGTGGGAAGCAAAAGAGGGCGGTCTACTGGCCAGTGCAGTCGCACCGTAGGTACCATGTGACCGCCGGAACGTCACACGAGTATATCCCGCATTGTGGTAGCGGTGTCGGGCGAGCTGGACGTGCAGCTGGGCACAAAAAGGACAACGGGGGGAGCAAGGCAGGAGTGCGGGGGCGGGAGGAGCAAGAGGGCGGTCGAGGGAGCAAATTACCTCTGGCTACCTTCGCTGGGGCTTCCTGGCTTTCGCTGTGCGTCGATAGCGCCTTTGCCAGATGTGCTCATCTTCAGTTGCCTGCCGGAATTGGAGACAGGGTTCAGAGCATTGGAGGAGGCTGTGGGCGTTGCAGCGGCAGTGGACATGGATGGGCCAGGCGAGCGCGGGCGGGCTGGGGAGCGTGGGTCGGGGGGTCGGTGTCCGGGTGGTGGTGGTAGTGGTGATGGTGGTGAAGTGGAGGGAGAGGGAGCGACGGGCGCGGGGGGGACGAGGGAGGAGCTCCAACTCGGAGAGGGCTGAGAGCAGCACAGGGCACTCAATGCTGGCAGAGGCACAGAGGCGGACAAGCAGTGCGAGAGAGAGGCGGACGGCCGAGTCGCGCGATGGTATAGGAGGCTGTGCCCGAATTAACAGCCAGACGTCCACGGTGAGGTGCACGCCAAGCCTGATCGCCTGGGTGAAACACCTGCGGGAGCTAAGCCCGCCTGAGGCAGTAGCCGTGAAATGCTCGGACGGCGGCACCGCCAGCCCCAACGCACCCACTTGCACCTGGGCTGGACTGCGTCGCAAACGCCATGGACACAGCGGCCACGTCGTCTGAAGTTTGTGCGCGCTGGGCCGCCGGACCCGTCTCCTGTCACCGTGGGAGGCTGGTGGTGGTGGTGGGCTTGCGAGCGCACGCCTACAGTGCTAGTAGATGCTAAGACTAATCCTATTACACGAGTATACTACTACTACCGTGGAATGCTGCTACTCGATTGGCAGCACCGCGGGCCCGCCCTCAGGCGCGCTCGCTCTCCCACACCCTGTCTGTGAATTTCGCCTCTGTGTCTCGGCTACCTGCGACCGTCTCCGTCGCCAAGCATGTTTCTACGGTATTGCTATCGTCGTCGACGCCTCACTTTTCAGAGCCGGCGGCCGCTGCTGTCAGAGTGTGCGCATACCAAACAATCATAGCGCTTACAGGAGCCATTACGGGGCAAACACCTGTTCACGACGGCGCGCTCATGCTAGAGGCGCATGTAGACAATGCTTGCCCCAGTCGCCTCGAGTTAGTCGCGCAGAGATGGGCCGGTTGCAGGCCGTAGTCTGCAGTGTGGGTGCCGTAGCAGCCCAACTGCTGGATGCCATGTATGCGCGCTACCTGGGACCGTTCGCAGACATGCAAGCAAGCGGGCAAGCGAATCCGGCTACCAAAAAAAAGAAGAGCATAAACATAAAGAATGGCAACAAGAGCAAGACGCAGCAGCAGCAGCAGCACGCTCCTTGAATGTTAAATACGACCCTGCCTTGTCCTGTTGCGGCAGCCTCCTAGTCTTGTTTTGCCCAGCATTCCTTTGTGCAGCACGAGTGCCGTGTCAAAACGCGACCAGCAATAGCATGCTTCCATGGTCCGGCACACAGCGACTGGCCGTGCAGGCAGCGTGTCCAAAGAATCAGGCCAGAAGAAGAAAAAACACATGGTGTCATTGTGCTGTGGTGTAGCACCCGAGTGTCGGACGAGCATGGGCAAAACCAAAAAGCCGTGGCGTGCGGGAGGTGAGACAGCGCCACGTGCAGCCCAGCCACTCTTGTGTTAGCTCTAGCGGGCATCAGACGTCGGAGCACCCAACGTGGTCGCCAACACCACTACGAGAGCGTGCTGTGCTCTCCCTCGCGCCTCTTCCCCTCGTCCCTCACTCTGCTGCTGCCGCTTCCTCGCGCACCACCTCCCTCCCACCATGGCGGAAGAGCAGACTTCGATGCGCTCGTCCCAGGGCTCTTCTTCGTCGCGGCGAGCGCCCAAGAATGTACGTACCAGACCCTCCGTCCGCACTGCGCGCCCATGTCCCCCCCGTTTGTCGCACCCACTGACAAGGCCTACAATGCAGCCCCAGCAGCAGCTCTCCCAGATCGAAAAGTCCGTCACACATCTGCTCGTCGCGACAAAACAACTCCTTGGTCAGTCGGCGGCGCATTCAGCCCCACGTACAGAATCACATGTGCTGACACGACCCCAGAAACACTGACGCTGTGGTCGCGCGGGACGGCCACCGAAAGCGAGGTCTCTGATGTCTATGTCCGCCTGGGCTATGAGTTCAACATCGCCTCACGGGCCTTCAATGCCATCGGCGTCGACACAAACGACCTGGGGAATGTTCCAGAACTGCTGCGCGGGATACTGGAAGAGACGCTGAGCCAGGAGGCCTCACAGGCAAGCCTCGATAATTTCCTGCCGCGTATACGAGACATTATAATCAACCTCCTCCACGGCCTCAAGAAGAAGCAGCAACGATTACGGCAGCGCACAGGAAGAGATGGCTCACTCAACGGAAGCGGCAGCCCCCGGCAGGGCAGCGTTGGTAGTTCGGGCGAAGTCGAAGACACGCAACAGCCCCGTTCGCAGAGCCAGAGGCTGCCTTCCAGAGGAGATAGTCCGTCGTTTGGTGGGCCTGACCTGCCCCCACGCTCATCCTCAGTAGCAGGCGGAGGCGGAGGCCGGGCATCCCCGAGCAAATACGAACCAACCCCCTCGAACCCAAAGTCGAGTCGCTCCACCGCTTCAAGTCAACTGTCAGACTCATCTTCCATGTCGAGTGCTACCACCCAGCAAACACCCGTGGTCGCCCCTTACCCCGCCGACGATGCCATGCCCAAGCCACCAGAACCACCGCAACAACCACAACACAACTATCCTGCCGATTTTCCACCGCCTCCACCCACGCCACCCCAAGAAGATGCACTGGCTGCGCTGCAAAGAGGTGGTGAACTCGAGCGGAGGGCTTCGCGGAGATTCTCAGCGTATCAGATCCAGAAACATCTTGGTACAAATGGCATACCACTTCCACCAGTTCAGAACTCGCCCATACCGAATAGGGGTCGGGACGTCCGCGAGTCTATGAATGCAGTTCGAACAAGGGCGTCTACCATGCACAACCGACAGCGGTCCAACCAACAAGGCGCACAACCGCGACCAGCCGTGGAAACCAAGTTCTCTTTTGATCAACCAAACGACAGGCGCATCTCAGAAGAAGCCAGCCAAGGTAAAGCACCAAGCTTTCTGCCACCTGAGGAAGCAGGACCTGAAAGTAGCCCCATTCAAAAGACGCCAGACGACAAGATTGGTGCGCCCAAGTTTCCGGATGGCGATCAAATATCTTTAGGTGCCACTGTAAACGGACCATTGTCTGAGCCGGCTGAGCTCGGAACCGGCTCGCCCCCTAAAGAATCAACTCCCAGGACATCAGCCAATCGCAACAGTTCCTACAGGACAAAGACACCTTCCCCGCAACCCTCACATTTCATTCCGGAGCAGTCACCTCAGCAAGGAAAGGAACTCACTGTTTTCCTTCAGTACAAGAGCAAGATCAAAAAGTATGTTTTTGCTGATGGTTCCGAACTCTCTTCCGCTCGCTTGCAACTGGCTTTCATCGAAAAATTTGCCTGGGACACGCACCGTCATGGCGATTTGCCCGAGATTCATATTCAAGACCCGGTTTCTGGTGTGCGTTACGAGTTGGAGGACATTCACGACATCAAGGACAGATCGGTCCTCGTTCTGAATGTAGAGCAACTTGACGAGGTGAAGAACCACATTGATGACAAGTTTGGTGGCCTCAGCAAACTGGTAGAGAGTATAAAGACGGTCGTTGAGGATCAGCAAGCTACGATACAACGCGTTGCTGAGCGTCAGCAGCAGACTACCAAGGAGCTTGCTGGCATGTCTGCCGCGCCATTATCTTCGAATCGCAACTCAGCTCTACTGGCTTCACGCGCTTTGCCATCGGGCCCACCTGCCGAAGGCACTATTACTTCGGCGACCCAGCTCAATGAGGTTCAGGCACTACGCAGGGATCTGGCAGTTGTCCGACAGACATATTCGTCGTTTGTTTCAGACATCCAAGCCAGCATGGCAACAATACGTACAAAGGCCGGTCAAGTCAAATCGACTGCTATAAAGGCTGCTCTGCCTTCGCTAGATGGTGATAGCGGTCGTGCATACATCAACGCTGGAAAGAAGGCTTTGCAGGATGACTCGGAGAAGATTGTTAACAGGGTGGATGATCTGCAGGATCTTGTTGAAGACCTGAGAAAGGACGTTGTAATGCGCGGAGTTCGGCCCCTGCCCCGTCAACTCGAGACTACGGCGAAGGATCTTTCCATGGCTACTGCGGAGCTCAAGAAGTTGCAAGATGTTCTGGCCAAGGAGAAGCCGCTCTGGACCAAGATTTGGGAGCAAGAGTTGCAGACGGTGTGCGAAGAGCGAGACATGCTTACGATGCAAGAAGAACTCGCGGCTGATTTGCAAGACGATCTCGAGAAGGCGGCACAGACCCTGGAGCTGGTTGAACAAGCGACTAAACAGCAAAACTTGGAGAGTGAGAAAGAGACCGGCAAGGGAATGCGCTCTGCGAGTGGCCGGAACATGCTTAATGCAGTTGCTCTGGACAAGGTCGTCGACCCCCGACAAGCTCGTGATGGTGTCCTGGGCGAAGTCAAGGCCCTGCAACCAAATCACGAAGGCAGACTGGAAGCTATCGAGCGAGCTGAAAAGGCACGACAACGCGACCTTGCGACAAGAAATGACGACGAATTCAAGCGCGAGCTGGGCAGTTTTGTTGAAGAGGGCAAGCTCAAGAAGAGTGGTGGTGTGGAGGAAACTGAGCGTCTCCGCAAAGCAAAGGACGAGCGAGCACGCAAGGAGAACTTTGAGCGAGAAGCTGCACGCCAAAGAGCAAAGGCAGAGAAACAAGCAAGGGAGGCTGAAGCCGCTGCTGCTGCCGCAGCTGCCGCGGCCGCAGCTCCAGAAGGCGAGGGCGCTGAGGGCGAGAATGCAGAGGCCGAAGCCGCACCAGAGAACCCAGAGGAGGCCAAGGGAGATGAAGGTGGTCCTGCCTAGACACCACCTTCTCTTCATTCTTATCCCTCTTTTGTACTCTGTGTAGAGAGCTGATGCGTAGATTTAGATCTGCCGCAAAGCCAGTTCACGATTAGACCTTGGGTCAAACCCGGTGGTGTTCCGCTGTCCATGCAGATGAGATTTGCAGCAACTACGGGCCTAGATCTACCTGCGTCACCCAGGAAACTTTCAACAACATCTACGTCCTTGCCTACAGCAAGTATGAAACCGCCTGCCTCGACAATCAACGGAATTGTTCCCCCAAGGAGAAAAGGAAACACGTCCACACTCGACTTGCCAAAGACCATTCCTGGAGCCCTGATGGATACTCCGCCAACACCAACACCAACCTCTCTACCTCTCCTTCCTACCTTCAACACCGCACCACCGAGATCTTCGCTCTCCCACCGCACCCCGAGTGCACCTCTCAACTTTCGCACCCACGACAACGCCACTAAGCAGTCTCCTTCGTCCCCACAAAAACCCCACCACACCATACGCACCTGTCACTCTATCGACCTCCATCATTCTCAGAAACCACCATCTACCACCATTATCTCTCCACGCAAGCCTTTAGGGCCCGAACACACCACACCCACCCGCCGTACAACTGGAAAATCCAGCTCCAACTCCAACACACCAGACCACCACTCCACCGCCACCAACGACGACACAGACAGCGTTCTTTCTTTTTCCCCCAGTCTCAGCGCTAGCAAGAACATTTCAAATTGGTTCTCGGGCTTTTTGGGCCGATGAACACACGCATGTGCAGCGCAGTACAGATATGATGAAAGACTTTTTAGTAGCCAGACAGATGGCTAGTTGTTCGGACGGACAGACGCCCCGTTTGCTTGATTTTGTTGTTTTTCCTTTTTTGATACCTGAGATGGGGAAGGAGGTAGCTTGATAGCTGGTAGTGGGATGCCAGCCATTATGGGGGACAGACGGAAGACGAGGAGGATGGAGGATGAGGAGGCAGAGGAGGAGAAGTAAGGGGGAGAAATCAACGTTCTATCGCTTACGCGTAGAAAACAAACAACTAGAAGAAGAAGAGTGAAAGGAGAGGAGAAACAAGAAATACAGACACACCCACAACTCATGATTATGACTCTCTTTTTTCTTTTTCTTTGGGGCTATAATTTTGCTGTTTTTGGTTACATACGTAGAAGAGCGTTCTGTTTTGTTTTCTGTGCAAGCGAAGCGCGCAAGATAAAGACCAGAGTGAGCATCTACATGGGCGTTTTTTTTTCTATCCTTTTTTGTTGGTTGCTGTTGTCTTGTTTGATCTGTTTGTTTTTAGTTGTCATGACTATATATGTATGTATGTAAATGTACAACTCTACGTCACGAGGGCGCACCTGGACTAGTACAGACAGGTACTTTTGAGATTGAACAGGTCTAGTCTTTCTTGCGCGCTTTAGATTTGTGTACGTGTGGGTTTTTAGGGTAAGAGGGGGTTTTGGTTTGGTTTAGGTTGGGTTGGTCTAGAATACTTGCTAGCATGAAATAAGCAATTGTTGTGTTGTAGGGCAAAGGCTGCTTAAGATGTTTTTTTTTGACGAGTAGCTAGCACTCTAGAAGCAGTGCCCACTGCAAGTGAAGCGTCATGGCGATACTATGGCCTCGAAGGGCGACATGGCTTACGTGTATGTCGACGGAGAGATAACAATTGTCGTAACGACGCTGCATGAATCGTTCTTACATTACCGCTAGAGGGTTGACGGTGATTAGTTGGGGTGGTTGCAAGGCCTGAGCGCTTGAACACCGTTGAATTATAAACAATATAAAGCTCCAAAGGCCTGTCGCAGAATCAGACACCCTTGTTCTAGTGGCGATGCTGATGACAAAGTCAGTAGCTTTTCCAGCAGTAGCAGCAGCAGCAACTAGAAAGTGGGGAAGACTGGAAGCATCTAGGGCAGTACACTGGCACACGAACATAAGTTGGTTGCAAGATTTTTCTTTGCTTTAAAATCAAAGTTCCCATGCATTTTTTGGGGGGGGGTTTTCTTTTGTTTCCGGCTACGTAACGCCAAATGTCATATACTTAGCAATTTAGTATCAGAAGCCACTTTTTGAGTTCCACCACCTAGCCATAGAATGGGGTTTCAACCTGAATCTCAAGCACTATAATCACACCAACAAATATATTCATAAGGATCATAACTGCACTGTGCACCATCGCAGCACCAATGATTACTGCATGGCGAAGTACACCAATAGCATACTAATGATACGTTAGCTATTGCCCCGAATAAAAGGATGATCTCAAACGCATTGATTACACGTACCATCTGCCTGACTAGCATCCATGGATCCTTGAGCTGCAAGAACCAGCCCAGCAGAAACTTCAGCAGTATCTATGAACAGTCAGATTCATTCCTTGCTACCAGAAGAACAAGCAACTCTTACTTGCGAGCGATTTTTCAGCAGCCGCGTTGACCGGTCCTCCCAGCGACTGGGCGACGTGCAATCCAAGGTAAAGAACGATAACCTTGATGTTCATCATACTGAAAGATTTATAATTCAAAGCTGGCTGGTTGAGTTGTTTGCGATGATAGCTGTTGGAATGCTGAGTTAAATCGGACACTCGAGCCTCTTTATATATTCAAGGGGGGCCTATGCAGAACAAGTTCAGCTTGTCAAGTTAATACGTAGAAACATGTGAACTGCGTACATGTGAACCAGAATGCATGTGTGATAGGATATTTGGTAGAACTGACCCACTTGTTCCAAAGAGCACAAGAATAAGGCATTAGATCCCACTTGGTGTGCTTCTTACACACAAGAGGGAAACGGGGGAGTTCAGCCAGCCAAACTCTGGTAACGTACTATTGATTGTATGTACATAACATCTAGATCCCGCTGTTCTTCACAACTTTTGAACATACCATCAGCCGCAGCTGAAAGAAATGCTGTCCCAGTTCGTCGCAATATGTTGATGTGTTGCTGTGGAGTCGTACCCAAAAGGCTGCGGTTGGTGGTGCGTCGAGATCACATGACTGAGTAGAGAGAGAGAGTCTATCCAAGGTTCTACTAGTTGTTCCAATGCGGTTCTGATGAATCAACGTCTTTTACTATGCATTAGCGGTGCGACGCTAAATTAACTTTCGGCTGTTAAAGCCGATTGTACAATGTATCAGGCAGGCACTGGGTGTACTCATCGACAGTTGATATATTCTTTATGAAGGATTCTCAACAATTTGCTTTACGTTTGGGGGATATATCAGGTCGCTACTTTCACCTTTTGCTATCATATTGTGCAATCTAGTTGTTGGCGTACATTCACGTTGTGCGGCATAAAGGGGAAAAGTTGCTCCCAAGTTGCCAACTCTTCTGACTAGCGGACAAGGCAGCCAAAGAAAGAAGATCATAGTCAGAACATGTAGGAAGTATCGTCATAACCAGAACAAGCAAACACATTCACCACAGATAGGTGCGGCGTAAAGCTGAAGTGGCGTGATGCGAGGCTTCACAAAGTGGCTTGCACACAACGGACGACCAACAAAGTGAGAAATACGCCTATCATGGAGCCTGATACATTCTTGCTTGCATGATCTTTCAAGCTAGCAGATCTCGTTGTCCTGATTATATTGTGGAGCCTCTTCAGAACCCCGCACGTCCAGACGATTCATGTCACCAAAAGAATTGGTAACGCGTTCTATCAGTCACTGCTGATACTGCAAATAGTATGCAAGTAAAGACCCGCCGCCCCGCTATGCGGAAGGCGCCGGTCCCTTCCGCCCGCACGATCTAGACAGACAAGCTATAGCTTATAGCTCAGCTGCTTGCAAACTTATACTTGGCGTTGCAACGGATGGATGCTTCAGCCGCTCCTAGTACGCTGATTTCTAGTTTACTGGTTATTGGCGCTCATGTATGGAACGCTTAAGTGTGCTCTTCTGGCAGGATGGTAGGACGCAGTAGGTCCCAGAGGGATCGACAGCGGGCCCGCGGAGCTACTAGAGGGGGGCGCAACGGCTTTACCTCTACGACATGTAAGTTTTTGCATCAGCTGTTGCATTACGTCTCCAATTTGCATGATGGCCGTGTTGAAGGCTAATCGCGAGTTTCGATCCTCAGAGTCTTCAAATCCAGCCCTGCTCTCAATACAAGCCGATTTTCGGATGTCCTTGAGCGCTTGGCAAAAACGTTGTACAGCCGCACCGCCACAGATATAGCATCAGTACCGATAAATTACAGCTAAGCTGTTTCGAGCTAGGTGCGCGGGTCCGCCTTGTCTGACACTTGGACGTTATGCATTCAGAATGCATGGCGATTTTGTGTTTAGTGCTTGTGGCTGAAAAGTAGTTAACTGTGTATACGTGTATGTGTGAGACGAAAGTGATATGTTAAGCCGCTTACAATGGGGAACTTTGATATCATCATTAGCGAAGATTTAAACTAGAAACATTGTTTGTGTTTTCATCTCTTGACGTTTTTTGCTATTCTTCTCCTGTGACGCAATGCGTGACTTGATGAATTCTTCCTTCCGTATACATCGTTCATCATACAGATTAGGGAATTAGAACGTACCACCACCCCTTTCTTTCGCCGTAAACGCCAAATTAAAATCTACTACATTGCATTTGTCATCCTTCGTATCACCTGTATCAGATACTTGTTTCCCGCCAAAACGCCGACGCTGATGCGAATGCATGAATGTGCGCACATGTTCCTTAATGGTACATTGCTTAAGGAAGTCTAGTTCCTCAGTTACCAACAGCGGTATCGTTCAGGGCTACACAGACGGCGCCGCGATGATGGCCGTTGTACTGCCGAATAATACTCTGGCTGCCGAGTTCCCACAACCGTGCATAATGGTCTGAGCATGCGGTAACCAGGTAGGCACTATCTGCCGAGAAAGCGCAATCCCAGACCCACCTCTGATGGCCGTGGAGCGTAGTCTCGAGCGGAAAGGCTGCGGGATCACGCTCACTGGCAGAGGGAAGGTTGTCGGTGGGGGTGACATTGTGAGGAGCTGAGGTATCAACGGACCAAATGCGGGCGGTGTGATCAGCGGAGCATGTTGCTAGATGGCGGACGTCCGGAGAGAGAAGAACGCGGGTGATGTAGGTAGTATGAGCAAGAAACTTGCAGATCGGTAGTATCGAGGTGGTGTCGCTACGCTGGATCATACGCCAGACATAGACATTACCCTTTTGAAATGTCAGCTTTCATTCCCAGAGCCTTCGTTTTGAGAAAGTTCAGACTCACAGCATTGTTTCCTGCACAAACCATGCTACCATCGCTGGCAACCGTCACACTGGCCACGCTGACGTCGTCTTCAGGAATGAGCTGGTGGGAGCATTTGTTCTCGCCAAGATCCCAGATCCTCACATTTCCACCGCGATCGCAGCTGATGAGTTCTCCCTGGTTTGGGTGAATGACCACATCGTTGACCGGAACACCGTGGGTGTAGTTGCGCTGGACATTGCCTGATCTCGTATCCCAGATCTTGACCGTGCCATCTTCTGAGGATGTAACTAGCCACTTCGACTCACAGTGGAATGCGACACCCGTGATGTTCGAGGTATGGCCGTCAAAGGTGAGGATAGCATTTGGATTTGTCGACTTGATATCGTAGAGCTTAACGGTGTGGTGGCCGGCGGCGGCGAGGTAGCGTTTGTCGGGCGAGATGCAGAGGCGGTTGACCTGCGAGTCGGGGTGAGGAATCGTGCGGGAGCATATTCCGGACAGCGCTTCCCAGAATCTGACGTTAACATGCGGTCAGTACAGAATGCGACTATTGCGAATGGAGGGTATGCGAACCGGATCGTGTGGTCATAACCAGCTGTTCCAAGAGTCAGTTGTTTGTTCCAAGTGGGGCAAGGTCTCGACGTACCAGTGCACAGAATGACTGACATGGCGGGCAATCAATGTTGCGATATTTCGAGGCTCGGCAGCGCGTGTTTGTATGTCAAACAATAGTAGCAGTCGGAGCGGCGCAGCAGTCGTAGGTATTAGGAATTGGGCACGATGACGAGATTAATAAAGCGCACAGATACGTAACATATTGTGCGCGTGTCCTGTCAGAGTTTGGGAGGGGGAGCTTCGCATTGAGGGGAGTCGGAGTTGGTTGGAGTTGGAGGTGCTCGGGAGTGCTTGGACCATCTCGCAGCCCTACGGCGGTCAGCCTATCACGGCCTAGCGTCATGTAAGATCTTCCGTGGGTTCACTGGTACAGCGTGCCGTATGAATCGGTGTTTTCATGTGATCGGTGAATTCATTTAATATATCATGTAGTATTTTTTTTGTTATATTGTTAGCAAGTTGCTACAAAACTCTGTCTTTTAACTAAGTTCTTGTATCTACCAGAGGCTCTTGTCCTTTGTAAACATTCACTGAATGAACATTACAGGATGAATAATTCATGTCGTAGATGTACAGTTTTCACATTCACTACATAAAATTTGCCAAGCACATAGATCACATCAAGATTCCAATTTTCCCATTCACAACAAAAAAACTAGTGAATCATGAGCCCAGCATTGTCCAAAATACCTTATAGTCTTGACCCGACAAGACCCAATTGCCCATGTGATTAACTTCCCCATCATCATCACACCGCTCCCCTCTCAAAAAAAAAACTATCCCAAAAACAAATCCAACAATCCCGCATATCTAACAGGCACCTGATACAAATGGCCATGTCCCGCCTCAGCAAAAACAACCAACTCCGCCCTCCTCATCCTCTGCTGCATAAGCCAGCTATTCGGCGTGGGAGTCATAATATCCCTCTTCCCATTCGTAATCAAGACTTCCTTTTCCAGTCCCTCCATCCTCCCAAAAAATCCCTTATCAGATACGAATTTCCCAATAGCAGCGTTCTGAATCTGGCCTCCGGCTTCGTCGACGAATAAAGTGCGTTCTTCGTTGGGCATGTTGCGTTCGCTGAGGCGGCGCCACCATGCGGAGCCGAGGGCGCGACTCGTTTCAGAGGGGTAGAAGAAGAGGTCGAGCATGTTTGATTCGCCGGGGGAAGGTTGGCTGGCGGCTTTCATGATGGCGGCGTCCGGGGGGATGAAACCGTCTGTGTAGGCGGATTGTGTGCCAGCGAGAACGAGTTTGTTGACGACATCGGGGTAGTCGAGAGCGAGGACTTGGGCTGTGAAGCCGCCCATGGAGAAACCTAGGACGTCGACTTTTGGGACGGCGATGGCGGAGAGGAAATCGACGATTGTAGAGGCGGCTTCTTGGATTGTGGGTTGAATGGTACCCGAGCTGTGGCCGACGCCGGCGTTGTCGAAGATTAGGACGGAGCGCGTGGAGGCGATGCTGTTGAGGAGGAGGGGGTCGATTAGGTCCATTGTCCCGCGGAAGTGTGTGATCCATAGGAGGGGGATTGGAGAGGCTTTGCCGAAGCGGCGGTAGGCTATTTTTGTTCCTTTTACGTCGACATATTGGGTTGGGGCTGTTTGAGCGGACATGGTGAGGATGTGGCTGTACGTTGTATCGTAGATATGTAGAGCGGAAGGCCAAGTATCTGCTGATTATGACTTCGCCCGGTGAATATATTCTTTTATGTTCAGTATGGTGATTTCAGATTACTCATTACATTTGATCACTATGGATGACTAGACATGTTGGTGTGAAGTAAGCAAGCCTGTTCCTGCAGCCGTTCATCTCAAAGCACCGCATCGATGCACGCACTATACCTATTAAGAAAAAATCGCTGTAAGAATATTGATTAGCATCCCAGATAGGAAATTAAGTCTACCAGTGACAAGATAGAGCTATATATGCTCCTTCATTACTAACCTGTTCTTGATTACTATGTGGCGTGCAGATGAGAGGAATGACCGCTTAGTAACTGGTAGCGACATGAATGCGCTTGGCGTACGAACACTTGCTAATCTACCTTTTTTTATTAGTATCGAGATGTCGAGCTTTTCCTTGACTGTGAAAGGATTTGAGAGGAGATTAAATGTTGACGTCTGCAATCTTATGCATGATTCGTCATTGCATCTAAAGTTCATAGGGGTGCTGGGCGAGATTGTTGTCTAACAGCATCACAGAAGAGCTCATGTTCATGTTACTTTCTAACAATGAAACTCGTTATCCAATGAATACCTTAGTCGCTTGCATCTGAATGTAGTCAAAACATGCAATGAAAAATCAATAACTTGTAAAAAAAATCGCTGGGTC
This sequence comes from Exserohilum rostratum, assembly GCA_026367775.1. Taxonomy (NCBI): domain Eukaryota; kingdom Fungi; phylum Ascomycota; class Dothideomycetes; order Pleosporales; family Pleosporaceae; genus Exserohilum; species Exserohilum rostratum. The sequence goes on from CP111162.1 coordinate 367,687, forward strand.
GCAAAACACTAATTGCTTATCATACAATTACAGTACCTTGCCTTGAAAATGCCTCCCACAACTTTGGCGCACCAGGCATCCAGTCCTGTGACATGAAGCAAAATCCTACCAGCCGAAACGGATCAGGGAGTTCTTCATGTAGTGTTGGTCGTAATATGAGCAACAAATCATCTTCAGGCTCCCAGGCCTCTGGAGCGCCGGGTAAAGAACAGCGAAATATCACGTCTCCTAGCTCAACCTGCTCAGTCGTGATTCCCAGTGCTTCGTAGAAAATACCATGATCACGGTTTTCACGCATAATCCGAAAGACCTTGTTCCGTCGCAAGACGCTGTTCACTAGACTTGAAACACTGTCGGAAGGGTTGTAGCCAAAGGGATTATGGCTTACGCCTAGCCAATCTTGTATATTCCCCCGCATACCACTGAATTTCTGTATGCTGGATACCTCAGGGGTCTGCATGCGGAGCACCGTCCACCAGTAGCGTGTCAAACCGTGTGCCACACGGTGTTCTTGGTCGATAGTGTTGGCCGCAAGTAACAAAAGACCAGCTAGGTTCCATTTCAACCGCTCATACAGCTGAGATGAGAGATTATCGAAATTCCAGTTGTTTTTTGACCTGATTCCACGGGCAATATGATAGGGGTTAAGCCTACTTTGCGGCGAGACATCCCATACCATAGTGACCGTGCCGCAGTACCAACCGGAGCTAAAAAGTCCAATGCACCGGGTCCCACAGATAGGCATTGCACTAATAGTTTCTGGGCGGAATGAACGCGGTAATATGGATAGGTCTTCTTGCCTCCAATCCGGCACCCACGACGGTGCCCCGGGCTCGGATTTACTAATAGAACCGAACGTCCACAGGTGAAGCCAGAATTCTGTTTCATAGTATCCAAGAAGGAATTCCGCTAGGCTTTGATAAATTTCCACCCAGCTTTTCGTATAGTTAACCTCAAGATCCGATATTTTGAGCGTAGGTGGACCTAACACCTCACCCTCATCCAATATCGATCTCGAGAACTTGCTGTTCCTGCTCAGTATACCATACAGAGCGAACAAGCGATCTCTGTGATCGTAACATTGCGCAGAGGCATGCGTTATAAGCAAACGCGGTAGATCAGGCGCGTCGTTCAGTGAAACACCAATCGCCTTTGTCACTGCCACATAAGGCCGATAGCTTTCCCATCGGCCCACAGCAGTGTTATGTACGTCTGCTTCAGGAAGGTGCATGATTCCTTTCGAAAACCAGTGCCATGCAATCTTGTGGTGTCCATAGTGCACCGTGATGTCGTGGCCAAGCGCAATTTCCTGTAGAATCCAGCGCCGCGCAAACCATGGGTTGAGGAACAATTGTTGCAAGGCTGCTTTCGTGGGCTCGTAGTTTCCGCTGTGTCCCGCTGGCTTGAACAAAGAATCGCGCTTTAGCTCATCTGTCACGACGACCCTCTTCAGATGCGTGAAAGCTGCTTGCGCGTCAAATGTGCCCCCGGCACCCAGCCAAACATGGACTTTAAGAGCAGCCGTGTATATGTTGCCCATCAGGCGGACTTGAACATTCTTTTCCTCTACATCAGACTGGTTGATGCAAATAGCGTCGATCCAGAGGCGCCTCTCTTTGTAAGGCTTTCGCAAATGACGAAGCATAGAATCGACATTTGCGGTAATGACCAGCGGCTTTGGGCTTTCATGGGAGCCACTTATCAAGATATTATGTGTAAAATTAGGCTCGCCCCAGCAGTATGACACTGCACTGAAGCCCGTAGGCGAAGTCGTGTTATCTTCAGATAATTCTTGGTCGTCGTGCTCAAAACAAGCTTCGAGCGGTGCTTGGAAATCGACTGAGGGGTATAATACAAGGATGCGGACCGTCCCATGCCTCTGGAGAGGACGGTAGACATAACTCGACACGTGCTGCATACTGTTTCCCTTGTATAGTTGGGTACCCTCGGCCACTTAGAGCGCTGACAGGAGACGGGCCGCTGAGAAATCTGGCCTGACGCGGTAGCAGCCGTCGCTTACCTATGCCGGCGGCTGGAGCGTTCGGCGCGATCTGTAGACGCGGGGACGCCACACCTACATTCATATTCAACAGCTTTAACATGTAAATGCCTGATTAGATAGATGTCCGTCATATGCTATGTTTGTGTCGCTGGAAGAAAACTGAGCGGTGGTTCGATATTCTCAGTAAAACGATTCAGCGACAATCCATTGCTATCTTTGACAGAGGCAGGGCAAGGCGCACTGCAAACGCCGCAGTACGCATTCTCTGTGCTAAATGGCCGATGCGTAGATGGAACGCAAATCTTGTTGGTTTAGAGTAAGGACCATAAGTTGTTGTCAAAATGCCGCGCGTATAAGCCGTTTAATTGTTTCGCCGAAGAAAGTTCGCAGCCAGTCGAGTTTCCGCACCGGCCAATCACAAGGCATCCTAGTCCGCCCGGGCTTAGCCACTTTCTGACACTGCCACCACTGTAAGCACCTATTATTACGCTCGGTCAGGCGTGTGACGCGAGCAGCCTTGTACCCAGTCCGCCGTACGCCGGCGGAGCAGTCGTAGCAAAAGTACGCAATGAATCCCATTGGCCGGATGGGGGAAGCCTTACGAAGGCTTCTGCGGGGTGGAGGCTAAGGCACGCGTAATGGGCCTGTTTGTGGTCTGCTCACCTTATCGTGACCGCGTGCGTAATTAGAGGTCAGCAGACAAGTGTATAAGATGAGCATAGCCCCAGGCTCTGGCATCTGTATCATCATCGTGTCTTCAACTCAGGCAACAATGCAAAGATCGTTAACCTTCAACACCGGTTGTGTTTCTCAACAAAGACTCGAACGAACTTGCAAAATGTCGATGAACCAAGCAGCAGTAAAGGAGGCTCATGTGGTCCAGGGCAGAGTACTTTGGTTACCGGCGGAGGAAGACTTGCCAGAGGGAGCGGTTCAGAGGGTGAATGGCAGAGGTGTTATCGAAGGCATCTATGGGCATCCAGTTGTGGTGATTTCAAGGCCTGCAGAGGATAGCCGAACAGTCCATTTCCAAATTGTGAGTACGTCTTTGATCATGTAGGAACGCAGCTAACATGTCAAAGATTTCTTCGCGGCAGCGCAAAAGTCTCAGCACCATGTACAACACGCCGAACTTCCATATTACCCGTCGCAATTCGTATTTGCCAATTGCATCACCAGATGCAAATTCAAAAAAGGCAGCAAAGCAGCTTCAGACTTTGCGGTTGAAAAACGGTGCCCGGTTGCAATGGGGCACGCACGTAAACATCCGCCATGTCTACAAGATCGACTGGTCGCTCCTGAAAACGTACACGAATCCAGAAACGCCCAACACAAAGCAATTTCGCTTTGATCGCGAGTCGAGAAAGCGGCTGTTGGCCAAGACAATGGCGCTGACCCGATACGAGCCTGGCTCCCAACACCGAATGCGTGCTTTGCGAGCTCTGGAGCGAAGGCGCACTAACCTCCAATCGATTTCCGAAGACCCAAAGCCGATGCTGCGAAGAGCGCTCACCGATTCGATGCTAGCAACGCAGTGTGTAGTTCGAAGGGTTCATACTCGAAGGTTGTCGGTTTCGGAAAATCGACCCAGTATCCAGAGCAAATCCGCACGCACACGAACATCGAAGGTCCAACCAGATACAACAATCGGGACAACAAGACCCAGTCCAGTGGCATGGACGCTGCGGCATCCATTGAGTTTTCTATTGGGGCGCGTCACAGCTGGGTTCAAAGTGTCCAAGACGACTAATGAACCCCCTAAAAGACGAGAGAAGAGCCGGGTATGGACAAATGCGAAGGGCGCGCTGGCAGTTCTCGTAGCTTCAATATAAGAACCAAAGAATATAAACTGTAAATGTTCTTCACAGTTATTCGATATCCTTTCCGTGAGTTTTGATCCATTTGATAGCATCAAAAATGGCTTCTGGTGCTATTGAGCGTCTTTTGTCAGTTCTCAAGTCTTGGACATAGGCTTGAAAATGTTGATAGGTCTCCGAATGATTGGCGTCGGACACGTCTTGCGCGAGAACTGTGCGGACAAAGACCCAGAGTGATTCTGACTCGATGCTGAGTTTGATGGCGTAATTCAAGACATCGCTCACAAGCTCTTGGCTCAATGATGTGTCTAGTCGAGGCAGCAAATGCAAAAGGAAAGACCAACCGGATATGTCGCTTGGATGTCTACAGCACCAAGTTTTGACTTGGCGAGCGATTTGGCCATCAAGCCCACAGCTGTTAGCCTTTTGTACCATTCTTCGAGCATATTGCCAGGCATAGTAGTTCTTAGGATGTTGCTCCCCGGATTTGCATACGGCATCAAGCTCCTTGTGCCAAAAGGTTGCCTTTTGATCGTCCGGTGCATCCGAAAGTTCGATGATCATGAGTGGGTCTACGACGCGGGTGCGATGATACCACAGAGTCGGTGACTTGGATTGGCGATGGAGTGGAGATGTGAGGATGCTATCCAGAAAACAAAGTTCCTGCCGTAAAGCTTTGTGGAGTGTGTTTCCGGCTATGAGGCCATGTTCAGCTTGTAGTCGAGCAAGCATGCGTTTACGAAAGTTTGCAGCTGTGATATGCTCCGGGTCAAAAAGAAGAATGATCTCTGTCGCTCGCATTGTTTGTTCCACCGTAGAGGGATCACTGCTCTGTTTGTTTGCGAAGAAACGTCCACGTGCTTCCAAGTAAGCCAAGGCAAGCGCTTTCTTTGCAATCCCAAGAGATAGCCCCTCTTGCATCGAGACAGCGTCCGGTGGCTGCATACCAGGAGGAAGGATCTCGATGCTAATGACCTCGTTTTCATGTTTTTGGAAATACTCGCTCAAGGATGCATAGGCAAGCTTTTGAAGTTCTGATCTCTGGGACACATCTGGCTCCATTGTACGAATTGCAAACACATGGAGTGTTCTTGTGAGATTGAATGTTGACTGGAGCTGATGAAGTTGCTAAGGTCAGGGCAGGTGACGGGGGGCAGGCCGGTGCAGGAGGGAGGGATGGCCGCGCACAGTCCACCTGTCTAGCTTGCAGGTATCTAACTCCAACGTATGACATAACGCCTTTCGCTCATCTGAACACAACACCATGCGATGAGAGCACGCCACGTTGCGCCTCCTCTCCACCATTGTCAATCATGCCGTCGCTCCTTTTGGTAGTCTTCATCCTCCAGCTACTGCTCCATGTTATCAACACAGTGGGCAAGAACACAGTCAACGAGCTGGTAAGCCCCGCACTGGATAGTAAACATGCGCGGGCCTGACACTGACGACGCTCCAGCTATGGGTCCTTTACAACAAGCTACCTACGCCTAGTTCGGGCTCTGCAAAGAGATGTCAAGTCCTGAAAAAGGAAATTGTGCAGCTGAAGCGCGAGCTGGGCAACACGTCGCCTCAGGACAACTTTTCGAAATGGGCCAAACTGGACAGGCAGCACAACAAGGCTATGGCTGAGTATCAGAAGCTGGGTAGGGTCGCCGAATTATGTTGTCTATGCCGTGTATACTGACGCGCCCCCTTTCAGACGGCTCGTTGCGCTCACACCACTCGGCCTTTACGTCTGCCGTCTCGACGCTTCGCTGGCTCGGAACCCAAGGCCTCCGCTTCGTCCTCCAATTTTGGTTCGCAAAGTCGCCCATGTTCTGGATCCCCGCCGGGTGGGTGCCGTATTATGTCGAATGGATACTCAGCTTCCCGCGCGCGCCGCTGGGCAGTGTGAGCATAAATGTCTGGGGCATTGCATGCGCAAGCATGATTTCGCTTGCTGCCGAGGCGACGGCTGCAACATGGGTTCTCATCATGCACAAGCCGACACCTGTGGCTGCGGAAAAGCAACGCGAGAAGCAGGAGGCCATGGCCTTCAGCGCCAGCCAGAACACAACAGAGAAGAAGGAATTATGATAATCTCGCTATTCAAAAGCGAGCATGCATGGGCGCAGCATTGAGTAGCAATGCGGCGTCGCCGTCTGTACTTGACAAAACAAATGTCGAAATCAAATCATGTCTCCCATCAAAAGACGCAAAGTCGTCCTGGCTTTCGCTCTGACACTGCAACACGAGTGGGATGATCTTGGCAGATCGTTTGGCTTCTTCTAGGCTACAAATTGAACCCGTGATCGTGGAGGAGTAGCGAATCACCGAGTCTTCGAAAGAGCCATCATCAACTATCTAGGACAAACTTCCACTCTTGAAATGGCGAGACGAGTAGCGCCGTACGGGACAGTCGGTCATGAAACTGCGCATTTGTACGGCGCGCTCGCGCTCGCGCTTGTGTCGAGAGTTGTGGGTGTGGTGGTTTGGTGTGCGATGTTAGCGAAAAGTGAAGAGAAGAAAAGTTGACTTGGGCGCTAGGACCATGCGGGCCGACGATGATCCGCCGCACGCTTTGTCCTCCGCCAGTCTGCCCTGCTCAGCCCTGATGGCGTTTGCAAACGAGGCTGGAGAATACAGTATGGGGACCGCTTCTTGACTGCGCCCCTGGATTATTTTCATGAATGTCCAGGCCAAGACCTGTACTGCTCTCCTTGGTTGGCATTGTGAAGATTAGTGATAGCATTGAAGAGTGTCCACCCCTATCTCCGAGCCTCCGGCACGCGTCATCGTGCTGGGTATGATCATCATGGATAGGTAACGTCGCCGAGGAGGAGGAGGATGTTGTGCTCTGGTTCTGGCTACCAAATATGTGCATGGATGCAGACATACAGACATACGGCTGACGATACGGCTGACAATACGGCTGCGGTGTTCGAGTCAGCTCGGGTGCGTGGCGTAGGTGTAGGTGTGTATGTATGTACAGCACTACACCTAGGGTGCAAACTCTGCCTGTCCACACGAACACTGCGTTGACAACACCAACACCGCTCTGCCGCGGGCTTGGCCTACCTCGCCGATCCAAGTGGGTCTTGCATACCCTGATTCCAGCAATGGCCTTGACAGCTTTTCTGGCGGGCATTGTAACCGTGGTACGCGTAGAATGGTCGGCGTTTGTGTGCTTGGCCAGCTGCATACATTGCCCGATGTGGCGTGCTTGGGGCGCCGTGCTCATAATTAAACTTTGGAGCACGAGGCTCGTAACTGTAGCCGCCTGTTAGACGAGCACCAGCACGATCTGCCGGCCGTCTATGCGTTCGTCTCGACGTACGTACAGTAGCTGAACGGCTCGCATCGACGCACGGGCGGCCAAGGACAAGGGCTAATGTCGGTGGTACTGTGTCGTGTGCTTTTCAGGGCAATCCATCAGTCATGAAAGCATTGCATTCCGCGGGCACTTTCTAGGCCCTCAGCCAGCTGCTGTCTCCCAAGACACCTGACTGTGCAGTACCCACATGAATGGGTCAGTGCCTCCCCACACTCTGGGTCAAAAGCATTACGTGCAGACATGGCACTCAGCCGACGACCCAACCACACGCACTGGCCGGCGGTTGGAATAGGGTTGGCGAGGCGTCTGGGGAGGTGCCAGTGGGGAAACACAGGCACAGCTGGGCGCTGGCCCTGACGCTGACGCAGCGTCGTCTCCTATGATGCATACACCACTACCACAGCCTTGGTCATGGTCGTGGTCGTGGTCGTGGACCGCGACTTGGACCGCGACATGGGTGCCGCGCGAATATCCTCCAACGTCCAGTTCCGTCCGCCGTTGATGCGGAGCCGGCACGTTGATGATTCGAGTACACCGGCCACCCGTACGTTTTTCCAATGTAACATCCGTGACCGGCCAACAGCTGCCCAGTGCAATGGCAGCCCGGGATTTGATGGCAGACTCGAGCGGGACAGGCGCTGTGACGAAGTGGCGTCTCCTCTCCGCATGATCCCTTGATGCGCCTCCCAATGACGATCGGGGGATTCCCGCACCGGCCCACGTCCCGCCTAATTCGTCCACCAGGCGCACATTTAACAATGCAAACTCCACATCGCCCGCCTCAACTGAATTGTCCGCCTTTCCTGGGGTCGGTACTTGGTCCCTCCACCCCGTATCCTCGCGTGTCCCTGCACGTCGCCTGTCGCCAGCGCTTCTACACACACCCGCATTCCGCTACTCCTCCAACCTCAACCACCACTACCACCAACCCCCAGGTTCCCCCTCTCGACAACGGGGCTGGCGCCAGATAATGCCGTGGCCTGAACATCAGATCCCGAGACGTCCGCGACCGCGATAGGACGCCCCTTCGCCCCTGGCTCGACTGGCCTCTCCTATGGCACCGGTATCCACGCTGTTGTCCAGCACATCCAATGGCAACAACCAATTTCACTGGCGACTTTCCCACCCGGGGGCCCGTGGTCATGGGCGTGTCGGCGGCAACACTGGCACTCTGCTCAGTGTTTGTCGGTCTTCGCCTAATCTCGAGGTTTTTCGTGGTTAAACGGCCTGGCTGCGACGACTACGCAATGATCGTCGCATGGGTCATCGCCTTTGGTGCGTCCTTTTCCGTCTGCTATGGCACCACAAAAGGCCTCGGTCGCAGGCAAAGGAATATACCACCAGAGTGGCAAGAGCCGATGAAGAAGTCGTCGTATGTCTTCTCGGTGCTATATGTACGTACACGACGCCACATACCAAGATTGCTGGTGCTGATACGCCACAGAACCCTGCTCTGATGGCAACAAAAACATCCATCCTGTTGTTTTACCTGACGCTCTCAAAAACACACAAAGTGTTTCGACGGGCGACCATTGCGACCCTTGTTGTCGTCAACGTTGGCGGCTTGGCTTTGACAATTCTAAACATTCTCCAATGCCGCCCAGTCCATGCTGCATGGGCATCCCCGGTCCCTAGTTCAGCCCACTGTACCAACATTGTCACCATATATCTTTCCTCAGCACCACTCAACATCATCACTGACCTGGCCATTCTGTTCCTCCCGATGCCTATACTCACTAGCATGCGGTTACCCAAAAAGCAAAAGATTATCCTGGTCGTCACGTTTGGCTTTGGTATATTCGTAGCAGTTGTTGACGTAGTCCGCATCGCGTATCTTCAAGATGCTCAGCGCAATACTCTCGAAGCCGCTCAGCAACAAACACCTGAATCTGGCAACGACCAGAGGAACACGGGTGACTTTGCATGGTTCTCCTCCTTCTCATCCATGTGGAGCGCTGTCGAGGTTAACCTGGGTATCATGTGTGGTTGTGTTCCCGCTTTGAAGCCGCTCGTAAGGAGATTTCTGCCTAGCTGGGTCATTGACCATACCATTCGCGAAACGACGACGCATACGAGCGATGAGCCTGTCCTCCATCCCGATATCATTGACTCTCGCAGGCGCTCGGACCCGTTGACGCCTCCCATATCCCCGCTTAGCAAACCTCCCACTACAGCCCGCAGGAGTGCTGGTGATGAGCCGATACCCATGATGGATTTCCTGACAACGCCGGATATGAGCGAGCTGCCCCGACTAGGACCGTCAAATACGAATGTAACGCACACGACGGGTCCCGGTCAACGCCAACAGGTGACTTTCTTTGATTTCGTAAACACCGGCCAGAAGAAGAACATTACCCTGCGGAGTAACCGGGAGTCTGTGTATCCCGTAATCATGGTGACTGTCCTGTTTGCAGTGTGGGGATTTGCCTACGGATTCCTGGACGTTCTGAACTCGCGGTTCCAAGAAGTTGCCGGTACAAGCGATTGGGAGACAGTGGGCCAGCATTCAGCTTACTACGTCGGTTATCTCATAGGACCCCTGACTTTTGGACGTTACATTTTTAAGGTCTATGGATTCAAGGCTTGCTACATGGTTGGTTTATCGGTTTACGCTTGTGGGACTCTCGTCTTCTGGCCTTCGGCGGTGCTGAATTCATTTCCCGCGTTTCTGATTTCAAACTTCATTACTGGCGCCGGACTCTCGACCCTAGAACTCAGCGCAAACCCGTTCATTGCACTTTGTGGACCGCCAGAGTACGCCGAGGCGCGGTTGAACTTGTCGCAAGCTATACAAGCTGTAGGTACTATCATCTCTCCGCTGCTGGCGAAAAAGGTACTATTCCCAGCCAACGCTGCGAGCCTCATCGACGTCCAGTGGACATATCTCGGTATCTCGTTTTTCAATATCGTCCTCGCCATCATCTACTTTTACGTGCCACTCCCGGAGGCGACAGACGAACAGCTCGAAGACGCCGCGCAGCGCACGGTACCCTGCGCACGAGAAGCCACAGTCAACATTGGATCCCGATCCGTCAGAGTCCTCTGGATAAGCCTAGGAATGGCAGTGTTCTCGCAGTTTTGTTACGTGGGGGGCCAAGAGTCAACGTCTACTTCCTACTCGGAATACCTCCGTGAGGTCATACCTTCGGTAGACGTCGTCTCGCAGCAAGCCATCGGCCACACCGCCTTTGCCCTATCGCGCTTCCTCGCCGCCGTCATCGACATCTGGGTGAAACCGCGCTACAGCCTTCTTGTCTTCTATCTCGGTGCCATTGCCTTTGCCGCTGCCGCAACCCACACAACGGGCGCATCGGGCGCCGCCATCATCGCCACAGTCATGTTCTTCGAAGGCCCCATCTTCCCACAGATTTTCGCCCAAGGTATCCGCGGCATGGGCAAGCACACCAAAGATGCATCTGCCCTCCTTACCTCCGCCATTGGTGGCGGCGCCGTCTTCCCACCCATCATGTTTGCAGTCCTAAAAACATTCAGCGCCCAATTCGCCTTTTGCGTCATCGTCGCCGCATACACAGCTGGATGTGTCTATCCTATCTACCTCAACGTCTTCCCCGCTGCCCGCGCGCTCTCGGATCCCGTGCGCGACGAGCAGACACGACGCAAGAGCGAGGCCGAAGAAAAGAAACGGCGTGCTTCTTCTACTTCCAACACTAGTAACGGGAAATTGGCGTCGTGGCGCAGAGCGAAGAAGAGACTTAGTCTCACAAAGGGGAAGCCTTATTCACCCAGTATAGAGCATAGGGAGCGCAGGAGTTGGCCCGAGGGCTTGGCACCTAGAAGCGATAGTTTGGCCATTGAGCCTGTGATTTCGCGCAGTTTGACGGGGAGCAGTAGTTGTTTGACTGGGAGATGATTACCCATTCATTCATTCACTTTTTCCTTTTCCTATTCCTGGCTAGCATTTTCGGATTGGGTTGGGTTGGATCGGATCGGATCGGATTGGTGTCACAGGGCGGTCATTTGATTGGCATCCACTTACGCACGATACCACACACAGTTTTATTTTCCCCTTGTACATAATAACATTTGCATTCCTTGGCGTCGCATTCTTCCTGGCAAAGATACCCTCGGATGGTAGGTTGGATGGTAAGTAGGTAAGTAGCAAATACTCAATATCAGTAACAGTAGTTATTAGTTACCACAATCAAACACATATATATAGCTAAGATGTAAATTAAAACTCAAAAGAAATAAAATATACACATACTTATGTACTTAGTTTTTATAACTTTGGCAGGCCTTTACTATCATTTCAAAAAAAAAAACACCCCCCGGTACAATGAATAGCCTAACACTCACGTTTCTTCCCCATGCCATCTCAATACTAACCAACCAAGCTACTTACTTACCTACCTATCTACACAATAACCTCCATTTCCACTCCTTCCTTCTCCGGCGTACCTCCTGCCTACACATAATCATCCACCCCCACCTTCTCTGTACACACATACATACGTACATACGTAGCGTCTCGAATAAACCTTTTATTTTCCCACTTTCCGTCAACACACGTAAGCACAAGCACAAGCACAACTAGCACCTCACTAGCCCATTGCTTGTTTCTTATTGCTTATCTCTCATCTTTATTTGATAAAACTTTATATAAAAAAAATGCTTGGTTGTGATAAAGTTTTAAGACTGAGAATAAGCTTTTCCTCTCCGTCCCTTTCCGCTCCTTTCCGTTACTAGTAGTAGTGGGATGGATGGATGGATGGGTGCTAAGGAAGGGTAATACTAGTAAGACCGAGAGTTTAAGCGTGAGCGTGAGCGTGAGATTTTGGTGGTGGGGGGTGCTTATTTTGCTTATTTTGACTTCTTTCTCACTTCCATTTCACTTCCTCACTCGTCTTACTTTTGACCTTTTTTCTTAAGTTCATGTGTCTTGCCATCTTTGCATCTTTGCATCTCACACAGAGAGAAAAGAAATTCGAAATCGAAAAAAAGTTGGATATGAGTGGGAAAAAAAAGGAATGTGACAGGTAGCTTCGCGCCTCGTTTATATATATAGTTTTCATATATATACGCAAGTCGTTAATAAACACATACATACATACATACATACAGTGGTTTCTATGTATAGCAGCAGCTTGTGGAGAGGAAAAATCAAAACAAACGCCGATGCCATGCGTAAACATGCTTGGAAACATGCTATCCCAAAAATCCAAGTTTATGTAAGTCGTGTTTTTGCTTTCTTACAGCCCGTTTTTCCATCATCTTATGTTCGTATACCAATCAACAGCACAGCGCAGCATACATGTAATCGGTATTTCTAAAGTCCATCCAGGAACGGAATTTACAACGCAAAGGCAGCGATGAGTCCAGCGACTACAATACCAGCATACGTCGTTGCACCAGGCAGCATCAATGCGCTAGCCAGTGAACTGGTACCGCAGCACTCGCGGTTATACGTGACGTTGTTGGCACGAGCGGCGACTTCAAAGACAGATCCGTTTGTCGGGCCCTCGTTGTAAAAGTCGACGAGGAGGAAGTTTGGAGGGCGACCCCAGTCCTCTGTGAAGATCGTTAGCATCAGCTCATTCGTTTGTACAGCAAGGATAAAAAGGACAAAACTTACTAGTACATGTATTAGCCATCAGCCCCAAGCTGCCCTCTCCCTCAATACCATTCGTCTGCTTAATCTGCGCTACATTGGGAACGAGCAAGTTGAGTCCCGCAAACGAGATTTCAGCATTGAGATTGTGATTAGCCATGTATAGAATCTCGCGCATCTTCTGCTCAGACATGCCCTCGGGACGGCCAAGGTTACAAGGGAAAGCCGGGTCGGTAGGCGAGAATTGGGTCTCCCACATGTTGTAGAACTCCCAGAGGAGATACGGAACGGCTTCGGTGTCGTAGTTGTAGTCGATAAAAGTGATGACACGGTCGTTGTTGAGGATTAGCTCGCCGAGCGTGGGCCAGTCGTTGAGTTCCATGGCCGTCTTGGGCGGCTGGTAAATGTACTTGCGGAGGCCAGAGGCTTCGATGGGCTTGGCGAAATTGGCGGATGTAACGAGGGGTTTGCCGTCGGCGGTTTTCTTGTCCCAGTCCGAGTTTCCAAAGAGAATGGTGACGACGTCAAAGGGGTGTTCCTCTACCCATTCTGTGACTTCGCGGAGGTAGTCCTCCACGGTGCCGGCGTTCAGAAGGTCGCAAGAAGAATGGCAGTAGTACAGGGTGTCGTTGACATAGTGGGCTGAGCCCTGCAGCATGCGAATTCCATCATCGAGTTGTTGCTTGACCGAGTATTCTTGGTTGCGGGCAATGTTGTTCTTTCGGGTGTAGGGCGAGTTGTGGGCGCAGACCTCGGTGATATTGGAGTACTTGCGGTTGCAGAACTCAAGGTAGTTGTTACACGGCTGCGTGTTGGATGGCAAGGCTGGAGCTGTGCCAGTGCCAGTTGGTGTCATGGTCCTGTTTCCATTTCCAATGTTGGTAACCGGCTGGCCGCTGGTTGTTGTTGCTGTGCCATTGGACGACTGCGATTTGCCGGACGAGGCCGAGAGGGCAGGTGAGGTGACAGTCGCAAAGGTGCTGCCTTCAAAGTCGGAGGGCACAGTCGGGTTGGGTGCAATGTCGTCGCCAGTAAGACTTCGTTGGGAACCCGATAGCGTAACGACAGATGCAGACAATGAGGAGCTACTTTGGCCTGCAGCAAGACCCGCCAGCCACAGCAGCGAGACAACCGCCCCTTTCATGATCGCCACAGGGGTATGACGCTCTCCGGATTTGTCTAAACAAAGTACTCTCGAACGAGTATAAACACTACTGCACGCGGGATCGGTAGTGGTTCAGTCGTGAAGAAGAGAAAAAACGAAAAGGGAGGATTGGCGAATGGATTTGTTGCTGCGCAGCGTCGTTTCACCAGTAGGCAAGGGTGTAACCCCGGCGACGGTCTAGATTAAAATGGTTTATAGTGGCGAGGTCGCAGACTTCAAAACGAAGGAGTATCGAGATGTGGATTAAGCAGAGCGAAGGCTAGCAAAAGATGAATGAAGGGGGCCCTGAGAGCAGATGAAGCAGGCGGTGGGCGCATGGAATGTTTTCCAAGCGCGGGAACGGGCCACGGGTGGAAGGCTGGGCGTGAAGCGTGGGTGACGTCGTACTGCAATGCCAGCCTATCGGTCCTTTTTGGCGACTCAGTGATCTGCAAGAGGCGTGCACAGGGTCTTCGACGACACGTCATGTCCAACCTGGGCGTTTCTGCGGTCGCTAACCATGGTCTTGGTCTAGCCTACTGGCTTGGAAAAAAAACTTAGTGTATATATTAAGTTTAGAAGTATAGCGTAAACACTGTAAGCATTCCAGAAGTATGACAAAAACAACTACTGTTGATACAGCATAACATGGCGAGTCATGCCATGTCATGATACACGTGTGGCTGTGCTCTACTCGGGGTACGTGTGGTGGCTAGGGCGCCTGTGCTGGGCTCAACATCTCCACATGCATGCTCAATATGGTAGATACACGCGTAATCCCCATTACAATTATGTCCTCCTCCACGCTGATTTTCACCAGGCGCCTGTTATACATTCAGCCTCAAGCACATTACCCCTCGCCGGTGAAAAACTCCTCAAACCGGCTCTTGCCCTTTAGCGCCTCAATCTCCCTCTGCAGCACATCAATGCGATAATTCTTGAATGCCTTTTCTATCCTCTGCCTGGTATCCGGGTCCTTGGTAATCACTCTCGATGCGCTCGCCGTACCCGTCAGCAGTCCCAACTCTCCTCCTAGGAACAGGCCTCCGACCGAGAAAAAGAAGTACGCGGCTGCATCGCCCCAGCGTGAAGGCCCGCTGATTTGCGCCGTGATGTCGGGAATGGGTTCTGTGCGGCCATCTGCGAAGCGCACCTCTACTGGCTTTTCCATTGCTCGGAAGGCTTTGAAGTAGGCTAGGCGCATCGCCCGTAGACGGAAGGCTGTGTAGATACCAAGGCCCAGTCCAAGCGCCGAAGCGAAACCCGCATGTCTTGAAACCTTGCCGGCTGCCGTCTTGAGGACTTCGCGATCTTGCTCATTGAGGCTATGAAGTAATTAGCTCTCTGTTCTTTGTCTCGGCAATTCCAAGACCACCTCGACTTACTCATGCTGCATGTGCTCCTCAGCTAGTTTTTGGAGGTCCTTTGAGCGGCGCTCACGGAATGCTGCTAGTGATTCTGCCATCTTGGTGATTCTTGGCTATGTATGCGCTTTGTTTGTGGTTGATTGTCGGGTTTTGTGTGGTAGTGGCTAGACAGCTGTCACAATTAGAGCGACGACTAAATCTCGTGGTTTTAATAGTCGTCGTTACGTCTCATGATGATTCTAGTCGCAACCATGACATCATGCGGACCTGACGGAACCTAGCCGTGCCAGAACAAAACTATCCCCACCAAAATAGCGTGGCATGATATTTAGGAGCTACGAATATTTAGAAGAAGCAGTGTTTAGGACCAGCACGATTGAGGAAGGAGAACAATTTACAAAGCCGTAATATCACTAAGTACTACGTCAAAAGAATTCATTGGTTTTAGCTCAGGATGCCAAACTACGCTATGTTGCGCTTCAAATACAGATTCCGCCGTATTTCTTTGTACCAAACGCCGTGCCCGCTTAGAACCCATCAACGCCGCCATGTATGCTAAGCCATCAATAGCCGAGTTATGACTAGGCGCAATCCCATGATCAAGAACCACAAAACAGACACCGAGATGCTCTACAGCTTGGCTTTAACCTCAGGCTCCGCAGCGCTAGCCTCTTGGTTTCGAGTCACATTGCCTGTGCTGGGGCCTTCACCAAAGAAGATGACTTCTACAGTCAAATCGTCCCTGTAGCGTCGAGAGAAAGGGCTCGGAAGCGTGAGCAGAGCACTCAGTTGATCTTGGTCCTTTCCTCCAAGTGCGTTACGCACAAGGTGGGTAGCTGCATTCTTGTCTTCGACTACGAAACGCTCGTTGAGGCTGGTCTTTGTGCCCCATTGTTGCTGACGGATGGGTGCGCGCTGGCCTTCTCCATTCTCACCTGCCTTCTGCTCGACTGGGAGCTGCTTCTGGCTAGACCACCAACTCTTGAGCCATGATTGAGTCTGCGAACCCTGACCACCTGGATTGCCCTGTGCATCGAGCCACTGACCAACTAGACCAACGACTTCCTCATTGGTAAGCATTTCCCACAAGCCGTCTGTGGCCATGACTACAAAGTCACCCTTTTCGGGCTCAACCTTTGTTGTAGTAACGACGGGCTCAGCAGTAACATAGGGAGGTGTCTTGAGCAGTGTCGAAGGAGTTCGCGCGAAATAAGACCTCTTCAATTCGTTGTTTGTCTCGAGCGACCATTTGTAGTAGGCGTCACCAAAAGCACGAGATGGTTCCAGTCCACCTAGAATGCGGCCATTTCGGACTACGTTGGGTTCACCAGGATGCTCCCTGCGCAACCGCTCTGCTTCGCTTGTCGTACCACCTGTTTGATCCTCTGATAGCGGGGTAGCTGTCCATTTGCCGTTGGGGCCTCGTCGACCAAGAATCGCGCGAGAATCTCCAGTGCAGGCGACCCGCAAGAGCTTCGAACGGCTGTCATAGAAAGAAAGAAGAGCGCATGAACCAGATAGGGCGGGTGCAAGTAACTCGGCAGCGGCAACCTTGGACTGGGCCTTGCGTACCTTCTTAACGGACTCGTGCACAATCTCGTTGTCCAGCTTGGTGAAACCGGTCTTGATTGCTCGGTCGATGGCTTCAGGGTTCGGGAAGTGAAGTGAGGGGTCTTCGAGAGCGGCCTTGTATGTCGTGTTCAACTCGCGCGCGACGTAGGAGATGAGTGTCTGACGAAGTTTGGCAGAAGTAACCCAGCCACTGTGCAGGTTAGTAGTGAACAACTATGCTTTTTGGCTCTCAACATACCTATGACCATCAAAGACGCCCCAGAACATCCAGTCGCTGGCAGGTGCGCCATTGTCGGTAGCGGCCAGATTGGAGGGGACTTCGATAATCTTCTCCGCATGGTCGTCTTCAATAGGGTCGTTGCTGGGTATCTGCACAACATCGTATCGCACGACGCCCTGCCCCCTGCCCACGAGCCACGACTCTTCATTCTTCCTCAACTTGGCTGTGGCTTGGTCCGGGTCCAGCATCTCGAGCACCTTTCTACCGTAGTCATCCGTCTCTTTGGAGATGGGAGCAGTGCCTGTGATGGTGCCAGTATACAGCTCGCCGGGGCCCACAACGAGCGCCTTTCGTGTTTGCTCACTGCCGGCAGCGCTGGTAAGGTTTCTGGCCTGGTCGGCGGGGGAATGCGAGTGGTCCGTAGCTTCGTTGCCGTTGAGGGCATAGAAGGCACCAGAGGCGGCGACAGCAGCCAACAGCGCTCCTGTCAGCGCCCGGTTATACATGGACGAAGTGAGGACGGTAGGAGAGGCACGCGGCCGGAAGTGGGAATGAGCCCGGCTGAATAAACCATTGCTTGGCACAAGGATGCTGCCGCGGCTGCGAGGGAGCTTCCGCAGGCACGGGCGACGTGCAGAGCGCAGCACTTGGAAGGCGGCCCGCATCTGGCAAGTGAAGTGACGGGTTGAGTTTGGGAGGGTGGGAGAGGTGGGCAGCGTCGACAAAGCGCCCACGCGGACAGTGAAATCATGCTGCAGCCTGGAGACGAACGCTTAGTCCAAGCGCCTAGCCGTGGATCCAATCACGCCTTACCCGTACAAAAAGGCAACTAACACCCACCCAAACCACCGCGCTCGCGTACGTCATAACCTTGACCTCTGACACTCAATTTTCCGACAGCCGACATGTCTTCGCGAGCGCTGCGGCGAGCCCAGCGGGAACTTGAAGAGAAGCAAATTCGGGAAAAACTGGCCCAGGCTAGCCAAGATGAAGAAGAGTCGGAGCCCGAAGTGGCACCAAAGACGACTGCGAAACCAAGCCTATTTGCCATGCTAGGTGACGGTGGCAACGACGATGAGGGTGACGACGATGACCAAGACGAAGATGCAGCGCCTGAGGTTGAAGCCGATGCCGGCGGCTCCGACCACAAAGCAGCGTCGGAGTCTGCGCCCGCCTCAAAGTCGTCCAAGAAGAGCAAGAAGAAGAAAAAGAAGGGAAAAGCAAAGGGAAAGGCTGCCGCCACAGCCCAGAGTGGTGCTCCAGCCAAGAGCCGCTCGGATCTGGACGAAATCGACGAGGCATTGCTTGCGCTCAATTTGTCTACCAATGGACAGGCAGACGCCGAGTCAGACCAACAAGGTGCGGCAATCAGCGAAGAGAAGAAGCAGTTGTTTTCTGCGTTGAGTATCGACACACAGCATTTGCACTCGGCCAACGAAATGAAGAAACTCTTTGGACGAGCTGCGCTGCAAAACATCGAAGACGAAGGGCGCCCCAGACAGCGGGGTCATCAAGGTGGCATTGCAGCCGCGATTGCAGGACGCCATGCTCCTGGTGGCCGAAATCTTACATCTCTGGGACTTCGCAGAAACATTTTTATTCAAGGCAAGGAGGAATGGCCCCGTGCTACATCTGGCGGTCTTGGAATGGAGATTGTCGAGAAGCGGGCGGATGGCACTGTTGAGTACAAGTTTGTGCACAACCGCACGTATCAAGATGTTCAGCGGCAGTTCCAAGTATGTGTTGCAAGCATGGATCCTGAGCGCATGATTTCACTTCTCCAGCACAATCGTAAGATGTGACCCCCTATTCTGAGCATACACGACGTTAACCCTGCCTCCAGCATTCCATATCTCAACACTGCTCCAGGTCTCTGAGATTGCAAAGCAGCAACGAGAGAACGCTGCTGCATCTGATATGCTAGAGCGTGCGCTCTTTACGTTTGGTCGCTCTGTGCACTCAACGTTTGCTGCTAACCTTGCTGCTGGAAAAGCGCGACTGGACTTTCGACGTCCAGAGAATCGCGAGTTCTGGCTCGCGGTATGGCGCTATCTAGGGGCATTGAGTACTCGCGCAACATGGCGGACATCGTTTGAGTGGGCCAAGCTGTTACTGGCCATGGACCCCGAGCAAGATCCCTACTGCATCCGACTCCTCATTGACCAGCTGGCTCTAAGAGGTCGAGATGCCGAAGGACTGGTTCACATTGCTGAATCAGACTATCTGCAGCGGCAATGGAAGATCCCCCCTAACCTCGCCTACAGTGTTGCGCTCGCCCACGACCGCATGAAGGAACCACAGAAGGCCCGCTCGGCACTTCGCAACGCCATCAAAGAGTACCCGTGGGTAGCAGCGAGACTGTGCAAAGAACTCGACATCTCCCCAATACCTAAGCCAGTCTGGGGCAAGGAGCCCAACAACGATTACCAGGAGCTGCTCTGTCAGATGTATGTACCAAAGGCAAAGGACTTGTGGAACACGACCGAGGGCACTACTCTGCTGGTAGAGATGTGCTATGCATTCGAGGAGGAACTGGGTGCAGGCGAAGATCCGTACTGGCTGGCCCAAATTCCAGAGAATGACCTGGCGAGACATGTCATCTTGTCAGACAACCAAGCGCTCATGTCACTTCTAGACGTGCGCGTCAAGTCCAAGTATACGTCAGTGTCAGATCCACTGGCACCCGACGACAACTTGGAGTCGTATGACGCTTCAGTAAGCGGCGTGAACTCAAGACGTCCGCCCGACGCAGAAACACAACGGCTGCTGTTGGCTTCTCTGGAAATGGAACGGCAATATTTTGAGAGGGTAGGCATCGACAGGCTGATGCAGCGGGGTCTGAATGAGGACAACCTGATTGAGGCGCTGGAAGAGGCGAATAGCAGCGTCGAGGAGTTCAGGGGCCACACGGAGCGTTTCCAGTACATACGCATGAGGCTTCAGCAGGCGGGAGTGCAAGTGGTGTTTGAAGGACAGGAGGGTGGGGGGCAGGCTGCAAGGCATGCTGTAGGGCATGACATTTGGAGTGACTCTGAGTCGGACGAGTAGATCTTGTCAAATAGACATGTTGTGCACAAGCCCACAAGACGGCGGCCATGAAAGTCTAGTTATGAAAACCTAGTGCTGAGGCTGCAGTGGGTGACACTGCATGTATCATACTCTTCGTCGACTGAAATACCCGGATATAACCACTACTACGTTATATCTAGCGCGTACTAGGGTTAAGTACGTAGTAATGTTAAGCATACAGTTATATCTAGGAAGTAGCAGTATTTGGAGAGTAGTATTTAGGGAGTCGTAATATTACAGATGTAGCTAATTGCAAGCAGCAGCAGCAGTGTCTCAACAGGGTGGTTCTATCCGACTATTTCGGTTGACCAGGAGCATAGTACATTCCTAGTCCAGCATCCCCCCCACGCGCGCGCCCCCCTGTATGGCGGGGGCCCGAAGCGCACCCCCCACCCTGGGTCATCAGCCTCAGCTGGGCGGGTGGTGGTGGCGCCGTCGACGGCCAAACGTATGGGGCGTCTGGCGTTGAACTCAGTGGCTGCTGGCAGAGCCAAATGAGCGGCACCAGCACCAGCCAGCGTCAGCCACGTCCGTGCAGGCGAGCGCTAACACCAAGGGAGCTGAGCGAGACCCTGTCATGTCTCTTGTCGCTCCCCGAATTGTGACGTACCCAATACCCAAACTTTGTGTGTCTGGTGCAGCCGATTGTCCGCATAAGCCGTGTGTCTGCACGTGCTGGAACCGCCCATCGCCTCTGCATCGCTTCCCCAGGCACACACACGCTCCCGCTGCCGCTGTCACTGTCGTCGTCGCCGAAATCTCCCCACCCTCTGCCCATCCGTCGCCATGAGCGGCGTGCGTGCCCACCTCGCCAGCCGCCTCCGCAGCACCTCCTTGTCCGCCGTGCCCCCTCCCCAGCACAGCTCAAACTACTCGCGCGATCTGGCCAAGATTGCCTCGTCCATCCTCTATCGCTCGCCGCTGCCTTCGCAGGAGGGCAGACCAGTCTTTATCCTCAACGCTGCCGCCCTCCCTGACTCCCACGACGCCGACTACGACCTGTTGCTGCCCTACGTCCTTGCCCGCCTGCCCGAGGAGGATGAGCTGCTCAAGGGCTACGAGTATGAAGTCGTCTTCTTTGCCGGCGACGGCGATGGCTCCGCTACCAACAAGAAGCACAGGCCGGGCTGGGGCTGGTTCCTGCAGGCCTATCACGTCCTCTCGAGGGCCATGCGCAAGAGACTCCAGCGCCTGTACATTGTCCACGAGAAGGCGTGGGTGAGGATCTTGACTGAAATCTTCTCCACCATCGTCAGCCCCAAGTTCAGGAGGAAGATTTACCACTGTACGCCCGTCCCTTGCCAGTTGCTTGTTGTCCTACTGACCCACTGCAGTGTCCAGCTTGACCCAACTTGCCCGCGAAATCCCCATCGAGGACCTCCTTATTCCCCCTTCAACCTATCTCGCCGACCGCCGTGTCTCTGAAAACATTGCCGCATTCAACGGCCCCGGAAGACGTGCTTTCGGAACTCGTAACCCGTTTCCTCTCTCCAGCAATGGCAAGACCCGCTTCCCCCGTGTCCTCAGGGAGACGACCAGTTTCATTCTCATGGAACAGAACATCACTTCAGAAGGCTTGTTTCGCGTGCCTCCACACTCGAGGCTGCGTGACTCCCTGAAAGAAGCATATGATAGGGGTCAAAAGTATATCATCTGGAAGGACAACGACACCATGCTACCAGTCCCCCCCTACCCTCAGGCAGAGCACCAGGATGAGATACTCGCTGAGCTAATCCCTACCGACGCATACTCGGTCTACATGGCAGCTGCACTCATCAAGGCCTGGTATGCTTCTTTGCGACAACCCATCTTCCCAACAGAATCCTACCGGGACCTGCGCCGACTATACGGAAACAGCCAGGAGATCTTTGAGCTAGACAAGATGATTGACCTCTTCTCTCCAAAATCAGAATGGTCTTTGTTGCCAGGTCAATCCCGTGAGATCCTCTGCAGACATCTTCTACCCCTCTTGAGCGCTGTAGCTGCACGACAAGCAGAGAACAAAATGAGTGCTGAGAACTTGGCCGTCTGCTTCGCCCCTGGACTGCTCTGTGGCCCTGATCAGCTTGAAGATGCAAAGATGTCTTCCATCATCAGGAGAATCTTCACTCAAGCAATTGACATGTGGGACGACGGGCTGAGAGAAGCCTGCGGTCAAACAGAAGATGCTTTTTACGCAGAACTGAAGCTACCCAGTAATCAAAACGATTGGGAAGATCCAGTAGACAATTCAAGAGACTCTGAAGACAGCAGCGGATCTATAGAAGAACAAATGGGAGGCATCACGCTCCTCGACAACGAAAAGATACCCACTTTGCACGACTCCCGCCAAAATCAAAACGATGAGCAGCCACCCCCACTACCGCCGCGGTCTCAGGCACCCTCCATCAAATCTTCTACCGGCTCCGTTCACCGAAAACCTGCGCCACCACTCACAGTTCCCCCACGCTACTCTTCAGTCGTATCAGATGCCCCCGCAGATGCTGGCGAGTCGCCCATCACCCATGCCGCCACCACCGACGGCTTCTCCCCCTCCCGTAATAACGACAGCAGCTCCGAACAACCCCCAAAGCTCCCACCCAGACGGGACGCCCAATCAGATGAGAAGAAGTCTGGTATGAGCAATCCAATCCAAGTTCTTCCCATATCTGCTCCTACACGCGTGGAACAAGATACGCGCTCACAAGTTTCCACTACTGCTTCTTCTCCAGTGTCTCAATTCAATATTCCTAAAAGGAAGACCCTGACCGCGACGCAGATTGACAACGTCGATAAGGCCGTCGTCGCGCAAAACGAAACACACCGAGCACACCCCGTGGGTGGCATGGCGCTGCCTGGGCTTACGGGTAACTATCGCAATACTAACAGTGCAGGCATGAAGGCTGGCCTGTCTCCGACATCCACTTCTGTGGGAAACGAGACGGCAACTTCGCCTCAGGTTGCCTCACCCCAAAGTGCCGTTTCCGCACCAGCGTCAGAGTCCCGTCGCCCAAGCGTCCCCTTTTCAGCAACACCGTCATCCAAGATTAGTCGTAGTCCAAGCATCAACTCCCTCGCACGCCCTGTTTTCCCAACAACCCCTCAAGTCCCCCTTATCAGCCAGCCCACACCGCACCGATCGTCGACCCTCCCTGTCCCTGCTGCCGCACCTCGTCTCCGCACGCCCAGCCCCAGCCTCATGCAACGCATGCCCAGTTTTGAGAATTTCGCAAAGGACTCTGCCAAGAAAAACGATGGAGATGACAGCGACGGCGTATCTAGGGGTCGTGCGCTGAAGCCTACAAAAGTCACTATGAAGAAGCAGTCTGTGGAGCACTTGAGGCGCTTGTATGAGGAGCGTGCGGGGACGGCTAGTGTGCTTGTTCAAGCAGCCAAGCAAAAGAGTAATGGGTCTTGAGAACTTTCTTTCTTTCCTAATAGCGGAGATACACATGCGTCGATGTTTCTTACAGTTGAGAGAGAGAGAGAGAGGGAACTGTCACAACTTCTTTTCTTTGTAACTATACAGTATGGTATTTCTTTCGTAATGTGTCTCTCTTCCTATCTGCTTTCTTGAGTGTCTGTGGGGCTAGACGGCGTCTTCCTTTTGCTATCCATCTTGGTACTTGTTTATTACTGCTGCTGCTACTGCTTGTTAGTGATAATAATATATACCCGCCTCTATTCACTCACACATACACCCGCCTTTCTTATCACAATAGTCAAGAGTGCGATGAAAAACGTGTTGCTTCTTGTCATACACCGAAAAAAAAAACATCTCGTTAACTTTTAAGAAAGAAAAGAACCCACTATCCACTACGCCAAAGACAGAATGACAGGAGCCCAAAGCAGAAAAGACGCCAAGAAAACACTTGCAACAAACAAGGTATATAACATATATGCATACGTATGTGTGCTTGCGTGTGCGTGTGCGTGTGTTTATCCCCAAGAACATTGCCATCCCAGCGCTCTCCCTCCTTCCCCCAAGCCTTCTCTGTTCTTTACTACATACATGTGTGTGTATACGACAACGAGTCGTACATTCAACATATACCCCACACACACATACCAATGTCCACGTCCCCCCTTTCCAGTCCCCAGTCTCCAGTCCCGAATCCCGAAACCTCTGTCCGTCCTGCCTGCCTACCTGCCCGCCACCAGGGCAATGAGTATAGAAACCGAAACCTAAAAAAGACAAAAAAAAAACAAGATATGAGGCTTTGATCCAAAAGCCAAGCCCAAGGAGCGCTAGCTCGCCCCCCGCCAAAATTCTACATACGTACACATGTCTAGCAACATGGTCTAACGATGATAACAAGACGTTAGGATTTTTGCGCCGTCATCTCCCCATTCGTTCACATGCTCATCTTTTTCCATCCTGCCCTATCCTACCTTACCCGTACTTCTCATACCCGATTCCCCACATCTACAGAGCCCAGCCCTGTACGATGCGCTTTACGCCTGTAGTGCAAACGCCGGATATGGAGCCTCACCTTGGCCCTGGTCATCGAGCTTGCAACTCGATCTCTGTCAGCTCATGTGTTCAGACGACTCGTTCGGGCCCGGCCACCACCCGTCGTAGCCGTCTTGGCCGTGATGGCCATCGTGAGGGTCCTGCGGGTATCCCGTCTGTGGTGCGAAACTAGGTCGATGCGCATAAGTTTCATTGTGTTGATTGTTTGTCTGAGGATAGACGTTTGCAGGAACACCTGCGGCGAAGCCATTGACGTGGCTGGAGCGCCAGTCTTCGTTGATTCGGAAGCCGTCGCGGTTAAGGCGGTCGCCTAGGTCAGTGTTGTGGAGGACGCTTTCGAGGCCCATAGGGCTCATCTGTTGGTAGTTGTGGCGTGGGAGGATAGGGCCTGGAATGCCGGGCATTGCTAGCGTGTGGCGTCAGAACGTGGTTAAACAAAGGTTTAGAGTATTCGCTTACGGTTCCAGAACATGGTTTCTGCGGTGTCTACCGTAGATGATGCTATTGTCGTGGGCATGTTGGTTGTCGACGACATGGGCTGTGTGTACTGGTAAGGAAGCGACATGTTGGTGTTATAGCCACCCTGAACGGGTTCGTGCCTTACGGCAGGTGACGAGTGGCGTTGGCTAGATACGACACTGCTTGGCCGCGAGTTGGCGGGATGTGAAGCCAACTGCATCATGTTCTGAGGTGCAAACATTGACAAACTCTCTCGCCGTGAAGGCTGAGGTGGATGGATAGCCCCAGGTCCTATGCGATTACCGGTAATCGTCTGAGAGCTCGGAACCATCAAAAGGGGTTCTCCGGGAGGACTCATTCGATTGTGTGGATTGTCTGGATCGTGCTTCGGTATCAGCTTGGAATGGCTGAGCTCCTCTGGGAACGGCAACTTCCAAGTCTTCGCCAACGCGTATATGATTCGAAAGCTTCTTGCTCCGAAGTAATGGCATACGTGAAGGTCTTCAAGACCCTGCAACCCTTCAATGAGGTTCTGGCGAGATACCGGGTTTTCCTTGGAATAGAGCAAGTGCAATACGCAGACGGTGAGCAAGATGTGGGGTATTATTAAATGAGCTGTTCGAAAATCGTAAAACTTTCGGTAGATTCTGACAATTCTCGATACGTTGTTGGCTGCTTCAACGCAGATGTCTCGCGGGCGGACGTCGGAGTGGATGAGCTCGACTTTGAGCAACGGTCGGAAGAGGTGAACAATGATGGTCCAGTAGAACATACTGTGTCCTAGTTTAGTTTATCTTGAGGAAATAAGAATGAATGCGGTTTAACATACTGTAGCACCAAAATGTGTGGCTCAGGCTCTTTCTTGCCGTCAATTCCCAGTGATGGGGGTAATCTCCTGTACCATTCTTTGTATCTGTTGTAACAGCTGAGTAATTTGCTACTGGTAAGCCGCTCTTTTGGCGCAAAGAACATGTGGTTATTGTCATTGACCAGCTCAGAGAGTGATGTGAACTCTTGTAAAAACATGCGGGTGGTTACAACACCAGTACCGGCGTGTGAAGTGCCAGACGAAGCCTCTGGAATGCCGGAAGTTTCCTCAAGGATGGGTTTTTGGAGAGTAATTGCGGCTCGGGGAAGTTGGGAGATCCGTCCAGTAGTGACTGTCCAGACACTGTGTCATGTTAGCTAAGATTCTCTAAGAAAAAAAAGACATGCTAAGACCTACTTTTCTACAGTGAAGCACCCCCAGAAGGTCACTTTTCGAACCTCGACTTCGCTTGGTGTCAAGCCAAGGGTGGCGTTGGCGCCATAATCCAGGTGTAAGCCAAGCTCGACACACATGCGCATGCATCGTCCAATATAACCAAATCCAGAGCTCTCCCTCCCTGTGCTCGGCTCACGCATCGACATGACGCAGAGTGCCTGGACTGTTGTAAGGCTCGGGGTTTCATCCTCGAACAGCAATCGCCTGGCTTCGGCGAAGAAGTGATCGCCTGCTGTGCGAAAATTGGACGGGTCTGTACGTCCAGCTGGTTCGTCTGTCAAATGGCAGGCGTATGCGCATATGGCGTTAACGAGCAGGGAGCAGCAATACTTGTCGCGGCCAGCTCTAAAGTCTTTGTAAAAGCACTCGCGGCTGAAGAGAACGTAAAATGGGTGGCTCCATGTAAAGTAGAGGTCGAGTAGCCTCTCAACAAAGGCCAGATCGTCAGTCACGTTGGTCCATGTTGATCCCTGGCGCTCTGGCTTCACGCTGCTCATACGCGGTCGACCGCCGCTGAAGTTTTCTTCTTCAGGGACGAGAGCCAGGCTGGCCGAGTGTCCAAAATGTCGACTTTGGCCGGTAAGCGTCACAGCTGGCTTTCCGAGGAGTACGCTCAGATCGGACTCGAGGCTTTGGCCATCGACGGGCGTACTAGGGGACAGAGTTACGTTTTTGCGCCATGTTTCCGCCAAGGCTGCGGTGTCGAGATTGGGGTTGGTCCGAATGTGCTGGATAAGCTCGTTGACATGATCCTCGGGTAATCTTCTCAGGGAGTTGATAATGAAGTCGGCGTTGGATGCAGCTTCAGGAGCGAGGGTAGCTATGGAGGAAGCATCGCGCTTGGTGCCAGCGTTGGTGGTACTGGCATGACCCCCCTTGGTACGCCGGCTCTCGCTTTCAGCATCGTAGAAGCACTCAGTCTTGTAGACGGCAGTACAGGTTGCGCATACGGGCGTGCCGCCGTCACACTGTGGGTAGGGCGTCAGCAAGGCAGTAGTAGGCCACGAGGCTTGGGAAAGGCTGATGGGACAAGCGCCCAGAAACAAGTTCTTGGGAATGTTACAATGCGAGGAGCAGTCCGCGGAGGCGAATCTCTTCACATCAGGCCATGTGCATGTTTTGTTACGTGGTCGTGCACCGAGAAGGTACTTACTTTGGACTTGCGTTTACGACATGGGACACAAGCAGATTGCACGCAACGCCGCTTACTCGCCTTTGTGTCTTGGGGGAGTGAGTTGTCCTGGTTGTCTCTGTTAGAGGATGTGGTGGCAGCAGTAGCAGCGGCAGCAGCACCACGAGCCATTGTTGACCAGCGAACGTGATGGGTAACAGTCCGCGCAGGCTCCGAGGGGGATCTGGTTATGACATTCTCTTCTAGGACCGGGAGTGAAGAGTAGCACGGGAGATCAGCGATTGCCGGGACAAAAGAAAGCGAAGTCAAATTAGGTCGTAGTGACGTTTGGAGCGCCGTGGCGAGGTTCAACGGGCGTCTCTTAGCTACACCCGGGGGAGTAGATACAGAGCACATGGATTTTGGGAAGGGTGGCGACAAGGATCTCCAGCACCAGCCGCAACAAAGAGGGATGGATGAGGCTAGTAGCATGTCTAGACGGGCGAGTACAGGGAGCAGATGGCAATAGCCGAGCGGCGAAGAGGCCAGAGCACATGGCAAAGTCGGACCCAAGTGGGAATTCGAATCGAGACCCTAAAATGCCATGGCCCGTCAGCTGATGCGCCGTCGATGCTTGCAGCCCGAGCCCGAGCCCGTCGGCAGCCTCTCACTTTCGCGGAGCTGGGAGCGACGCGATACCGGAACCGATTGACTTCACAGGCTATGCGTGTGGGGAGGAGTGGGAGTGGGAGCACTTTTTTTGGGTGGGTGGGGACCGTTTGGCGACGGCAGTCTCAGAGGCGCGCGAATAAGGCGCAAATAAGCAGAGATTTTCTCAAGCTGCCAGCTGCCGGCGCCAGGTTCCAGCTCCAGCTCCAGCTGCTCCAGAGAAAAAACGCGTGAACTGCTGCTACTAGCTTCGGCACGGCACACCGAGCAAATTGGCCACTGCAGTCTCGTGAGCAGTCGCTGCAACGACTGCTTGGCTCATCATTTCATCAGTGTCGGACAGCCGTGGGGGGAATCGAAGGGCAGCTTAGTCTTTGAGGCCAGAAAGATGGGCAGTGGCTAGGGTAGAGGGGCGGTGGTTGTAGTGGAGGGGGGAGGGGGGCGACGGCTACGTCACGCTGGCGGCGGATGCAAGCGAGTCGCTCCAGCCCTTTCGTTGGTGGAAGAAGGGCCGATAGTAGCTGATCACTGCCCTGCAACTTGTACTCATACGGTATCTTCCACCTGGTACTACTCGCCAGTACGCGGTATTCGTAGCACTCGAGCGCCGCCCGCTGCTCGACATCACCTCATCTACGGGCCAAATCCCCATGCGGCTTGGTCAGAACCACGACGCTGGAACTGTCATCTTCATGCAGACCCCGATCGTGTTCGCCGGGGCACATTTCCGCAACCAAGGGGCATGCACGCCTCGAAGCTATCCACAGCCACGCAAAGTCTAATATAACTTTCTATTCGTCACAGGCTAAAAAGCTCCTCAGCCGCGAGACCCAAACAACACCCAAACTCCTGTTTACATGCGACCCACCCTGCCTGTCCCGTCTATTCACCACCAGCTCCCTGCACCGGTTGGACGCCTTTCATGGCCGGCAGCAGGCTCCGCGCGCCCTGTCTAGCCTGTTGAGCCAGCACGGCGTCCATGATGACCAACGCCGCCATGCATTCGACAATCGGCACAGCTCGTGGCACCACACATGGGTCGTGTCGGCCCTTGGCCTCGAGCACACCGTCTTCCTGGTCATATGTCACAGTCGACTGCGCCTGTCCGATTGTGGCAGCCGGCTTGAACGCTACGTTGAAGTAGATCGGCGCTCCATTAGTAATGCCTCCCTGGATACCGCCAGAGTTGTTGGTCTTGGTTGTGAGCTTGGGCTTCGAACGGAAAACCTTGGCAGACGGGTTCTCGCCTGCTGGAACTGCCGGAGCTTTGATAAATGGGTCGTTATGGATGGAGCCCGGTACCTGTGCTCCTCCGAAGCCAGAGCCAATCTCGAATCCTTTTGTAGCCGGAATCGACAACATAGCGTGTGCCAGCTTTGCCTCGAGCTTGTCAAAGCACGGCTCTCCCAGACCTGTTGGGCAGTTCCTGATGACACATGTCACTGTGCCGCCTATGCTGTCTTGCGCGTCTCTGTACTTTGCGACCAAATCCTCCATGCGCCTGTTGACATCATCGCTCGGGCACCGTACCGGCAGGTACTCGTCCACCTTTTCACGCGTAATGGCGTCAATCAGTTTGAGGTACTCTGGGTTGGTCGACGCCGTGGGGTGTTCGGGCGTGGGAGGAAAGAGGAACTCATTTCCAATTGAGTTTGTGAATGCGACAATTTCGATGCCGAAGGCTTCACGGAGGTACTTTTCTGCGATTGCGCCAGCAGCCACTCGTCCTAGAATATGTTAGCTGCTGCAACGTGTCTTTCAGGCGCAATCAATGGCTTACCAATAGTCTCACGAGCGCTGCTTCGGCCACCACCTGAACTGGCCTTGACTCCGTACTTTTCCAAGTATGTCCAGTCGGCATGACTCGGTCGTGGGTACTTGTCCATGGTCTGGTTGCCGTAGTCCTGCTTGCGCTGGTTCTCGTTCATGACCCTTATGCCAATTGGTGTGCCCAATGTGATGCCAAACTCTGTGCCCGACTGAATCTCTACGCGATCCTTTTCATTGCGTGGGGTCGTGATGGCAGACTGGCCGGGTCGGCGGCGCGTCATCTGGGGCTGGATGTCCGCCTCTGTGAGCGCCATGCCAGGCGGGCATCCGTCAATTATGGCGCCCACGGAGAGGCAGTGGGACTCGCCATAGCTGCCGTCTGTTAGCGTGTATACAACATGCGGAGAGGGCTGCGTACGTGGTGACCCTGAAATGTGTACCGAATGTAGACATGTTGGCTGTTGTTGGTGGGGTACAGGTGCGGCTCTCGGATGCGAATGGGACCTGAACAGGAAGCAGGAGGCGTGCAATTGATATACAGAGAGACTACTTTGTGACTCTACAATTTTTTGCAAACGCAAAGTGTACTGCAAGTCGGGCCAGACGCGTGCGCTAGAATAAGCAACGTCAGAGTCACTCCAGCAGTTTTGTAAATTTAGCGGGGCGCGGAGCAGGGCCGTTTGGAAACCCGAAGTCGGCCGCCGATGTAAGGCTGCTGTCGTTGGAACCATGTTCTTTCCCGATCGGACACATTGAGGCGCAACGACAAGGGCTCCTGAATTCTAAGGCGACCGAGCGCTAGAAGTGTAGAGTGTGTAAGGCAACATTGTTTGGAGAGGTTGTACCCTTTTGGTTAGCAGGGTTGAAGGATGCCGTACAGTAAACAGGCACAGGACAGGTACGGGCTCGAAGCAGGCGCATCGCGCATCGGAAGCATGCCGTCAAGTTAGACGAGGATGATGTAATAGTAGTGTCTGCTGTCAAAACAAACTGCGCAACATGACTGATGGTCCCAGGAGTGGTGGGATGATGCCTGGGATTACTTGTACGTCTCAATGGTGGTGATGGATGGGTCTAGTCATGAGGATGATGTTGTCGCCCAGTCAGGACCGCCCGCCGGCGCTGAAACCAAGTAGGCATGCGTTGTGTTCTGCGTTGTTCTTGCGTGGCCCAATGCTTGTGGGCAGTTGTGCAGCTGTGGGCGAGTGTCCAGGTGGGGGTCAGCAGCTTGGGAGGCCATGCCGCGCACGAGAATGAGGTGCCGTAGCAGGACCGCAAACAAGCAGTTCCCGCCGTGAGCACCGCAGCAACGGCCAGTACGCTCTTCAAAGCTCGCTGAATCTGGAGTAGCGGTGTGCACTGGAATGCCCGTCATGTCGCGGTGCAGCATCAGCGTGGAACCGGCAAAAGCGCAACGGCGATATGCCCTGGCCCCAAAGGGGGCGAGCCTCAAGGCTCAGATGGGCGCACGTTGCCGACCAAGTGGCAGGCCGTGGGCAGGCACGAAGATCGCCCGGAATTGCTAGCGCAGACCCTTGCCGTCACCTCTCAAGAAGTTTTGCGTCTGGCCAGCAACACCAACCCCCCAGAACACCCCTCCATTGTTTCTTTTGCATCCCAAACAAACCGCCATCATGACTGAGTACATCAAGGTTGAGAAGGTCATCCCCAAGCTGCCGCCCCCGGCCTTCAGCGACATCTCCAAGGCCTCCAACGACGTATGTTTGCGCTCCCCCGCGAAGAGCTTCGTGATAGTGCCATTGCTAACCCGCACGCCCTCTAGCTTATCAACAAGGACTTCTACCACACTGCCGCAGGTCAGGACCATCAATTGGACCTATGCGCGCGCTCCTGCTGACGTTCCCGCAGCTGCCCTTGAGGTCAAGCTCAAGGCCCCCAACGGTGTCAACTTCACTGCCAAGGGCACCTCTGCCCACGACGGCCCCGTCACCTCCTCTGTTCGTCCATTGCGCCCCGGACACCAAACCGCGCAGTCGCTAACACAGTTAACAGCTCGAGGGCAAGAAGTCGCTTCCCAATGGTACGCCAACACCGCCTTCATTTTCCCCCCGTTCTGTCAGCCTAACAATACCTTTTCCTTCATCGTCCGCCTTTGGCTCGTACATGTTTCACGTGGCGCAGCCCTCAAGCAGTCGCGCCGCGTCTACGACAGGCTTCGGAATCAACTGGCTGACGAAAAACCGCGCAGGCATCAGCATCACTCAGTCATGGAACACTGCCAACCTCCTGGCTACCAAGGTTGAGCTCAACGACACCTTCGCCAGCGGCCTGAAGACCGAGGTCCTCTCCAACTTCAGCCCCGCTGCTGGCAACAAGGGCCAGAAGGTCAACCTGCACTTCAAGCAGCCCGCCTTCCACGGCCGTGCTTTCGTCGACTACTCTGCTGCTGGCGCCATTGGCACCACTGCCGATGCTGTCGTTAGCCACGAGGGCATGGTTGTTGGTGGTGAGGTCGGCTACGACGTGCAGAAGGCCGCCATTACCAAGTACTCCGCCGCTGTCGGATACACCACCCCTCTCTACAACGCTGCCGTCACCGCTACCAACTCCCTGAGCGTCTTCACTGCCTCTTACTACCAGCGCGTTAACCCCGCTGTTGAGGCTGGTGCTCGCGCCGTCTGGGACTCCAAGTCCGGCAACAACGTCGGTCTTGAGCTTGCCGCCAAGTACATGCTTGACCCTGCATCTTTCGCCAAGGTCCGTCGCAGTCCCTGACATGCACATGAGCCCTGAATGCTAACCTCTTCTAGGCCAAGATCAACAACCTCGGCATTGCTTCCCTCGCCTACAACACCAAGGTCAACAGCGGCCTGACCTTTGGTATTGGTGGCTCTTTCGATACCCAGAAGCTGAACGAGGCCGGCCACAAGCTCGGCACCAGCTTCACCTTTGAGGGTTAAGCGTTCCATCAAAAGACATATGTGGATAGCAGAATGGAGAAAAAGTAAACAAGCTATAGAATCCATTGGTTCTCGCAAAGCGGTACCATGTCGATCTAGTGTAGAAAACACGAGTAGTCTTGTGAAATTCGCTTGTATAGGATGAAATCTCAATGCAAGCTTTGAAAAAAAAAGGAACTCTCCAAACGTTTAAATAGTGTTGTGATGTAGGTGTGTGGTAGTAGTAATACTACTACTACTACTACTAGTATGGTCTTGATACAACTCGGAACGATCGGCATGGTTCGACTATTTTCCAGAAAATTACCAGAAGCAGCTTCTCATCCCTACATAGTAGGATATAAAGTCATCACGCCATGTAGGTTCCCCGCACGCCAGGGACTAATGGCTGTGGAGATGTCCATGCACATGCAAGACATGACATGCAAGCGATCAGGGTCTGCCGCAAGACATCACGTCATCCAGGATTATTATTTTGGAAGCTACCGTAAAACAATGTTTCATGATGGTATTAATATTGGTTCGTACAGCTCACATAGTTTCCTTGCGCTTGGTCTGCTTGTCATGGCGATCGCCAAAAAGGCTAACCGTGACCCCAATCATACCAATGACAGTCGAGACCATGATAAAATTGACAAGCATGTTGCCCTTTTCCCACTCTTCTTCTACTTTGACTGTTGGTCGCAGTTTCCGCCTTCTCGCCCATATGTGTTCGTATATGTTTTCGTGCGTCTCTCTATGTTGCTTGTCGTTGAAGTGTGGGACCTGGTTGCCCTGGTTCTGCTGGCCGGGGCCAAAGCCGCCGTATTCGCCGTAGCTATCCTGGCCCGCCTCCTTGCCACCTGCCCCTTCGGCATGTGGGTTCGAGTAGGCGTATTCCGATCTCTTAGCGCCGTAGTTTCCATAACCCCCGGACTTGTAGAAGGAGGGTGGCGGACCCCGGAAGGTGCTGCGTTTTTTGTTCAGGCCGCTCGCCGGTCGAGCCCCGAATGCGGCGGAGCTATAACTCCCTTGGGGAACATCGTTGCCACTTCGCTCCCAGCGCGATTGCCGCCGCGAGGATTCTAGTTGCGCGTCGTATTGTGCGCGCTTCTCGGGGACAGAGAGGACATGGTAGGCTTCGCTTATGGCGACGAAGCGGGTGGAGGCGTCGGGGTCGTTGCGGTTGTGGTCTGGGTGGTTCTTCTTGGAGAGCGTGTAGAACTGTCGCTTGATCTCAGAAGCAGTGGCGTTGGACGTTAAATGCAGTGTTTCATAGTGGTTAACTAGTGTGTCGGCGCATCGTGGGGTCGAAGCGTGGAAGAAGGAGACTTGTTGGTTGCGCCGCGGAAGAGCAGGTACCGTGCGACGGATGCACGAGTGGCAGATGTAAGGCGCATTGATGTTTGCTAGATGAGAAGCGGGTAGCACAGCGAATGGTCGCAGGAGAATAGCTGGGCGTGGTGGCATTGCCCATAAACTGCGTACAGGAGGGTTTACATTTAAAGGCGTGGGAAGAGTGAATGTTCAAAGAGTAGACAGAACGTCATCGCCCGTTGCCGACGCTAGGATACAAACGGCTTAGCTGGGGCTGAACACCGAAGCCCGCGGGCAACGCAGCGGGGCGTTACAAGACCCTCGTAAATTTCACGGCCACCTGCAACATTTGAATCACTCACCTTTGTTGCACAGTCAACATGGCCGCCACCGTAGCAGACGACGTCGCCAACCTGAAGTGTATGTATTTTTGAGAATGATGTTTGCACGGCGTCACAGAGGCTAATGTCGTGCAGTGGACGACTCCCAGAATCAGCCAGCAAACGGCGCGGCACCAAACGGCGATAAGCCCGCAGGCGACGCAGAGCACGAAGACTCGGACGACGACAACGAAGCCGAGGATGGCGCACCAGAAGCTGGCGAGGGAGCAGCCAAAAAGAAGAAGAAGAGAAAGCCCAGAAAGAAGAAGAAGGCGGGTGCTGCCGGTGCTGGTGGTCCCAAAGTGCAGACGTCACCACCTCGCGTGCGTGTCGACGAGCTCTTCCCCAACGACTCGTATCCAGAGGGCGAAATCCAGGAATACGTCAACGAGAACACCTACCGAACGACGAGCGAAGAGAAGCGCCACCTCGACCGCATGAACAACGACTTCCTCGTTGAATATCGCAAGGGCGCAGAAATCCACCGTCAGGTGCGGCAATGGGCACAGGGCTTCATCAAGCCCGGCATGTCGCTGACTGAGATTGCCGAGGGCATTGAGGACTCTGTCCGTGCTCTCACTGGCCATCAGGGTCTCGAGGATGGAGATGCGCTAGTAGCCGGTATGGGTTTCCCGACTGGTCTCAGCATAAACCACTGCGCGGCGCACTACACCCCGAATGCGGGCAACAAGATGGTTGTCAACTACGAGGATGTCATGAAGGTCGACTTTGGTGTCCACATCAACGGCCGTATCGTCGACAGTGCCTTTACCGTCACTTTTGACCCCGTATACGACAATCTCGTCAATGCGTGCAAAGCCGCCACAAATGCTGGTATCAAGGAGGCTGGTATCGATGTCCGCATGAGCGACATTGGCGCCGCCATCCAGGAGGTCATGGAGAGTTACGAGGTAGAGATTAAGGGCCAGATGCTGCCTGTCAAGTGCATTAGGAACTTGAACGGACATTCTATTGGACACTTTACCATTCACGGCGGCAAGACGGTGCCTATTGTCAAGGGAGGTGACCAGACAAAGATGGAGGAAGGTGAAACTTTCGCCATTGAGACCTTTGGTAGCACAGGAAAGGGTTACGTTCGCGATGATGTAGGTTTTCCTGTTCATATTCCGTTGTTTTATCACACTGACATTCGATCTTTCAGATGGAAACTTCACACTACGCCAAGAGAGCCGATGCTCCCAAGGTCGCTCTTCGTGTCTCGTCTGCAAAGACACTGCTCAACTCCATCACCAAGAACTTTGGCACCCTGCCTTTCTGCAGGCGATATCTCGACCGCCTGGGCCACGACAAGTACCTCTTGGGTTTGAACAATCTGGTTAGCGCTGGTATCGTCGAGGCGTACCCACCGCTGTGCGATATCAAGGGCAGCTACACGGCACAGAGTGAACACGTGAGTCTCGCCAATTGAACAACAACAATAGCGAAGAATGCATGCTAACACCTTATAGACTTTCGTGCTCAGGCCAACATGCAAGGAGATCCTCAGTCGCGGTGACGACTACTAGGCGTATCCTTCCCCAAGCCAACGATAATCTCATCCAATAAACCAAGGAAAATGGCTCAGGAACAACACAACTACACAAACACAAAAAAGCCAAAATTTGCATAACAATCATATCCACTAGCATGAATTGAGTGTTTTTTCAAGCGGGGAAGTGTGTTCAAATGAACAAAAGGGAGAGATTGGGTGTTTTGGGACATGACATACATAACTTTGGCATGTACATAAGTGTAAGAAAAAAGCAGAAAAGAAAAGAACGTTTTACGAAATATGAGACATGAGGCAGAGCAGAACAAAATATATAAGAAATTCTTACAAATCATTTGTGAAGTTAATTGAAAACAAGGTGTGTGTGATGAGGTTTCCAGATTTGGGTGGTTGTTTTTCCTAGTGAAAAGAGATACGGGGGTGAGAAAAGTAAGTAGGCGAGGATCTTTCCTGTCACATGGCTCCGAGTTAATACACTAGAAAATCATATAGGAACAGGGAGTTGGTTATCTAGGTTCTTTGGTTCGTTTCTGTAGTATATCAGGGATGTAAGGTGTGATTGCAATATAAATCTATACTACCATCACTTTACGACTCATGGTTAAGACTAGTTAAAGGTTCTTGATGTTCTATTATATTCGAGTAATTCCTTAAATGTTAAACATAGTAGCATAGTTTCCCGAAGATGATTCTGTTTTTGTACGTATGTTTGTCTCAAATTAGATTGAGCAAAATCTCTTTTCTACTTCAAGTTCTCGAAGCTACATACTTCTTCTCTCTAGGAAACTACATTGTCTTACTATGTACTTAATACATACATACACGAACGAATAAATCTTCTTCTTCGTTACACGCGAATCCTCCCGAAATATAAGAAAATTCAAAATTGGCAGTAATTCAGTTGGATGTGTTGTTGTTACTCCCCTGAAGACTTCCCTCAAGTATGGCTGGACCCCTCTTCATATCATGGTCCCCTCGGTGGCATCGGGCGCTAGGGCTGCTGCAGTGCCATCTGTGCGAAGCTCTGCTTCAGCATCATACCCTCCAGTATCTTCTGCGGACACTTGTCACTACACTCCACCAAGTTGTCGACCAGTCGACGCAGGACCTCTGGGCTTGACTGATCAATCAATTCCGGCGAAATGAGGAGATCGAGAAGCCTAGCAACATCATCCATTTTCGATGCCGATTTATGAGGTGCCTTTTCATTGTCCTTGCTTGATTGCGAGCCTTGTGAGAGCATGTTGGCTTGGAATTGCACAAGCGTTTTCTGCATTTGAGGTCTCATGACGGACCATAGAAACATGGTAGATGACTTTGGGCTGCGGCAGTGGTAAA
Source organism: Exserohilum rostratum (assembly GCA_026367775.1). Classification (NCBI taxonomy): domain Eukaryota; kingdom Fungi; phylum Ascomycota; class Dothideomycetes; order Pleosporales; family Pleosporaceae; genus Exserohilum; species Exserohilum rostratum. The sequence goes on from CP111162.1 coordinate 404,931, forward strand.
CCTTTGGTTTTCCATTGTGATAGAGCGTCCAGACTGGCGCCCTGCATAGTCCCCTGTTGTGCAAGGCATATCCACTCTCTTCTTCACTTGGTAGCCGGAGCTCGCCAAGGGCAAATAGTTTTCCAAAGTTATCCCACATGTGCTTCGAGAACCAAATGTTGATCCACCATATCGGAACGACAATGGCTTTTTGCCAGGATACAGAGTTCTCCAAGTAGCCTTGGTATTTGTAAACCGTAGTGAACGCGCGTGGTCGGTCGATCGTGCAGATGCTGCCGCCAAAAACGTGGAGTTCCCAGGAACGTCCCAGTTCAGCAAGCTGATCGCTTTTTTTATGAAGAGGTTCTTTGCATCTTATAGAGGAGGCCCTGGAGTACGTTAGCTTTGCACATGGCCAAGCGTGAACTTGGACTTACCAGAATGTGGCGTCAGAACCAACTCGAAACTTCCACACAACGTGTGCCAGCTCATGGCAAATTGTAATTGCGATCCTGAGATGCAAGTTTTTCAATTCGTCTTGAGACCCGTGTATTGCGAAGTATTGCAAGCTGAACAAGTATTGGACATGTAATACGATGTGTGGGGCTTGATAGATGAGAAACAGATATTTTGGATCGTGTCCACAACGAAACCGCTGGTATAATGTATCAGTACCGAATGTACAACCGTCAACCCGCGACGCCTTTTTGTCGAGGTTATGGAATTGAAATTGCAAGTCCCGAGGTAATATTTTCTCAAAGAATTCTTGTAGTACCTGGCTTGCCTGGGTACTAGCCTCGAGTTCGGTACATTGTAGATAGCATTCGTTTCCCCCTTTGTAGACCTGGTGACCGAAAAAGGTATGCTTCCACCAGCCTAGAAGTGAGGACTCTGTCATAAATTTCGTTGCGATCCTCAGAGCGGGAAGTAGCAACATGTAATCTTTTTCCTCGAGATCTGGCCATCTGTCCCTTGTGAAAAGTGGGTGGATTTCGTTATCGAGAGCGCAGGGCGGAAGATGATTAAGTGCACTCAACTGCATTCTTGTTGTAGGCGGTACGGCGGTCGAAGTGATTTCTGAGCTTTGGAGCACTGTTGTGTATTCCAGGTCGCCGCCTTGACCTGCGTTCGAATCCGCTTCAGTTGTATGATAGCAAGACATGGTTAAGATGGGAAGACAGAATCCAAGATGATGGTGGCAAATGGAGTTGTGGTATCCTGTTCTGTGATGGGATAAATGGTCGAAAGTACGAAGGAAAACTGCTTCGAAGCTCGTTTTTGTAATGAAGATAGAGCATTTCATGTTGGAAAAATACATTTAAAATGCTAGGGGAGTTGACGATAATTTCTGATTGTCCAAAATTCTAGCGAATGCTGTGATAGCTGGATACAACCTCATCGCTCCTTGCTGGCTTAGCGCGCAGCTCAACCACAGTTCATCATGCCTTCTTTTTCGTTATACGATACCTGCCTAGATTAATTAAAGAACTGGCGATTCTGTTATGGTACTTACAGAAAGAGCTTCTCTCTCGAGTAAACCTCCTTATCTGGGTCGTCATCCACCTCCTGCACGTCGAACATTTTCCGCGCCGTCTTCATAAAGGTCAAGTCGGCCCGCCTTCTCCTCTTGAAGCAAAAATAGCACACTGTGTTTTCGCCAATCAAATCCTTCAAAGTCTTTTGCAGAAGCGGGAAAGCTGGTTCAAAGTAGACGCAGTCGGCGGCGAGGATGACATCCGGGTGAGCGGGTAGCTGCGATGGGGTTGCTTCACCCCAGTCATATATTGACGCCTTGACACGAGATTCCAGACCATTCAGGGCGATGTTACGTTCCATGAGGTCAAACATGGGTATTTGATCCGTGATATGTAGCGTTTTATCGACATTGCACCCTAATGCGACGGCCAGCCCTACGAGTCCTCCTCCTGCGCCGAGTTCGACAATTTCTTTTCCAGCCATGTCATCGCGATGCCTCCGCAGCATATACTTGCTCAGTACCATGCCTGCCGGCCATAACTGGCCACCACAGCCATTCTTCAGATCCTCATGCAGGCTTAGTGGGGGTGATAAGAGGCCGTCAAAATCGACCTTGGAAATGCCGGCAGATTTGATGGGCGCTGGAGCTACCAGATCTTGGCTCACAGCAAAGCCGTCGAGTTCCATCATTTTTGGAGATTTTGGAGAAAAGTAGTGTTTAGCGCTTGGAGAGTGAAGTGGGCTATCTTTGTGGAGGCTCAAAACAAATTAGTGCGTTTGCGTTGGTGCGGCCCACGGTGGCGGGACCCGTAGAGCGATCGAGGCCCCTGCAGCCTTGCCTACATACATAGCTACATTTTTAGGCCCCGCTGTCAGTCGGACCGTTAGAGGGAGCGGAATTGCGAATGTCATCTCATCAACGTTCAGCGTAACAAAGTTCACCATGCAGCGTATCCCAGAGATCGGGAAGCATCGAGATCGGCTAATGTGCCCCACCACGATCCGGACGGTTACTTGCTTTCCCTTATCAACGCAGCCAAGATCTTCAACATCCGCGCTCAACCAATTGTGTACGCCCCACCTAGCCACGATGCCTATTCAAAGCCTCAATGCGAGCCGTTCCCGTATGCAGATTGGAAGGCCGTAGGATGTGCTCAGCCAAGACGGCTGGCATGTACCTGTGCTGCTTAAAGCCATGACTTCTTCTCTCAAGTCGTGGCATCATCTCATCGCACTTGTGACACCATCAGCTGGAAGTCTAGCAGCTTGCCATGGGTCTTCCTACAGAGGTACTGCAAGCCTGGGAGGCTTGCGACCGTACTGACACGCTGTTTGTGTTGGTCTGCTCGGTCTTCTGTAAGTGCTCATCGCATAGCTAGCTATGGACTACATTTGCTAACAAGCAAGGCTGGGGAATCATACCGGCAATAGGCATTGCATACAGTGGATACACGACACGCTCCAACTCTCTTGCAGCAATCATGCCTGCCATTCTTTCTGTCATCGTCTGCTCAATACAGTGGTTTCTAATCGGCTACACATTGACATACGGCGAAGGCGGCGCCATCTTTGGTGACTTCAAATATGCGTTCCACCAAGGAGTGCTAGCCGAACCTGTTGGAACCATACCAGCCGTGCTTTTCAGCTTCTTCCAGCTCGTCTTCCAGGCCACTGTATGCGCGATTGCCGTCGGAGGTGCCTGCGAACGAGGCCGGATACTGCCATTGATTCCATTCATCTTCGTAAGCAAAGTGATTTTTCAAAAAGAAAAGCGTTGTGTCCTGATTCTAGTAGCTATGGTCAACCTTCATCTACAACCCCCTAGCCCATATGGTCTGGGGCGGAGGATTCCTTATGGATCTAGGCGTTCTAGACTTTGCGGGTGGAACACCGGTCCATATTAACTCGGGAGCAACGGCAACGGCCATGTCCGTATACCTTTCTTACCCACTATTCCGCTCACGCAAATCATCGACGCGAACGCCATCGCACCTGGTTATTCACCATCCTGTCAATTCGCTCTGTCAATTGCTAGCTATGATAAGCATTTGGGGCTCATGGCTCGCTTTTGACGCAGGCACAACGCTAGCTTTCAACTTTAAGTCGGTCATGGCACTGTGTGTTACGAATCTTTGCGCTGCATCCGGAGCGCTAACATGGATGCTGTACACGTACATGGAGGTCGGGCGCTGGAGTCTGGATTCTTGCTTTATGGGCGCCATTTCCGGACTTATTATGATTACGCCCAGTGCTGGCTTCATTGACCTCCCAACTGCTTTCTTCTTTGGAATTCTAGGCGCACTGGTCTGCCGCCAGGCACTTCGAATCAAGTTCACGGACTTTGCTAGACGCTGGCGGTGGGTGGATCACGGCGATACATTCGCAACACACTGCATTGGCGGTGTTCTGGCTACCATTGCGACAGGCTGCTTCGCTCGAAAAGAAGTCGCAGGTTATGACGGCGTAACTGAGATTGTTGGCGGTGTCTTTTTCGATGGCAACACACGACAGCTGGGTATTCAGATTGTAGAGGCTCTTGTTGGATTTCTGTGGTCCTTTATCGGAAGCTACGTCATGTATGCTCTGATTGACTGTGTACCGGGCTTTGAGGTGCTGGCTGAAGACAAGTGAGTTGTATCATTTCGTACGAGAATGCGTAACTAACATGTACCAGGGAAATCATCGCAGGCTTGGATGCCAGCCAGTTGGACGAAGAAACGCTTTGGACTGAGACGCAAAAGTACTATCCCTATGCTGATCGTGAGGGTGAGCTACATCTTGATTGATAGTTAAATACCTGAGAAGTGTGTGTGGGATATAGGAGGGGAATAAACAGTGAGATTATTGGTGATAAACTCAAGAGGATAGCTAGTATCGCTTGCTGTCAAAAACGTCGTCTGGTTATCACGAAATATACATTGCCCGCTGAGATCTCCTTGCACATGAAACTAGCCCAATAGTTGCAATCGCACCATGTTTCTACCAGCAAAATCAATTCTATTCCGTTCAGAGACCAGATATCTCCCCCGTATATACACAACCCATCAGCTACACAGCCCACCAATCAATATTCTCCTCTCTCATCCCATATAAACAATACACAGTTCACACATCCTCTAGCCCTAAAACTCCTTCCTTCTCTAGTCCCACAGCAACAACCCCCATTACAACAACCTCCCATCTCAGGAAAAAAAACACACTCCCATCTTCACCCCTCCAGCGCCTTCAACCCCTCCACCAACGCCCCAAAACTCTCCACCCTCCCCTTCTTCCCCTTCCCTCCCTCCTTCCCCTCTCCCTCACCCCCCACATCCGCACCCCCAACCCCCCTCAACCCCATCTCCTCCTCCAACTGGCGTTCCACAATCTCCCTATCAAGCACTCTCTTCGCCTCCTCCCACCCGCCAATATCCCTAACGTTCCGAAACCCCATTTCCTTTAGCGTCTGCAGCGCGATGTTTGAGCGGCGGCCACTGCGACAGTAAAGCGTGATTTCATCTTCTTCTTTGCTGGGTTCGAAATGCAGAGTTTGAGATACGATGTTGGGAAGGAGAGAAATGGATGTGTATTCGATGTTTAGGGTTGGGGGGGATATGTCTGGTGCGGAGAGGTGGCCGGTGGAGAATTCGGAGGGGGAGCGCACGTCGATTAGGAGGTGGTGTGGCATTTTTTTTTCTCTCCCTCCCTTGAGTGTTTTTTTTTTGCTGCTCTGTTGCCCCTTTTGTTTTTCAAAAGTATGCGGATTTGTAGGTGGAAATATATGGCTTGTTGTTGTGGTTGATGTTGCGGTAGACCTCGTGACTGGCTTTATGGCGTGTTGGTTGATAGTCAGCGGGGAAGATAGTGGAGCCCAGCGATGACGAGATCGCCGTTCTTCGCTAGCTTGCGCGAAACTAGTAATCGGGCTTCTTTGCTTGCATATTGTGTGAACTAGAAGAGTCCATAAGCGCTAGTGGGTTTTAGGAAACAATTTCCCTGCTTTGAGAGATGTGTTTGATGATAGAGGAATTGACATCGTGGATGTTGTCGCCGAATCAACTGTCCAATCGCCGACTACGTACCTACACGCCCGAGTCAGAATATTGCCCCTCGCGGTCGAATGCATTAGTGTCAGTACACCACAAGCGCCAGCCAGTCACGCTGCAGGAAAAAAAGACGATTGATTTGTTGATTTCTTTCATTCACAACAGAGTCTTAATTTCGACTACTGATGTCACTAGTACTTGAACTATGGAAAATGCTTTTTCTTTCCCGTATCCACCTGGGGATACTTCTTCCCTACCTACACAGCAATGAACCCTTTGCCGTGATAGCAGTTTCCTCTTTTTAACGCCAAGAACCAAAGCCTAAATGGCTATGCAAAAGATAACAGATGCTGTGCAGATGTTTGTTATCTGCCGTTGAAAAAAGACAAGTGCCACCCAAAAAAAGGAAAATCGCTAAAGTGGTATAGAACAAACAAAAGAGACTCCCGGCATTGGTATCGTAAGTGTCCAAAACATGATGGACAAGGATAAACGCAATAAAAACACAAATATTAACGTATGTGAATGGCAAAGTTACAGCCATGTGAATCTGGCTGACAAGAACAAATACACACTGCAGCGCAGTGAATGGGTTTATGAACCCTTGAGGTTCGATGTGGAGAAGTTGAAGTTGAGGAACTCGAACTTGTCCTTTGAGTTGGTTCGAGCTTCAACCGGGGAGTTGCCTTGGTTGGTGTTGTCAATGGATGGCGAGCCCCTCGTCGAATGCTGGGTCTCTCGGGGTTCGAGTAGTAGCGATCGGCGGTAGTAGTTTTGAATATTGGCTTGATCGCTCGCGTGCATCCGTTGAATCTGGCTCTCCATCCAGTCCTGCATCTCTGGGATGGCAGCTAGTCGGTAGGGAACCTGGAATGACTGGAGTTGGCCGATAATCTTAGCGGTCTTCATGTGCTTGTCGAAGTTGATGACAGAGACGCTGTCAGATCCTGAGTCGCCAGGAAGCTGACGTGTAGTGCCGTTACCAACGTCGATGAAGGTGAGATCCGTGAGGTAGATGCCGACGAAAGGAATGCACGGGGCAATGTGATCCTGAAGGCGTTGGCGCAGTACAGCGTAGTTGCGCCCAACGTCAGTGATGCCCTTGAGCTCGTCGAGGCGAGCCTTGGTCTTTGCTGATACAAGATCCCAAGTCCGCTTCAGGCGCATGACCATGGAGGAGTTGAGCGAGCAGATGATGGCCATGAGCGAGTCGTAGTTGTGCAATTCCAGGCACTTTACCGCGATCTTGACCCACTGCTTGATGACAATCGCCCGCTTCTTAGCATCCTCGAGGCTCAGGATGGTGTCGGCAACCAGGTTTGCCAAATCAGTCGACAGAGTCGACATGGCCTTGACATTGTGTGCCTTGGAGTCCTTCTTCTTGGTCCACTCCAAAGCAAGAAGCTCTTCTGGTTGAATAGCACAGAAGAGCTTTGATTCGATGATCGTGAATTGCCTGGCGAGTTCCAGAGGATCAAAGTCGAGGATGGTGCAATGCGCCTTGCCTTCCTTGCTAGCCCGGAGAGCATTGAGCTGGCTCTTGCTGATGACAGGCGCCGGGACATTGGTGTCGGCAGGTGTGTATGCAGTGTTGCCAATTGACGAAACCAAGCGAGGAACAAGAAGAGCACCGGCTCTTACTTCAGTTACCTTGGACGTCAGTTCCGCTAGCCGTTTGCCAGCAGCAGGCATGGCAGCCCTGAGCTTTCCAGTAGCAAAAGCCAAGATAAGACCCAGTGCGGCTGCATCGGTCTCGCTGCACCAGTGGCTTTCCAACCATCCCTTGAAAACGTTGTAAACCCGGAGACGGACTGGCACACCCACCTCCTGGCTGTTGCCAATGTAATCGAACCGGTCAATCAAACACTGCGCAAGTTCGATGGGTGTAGTGAAGAGGCGGAAGGTAAGGTAGAAGGCGTTCACAAAGACAACGTCGGGTGTAGACTCAAAAGTCGTCAGCTGCTCTACAAGAGCGGGGAGGGAACCGCCAGAAATCTGACCGTCCTTGTTGTAGATGAGCTCATGTACATAGGTTGTCTCCAACAAATGCTCCTCGCCAGCAGCAATCTCCTCGCCAGCCTCATACGAACTATCAGCGCAGCTGGCCAAAGTCTGGCAGCTTTGCTTCTTCGTAGGCGATTGGTCCGGAGTAGTGGCACGGGTCGATGTGTGAGACTCGGCGCTAATCGATCCACATCGTGCACTGCTGTGGTAAGTGCTGGCAGTGTCGTTGACGGATACACTGACACTGTCAGCATTGACAGAGCCAACGAAGCTTCCTTGAGTAGTGCTTGCGGGACTCTCGACAGCTTCCGCCACAGTAGGCGGGTGTAGCACAGGGGTGGGCACCGCGTTGAGAGGAGGCAATGATGCACGCGAGGATCTAAACGATACAGCAGTCGGGCTCTCGACGATTGGAGCTTGCTGGATTGGTTGCAAGCTGAGCCTAGGGTTGTCAACAGGTGAAGGTTGCGGCACATCAGGCAGAGGCTTCAACTCGGTGATAACAGCCGGTAGAGGCTTATCAAGGTCCTCTACTGGTGGTGCTGGTAGCGGCTTGTTGGTTTCCATGACGGTCTCTGTAGGCTTGGGCGAGGCAGATCTTTCAGCTGGTGGAGGTTCCTCGCTTTGGACAGGTTCCTGGAATATTGACGGCGACAGCCCCAAGCCAGTAGCCTCGGCTTCAAACTCGAAATCTCCTATCCTCTCGATTACGACGCGAGCCTTGGTGACACACTCACCAGCAGCCCTAACACAGCTTGTGGCAGCAGAAACAATCTGCTTGCCAGCATCTGGCACAATCACTTCTTCGCCCTCGGCGTCTGCCTGGATGAACATGTCCTTGGTAGCTTGTACAAGCTCTTTCAGACGGACAAGCATGATGTCTCGTGCTTCCTCCAGCGGGTTAGACCTTCGCGAGTCGCGTTCCCAAATTTCTTCCACCACTTTGATAAGCTGGCCACACGCCTCGACGGAATCTTTGGTGGTCTGAGCGAGCTCGTCAGACGATCGCGATTGCAAGTGCAAACCAATGAAAGACCCGATAAAGCCCAGAAAAGCGTCGTGAGCAGCATTCAGCTTCTCAGAAGCGAGGTTTCCCTTGTGTGCGCTGGACGATTTACCCGTGTGGGACAGGCGATGTGTTATTGAGACGCGTTTCGACTGAGGAGGGGGCTGATAGTGGAGTACTGATGATTGAACAGACTCTGCTTCTGAGCGTGCCGAAAAGGCGTATGATAGGCGGTTGTTATTCCGTGACGGCTGGTTGATTCCGGTGTACCAGTCATCGTGTGTTGATGCAGTTCCCTGTGTAACAGGAGAATCGCAGTTACTGGTGGAAAGAGTGTCGTCGTTGGATGGTGCTGATGCCGCCAGTGGTTCCACTGCAGCTTCAGAAGGCGGGGTGAGTGGGCGATTGCCTGCGTCGCCAAGCTCGAATAGTGATAGAGACACGGCATCTGTTGCCCAGATGTCCAGAAATCGCACAGCTCTGGTGACAAGCTTGAAGGATTTGAACACGAGCTCATCCATGTGCTCGAACACTGGGACTGGCGCTTCGTTTGATTGCAACGTTTCTTGGAAGGATCTGGCAGTCTTTACAAGTGTCGACAAATCACCCAACAGAGCCTTTCGCATGCGACGCAAACCGACATGGGCGAGGACGAGCCGTGAGTCTTTTTGCAGACATTCGGTCCTTTCCTGTAGAGAGTGAGTAAGGGGGGATTCAGAGCCAATGTTTGGGTGCATCTAATGAGCCAGACTTACCAGGAAAAGCCGTACACCAACAATCATGCCCTTGACATAGTCCTGCCTTGAGAAGGCGACTAGATCGCCATTCTCGCCATCGCGGACAAGATCCCATAGGTATGTCAGGGCAGTCAGCAGATTTCGAATAATGGGGTGGTCGTAAGGTTCGCAGTAGTTGGTAGGGAGCCATCCACGGGCGCCCGAGGCCAACAATGTTCCGTCTGCCCATCCGTTTGGATGGACCGAGTGCACGAGGATAACATCGCCCTGGTTGATAGCCACGGTAATGGACGACTCGTCGGTCGAGGAAGTTACGGTCGAGCTCGGGTTGTAGTGGTAAAAGGCACGGAGATAGTTGTGGAATGCAGGTTGGGGTTCTGACGGTTGCTGTTGAGGAGCCATGGCCTCGGTCGACGTCTTGGGGGTCAGTGGAGGCGACATGTGTGATTGCGAGCGGCTGGAAAGAGTGCCTCTTGAAGAGGACTGTCGACTATGACCACGGACGGTTGCGCGTGATCGTGATCTGCTAGGCGACTTTTGGATGTTCAATGGCGCTACCAGTGCGCTGGATCTCCGATCCATCTCTTGTTGCTCTTTAACGGGGGATGCCATGGTGATGGTGGAATGTAAGGCTCCTAGGAAAAGTCGCTAACTAGGCGCTGTACGTCCGCCTATACACAAATACCAAGCATCTGGTAGGCAGGGATGGCAGACGCGTTAGATATGAGAAGGGGAAAAGAGGCGTGAATGACGAAGGCTTTTTTTGGAGCTAGCTGGCGAGAGCGGTGTTGCAGTGTTTGTGTCGAATCGAGGCAGTCTGCCGTGACGCATTATTACTCTGTTGGAGGCAGAAATGGGAAGTGCAGACAATGCTACAAGCAGCAGGTGGAGCAGAAGATGGGGCAAACGGAAAGTGACATACCCGACGTGACAGTAGCTAGTGCGCTGTTATGGAAAGGCTTGGAGCGTCGGGGCAGGGCGTGACAGATGGCGTAATGAATGGAATTGGCGGGCGAATGGACCTGTCACCGTGGTGTTTGCCGTGAAACGAGGCACTGGATTGGATAGGCGGATAGAAAGCTGGGACGGGCGGCGTTTCCGGAGCACGCAAGATGGGACAGGCAGACTGAGACTGAGGAAATGCGGAGCAGGCAGAGAAAGCTCAGACACGGTCTGTCTCTCGTGGGTATATGCAGGCGTTTGAGGGGAGTGGATGCTGCGTGCTTGCTTGGTTGGGTTGGGGGAGGGTGGTAGGGCCCGTCTTGTAAATGGCGATCGCAGCGCGGAGCAGGACAGAGGCAGATGGGAGCAAGGGTCGGGCCTGGCGTGTGCAGGGGCGTGACTGGGGCGGCTCCTTCCAACGGTTCGTGAGGCAGGCGCAGAGTCCCAGCAGAGGAAAGAGCGACACGAAAAGTAAACAGACGCGGTGCGGGCGGGAGCAGCCAAGCAGGGAAGGAAGGACTGGCACACACCGAGGAGGGTCGTATTGGAAAGGCCTCGACAATGGACAGGCCGGGCGGGTGTTATTATCACATCACGATGGAACATCCTTCGGCCAGCCTACTCGAGCAAAGCTTGGTGAAGACGACAGGGGCCGTCTGTCAGTGATGGCAGGGGTGCGAGTAGCCGGGGCCAAGGGAGCGTTGGCGGGCGGCCGTGGGTGCTCCCCAGCCCGTACCAGAGGCCGGCCGGGCGCTGATTCTCGACGGCGCGCCCGTGCAGGGCCAGGGAGCAGCCAGTGGGTTCTCCCCGGCATTTCTCCCCCTGGCCCTGTGGCTGTCGACGACGACGTTGAGCGAGGGGTGTGGACGTATTGTGTGTGGATGTGTGGATGTGGATGTGTGTGCGCGAGTGTGCATTCAATTCATTCACCCAGCCGACCACCCGCCGCCGTCGCCGCCGCCGCCGTCGCCGCTACTGTCGCTGTCGTGAGTGCCGCTGCCGTCGCCACTACGACCAGAAGAATAGCAGAAGTCGACGATTCATAACACGAACAAACCAGTCCCAGGCCCGGCAGAACCATTCCTGCCACTACCACCGTCGACTACGACCGCCACGGGCCAATGACACCGACGACGTGTTTGGCACGACGCCAGCAGCACGCCTCGCGCCCGCTAGCAGGAGCTGGTGGCCGTCCTGGAGCAAGCCAAATCTCCGCCATGCGTGGTGCGTGACGTCCCACGCCCGCTCGTTCAGAATTGTCGTGGTGCAGCAGGTAGGTGTAGTGTCGTGTATGTACGTACAGTGCAGTGCAGTGCCGGTGCAGCCCAGCCCAGACGAGGCCGCGCGCACGCACGCACACGCACAAGCAGGTGCGGCCGCTTGCATGAAGGCCCCGCCTAGCGCAGGGCTGCTGTGCAGGTGCAGGTGCAGGTGCAGGTGCAGGCGCGGCCGGCCATGCGCGCCTGCAGCATCGACACACATACCACAGGCACACCACCGTGAGCGCGCACGCTCCACCTGAAGCTGCGCACATGAGGCTTGCCCGGCCCCTCGACGACGACTCGACGACTCGACGACCCACCTGCTGTGAATCTCCCCCCCGGTCGCCCTTTCCCAGGGCCTGCTTACAGCAACGATCATCGCCCGGCCGGAGCGCGCGCCCCCCTCCATCCCTCCATGCCCTCTATACCGCAGAGGGCAATTTCCGGCGGCTCAAGCTCCCCGGTTGCCACGGCCGTTGCCCCCACTCGACTGCCCAACTCGGCCAGTCCATGCATTCCATATCTCTACCACATACATGGTTATATGGTTGCACCACTGCAGCCCTCTGTTCGCCATCCCCCGAACGGTCCGAAGGCTCCGCAAAACAACTGCTGCTGCTGCTGCCGCCATGCCCTCGGCACGCCGCTCGTCGCCGCCATTGCCATTGCCATAGCCCACTCCCATAGCCATTGACATTGCCATTGCGACTGCGACTGCGACTGCCATGCCTTTGCCATCATCTACTCTTGACGCCTCAGAAACCACTTGGCCATGCGCCCTCCGACATGGCGCGCGTCGGTGGCAGACGTCATGCTCGATACGGCACCATAGGCGCACCGGATCCCGGGCTCCCGTGCCTTCAGTCCAGCGGCCCACCCTGCTTCCCCCCGCTAGCATCAATGGGTCTCGCACTGTGACGACGGTGGACGCTCTGCATTCGAGCACGGCGACCTGACAGCATTCTAGCCTCGTCTCGCCTCGCCTCATACGCACGCATGCATGGGTCTTTCCTCTGCGGCTTATGTCATCACGCTCCCGTCCAGAACCACCCCACGGTATACCTCTCCACCTTCCTAAACGTCCCTTGAGCGCGGGAGCTTGTCATCGCATCAGGCCTGTGTTGCCATGAACTCCTGCCCATGGCTTTCTGGGCCCTTGAAAACTCCCTTGCAGTGTCGATAGGAGCCCCAATATCTTGTCTGTTCGTATAAACCTCCCCCCAACAAATAAACTTTCGCACAACTCAATCCCAGAACCCTGACCCACTGGCGCTGTTGAATCCGGTGAACACCAGGTGGAGAAGCGAACCGCTTCCACACTGCGCCCATCTCCAGTCTAATACCACCTGCTCCATACTGACGCCCTCATCCGCATTCGCAAAGCCATCACAGAATCGCATGTCCGAGACTAGATACACACGTGCTACGGGATAGCCCGTCACGCGAAACACGCCAACTATTGACCGTCCGCCCATGGACACGACTCCCACTACTCTGTCTGGCGAAAGAACCTCTTTGCCCATCTCCGCGCCATCGTCACGACGCCATAATCTTGGCGTTGACCTGAGCAGAGCTCTGGGTTTAACGGACCTGCCTCCGTCTGCATTCACCCCAATAGTGCCTCTTGCGTTCCTAAAATGGCTTTCCACGGACCGGAACCTCTCTTCCCCCCGTGGAGGTCGTTTTTCGCGTGCAACAACCGGGATTAGCAGTGCAGATCAGAATTGATCCGCGCGTTATTCTTGTGGCACTGCAGCTTCACTCGCTTTCTAGCAACCTCATTCGCAAGACCGTATCGAGAACGCATTGCCCACCCAACAAGTAAAAAAGTCGCGGGATTGGCTGAAAAGTGTGCATCAGTAGCCTGTGGCTGACTGAATGCCCAACAATCTACTTTGACAATAAACTTCCATACTGGCACAATGGCACCACGCAAACATACTTGCGAAGAACACCGTCAAGCATTCCAACTTCAAGAACGTCATTGATTTTCAACTTGCGATGATCTTGCACAGCCATCTAGTCGCCAAAGCTTTTTAACATGGACAGCTGACAACAATAAGATCAACCACCAAGCACATCAAACATAGCGCTGTAGCATCGAATGTGGCTATAGTGGTACGCCAACTATCTTGACATATGACACAGCCCGGTTGGTAATTGGCAGCCCATTCGATGGTCGTACGTCACGTAAAAGTCCAGGTTTCAGGTCGATAAAAGATCGTCGTTGCGCTGCGCTGATCCCCTCCGCCCAGCCGGGGCTGAACCTAGTACAGCCGCCCCTTTCTGTTAGTCATCACTTTCGATCTAGTACTGCCTATCTTGGACGACATAGCATAGCGATAGTGCCAAAGTCCCCGTCATCGTCTATAAGGCTAGGGCAAGGATTTGCATTTGTAAAACCTTCAGCCAACGAACCGCCCAGCCCTCGCATTACCTTTTGAGAAGCCGTTGCAGACTAACCATTTCGGCCTCGTTCTTGACCGGAGCTAGATACCTGTGGCTCGGCTGCTATAGAGGTTACCAGGCGCGGATATGCGCTAGCTCCCGGCAGACAAAAGGCCGAATTTGTTGCCGCGCGAGATGCACAAATCGTGCGAACAATATCTTCGCCCTAAGCACACCAAGAACTCTCTGCATTCAATGATTACGTTTACCCCCCTGATCCTAGTCGTTCGGTGTCAAGTTGGCCGGACTGACATAACGCACCATAGTGAAAACCACTCTGTTGCGACGCTTGACGTGGATGAATATCAATGTCAGCATACCCACCTGCGTATGTGCACAGCTGTGCCACATTTCGCGTACAAGGCCGACAACGATCCGAGGGTGCGGTACCCAGAGTGGATCTTCCAATGGACGGACCACAATCCGATTCAACCAATGCAACATTACCGAGGCTTGGGCACTGATGTTCCTGCACGGGCCAATTGAACGTCATGTGAACGATTGTGAATGCGTGCCTACGGCGCAGCAACAAGAGGGCGGCACAGTCTGGAATCCTACTCAGGAGAGCGCGCGATGCATTGCTGCATTGGTGCATATGCTGCATCTCGCTTTTTCGTGCAGAGCGCCATGTTCATGGACCGCTCACTGGTGAGTTGCAGCGCTGATGGACTGCGACCAAGCATCTACAATGGTGCTTACTGAAGCCTGTTTCAAGTTAACAGCCCACAAACGTTCCTGGACCGCAGCGGCAGGAAGCGGAAGCTATCTATAGCTTTCATCTAGGTCTTCTGGGGGCAGAAGAATCCCATTGTCCTTGAACTTTACTAAAAAATCATTCGAGGACCAAGGGGTCGCTTCTCCCAACGCGTCACTGGTCTGAGTGAGACGCTATTAGCGGCAGGGCCTAGGCCGAAGCCATTTCTTTGCCGCGGTGCATCCAGAATATTGCCCTAGCACACGACACTATCCACGTCCATCTACCACAACACCACATCTCGTATCACCTGTGCTTTCTCATGCATCCCATCACGTCTCCCGACTTCCGCGTGCCGCCTCAATCCTTCCCAGACAAGTAATGGCGTAAGAGTCGATCATCGCTTGTTAGGCGCGCATCTAGATCGATTCTACTAAGCATGATGGATATTCTCCGCCTCACGTGGCCAAAGAATTAACATTTAGTACATACGCGTACCTGCGCTTTGGAGAGCTACCACATTTTCTCGCGACAACTATCGTAATGCAAAAGGAAAAGACAGAGAAAGACCATGACTGCACAATTTACGCACAATCCCGAGTGGCGCACTCCTTCAATGTTACGAATAAGGTGTCAGCGAAAATGTGGTTCTTTCACATAATGACAGACTTACTGCCACAATGTGTCCTAGCTGCGGCGTAGTCACCAGGGCCTCACTATCCCCATTACGCGTCTATGTACTAACAGCACCACAAATCTGCGAGCTAGGATCCGCACTCATCTCGGTCATCAGCTCAGGTCAGCATAACGAGTGCATGGCATGACGACAATTCTTCCGTTCGAGGAACAACCATATTTGGTTTTGGCGCGTGCGATACCAACGTACCTGCATAAACATGCATGTGATTGCAATGTTTGCATGTTGTTGAAACTGTATGTTCTTTTGCCAGTTCCATATTGTTCAATCTCTGATTTTGCTTGGCAGCCTTACAGGTCCTTAGGCCTGCCATCAATCAACGAAAATCTGCCCGATTCTATTCATATCCTCCGCCCTCCCACTCTAGCAATTAATTCTTCCGCTTTCCATATACCAAAGGGCCGTATGCACAGTGCATGACGACTTTTTTCCCCGTCTTCAATCTCACCCGCATGCTGGGTTCATGTTTCACCATTCCCAATCCTGCCCAAAACGGACATCCCTCTCCGTTTCACCTCATTCGCGGAAAATCAATTAAACCCCCCCACAACAACTCTCTTTAAGCGGTAAAGTAGCCTCGGGCTTAAGGCTCTCACCCACGTGTTCGACAGTGAAGCTGGTATCAGATCACTCTCTACACGTATGAGGCTCGTCTCATAATCTTCCTTTTCATGGACGGCACCTGCTGGAAGTGGTAAGTTGACGAGGACATGTTGATGGCTGCTATTGCCACCCTGGTAAGTTATTACTTAGTAGACAGTCAAAGAGCACAAGATGGGGGGTGCTAAGTCTGATCTACAGTGGGGGTGAGGGTTGTGGTGTTGAGTATTTCCTTTAGCTGAACACTAGCAAATGTGCCCAACCTCCGATAACGTGACAGGTAAATGGACGCGACAAAAGCAAACAGAAGCCTCCTTCCCGAAACGGTCGATAGCGTTCTTCTTTTTGCTATGGCTGCATGCATGTTTGATTCTTTTGGTGCTAGCCATGCGCAACGGTCTGCTTTTGGAAAGAAGCAACGACTGTCAATTACGGGCCGTCCATGCGAGCACCACTGAAATGGGAATGTCGACTCCACACACCTTCCTGAACGTTGGGCTCTTTTTTTCTTTTCTTTCTTCCTTTTTTCCACATTACTCATGCCCCCGCCCTGCCACGCGATGTAACTTGAGTCGTCGCATCGCTTAAAGATCGGGATACGCAATACAAAAGCAATAATTGAGTCCACTCAGCCCCACCACAAAAGCGCTGAATATCATCAACTTGAAGGTTGTCGCGCCAGTACACTGAGTCGGTTACCCAGATTGGTATGCGAAGAGAGTTTCAGAGCCACTGCGATTCAATATGCCTGTCCGTAGATTTGAGATCAAAATGAGTGGACAAGGAGCCAATCTGAGTTTTACTTACACGTGGACAGCGACATCTACTCGAAGACACTAAGAATACCCAATCTGATACAGTAACTGCAGCAGGAATTCCATCACTGGTCCAAGCAGCGGATGTTCCTCAGGCCGACATACAAATCATGAATCAGCTCTTACGACTAAGGAACCAAGGCAACTATACGTGTTCCACATGGCAAACCCACGAGTCGCTCCCGCACTGGAGACACCCACGACTCCATCCTTGACAGATGGCATGATTCTTGTCTGCTTCGGTTCACACATCTCCTTCAGCCATCGCCCGCTTTGCTTTTCCAGGATATCCCAGTATCGGCGGGGCTATCCTTGACTCGCACATCTACTCACCTCTACTCATCTTCACACTACCCGAGCCTCACTTCCTTGCTGACCTTGCAAAGGTAGTATTCTCTCTATGGCCTAGAATGTTACACTCGCCTACCGGTTCTGGATTCCAGACTTGTTTCCTGTTACGTTTTCCGTTCATCCCGGCAGTTAAACTCGCTTACTGATAGCTAGTAAGCCGCTGTCTTGCTCGTCACGACTCAAGACCCTAGCTGCCGCGATATATACGACTCGCCTACTGTCTTGTCACACACGCAAGGAAAGAGATATACTTGGCAGATAGGGTTCGCGCGCAGCATTCTGATTCATTCCCACGCTTCTACGACACGTATTTGTATACTACCCCTCCTCTACCTTATCTTGCTCGGTTTCACGTGGGGGGAAAAGAAAAAACAACACTTTGTACACCGCGAAGCCAAACAGAACATCAGGCAAAACACGAACGGCACGTTCTGCTTACCGGTTGTCAAATATGACGATCTCGGCTCTCGGCTCGCGGTTTCCATGTTCGTACCAGACGCACGGCGAATCGGGAGTGCTATCCATCCAACCAAAGCGGCCCGGCATTGCGTCTGTGTGTAGGTACAACAATCGACCCACGGAGAAGCCTCAACACAGGAAGAGAGAAAAAAATCGTGATCTTCAGGTTGAACCCATGTCCTTGGTCTTAGCCACGCGTCTGTCGGAGCCGTGGACCCGCTGATGCAGGTTGTTGTTTCTATCACCATGGGCGGCTATATCGAGTCAGCCCGTGCGAAGCAGGGGATATGCCTGCTTGAAACTGGCGCTCTTTATTTGCCTTGTCCAACGTCGGATATCGATAACGGCTATCTGATATTCAGTCGAGGTAGTGGGTTTGCAGGTAGGTTTATGGTTCCGTCGTTAACTATAGCCATCGCAGTTAACGACGGCAACCCATGAACATGTCTCCTCACATCGTCCCACCATTGCCGTAGTCTCGAAACAGGTGTGCGCGCACATCCCCCGTGTCGGCATCCACCGCACATCATCACGCACATCCGCCGACGACCCTTTCTTTCGCTGGCCCCTCACAAACCACCCGCGGCAAAAGACGCACACATCACCACCGAAATACCACCGATTGCGTATCTATCGATTTACCCTCAACGCACCCACCACCCCTTTCCCTTCGGCCAAACCGATCGTCCTATCCGATCCAATCTAATCCAACTCCAATCACCCGCGTATGTGCCCGCCTGTGTCTCTGTGTGCCTGGCGCCCAACAGGCATCACAACATAACGTTTACCCCACAGCAATCAGCCAGCCAACCAACCCTCTCCCAAACTCAGCATTCCCCAAATCGCCAAGAACATCGTATTGAGACAACACGAAGCGCGTGTACCTTGCATCCTTTACGCGCCCAGCCCCCAATACATACATACACGAACAATCACACTTGCGCACATACTAACAATACTTTCCCAAACCCTTGTTTTTTGGCCTCATTTACCCACACACCCACACCCACACCTATTCGGCCAGACGCATGCGGGTTTTCCCACCTCGTACAAGGAACGTAAGAAAAGGGAAAGTGTGGCATTGTCCCCACGTCCAAATCGGGAAAACACGACTGCGCTCGTATCTGGAACCTACCATGTAGAGAGACTATCAGTGACGGAAAGGGATAGATTGGATAGCCATGCCGCCGATACGATGGGAAATGTGGAAATGGAGGTGGGGGATCTTCCCTCAGGATTTGCTGCTTTGCCTTGCTACTGCATCACGCACGCACGCATGCAAATCGAAGACATGCATATGCGCACGTGGGAAAGAAAAATTTCCGCATCGCGCGCGCGCCGCTTGTTTGGGCGACGGTCTACCTGGCTAGTGATCGAGCTAGTAGTTTGGTGTTTTGTCCCGCGATCTCAAGTCGGCGACGTTCGAGTAAGTATGGCTTCGGGACGTTGATGGCGCCCACACACACACATACACACAGACTCATGCACTCGCACACATAGATCCGAGAAACCCAAGACCACACCAAGGCACTAAGAAAAAGGGTCCGCACATATCGAACACGACATACGGGTATCGTTTCAATATCTCACCCATTCTATTGCCCTCGTACATACATGTCTCTCCCGCTGCTGCTGTTGTTGTCGCAACCCGCACCTTATTGGGCGAAAAGCAAAAATCCGGGGCGAACTTAGCACGCTTCGATTATAGCCACAAAGTACTAGCCCAACAACACTAGCAAAAAACACCCCCTTAACCCCCCGTCTTACATACATGCATACATACGCACATTGTTAATATAAAACGTACCAGCCCAAGAGGTAAGCTACATGCGTGTTATGTGGGTGTGTTGTTTGCGAACAAGCCCACATCCCAAACCATGATAGCCCAGCCAAAACGCAGCCAAGTGTGCAGGTACACTGCAATTAAAATTGAACTTTTTTTTTCTTCGTGTCGAGTCCTGTTCTTACACGTGTGTACGAGCAATATGTATGTAACCCAAACTGGCTCGCCCTCAACTCTGTCTGTCTCCCCGCCTTGGTTTTCTGGCTTTACTTCCTGTTTAGGCTCTTATACCGTGACCTGTTTTCTCATCATATTTAATATTGAACTACGTAGACATATATGTGTAGACGCATATATGTATGATATGCGTTAGCTTCCTCCTTCTCTCCCCTACCCTCGCATTTCCTGTTCTTGCCGTTTGCATTAGTTCTTTTTTATCTCCGACGAGGTAGACCCAGTACGTACATGTACATACATACATGTGTAGGTATATATACTTTCGAGGTCAAGGAGATATCCATGTAAGTCGTACAAGCATACTCTCTCCTCTCAGAGTCCAACTTACTCAACTACCTTCTCATCCGCTTACGCGCCTTACTCGCTCCCATTTGGAAAGCCGTAAACACCCGTTCAGAGACATAACACGTCAGGAACCTTGCTCTCTTCACCCACTCACACACATACACACACGTACGGTTGTTTTAAACTACATAATAAGATTATGTCTCTGTATTACACAAGCAATAGTCATCTACTAGAGAGAAAAGAAAAGAAAAAGACATGGAACACGTGTACTCTAATAAGCGCCCTTCCACACACATCCCCCATCTCATCACAACTCTATCTGCTTCTTGCCAACTCTATTCAAAGAGGATCTCGCCCCATCCCCTTGTTAGTAGACCCCAAAAAAAAAACACCCTTTTCTTTTCCAGGATAATATATACTTTCCGCCACCCGTATATATCCATACATACATATCACATCATCAGCATCATCATCATCCTGACTATCGTAAATTCAACCAGTTGGTCAGTCACTCAGTCAGCATGCATGCATGTATGAGAATGAGACTCTCTGACTTGCCGAAGATGCCGAACGATATTCTCACTCCAAGGCACCTTTTAAACAAGGTTGGTCATCACTATCACCATCGAACATGGGGAACAAGGATCAAGGTTTCTGTTACGTTCAGAGAAAGAAGGGATGGTCAGATATGTACAAATCGAGCCCCCGTAAGCAAACTAGCGGAACCCTCCCCCCTCCCCCCAAAAAAGGGTTTCTCCGCGCGTGCGCGAAAAAAAGTTTAGGGAAGGAAAGAAGAGATGACGCGACGGAGCGGGAGCGAGAGAGAGAGAGAGAGAGAGAGGGAGAGATGCAAGAATCGAATGATGATTTGCTGATCATTGGCAGTCCCGTCTGACAGTATCTTGTTTCTTTCCTTGCTTTGCAAGCCTTTTGCCATGGGTAACCCTTCTCGCTTCTTCTTCTCACCCTCAACCCTCGCCCCCCCTTGTCCCCTCGCCTCAAACATCCCTCGTATATACACATGTACAAAGTTGGCTGTTGCTGGTAGTGAGTGAGTAAAGGTAACGGGGGGTATCTCTCCGCCCCCTCACTTCCCATCTACCTGCCTTACCTCTGCTTTACCCTGCCCTGCCTGTTCGCCCCTCCAAGGGTCCTCCTTCCCACCAGCACCTGTCACGCAACCGTCGTTAGGGCATCTGGTCCTTGCCTTGCCGCAGAAGGGGGGAGGGGGGCCTCGAACGCGGGCTTTACCATTCCAGGATGGCCCCTGCGGCTCCGCCGACTCGGCCGTATTAAACTTCCCATGAGTCGCATCAACGCTCACACCCCATCCCCATTTCATTGAGCTTATTACAAGTTTTTTTTTCTTGCTTCTTGTGCGTGTCTCTCGTTCAAATTCAGTTCAAGGTCAGACAAGGGCTTTGGATTGTTCTGAGGAGGGGGGCAATGTTCCATGGGTTTTTCCCAAAGTTTATACGTACGGTGTTGATTTCTGTTATGGGTGAGACTCTTGTCATGTGGACATTACATAGTTAGCCTTGCGCGCGCACTCATGTGGGCGGGTGGTCGTTGCAGTTGTCTGTGCGACATTTTGCGCTGAGCAGTATATGCATGTATTTGGTACTGGATGGCTCTTCTACTTGTGCCAGGCGTGTCCATGGCGCGAATATACAGTTGTTAACCCCCTTGGTAATGAAGTCCGTTTCTAGGTGGTGGGTGCATGATGTGATGCACCACTGGAAAGCCTTGAGACTCATGTCATACATACGCAGTGATGCACTGTCGCCCAAGAGTTTCCACGGAGGATATTGGCTCGGCATTTGGCCATCGTATGTAGCTCGTCGGCGTAGCTGTTTCTGGTGTTTCAGCCTAGATCTTACCGTAGAGCTTCAGTGGTCGCGGACCGGCGCTCTGAATCCAGTGGTTCGAGCCGATACAACGCCACCTCTCCATAGTATCCTCTGTTATCGTCCAGACCCTGTTTTGTCCCGCTAGCTGGCTACCCTGCATGTCGCGTATATACATTGCTCGGAGGTATGTAGTCGCCTTGTAACCTCAAAAGGTCGAGGTCCGATGCCCAGGACGAAATCAAGAAATCCGACTTCGGCAGTGAATGAGCGTCCGTATGTTCCGTCGCTCAACAGGGTATTGGCTTGGTCTCCAATTTCTCAACACGTATCTGTTGGGACAGTTTTCATTGCATGTCCATTTCGTCGTCGTCGTAGTCTGCCGTGCCGGAGTATCCATTCTCCATCTCTTCTCGGTCTCGGTCCTTGCGCTGCTGTTCTCGTGAAGCCGAGATTTTTCTGCCCAAGGTCAGTAAAGTAGTATCTCCAAGTAGCCATACTGTACAAACCTTAGCCCGTCAATTACTCCAGTAATGAATGCTCGGCCCTCTCCTACTTCCATAGCACCCACACCATTCATCTTGAACCCACCCCCTGCATCTAGCACTTCCACACCACTTCGTAGTTTTGCCATGCGCACTTCTCTGAGACCTCGCAACAGCTTCCTTACATTGTCTGGGTCTTCAAAGTCGTCTGAAGCTGTTTCCAGCAGCATCTCGCCCAGCTCGAGCCAATGGTAGGGCAAGGCATCTGGTGCTCCGTCTGCTGTTGAATTGGGCAAAAAGGGCGGGGAAATTGGAAGCGTATTGTTCGAGGGTTGCGGGGGCAGCCGCGGAGGGGGGGAGAAGGTTTCTGCGTGTTCGGTTTCGTGGTCGAGAATTGCGGACAGAGAGTGCGTGTTCAGCCAGGGCGGTGGCAGGATATTTGCGCGTCGCTGGCGCTTGAGCAGGAGGGCGAGCCAGAGCGGCACATTAGTTCTATGAGGTGGATTCAGAGGTCTTATAGGTCCCTATATATCCGTCAGTGCCTTGCCACTATACACGACTGAGCATGGGCGGGTTGTGGTGGGGTGTTGGAGGGGCATACGCACCCCCAGAAGCTCCAGTCCCTCAAGTCTTTGGCGCGGTATGATTGTGATGAGCTCCATTTCGCACAGAAAAGCAATTTCTGGGGGCGTCAGCCCCGGTGGAAGAGGCAATGCCATGTTGCGACGCGTTACTTGCACCTTGAATTGTTGTTCAAGCTGAGTGAAGACGCGCCGCGGTACGTAGCCGACTTGGGACTAGCTTCTTCAGGAACGTCTACATGTCAAGTACGCTCACCGTCTCATTTCTCGCTAAGACCCTTTGTTACTTTTTGAGCAGAGGCCACCAATGCCTTCTTTAACTGAAGTTTGGTCTTTGCCTGGTGCAGTCATCTTGGTTGCCTGCCTCACGGCCAATTGGGTTGAGCGTGTATCACGTCTAGTACCAGAGCCATATCTCGTGAGTTTGCACACTGGCATGATTTCCATATACTGACCAGGTCAGGATGAATTTTTTCATGTCCCTCAAGCTCAGAAATACTGTGAAGGGGACTACACATGGGATCCAAAAATCACAACACCACCCGGCCTGTATGACCAACTTAAGAGAGCGATTCATTCAGACGTACTTATCATTTCTAGATATCTAATCTCGAAACTCTTCAAACCTGTCTTGGGTTGCGAAACAAAGTCCTTGCGTATTCAGAATGCAGTCGCTCTTTGTGCTATCCTAGCCTTGAGCTATTTCATCCTACGCATACTCCGGTTTCGCAACAACTCCAGGCAATCTTCGAAAGAGAACAACGATGTTTCCAAGAAGACTTCTTCTGCTGATGATTCTACTTCCTTTATGGACGCTCACACAGCCATTAACATCTGCCTCTTCCCCCCTCTGTTCTTCTTTTCCGGACTGTACTACACTGATGTCATGTCTACGTTGGCGGTATTATTAGCATACACCGCCCACCTGGCAGGCTCAAAATCATCTTCGAGCTTTATACATGGTGCTGCTGTTCTTCTGTCCGGAATAGTCGCCCTCTTCTTTCGACAAACAAACATTTTCTGGGTCGCTGTATTTCCAGTCGGACTCGCTGTTGTAAATGCCTTGAAAGCGGATGGACCTTCAACTACAGCAACGACTGGAGATATCACAGAAGTGTTACGAGATAGTTGGAATACAGGAAGAATCGTCGACCCGCCGGTACAGCATGCTGGAATTCAAGGTATGCAGGAGCAAATTCTACCTGGGAAGATGAGGCTAATATTTGCTAGATGTTGTCATTTTCCTGACCTCATTAGTAGTCGCCGCCCTGAGAAAGCCTCTCCTTGTACTCAGGGTAGCCATACCCTATGCAATCATCCTAGCCTTGTTCGCTGGCTTCGTAGTCTGGAACGGCAGCGTTGTCCTCGGTAAGCACCTGCATTCCACCACAGACCTGAGAACTGATATGAGTAGGCGACAAATCAGCACATACAGCGACAATCCATCTCCCACAGATGTTGTATATCTGGCCATACTTTGCACTCTTCTCTGTTCCGCTGCTCATAGGACCACTGCTAAGCCCCGTCGTCCCCTTACTACCAAAGAACATCCAAACCACCTGCGACAAGGTCTTTAGCACATTCACTTATGGTGTCCCATCGCTTCTCACATGTAGCTTGTTCATAACCTGGGCTACGCTCGCCGTTCACTTCAACACTATCATCCACCCGTATACGCTGGCCGACAACCGCCACTATGTGTTTTACATCTTCAAGCTGCTCAGACTCTATCCTGTATTGCGGTATCTCGCAGTGCCCGTTTACTTTGTCTGCGCATGGCTGGTTATCAGAACTCTTGCCACGCCCACGGCAGCTCCGTTATCAAAGAAAGAAAAATCATCCAAGGAGAAACGTCAATCTGATACGACACCGCACCCAGCAGACCGTTCCCCTTGTCAAGTCAGCTTCGTTGTCATTTGGCTAGCCGCAACTACACTATCCGTAGTCACTGCCCCTCTAGTAGAACCGCGTTACTTTATCATCCCATGGGTCATCTGGCGCTTGCATGTTCCGGCATTGCCAACCAGGAAAACCGCATTCGATGTCCGCATGATTGTAGAAACCATTTGGCTTCTTACCATCAATCTGGCTGTGGCATACATGTTCCTCTACCGGACCTTTACGTGGGCGAACGAACCTGGGAAACTGCAGCGTTTTATCTGGTAGGCCCGCCAGCTTATTGGAGGATCAGGCGTTTGCCGCTGCAGGATCCAGGATGCATATCAGGACCAGAATGGGATAGCTGGTTTTTTTTCTCTTCCTTCGTATTCTGTTTTATTTACGTCATTGGCTGCTCGCAGAAATTTCCGGAGGCGAGGATTCAGGAGGAATCAAGGTCTTGACCTTTTCGAATTACTTTGTAATATCAGACTCGTTGTTTTGAATCTAATAATGAATCCATCTGTCTTCAAATCAGTATCTTTGTATTTCAATCTTATGTCTAGGACAGTGTACACATCCTAATGCTGAAAAGCGGCTAGAATATGCATTGCTTCCATACTGATGTGAACAAGATAACCAGATGTAATCATCTGTTTGGGTGCATTCAAAGTTACAATCGCATTGATCCATATTAGTACAGAACCCTCCAACAACATTGCAATCTGCATCAAAACAGCAAGAAACGCCCAGCTCCTTTTGCTTCAAGCGCCTTCATCTCCAATCAATCTTTCGGAACGGCGTATGCTCAATATACATCCATTTCCTCATCCATTTCCACATGCATTCCTCCTCGTTCCATGTCAACAACAGTTATTTTTGTTTTCCTCGACTCAGTCGTGTTTGTTTATCCGTGCGCTTCCGCCCATGGCCGCCTATATTTCCTCTGCTATCATAGCATCTAGTGCTTGCTGTGCTCCTCACCACCCATGGTCAACCTCAGCAC
The DNA here is from genome assembly GCA_026367775.1 of Exserohilum rostratum. Taxonomy (NCBI): domain Eukaryota; kingdom Fungi; phylum Ascomycota; class Dothideomycetes; order Pleosporales; family Pleosporaceae; genus Exserohilum; species Exserohilum rostratum. Next base: position 430,531 of record CP111162.1, read on the forward strand.
AAAGTTGACAATGACGGCTGCGAACAGAGCAATGGTGAGGATGGTGGGACCCAGCCTGTCGTCGAAGCCGCCCTGGCCCCTAAGCCTTATGCTCCTCGCGCGCCAGTGGAAGGTAAACAGAGCGTAGAGCATGGCCATCATAGCCACGAGGGTAAAGAGACCGGCGGAAATCTTTCCAATCTTGTCGCCAAAGTTAAGGAGGCCGATTGCGAGACCGCCGAGGATGACAGCAAAGTTGAGCCATGAGAGGAAGGTACGCTCGTTGGCGAAGAAGACCTTGGGCTCGACGCGCGTGGGAAGGGCGATGCGCTTGCCTGGGGAACATGTTAGAGAGGTGCTGCTATGGCAGAAAATGTGAAAATTGCGAAGGCGCGAACTTACCCGGCGCAGTCTGGAGGAGCGGTTGGGTAGACATGACGAAGGTGGTTGTATATGGCCCCACTGGGTAATCGCGAATGAAGCTCTTGAGATGCTTTTTGTACGGATTTCGGGGTTCAGTCAACAGGCGTCGCGCGAGGCAGAGTCTGGCACAGCTTCAGCAGTGACAGCCAGGAACAGTAGAAAGGTGGAAGGATCTGAAAAAGTGCGTCAGAAATAATCAGAGCTTGCTTCATCTTGCGGGTCGCGATGAACCCAGAAGCAGATCCATGCCCTCCCGAGGACCGCGTGCTGCAGCCAATGGCGAGACGCCATGAGCCCATGTGACAGCTCTGGGATGCGCGCTGCTGATTGGCTCGCTGCGAGGTCGCGGGATCCGGGCGTGGCCCGGCACCTGCATGGGCCTCTGCTCTGCAACAAAGCAACCACGTCGGCATACGGGCACTGGCCTCGACGCTAGCTTCTTCTCCAAACACGTAAACACCCGCCCATTGCAGCCTCACCACGCTGTACTACATACTGCCATCTCACCCTCGGTCAATCTCTTCCCACCACCTTCTCCCTGTTGCATTCCTAGACACAGCATCCCCATCTTCGCCATGGCTGTAGGTATTCCCTCGGAAAACCGGCGACGAGGAGAGCTTGCTAACGCCCAAGTTATAGTCTCATTCACCGCTTCCCACCTCTGAGCTGCAGGAGATTGCCAAAACCGTAAGCTCTGTCTGAATCTGCCCTCCAGAGCATCAGAAACTAACAAAATCAATCAGGCCTGCGAACAAGCCATTGGATCCGCAGCATCATACGACCACAGCAAAGTAGGAGAGTGGAACAGCGAGATCATTGTGAGCTCTTACCCAAACAGGCAAACCTCGATGATGAGCCCATGACTAACTCATTGCTCCACAGCAAAACATCCTCAAGACGCTCATCAGCAAAACCACACCTGCCTCAGACTCAACAACCCCAGACGCCCCCGCGCAACCCGCCTACAAGTACATTGCCAACAGCACCGTCATCCAGCACCACGGCTCCACGCCCGCTGAAATTGAGAAGCAGGGCCGCCGGGGCATGCACAGCGCTGTCGGCGCCTTCTGGAACAACGAGAAGGACGGAACTTACACTTACAAGTGGGAGGTTGCCGAGAGCAAGGGCATGGACATTGTCATCACCATTACCTGGATTGCTATCTAGAAGACAAATAGCGAAACGGATCACGACGGGGAGAGGTGGGCGAGTTCTCACCTCCCCAGCACGAGGCGAGCGTCGTTTACGCAGAGGAAGAGGACACCGACTATTGCGAGGAGAGAAGGAGCGAGCGAAAGCAATATGGATCGTGTGTTGAGAGGTGGCAGGTGATTTCATCATGTCCCTGTTTGGCTTGGATAGTACACTATCCAAGTGCTGTTTCCTTGTGCGTCTTTCTTTTCCTCACGGCCATTGGCGTTGAAAATCTCAGCATACATAGTCTGGTGCCTCACGGTACCCAGACTGCAGAATTGATACCTATTACTTTTCAACTACTACTTTTCGAGTGCCCCGACTGCGCAGGCCCACAGCCGAGTCTCGTGTCCATTGTCGATCATGTCGTGTGCAAGTGGACCCCATTGGCATTTGCGTCGATGACGTGCATGGCATGGTTGAACATGGTATAACATGGTATACGTATATGTCGTCCTCCACATAATCCGTCTCATCATTCAGTCATTGACATGAATCTTCATCTCTCCCAGTCGCTTCTCCATATCGTGCATCCCGCAACCCCACCCGTCCAGCCCCATGGAAGCGTAGTGCAATACAAGAAAAGAACATGAGCGCGTTAAGCGCAGTGGCAGAGAGATACATATATCAAAGCACTCACGTGCCTACAAAACAAAAGCAGCAAACAAGATGCAGAAGAAGACAAGGAGACTTTAGGCTTCCGCCTTGGAACTCTCCGACTTTGTGCCTACGCCGTCTGTGTGCGTGGAGCTACTCCGTCCACTTGTTGCCTGCTCCCTCTTGTTCATGAGCGCCTCGAGCTCATCCGTAGTCCTCTTGCCACCACTCTTCTCGGTGATGAGGCTCTTGAGCCAAGCATTCTCCGTCTGCAGTTGCTCGATAGTGGCCTCGAGCTTGGCCACCTTCTCCTGCGCTTCCTTTTGCGATTGCTCGAGAGCCTGTTCGCGCTGCTTCTTCTTGATTCGGAAGCGGGCGCTTGCAGCCGTGTTTCGGCGGCGCTTGTCCTCTTCTGCTGCGATGCGAGCACTCTCGTCGAGCGACTGCTGCATCATGGGGGTGCTGTCCATCTTGCGCTTCTTTGAGGCTTGCTCGTAGCCTTGTGCTACTGGTGATAACGACGATGTGGGTGAAGCAAAGTTGGGTGCGAGCGGGTAGTGGTTAGGCTGAGTAGGCGCCAGCGGCACCGACGGATCAAAGGCGGCATTGCCAGGGAAGTTGTTGAAGTCGGTGAAAGGGAAGTCACCTACAAACATGAAAGGGTCAGTCATGATTCATGAGAGCGACAACTAGGTAGCGCGATGGACCAGAGAGGTAGATGACCTGTCTAGGTAGCACAGGCAGTTGCGTGCTTCTACCCTTGCGCAGCGACAGGGCTGCATATGCAAAGGGTCTCGTGAGTGGCTGATCTCCCTAGTGTGGGGTGACGATGCAGGCAACACAACGCGGCGAGGTCTGCATGTCCCACGCCGGATGCCATTGGACGAGCGTATGGAGAGACTACTTGGCCGTTGCACCAGGTACTTCTCGACGATGCCAGGCCATTGCCATGAGGAATCTCGTTGTAAAGGACGACAGAGTGCTTACCGTTCAAGTTGAAATCCATGTTTGCGCTAGCGCTAGTCGGGCTGTGTTGGAAAGCTTCGTCCGTCTTGAGCGGCCGTGATTGATTGCTGTCGAAGTTGATGTTGAAATCGCCGGGCGAGTTGAAGTCGACACCGACGGTGTGACTGTTGCTTACGTCGTAAAAATCGGCGTTAAGGAAGTCGGAAAAGTCGTCAGGCACCGGGTCGGCGAGCAGGTCTTGCTGTGGCGACGGCTGGTTGAGCGTCGCAATGTACTGGGACACGTTTGGTCCTCGCTGGCCCTTGTAGGACGACATGGGCAGTTGGGCGTGTTCCAGTTGACAATGGGGGATGTGGGTGAAGTCGCTGGAGTCTATGGCTGGGGCAACTGGGGTAGCCTTCAGAGGGGCTTTGCACCTAGACGCTCACACCGGCGAGTCCCGTGTTGGACAAAGCGGGTCCGATTACGCTTGCGTGGTTTTCGGCGTGGCTGGGAGTTTCGACGGCACTTTTCAATGGCGCGCTGGTCCGGCGTAGAGCTTCTGTCGCACAGGGCCTGGGAAGCAGTGTAAAAAGAAAAGAGGGCTGTGTGTGCGGAAGTGGTGACGTTGAATGATTGTCAAAGGTGCGCAGGGCAGTCGAGATCCCCCCCGCGGAGAAAATCTAGTGGCTGTTAGCGGCTTCAGAGCTGGCCAAACCGCGTTATCGCCGAGCGCCTGACCCACGTGCTTCCGGAGCTACAGATAGGTTAATACTGCACCTCGGAACGACTTGCTACACTCGTACGTTGCAACCAGCGCGGTACAAAACCCTCGGTCTCTCTACTTTTTTCTATACAGGGACAGCATTGATTAGAACGACAGGTTAGATATTGCTCGCTCAGCTGCAGCCCTTTTCATATACTCTTGGCTGAGTAAAGGTCGACAATTTATAATCATAGACGCACAGTATGCGTCCCTAGCGAATCAGGAACCACCAGGACCCGCCAGATCTCGGTCACCGATTTACGGCGTCCGTCTAACGGCGTGCTCACATGCAGCAGCAGCGGCACAATGCTAGAGTCTTGTGCTGGACAAACAAGGGAAGTACAAGAGGGCGTGATATAGCTCCACCGAGGAGTCACCGCGAAGGCGGCAAAAAACATGCTCACTTCGCCTTGTGTGTATATATGCTCAACACAGGGCGAGAAAAAAAGGTTGGATTTCTCTCAGTTCGATGTGCGTGAACTCGTCCGTGGTATTATAAGGATCATTATGACGGGTCCATAAATGCGCTTGGTCCACTTCGACTATGTATCTGCTTGATTACGGACACTCTGCAGTAGGTAAAAAGATTGGTCAGCTTGTACAGCGCGGGATATGGCGCTCGGCAGATGACGGTTACGCTACATGATTATCTAACACCGGCTAGAGTAATAACGTTGTCGGACCTCGGAGCAATCCAGCCAACGGAGAGTCGTAAGGTGGTCAACGAGTAGTTTAATTTGTGACTGTTACCCTTTTGGTTAATAGTATTCACTTCAAGGACGCTTTATGCGCTCCGCAATGATAGCTTGCAGCCAATGTGCGTACCCGCAAAAGCAAAATGCACTTGGCATCTCAATATATTATATTGTGCACTTGTGGCAGGCATTTCTTCGCTTGAGGGGGTATTGTGTGGTTGTGGTCCTGCCAATGAAGCAAGGTCGACGGTATGGAACATGTCACGTGGCAGCAGGGTTAACGCGTCTGACCGCCTGAGCGCGACTCTACCTGGATACTATCGATAAACGCTTCTGCCACATCAACAACGGTCTCAACCCCTCCCATGCAGACAAGAAAAGCACAAATGCAATGGCTACCGCCCCGGACTACAAGAACATTCCCCACTCGCATCGCCTGCCCGTAAGCCACCGCGAAGTCCAGCGCACCTTCACCAAGCTCTCCCGCCAATCCCTCGTATCACTCGCCCTGCAATGGCTCAGTAAAAAGAATCGCGACTTTTGCAAGCCTTTTCTCCTGGAAGATCGAACAGAGGAGGATGAGGAGGAGATATACGAGCCGGCGCAAAGCTATGAGGGGCTTCAGGAGATATACAAGCAGCTAGCTGCGCGCAAAGGAGGCAGGAGAGAGGTCCTTGATCGCATACTCGAGGGAGACTGGAGACATGGCATATCCATGTATCAGCTGGCAACAGCAGAGATACAATACCTCCTCGACCATCCCAATGCCCTGCGTTGGACAGCGAAGCGCCTCACAAAGATACCGAATGCGCGGTCACCAGTGACCGACATGGAAGTCACCAACGATTCTGACCATCTCCCTCGCTTCCAAGCGCAAACTTTTATGTCGAACCTTGCAAGGGAATTGACACCGTTGATGAAAGCCCATTATCTCATTACACGAATAAAGACTTCGCCCATGACAATACTCCGCGTCTACATACATGATTCGCCGTACAGTAACGAGGCGTCGCTGGCGGTTGATCCCAGTAATACAGACCATGCCAAGGCCGTGTTTTTCGTCTGGCCCAATGGGTCTCCCTTTGTCTATTCGTCCCTAGCAACACTGACTGGTCAAGTGGTTGGGGATGAAGGACGGCATCTAAGAGAAATTGTACAGCAAGCGATACCCAAGGCCTTTTCAAAGCCTTCTGCACGCTATCAATTAACCGGCACCAACTTTACTACCAAGTCACTTGAAGCACTTTTGACATATCGTGGCCCTGGCAAGAGCAATGCTGCAGCGGGTGGTTGGAGCATCTTTCAGGATCACAGCTTCAGTCAAAACGCCCTAGATTTCATCACTACGCAGAAAGGCGACCGGCAAGATAAGCCTTCGAATGACAAGAGCAGTTCAAATAGTGGGACTAAAACTGGTCCAGGCAGGCCCAAACGACCCTTGGATGACAAGGAGTCGCCAGAGTCCAAACGTCGGAAAGAGGTGGCTGCTGGCCGCTTTGGCACCTCAGCTCAGCCAGACGATGGTCAGGGGCTTGAGCGAGTTGAGGTTCGCATCGACGACCCATTCCCAGCTACCTCAAACGGTAGCGACAGCACACAAATCGACGGCGAAACATCGCGTCTCGAAGCCCAAACAACAATTCGCTCACGGCGTGGTCGTCCATCGCTCCTTGATAGGACAGACCAAGATCTAGAGGAGATACAGAATGAAGAGGGCTGGGTACCAAACGTGCGTATTACGTTTCAAGGCACTCATGTGTTTGCTGGGATGAGGCAGCTAGTCGAAGAAGGCATTGTAGACGGCGAGAAGATGCCAGGCTGGATGACTGGCGAAGCAGGTGTCACGATAGGCTCGGTCAAGGATGGACGGATACGAAGCAAGGACGGAGTGCCGGGTGTTTGACGGACTCTTTTAAAACTTTGAATGCGCGGCGCTCACAGGTGTTTTGCTACTTGGTATACCCATCATGTTTGCGGCGTATGGCTTTCTTTCTTCTTGGGTAGTAGACATGAACGCGACAAGACGTTTCTTACAGACCACTGCAAGTCCCAGCCATGTGAAGAGAGCTGAAAGTCTTCACAGTATTTTCCTCCCCCTTTGAATAGCGTGTGCCATGGCCACACAGCTAGTGGCTTCTTTTACGGGCAACCTAACCCCAGCCTCTTCTTCTACCTATCTAGCACATGTAATCACTAAGTTTCTAATAATATTTAACCTCTTTCTGGGGTAATTGGTGTGCAAATGGGCTTGGCAAGCGTATTGACGCGCGTCTCATACTAACAAGTAATCCGTTATCGTGAGAGGACAAACAAAAAGAACCGTCGAGAAACAGAAAAGGGCGCAACTTGCGTACATGCGCCTTTCAGCTCCTGGACGCATGTTGAGAAGCGTATGGGAAAAAAAGACCGCAAACTTGTTTCAAGGGTGACCCCTAGTAGAGAAGCTGGGTAGGGCTGACCGATTGACTGATTGACTGACTGCCTCCACGTCAGACGCAAGTGTTGCTCACGAGGAAAGCTGAAAAAAAAAATTGCAGTTGGATACCGACAACTTCCGAGACCACTTTTTTCTCGCAGTTTCTACGGCCAGATGAGCAAGATCAGCAGGGCGAGCAGGAAATCGATGAAGAGAGAAAAAAATAACGGCCGTATCTTCACCGTATCCACGTTTCCCCCATTCAAGTGCCTCAATATGTGGCGTAAGACAACATGTGGCTTGCGCGCAATTCTCAAACCCCTCAAGCCACGTAAGTCCGCCAGGGCCATGGCGCTTGGCCTGAGGCCACCTCCACACAAGCCACAACCAGAGACATGACAACGGGCCAGAGCAGCTCCAGAGAACACAACAAACTTGGCTATCCGCATATCCGACAATAAAAGTCTTGGACCATGTCATTGCTGCAGCCCCCGACTCGCGGCCTTGCATTGTTTTATCGGGGCATGGTGCGCGCGGATTGGGTGTGGCTTGCTGTGGCTAGTGTGCACGGTTCCTGGGATGCATGGTGGCGCTGCCGGTTTGCCGGTTGCAAAGGCTAACCGTAAGGCTGCCCATTGTTTTTCTCGCAGGGGCACAGGTGCAATGGGGCTGAAATGGTCATGTGGTAGTGGTGTTTTGGACAAAGATAGCTATTTACCCGCACGTCACTAGATTGGAATCTGGCGGCTTGCAGCGATAAGTGGATTCGGGGGAGCCAGGGACGCCGTGTGGTTGGGTGCAAAGACGAATCACACGAACGAGGGCGTTTGTTAGCAGACGTCGACGGGCGCCGCGTGGGAACCGGTGACTCCACCCAAGAAGCTTGGGGGATGCGGGAAGTCGACTTCTTGACGGTTTGGACGGCCTAGCATGGTAATCTTTGGCTTGGCAGAGTGCAGACGAGTAGCATATATAGCTGTTGGTGTTTCCTTCTTTCCCCAAGTCTTGCACTGCCACACTCGATGCCATTTTCATCTAGCACCGGGAGTATCCATTCACAAGCCTCATCGTCTACTAGTACTCTTTCAGACTATCGGTGCGAACAACACCAAGACTATCCACAAGATCAACAACAGCAACGGCTATACCGCGAGAAACAACAGCCTCACAGCCTCGTCAACCAACACCCGGACCCTATCACTTTTTCAACCCAGTCTCCCACCATCCTGCCCATGACTGACTACAACCACCGAGCCCTCGACGTCCAAGACCTGCACGCTAGGCTGGTCTCTCTTGAAGATCAATCATCCACCACTACCAGTGGCATCCCCGAAACCACAAACACAAACATCACCGACAACAACAACAACAAACATGGAGGATATCCCCCCGCCCATGCAATTCACCCCCAGCGACGTCCCCGATCCTCCATTGACAGCGCCCTCATGCCGCGCTTCACAAAGTCAGCTACCATGTCTACCACAGACACAAACGACACTTCTGGCTCCACTTCAAGCCAGACGTCCCGCATGCGCGCCCACCCCAGCTGCGCTACGTACCCCGAAAGTGTGGGCCTGGCACCCGGCACCTTCAGTAAGCCGCGCGTGCCCAGCCGCAGCCGCAGAAGCAGAAGCAACACGCAGGGTAGCATGCGGAGCCGCAGCAGCGAGAGCTCATCTGCTCACAAAGCAGGAGGAGGAGAGTTTAAGTACTATGGAAGACACAGCAACCAGTGGCTCTTCAACGATTTCAGTGTCACGGATGCGGTCGCGAGGGGGTTTAGGAGGGTGTTTAGTAACAAGGAGGATGGAGGGAGGGGAGGAGGAAAGGACTGGTATGAGGATCGTGAGAGGTGAAGTGGGTGTAGTAGAGGGTGATACCAGAGTGTTTCAATTGAATTGTCGGTTATTTGAAATTTGCGTGTTTTGATAATTGTGATGTTTTAAGTGAAGCTTGTTGAAAGAGTGCTGAGAGCGGAAGTACCTGATGATGCGACGTTTCTCTTCGTCGTCTCTAAGTCCCATGTGCACAGACTGACACTGTTGCCAGATGGAACTACTACGTCTTTCACTTTCCTGACATGACACGTAAAACCAAGTGTAAGATGACATGCCAAGCTGTAGTCAACAGAAACAAGATATGTCAAGTAACAGTGTCATTATGCTACATATGACTGTATGCCTACAATCAGAGGACGTCGTGTCGGGGGCCCATGCAGAAAAAAAAACGCAAAGTCATGATGCTGCGCTGTGCTATACAGAGCCATGCAAAAAAAAGGATTTGCCCAACCAACGCCGCGCTTGCTGTAAAGGTGCTGAAAATCCAAATTTGCTCTTACTTTTTTGCTATCCATAGCTACCTCCCAGAGGAAAAAAAGTTCTTTTAGCCACGCCTTTTCGGTGACTATGTCTAGGTCCATGTCTATACGTATGATGCTGGTACCGGGAGGAGAGAAGCCGTTGTGTACGGCGATCAAGGGAAGGAGAAGAGGGTCCTAACCACGCTTCCAGAACTCATATTTCTTCTTTGGTGCTTTTTCGTTTGCACCGCTGACGACCGCGTTGTCGTCCCTAACACCTCCATTCTCTGCGCCAGAAGCATCCGCCTGGTATGCCTTCTCGCTGCCTCGCTTCTTGCCCTTCTTGACGTCTCGCCTGGATGCACAGCAGCAGCAGAGTCCCATCTGCACGAGCCATGCGAAAATCGCAAAGGCGCTAGCCACCCACATGAACGCAAACAGCGTCGTTCCAATCTCAGCTCCGATATTGAGCTCTGCCACGCCACTGATGGTGTTGCGGAAGATGACAAACATGACGGTAGCGATAATGGAGGCGACGGTGACGAAGAGGGCGTTGAGGAAGGCGAGAATGGCAACGGGCAGGGCGAGCCAGCGCGTGTAGACGGAAATCGGCATAACGAACATGAGGACGAAAGAAAGCACGGTTCCGGTGATGAAGAGACCAAACATCCAGTTGGAAACGAGGTGGATCAGGTCCAGAATGTCGTTGATGTTTGCAGGGAGATTGACTAAACACATGGTTAGTTCTCATTTGGGTCTTGATCGAGCTGGCACAACTTACTGGATGCTCCTGCGAGAAGCTCATTGCGCAGAATCTCAACGGGGTTGAACCAATACAAGTTGGTGGGCTTGCTGCAAAAGGTGACGCCTTGACCCTTGTATCCTTCGCAGAAGCCCCATAGTCCAACTTGGTAGAAATCATGGAGACCCAACGTCTGGGCAATGGTGTTGATGAGGGCAAAGTTGGGAACACTGGCAGGTACAATGTTGCTCAGGTCGAGGCGCAAAAAGTACCAGTTCCTAATGACGGGTTTGTTGCGCACGCCACCAATGTTGACGAGAATGAGGAAGATGAAGGTAAGAAAGAGAAAGAAGGAGGTTGCCAGCGCCCATGATTTGCGCTTGCGAGTTGCGCGCTTGAGTTGCTCTTTTGTGAGTTCGGGGACTACCGTGGGGGACGTATTACGGGTTACGGCCGAATTATCGGACCCCCGTCGACGAGAAAAGAGGCCCATAATACGGGTGGACGAAGCAAGCAGGTGGACTGGGCGTAATGTGTGAGAGTGTAGGAGCAGCGTTCAAGGGCGCGTGGCAAAACAGAGCGAGTGAAAGGGAGGAAATAATTTCAGTCGAAACGCAGGCTGCGAAGGGCAGAAATTCTGAAACGAGGATTTCAAGAGTCGACGACGAAGCTCAACAAGAGACGTAGGATCTGGACCTGCGCAAACACGACCTCATACGCGCGTGCTGCAGCAATCCTCGCCAGTTTAATGGATCCTTTCTGGCGATCTAGCGCTATGACGTACGAGACCCCTAAATCAGTACTAGAGAAGACGGTGGGCAAATAGCATTGGGCTCTTCACCGACGACGTGCACCAGCCCAAGCCACCGCCCAGCCAGGCCTATAGCAAATCACCTCTCGCCTCGCCAAGGGGTGGCTGGAGCATCGGCGTCGGTGCACTTTGGCACTGCCGTGGTCTCGCCGAACGCGTATGCATACGTATGTATGGCCATGACGTCGCCTGGGAGACGGCCCCGAGTATACTACCAACACTGACACGGCGAAGCGACGAGTGGGGGTGGGCTATTTATTGAGGGGGCTGTGTCTGGAGCGATTGCGCCGACAACACCCAGATGGCGCGCATGCAGCAGTCTCCGCGGGTAAAAAAGGGGGCCGGGTGGATGATCTACGCTGGTGGTGAGTGATGGAGATGAATGACGAGGCGGACAGCAACTGGCGTGGCTAGCGCAGTCGGATCTGCACGGCCTGTGGCGTGTGAAGAAACGGCGCTACGTGGCTAAGTGTCAGGCATGGGACATGGTGTGGCCAGCTTCTCTGACAGCTTATATTATCGCTCAAACCATCCTCTGCCTGCACCATGCTTGTTTGCACAATATCAATCAATTCCACACAGGGATCCGGCTTGCAATGCTTGTCGATATGCCTCTTTCTTCCATTTCCTCTATATGCTGCGCTTGAATATGTCACACGTCAACTACTACTCCCCACTCCCACATACCACTGCGCTTCTCTGCTCAATCACCAAACCACCGTTGCCTCAAATCTCCCCACTCTCTCCTCCTCTCCACCATCTCCACCACGTCCTCCCCACAGCCCTCTGCTCTCCTCCGCATACAAGAATAGAAATTAGACATTGGTAACGCCGGTCCCTCGCTGAATTGCCCTAAGAATGAGTAAAATCTGCCGGTCGAGTCAAGACCGCGATGGAGAAAGACCAAGGAAATGGAGGCTTGCACGTCTTCGTTGCAAGAGTCTGGTGCCAACCCGCGCGCTATGATGATGATGACGCAATACCACGAGACTTGTCATGTCCACCGCAGACGGTAATGTACGCAAAGAAAAAAAAGGAAATCTGACATGGGGAAAGCTTTTTTAGTTGGCTCGAGCTACAAGAGCAGAAAGCTCTGCCAGCGAGCCGGCATGTGTCCGTCATCAAGGATATGTGTTGGTGAAGCTGCGATGCATTTAGGCACCCGAGACCATGTTCATCCTAGGCCTTAATTGCAGGGCAATGTCGTCCTTGGTGCCCATAATTTCTCTAGGTATCCTGCTGACACGGTTGGCTCCGTTGCGAACAGCAAACCTACCGGCCGCAGAGATACCAGATCGGTTCGAGTGGATCGAGCCTGCATCTGAGCCTGAGCCAGCTGGGTCGCGAATGCGACCAGGCGGTGCAAAGTCAAGTGCGGTAAATGTGCCAGACTTGCGCATCAGGTAGGGGCTGGGCAGTGCTGGAAGCTCGTCGTACGAACCGACCAGTGGGGTGTGAGGGCGCACCGACGGGCTGTACGGCCTGGCGTTACCAAGCGGGCTGTCCGGTCGCATACCATTTTGCCTTTCACGGAAAGAAACCGGTGGCGCGAAATCAGCAGCATCAAAGACCATGGAGTTCTCATTAAGCTTAGCGGGCGTTGGTAGTGATGACAGAGCGGCAGGTGGTGGGAGGGGCTTCTTCATGGGCGGTGGCAGACGTCCGCTCATTGACGACATACCACGAGGCGGCTGGTATTGTGACGAGGCCATGGAACCATTGGACATGTGCGGGCCACGAGGACCGGTAGCCGTGTTGCTACGGAATCGAGGAGGAGCACGGGGGGGAGGAGTCATGGCACGGCGAGTAATGGGCTCCGCAAATGGCGCGTTAGGCTGGGCGACAACAAAGGCACCGGTGCGTGGGTCGAACACGGCGCCGTCTTGGTACTCGGAGCCATAGTCCTCAACGTAGTCAGCGTACTGGTGTCCGCCAGCGGGTTCAGGCTTGGAGTCATCAAAGTATTCCTTGTAGAAAGATCGAATACGGTTGGCGCGCTCTTCAGGGTTCTCATGGGGGTCTTCAGAAGGCATAGGACGAAGGCTCATGGACAGACGGTTGTTGCTGCGGCCGAAGTCATCTACTCCCAAGCCGAGATTCTGGGGACCAGTCGAGTAACGGGGCTTGGGCGCGACGATTGCAGGCTGCTCGCTATCGCGTGACGGCGAAGGGGGAGTAACCTCAAAGGCGTCACCGTAGCTGGAGTTGCTGATAATGCTGTGTGTGTTGGTGGCGTTCTCGAGGACAACAGCCTGGGACTGGACACGAGGCAGAGCGGGAATTTCGTTGGTGGTCTGGACAGGCGACTTGTTGACTTGTTTCTCAGTGACAGAGGGCTCAGGGATAGAGATGGTCGGGACATCGGTAGGCTTGAAGGAAGCGTACTGGGTCTTGGGATCAGAAGGCGATGCGGCAGGGGGAGCGGCGGCGGCAGGAGGCTCTGAATCGTATCGTGGGTTCAAGGGGCTCAGAGGGATACCAGCTTCGGGAAACTTGCTGTCGGGTGACCTGGAACCATCGGGAGAAAGGGACTCGCCGCGGATAGGGTGGGAGGTAGACATTCTTTGCGCGTTCTGGAGAAGACCAGCCTGAAGACCTTCCTTCTTGGTTCCAGCGCTCGAGGTGGTGTACATGGATTGGTTGTCGCCCTTGTAATGTGCGAGGCTTGGGCTGCGAAGGCTCTGGTCGTCCCTCAAGAATGCGACGGGTCCATAGGGGTCATGGGGGTCATGTTGCGAACGAGACAGCGAGTGGAGTGACTCTCGAGAGCCATGCAGGCCGACGGGCAGGATGTACGGGCTTCCGGTTTCAATCGACAGTCCACGGTCATGGCCTCCAGAGATTTCCTTTTCTGAGATTGTCATCTCAGGGCCACTCTTGCCTCCATTTTTGCCAGTCTTGGGAACAACACCCTCCATACCCCAATCGTGAGACTTGTACTTGTCTCTTTGATCCTCCTCCCGCAGCTTCCGCTTATTCCGACGGTGTAGGAACATGAGCACAACTGCGATACCAACAACAGGAACACTAGACTTGGTTAGCACAGTTGGCGCAGGTAGCGGTAGACATCATACACTATGGCCAGTGCGATCGCCATCATGGGCACTTGGGTTGGCTTCACACATCCGGGTTCACTGCTGCTGGTACATGACTCTGTGTCGCGGGCAGCAATGACCCTGCTTGCTCTTTCGACTAGGCGAAGTGTTCGGCTTGCACCGCTGGCGGGTGAGCCCAGGTGGAGGGTGTCGCGCACATGGTGGTGTATGTGTTGGTGGTGAGAGTGCGGCATGGTTCTAAAACCCTTGTCTCATACGACGTCGTAACCAGTAATGGTAAGGATGTGCTTGAGCGAATGCGAATGCGTTACGGCGCGCAGGCGTGGAATAGTTGAAGGCGCAGGGTGTTTTGTATTAACAACGTAAGGCCGTAAGTCGGTCGTCAGTGGAGATCAGCAAGATGTATACACTAATGCTCGTTTTCGGTGCGGTACGGTAAGGAGTGAAGGACAGTAATAGCGAGAGGGAGCGCGCAACACGAACAAACGACTCTGGCCCAAAAAAAGAATGACTGGGGTAAGATGTAATAGAGCAGTGAGAGTCGTTGGTGACGGAGAACGCAAAGGTTGCTAAAAGAGTGACAGGCCCACGAGGAGGTGAGTTTAAGGAACGAGGGCGGATGGGCACGAAGGGTAGATGAGGCGCCGCACAGGGAGCCTGACGTCCGGTTATGGCATGCAGGGTCGCTGATTGGCCGATGGCTCGAGCCTTGCACGGGACAAGACCTGTTATGCCGAGCAAAGGGAAGGGCGTCCCAGGTTGCCCGTTTTAGCGCAGCCAAGGTGTTTGATCTTGTTTGCGCGCTGCTGCAGTAATTACCTGTCACCGCTCGCCGGTTTCTCTCTGACATGTGGCTCAACTCGCTCTCGCAGGCGCGCCCTATCGTGTTGCCCCTCTTGCGCCCTCTCCCCTCGCAATCGATAGAGCACCGCCGTGGTACGGCACCCAGCAGCACATCTACCGCCGTCTTGCAGCGGCAGCCCCCTTCGACAGGCCCCCAGGAGAAAAAGGCCGCGCCGTTTGCTCTGGACGCGCGCTGATCGCGCCCCCAAGTGGTGGCGCTAGCCCGGATGTGGCTAAGCTAATGCAGGAACCCTTTCCGGCCCCGTCCCCTCATTCGCCAGGCCTTCTGTATAACAGATTGGCGACTAGGGCTCTGTTGGCTCGCTCCAGACCACGCAGCCAGCGACATCCCGACGCGCCCTCGAACCCCCTGAGCCCCCAACACTGGTTGCTCCGCTTCTGCAAATGGGCGCTCCGTCGTCTCACGCTTCTCCGCACGCCAATTGTCAGCTCGACCTGTCTTTGTGCATTCTGCTCACCTGCATAGCTTTTGGCCCTCAGACCGCCCGTCCACGCCGCCCCGTTAAAAACCCATTTTACTCCTTTTCGCTGTCCGGTGGAGCCCATGCCGGCCCAGACTACACCCGCTCCACACGCTTCTCATTTCCGCGCGCAAAGCGGCCGGGCGCACAGATTTTCTACGACCGGTGGAGTCGTCGTCTGCATGCGGGCTGTCCCCGAACCCGCTTATCAGCTGTCAGCCACCGAGATTGTACACGCGATTCGTCCGCATATGCTGTCATTTCCCCCCTTGTTCACATGGAACTCTCGGGTCGTTCCCACTGTCCCGTCCATGCCCCAACGTCGAGAAGCTTCCCGACGACGATTCATGGCCTCTTTTGCGCTACTCGCCTGCATTAGACGACTGCTGCGGTTGGTGAAGACACCAAAGAGCCGCTCATCTCCCTCACCGCCACCCGTGATCGCCATGCAGAATCCCTTCATCATCTGTGAAATTACTTGTTCCTCGCCAGCGGCCAGCGGCCATCGGTTCCCTACCCTCGTCCCGCTCGTAGCTGCTAGCATAAATTGTGTTTTCTTTATCACGGTCGGATGTCCTCGCCTCGACGGAGCGGGAGCGCTAGAGTGATGCCTCTAACTGCTACAACTAGTGTCTTAGTGAACACCAGCGTTGCCTCTTGCAGCTTTTCCTCGTATGAATGGCATGTTCTTCTTGCTTAAAGACGTCAACGTGTAGATCCTCCACCGGATGTTCATGCTCTCCGTTTCCATGTCTCTTGTTCCGATGCTATGCCTGATGTTCTCCTTCCTCATCCATTGCGCGTGACCATATTGCTTCCACAACACTGTCTGCTCAACATCTTATCCCCTTCTGCATACCAGACATTCGATGTTTGCATAGCCTACGAGGACGCGTACTGTATGTCCCTATGAATCGTTGGTGTACCGGCAATCGATCCAGGCCTTAGACTGCGACTAGATGAAGCAAAGCCACCTCCTGAGTGAACGGAACCTTTGGGGTCATGACATCCCCATAGTCGTCATGGGTGGAGACGCCCACCAAGCGCACTGTGCGAGGGCACTTGGCGAGCACAGTGTTCTTCGACTAGCCTATGCGATGCGATAAGGAGGCTCCAGACCTTGTCGGTATATATTGTATCCATTGTACGCACACAGTGCTTTATGAACATTCCTCTTGTGTGTCGGTATTTGGACCGCATCCATCAGCACCGGCCAGCTCATAAAGAACCCCACCAGTGCCTTGGCATATCCAGCGTTTGTGAGCGTGGCATGAATTCCGGTGTGTCGTCGCGATATAGGATGAGGTATAGCGGTGTAAATGTTGTATATTGCGGTGGAAATATCAGACCATCCGGTGCTCCTGAGTGGGGTTGAACGCGTCGCAAGTACGAGCCCCAGCGTTCTACATTTTTAAGTTTCGCATTGAGAGAACAGACCGTGATGGAAGGACTGATGTGGCTCTTCACTTGTAGTTACCGGAGGCGGCTTTCTGAGCGATATCCGGTCTCCACATTTCCCTACCGCAACACTCATGTGACCGTCTGTATCGTGACGGACATTGACTACTACAGCAGCTAAGCACGCCGGCGCCGTCAGCCTCGCCGGCATTGGCCAAGTTTTCATTTTTGCATGGTAATACCAACCACGTTATTTCTGCCTAGACACCGCTTTTGCAGGCTCTTGTCGCAGTGTGCACTGCTGGATGCGACGCGGGTGCACCCAATGTCCAGGGTAGGTAGACCATTGCAGCCGTAAAATATGCAGCATGACCTACAGGAAAGTGTGGGCTCGGGGTGACATGCATGCAGCAAAGTCGTGGAGAAGACGATGGTAGGCAAGGCGGGCGATCGTGGGTGAATCCCCGGATGCGCAGAAGGAAGGTTAGGCCGGAAAAGGTGCCGATCGCCCATGACGCACCAGCCAGCCTTCTGCCATCACGAGGCAAATCATCGTCAGCCAACAAAGACGTACAGGACACGAACCTTTGCCTGGTACCGATCATACTACCAAACCACGGCTCGCCCTTCTTTTCCCGCCGCTATTCTTCTCGCTTGGAGCACCGTTTCCGCGCTCAAATATCGCCCTTGGACCCCGTCAACGACCTCAGCCTTCAACCTTGGATTCCGCGATTCCTTTTGGTCCCTGCGTAGGTCCATACGATCGCCCCGCCCCTGCCCGCACGCCAGCTGCTTTAAGGGTCCGACTCTCCTGCGTTCACGATCCGACCACCATTGCGCACTTGAGAAGCATCATGGCCGCACCTCATCCTACGTCACCGCGCACAGCGACGCCCACGGCGGGAAGCCGCACGATAGAGATCCGCCCCCAGCCAGTCCTGCGCCTGTCTGCTCCCTCGGGTGTGCTCCGTCTGCGAGCAGAGCCGACAGAGCGCCGGCACATTCAGTGGGCAGAGGACGTGGTGGACAACGAGGGCATGGGAAAGAAGTCATCTAAAGGTACATACACTCTGCCGGCCCGAGCACGTCATGGCGCTACGAGCGATGCTAACATGCCCACAGTCTGCTGCATCTACCACAAACCCCGCGCAGCTGACGAGTCTTCCGACGACGACTCATCCGATTCCTCATCGTCAGACTCGGGCTCAGACTCAGAACCCGACAACAGCACTGCAAGGCCCACTGGCAGGACCGGCGGCGCACGTGGAAGGCGGCCACATCAGCACGGCCACAACGAGTGCGCAGGAGATCGTGGTTGTGGTGGAAGCTCGGGCCATGCACAGAAGAGCAAGAGACAGCGGAGGAAGCCCAGCCCCAATGCCTACGAGAAGATGCCGAAACAGAAAAAGTAGCCTGGCCCAGCACTGCGATTGACGAGCTCACGGTGCTGCGCCTGGCTTCGGCGGATACGAACTGAACACGATTTTCATTGCTTCTGCTGGATTTGTTTTCGCATGGAGTTTTGGTATGTCCGGTCGACACAAATCTCGATTGGAACTGCGTTATTGCATAGCATTGGGACATGAACTTTTTTGAGGTTGTTAAAACGTTGGTCGCTATATTGATGCTAGATTGTAGATGCATCACGGCGTTAGTTAACCATGCCTGTACTTTGGGTGTGAATTGAAGCATTTCAGAATTGCTTATATGAGGTCGTAAATAGTCTACAGAGGTTTTGTCTCTTTGCTCCTTTGATTGCCCCTGTTCGTTCCTTTTCTCTACGTTAGTCGTGACGTCCATGCCCTTTGCACATGTTGGGTCTCGTGACTGGAAGCTCGCTTGCAGCATAGCAACGGCAAAAGCAATGTCAGTGGACGTCGGGCTGGACTGCATATGCGCCTTTTGAAGCTTCGCTCGAGCACCCCCATTCGCCGTGTTCCGCGAATCAGACCTCACTCCGTCTTCGAAGCCAATCGCGCAATCATGCCTCATCACACCTTTTCCCCCCCATCCTTCCCATCATATTAATTAGCGCAAAAAGACTGCGTGCCAGCACACACTTCTACATGCCGTACGCGGCCTCACTCTTCGGCATTTGCTGCATTGGCCTGCTCCATCACAGTAGGTGCATGCTGCGTGGGAATGCGAACAAGCGTCTGTGGTAGGGGCGGCCCTTCTTCCGACTTTTTGGCTCCTTCATCCTCGTCCTCCTCCTTTGGCTTAGGCAGTTTGGCTAGACCTCGTCAGGCATATAGGCAGCACAGACACATTGCGACGACTTACCGGACGCCATGTTGATGGCTCTTAACACGTTATGCCAATTCGATAGTACTGCTGCGACCGCTACACCCACGTGTCAGCCTGACGTTTACACAATACCTCCTTTCCGTGCTCCCCGTGCCTCATGTGGGGGTAACCCCCGTCCAAGACGTCTCTCTCCACTTACCCTCTGTGCCATCTGACAGTGTCGACAGCTTATCAGCTAGCAGCTGCATTTGGTCTGCAAGCCCTCCACTTAGTGCTTGCAGGTCCTTGAGGTTGGCCAGCTCGGCTTTCTTTTCCGCGATACGGGCGAGGAGGACCGGTGATTGTTGTTGTGGGCCACCCAAAGACTGATTCCGGTGGTGTGTAGGGAGAGGGCGCGCGAAATTGGACATGTTTGCAGTAAAATGACTTCGGTTTCTTTTTCAATTATGCTTTGCTGATGGTGTTGTCGCGAAAAGTGTGTTGAGAAATCTCTCAGGTGAGGGGTGTAAAGTGTCGACAGAAGGTCCTTTGGTTGCAGTACACGACGATAATATGGGTAGGATTTATTTTACAGTAACTTGTATACAGATTCTGGAATGGCGCACCGTTGTTGAATGCGTTACCGTCGACGCGCTGTTGCCCCTCAAGTCATGTGACACCGTTTCCCGCTTTACCATTTTCGAGCTAGCCCCTGTTGCTGTGGGCCCGCCGCTCGAGTTGTCAACAAACAGTATGACGAACCGGCAGCCACGACTCACGACGTAACGTATCCAGCCCGCGCCGACGACGCGATTGTCTTGCAAGAGTATAATTAACCTCGACATACCTATTCTGCGCAAATGGCGCGACTCAACGAGCCGCCGATAGCAAACCAGCCATCGGCGGAAACAATCGAAGCTGTGAAGCGACGCTTCCTCCGACAAAACCGCGAACTTGCAAAGACGAACTCGACACAATCCATACGCATTCGCAGCCTCGAGAATGATTGCTCGCGACTGCTTGCCGAAAATCTGGCGTTGCGCGAGCAGGTGCTGAGCCTTCACAACACAGTCGAATCGCGTCCAGCTTTCGACCACATTGATGCTGTGAAATCGCAGCTTGAAGCTAAGATTCAGGAGCTTGGGGGGCTGGTAGCGGGTCTAACTCAGATGAAGAGTGGACGCGACAAAGATCCAAACAGGCGGCAAAGTCAGATGCTAGCAAAGAGGAGGAGCCCAGAAGAAAGGCAGTGGAGAAGTGGGTTGGGGCTGCAGGAGGTGGAGAATGCGATGCTCCCCACCATCACAGAGGACAAGTTTTATCCTCGAAGGACCATGGGGTATGTAAAGGCGATATGCTTAAGCAGTAGTTCATCTCAAAGCAAAGCATACTGACGTTTGCAGCGCGGACGAGCTCCAGCAAATGCCGGAAGACACCGAAAGCCAGTCACCAGAAATTGGCCCACCCCCTGTGTCGCGGTTCGAGACTGAAGACCCCATCGGTTTCGATCCCGGTCCCGTCACGGAAGAGCCCCAAGAAGAGATGGTTGAGGATGGCGAGCAGCCACTATCGGTCAATCTCGAGACGCGTAAGAAGCGACGCGAGAGTGGACCGAAGCTAAGCATACGTCGCGTGTCCGTATTTGAATCCCCAGAGGAGACGGAAGAGGCACCTGCGAAACCTGCGCGTACAGGAGCTAAGCGGAAGTTTAGTGTTCAAGAAGATGAAGATGCTAGCCAAGCCAAGGGCGACGCCTTTAGGTTCTCACGTCGCAACGGCTCAGAAACCGAGGGATCCAGCGAGGAGCCAAAGCTTCTGGAGCGACTCCCTGTTCTCTCAGCCAGTAAGCATTCCAATATCTTTCTTGTGAACAAAGCTAATGTCGTAGAACCTGTCAATACCGACCCTGTCGTGTCGCCAAAGAAACAACGCTCCTCCCTCCAAGAAAAACCAGAAAAGCCATTGAAGCCCGAGAAACCAGCTTCTAAGGCTCGCAATCGCCCTCGACTGAACATCACTCGTAATACCACGCCAGAAATCACTTCCATGCCCATGCCCATGCCCGAGCCAGAGCCAGTCCCAACTACCGACATTGTCCTCGACTCTCTTCCCCCAAAGACTCCAGCTGCAGAGGCCGTCATCTCCCCACCATCGACCGAGCCCTCAACCCAACGACCCGACAACAAAGATACTCCGCCACCAGGCGATCTCTCTTCCGCCGATCAAACTGGACAATCTGGGCGACCTGGGCGACGGGCGCGCCCCCAAGTTAGCTACAAAGAGCCAAGCCTTAACGTGAAGATGCGGCGTCCAGACGCAAAACTTGTCGATGCGGTGGTTGAGCGCCGAACGAGTGTTGAAACCTACAATGCCCCTTCGACGGTTGTCAAGCGCGACTCTAACGGTGGCATTGCCTGGAAACCCGTGTCTGCTGTATCGGGTGGTACAGCCGAGGAGGAGGCCGAGGCAGGGAGTCCATTGAGACAAAAAATGGACAGAAGGGATCAAGACTCTAAAGCATCAACCGCACCGGTAGAGCCAGAAGAACGATCGGCAACCTCGAAAGCGATATCCGCACTCATCAACGAAACAAGTACCGCTAAACGGAAGAGTGCTTCCGCAGCAAAAGCTACTTCCGAATCTACTACAACAAAACCCCAAGACGCTCCTGTTCCAGCAGACACGATTGTCGTAAAGCAAGAATCACGAGAAAAAGATAACCTTGCCGTTTTCGATTTCACAGACTCCCCACCAGCTGAAGCCGCAAACAGCCAACGTGCACGTGTCACGGAACTTGCAAAAGCAGCACGGACTGCGCGTCGTCACTCTGCTATGCCCGCGCCTGGTGCTTCATCTGGGCTCGAGGAGCGCAAGACTGAGAAAGAGAAGACTGAAGGTGCGCTACCTTCTCTGCACAAGCGCACTGGAAGTGGGAGTGTAAAAAGTATCAGTACTTCAAGCTTGGCAAGGAGTTCTAGTACTAACGGGGTTGCCAGGGGTACGTTGAGTGCTCGAACAGCAGGCGTGAAGGACAAGAAGTCTGTCAGCATTGACGATGATGCCTCTGAGCCAAAAGCGCGGAGTGGCGAGAGGGAGACGAGTGCACTCCGGGCTGAGAGGGCTGCCAGCAGAAGAAAGAGCATGATACTTTGATGATGAAGTGTACATGTGCAATGTTGGCGTCTGTAGGAGTTCTTGGGGAAAACGGGGCGTTGGTTATGGTCTGATGTTAGATTTCAAACTTGGATGATGGCGTTTCCGCATATGATACCTAGACCCTTCCTATAATCTCGGAATGTTGGTCGTTCGTTCTTGCAGCGTATATATCAATTTGTTCGAAAAAAAAAAGTTACCGAACAACCCTCCATGTGGAACGTTGATGTCACGAATGGATTGCATTACGGGGTATCATGATTACATATCTCGAACCACTTCTTGTTTTTTTTTACTTGGCCTTGTCTTGGACACCAGCATTCATCTTCTCCAGCGCATCCATATCAATGATGCGCAGCTCTGTTCTTGCCCACAATATCACCATGCAAATAACACCAGGTAGAAACCCTCCTCCGACCATGAACCCCTCAGTCCAATCGCGTGAAAGCCACACTTCGTACAGAGCCAGTAGTCCACATACCGCGCGATTAACCGGAACAATCCCGTCACCGATTACATCCGCTGTGCTCTCAGAAATATACGGCACAGGCCTCCTTACTGATTTTTCCGTTGGCTTCTCCCAACTAGGTGTGGGACCGTAGCCAGCGCTTCCACGCCCAGCGGCAGGTTGCTTTCCCTTTCTCACGGCAGAAGGTGTAATGTCGACGCCGTCTATAGGCTCCATTTCTGCGGGTGGCAGCGGAAGGAAATACAGCGTGTAGGCTGTTGCGAGGAGACTTGCTATCGACACGATGCTGGGTAGAACGGTGTCGAGGGAGAAGAGGCGAGGGATGTAGAGTAGGATGGGTACGAGTGGGAGTGCGAGTAGGAAGAGTGTGTATGTGTAAGTGGCCGATGTGTCGTGTTTGCTTAGCGTTTGGAGGAGGGCTGCGCGATCTATTGGGGTTTGATGAGCTAGATTGTATATTTAGGAGAGAGGAATGGGAAGTACCTTGTTCATCCATGCCTGCTTCTACAGTCTCCTCGTCGTCGGATTCAGACGGATACTTGAACGTCTTGCGCAGCCGTTGCGCCGCGACGGTTTCGACTTCGCGCAGCTTGTCCATTTTGCGGCGGCGGGGTTGTTTGCGCACAGCTGTATTTTCGAGAACAAAGAAAAAGGTAGTATTAAAAGCTTCAATCTTTGATTGCAGAAGAATAAATGTGGTGGAGAAGGCGAAAGCGGATCTGCAAATGTGGCTTTTTTAACGCGTGGGCGCGCAAGGCACCGGTTGTTTGGATGTTTTGGGGGGGCATGGCACGGCAGGTGATGACGTTTGTGGGGTAAGGTACCCTTTTTTGGTGCTTGGTCTCCGAACATCTGGACCCTGCGCTGTATGAACCTAGCGCATGGCGGCTATTCTGACGCGAACTGCGGGATTGGCGGTGTTTTCTCCCTTTTTGAGACACGAGGGGCGTTGTGCCGTGTGGTGGTTGATCTTACTTTCGTATCTCGTGCGGGTAATTTTCAGGTTGATCTCCGTTCGTCCGGGACTGAGTTCTATTTTGACTACATGTGTTTCGATGTAGCTTGGACACTAATATGCCTTCACTATGTGTTGTCCTGACAAAATACAATTAATCGGAAATGATAACTCCTGGTAGAGTATTTCAGATAGTAGAACTTTGTATTAGACCACTACTCTTGCTGTCGAAGAGAGCAGCTCAAATCCATACATAAGCCAGGCTGAATAGAGAAAAACATCTGAGCAAATGTAATGAGGAAAGACCGCAGTTTCGCTCCATGTATGGCTTGCTAACCCTTCCTCCTTTGGTATCTCCGCTGTCTCCACTGTTTCAGCCATCACTGTCGTTGTCGTCAAAGTCGTACACACTCTCTTCCCACTCCTCACAATCGTAACAACAGCCAAAGATCCCGAACTCTTTTCCGTAATTAAAATTCATGTGCAATTTCTCCTCTTGACAATATACTTTACTCAACTCGCATTCATGCTCAAGATAGCAACGTTTCTCCATTGAGACAGGAGGTCGCTGCCCATGGTGCAATATATGAACCGTGTGCCTCGCCAAACGCACGAGGAAAGCATGAGGAAGCCTATCGATTTGATCAGGGCCTTTGTGCGGACAAGCTTCTTTGGAATCGCAAAGGATATCCACAATAAGCTGCAAGATGGGATTCTCTGCTTGCAAACCGTCGTATGCTTCAGTAACAAAGGGCACAATATAGTCGTCACAGACGGGGAGTCCCCAGTCCATCAACTGCTCTACAAGAGAGTTGTGGATGGCTTGACGGAACTTGGGAACCTGAAAGCGATCGGCAAAGATGTGAGCCCTGACTTTGGTCACTTTTTGGTCATGGTTGCCGATCAAGTCCTTCCAGTCTTTGTGTTCGCAGTGTTTGGGTACGTTGTTGGTGTAAAGCCAGTGCACGAAGATGTTGACTAGTGCAAGTTAGTTATACCTTGACAAAACACCCACTGGATAAAGATGCGGGGGTTACGTACAAACGCTGGGCCTGATATCCTCAAGCTTGACAATCCCTTCTTTTGCCTCTTTCCATGGTCCGCTCAGCGCCTTGCGGAAGTACTCTGAATGATGCAAGAGCAGTGCTTTGTGGACGGTATATTTCTTGAGCTTCGGGCCAACTTTGAGCGTGATGACACCAGAACCGGCGGCCTCCCTGTAAGACTTAGCATGGTTCTCATAACGAAGTTAACATTGTTTATTTGAGCTTACGGAAATGAAACCATCTTGGATCAACGAGTCGATGACAAAATAGCTTCGTTGTAGTACTCTTTGAAAGCTTGGAGGCGGGTAGCGGACTTGAAGACTGAAGGTGTAAAGGTGGACAGCAGGTTGCGGAGGATACATAAAGACAGAATCGAAAGTGAAGGATACTAACTAAGATAAGCCAAGACTTGGTTCTGCCTAGTTTATACACCGCGGTTTTTGCAAGTGAGGGAGAGGTGAGAGTAAAGGAAAGATTACTAAAATATTATGTATCAAGATGTGAAGGTAAACCTATCATCCCTATAACTGAAGATATGCATTGTAGCTGCACACCATTGAGTGAGTTAAGTCTCAAAGAATAACGTGCCATGCTCATTACGGGATGCAGATACTTTGGTGTACAACAAATCTCACGTGACAGGCTTCAGTGCTAGTACATATATATCAAACAACTATCCCACTCAGATGAAAAAAACCCCCCCCCCAAAAAAGACTATTACACCAAATCTCAGCACTAATGCATCGCCATCACTGCCCTTGCCTACTACCTACCGATTGCAGCCCTTAGCATATTCCCTGTTTCCCCCATGCGGTGCTACCCTATCGCACGTGCTCGCAATCTCGATACACTCACCGATCAATGCCAGTATACAGCAGCAGGGAATAATACCAAAGCAACACGTCATACAGGAAACAGCACGCGACAAGGTGCATATAGGGAAAAAGAAAAGAAAGGAAGGAAGGAAGAGGGACAACACAGACTGCATGAGAAGATATCAGACACTTGTACGTAGGTGTAGCAGAGAAAGGCCATGATGAATGGACCAGTCACAAAGATAGTTATTTCTGTTTGTGTGTTTGTGTTTTTGTGTGAGTGGCCACAAAAAAAGAGCAATTAAAAAGTGATAAATCGTGATCTCATTAGCCCGAGCACTTCGCGCCAGATCCGTTTGAACACCCTCCTTCTCCAAGTACCCCGCCATCCATCCATCCGTCCGTCAGTCCATCCGTGATCACACACACACACACTCCGAGAGAGAGACAAAAGTCAGATATAGTCCCATCGACTAATGTTCAAATGCAAATTTCCTCCGTTTCAATGATGATACATGCATGTTCCTCTTTTTGTGTTCGTTATACAAAGATTTAAGCCCTGGTGGAACCACGCTTGGGACCCATGATGTCGTCCATAAAGTCATTGATAATCTGCTTGACCATGCTCTCGCCTTTTTGGTGGGTGGCAGAGAACTTGTTGGCGAGACCCTGGTAGCTGAATTGGTTGCTGTCGGGGGTCTCGGACATGGCCGAGGGAGAGTGGATATGTGAGCCCTCGGCTGAGACGGTGTAGATGGTGGGCATCATTGGGACCTGCGTGAGCTTCATGTTAGCGAATTCGTTTTTGATTGTTTTTGGAAAGAAACACATACCACGCCCTCGCTCTCGGCAGAGTGGCCCTGGACGTCAGCCCACGGCAGGATGGGGACCCGCATGCCGAGCGGCGCACTCCTTGTCTGGGGGTCAAAGTCGGGAATGTAGGCAAAGTCGAGGGTGCTCGAGTCGCCGACGGACTTTCTGCTCCTCGACGTGTTGAAACGACGGACACTGCTGCCCGTCTCGGCCTGCTCGGCCACGGGGGTGGCTTGCTCGCCAGAAAGGCGGATGGGACCACGAGGGCGATTTGAGACGTAGGGCTTGTCGGTTGTAAGGAGAGACGAAGATGATGTCGGGCCAGTCATGGACAAATGGCGGACGGTCAGACGGGGACCGAGAAGGCGGGGACCCGCAGCAAGAGCGCTGAGGGCGCGAATGCTAGGTTTTGATGCGGCCATTGTAGAATGTGAAATGTGATTGTTTGTTTGGTGTGTTTAGGGTAATGGACAATTGCTGCGCAATTGAGAGCAGAGCAAGTTGAGGGGTGTGGAAGAAGAGGGAAGAGACGAGCGAGTAGTGCTTGATATGGCGCGCGCGAGATAGATAAGCTTTGGGGAATAACAAACGTCAGCAAGTCGGGTGTTGCCGGGTATTGCAGATAGTGGAAGTATTGATTGAGAGACGATGAGGAATAGCAAGCTGAGCAAGCAAGCTTCGCGGCGATGAGGGGAAGCTGTGCCCTTTAACCCGGGTCAGCCTCACGCGCAGTAGCCTCCAAGTGTCAGAAGAGCTTGGCCCCGCCACGGTTCTGGAAGCGCTCACGTTTGTAGAGCGGTCAGTGTGCTGTCCGACGACTCAGTGGCCGCGCCCCTCTCTCCCCTTTGGCAATACGCTGTTTACTTCATAACGAGTGGACTGGTCGGGGATGCAGCAGCGGACTCCGATGCGTGCAGCGTATGAGCTGCAGCTTGGATGGAGCTTGGAGACGAGCCAAGCCGGACTTGGCTTAGCGGGCCTCCCGAGCCAATGGGCGGGCCCCACTGCAGTCAGCCCAGTACAGTCTCCCCGCACTTTTGGTCGCAACCGACGCGCGCTTTGGAGGGAACCATCGCACCTCGCCCCTCAACACGGCGCCCGCCGCCGCGATGCCGCATCAAAATGAAACTGTTTGGTTCGCATCTCTGGCACAGCGCCACCAGCCCATCTGCGACGCCGTCTCTGTTGCAGACGCAGAAGCAGCGCGCCAAAATGTCGGTGTAGAGACCTTGCGCCGCCGCGCAGTTGGCAGGGGGGATCGCCATAGGCCTAGCGATGTCGGCTCCTTCCCGCAACCATGCACAGCGTGCGACTTTGGCTATGTGATCGGCTCTCCACTCAGCGTGCACACCAGCCCATCTGCAGTCCTTTTGGCGCACAAATGAGGCGTGCGATACAACCCGTCGCAATCCAGCCTATCGTCTTTTTTCCCCCCGACGTCAACATACACGTCGGCGCTTCTGTCGGTGCATTCGCTGCCCTGGGTCTGCTGATGACGAAGCCATGATAGCCTCGTGCATAGGTGGGTGTCGTCGTATGCTGTTGGGTGCTGTGAGCATTAGTGCTTCCTGCCGACTGTTGGGCGGCGCGATGGCGATGCATCTGGGCTCCACGAGGGGGGGCGAGGGCGGCGAGCGAATGGTCCAACTTCGGGAGCACCACCTTGGACACTGGTTGCACAGACGACTGTGTTCCCCCGTCGGTCCTCGTCGACCACACTCGACCATTCCCACTCGCAAGGAATGCCAAACAAAGTAAAGTGAGGCTTGGGGCGTGCCAATGCCAGTGCCATGAATAGACTGGCCCACTGCTCGCCCTGACTAACAACTCGCCTTGCCCCACCACGGTGCCTGACGGCTACTCCCACCCCGCTCTCCATAACTAAGGTCAATCAAATAAGGTGAATAATATCACAATTTCAAAATTTGTCATCAATACTAGATTGATCTCATGAGCAATCCTGATTGATGAGTCGGCCTGATGGTCTAGTGGTATGATTGTCGCTTCGGGTTGCTTTACCTGGATACAGAGTATCTGTTACTGTGACAGGCCCCGGGTTCGAATCCCGGTCAGGCCCACTGCTTTTTTGCCCTTTTTTGTTGCATGAGGAGAAGAAGGATTGCATCTTTTTGGTCGTGTCCGCTTTTTAGGCTGCCGCGGAAAGGTGGGTTGGGTGGGGTGAGCGTGGTACCATTGTTGCTGCAGTTGGCATCACGCACGGCGGGTCTGCTGTACACAAAAAGGAACCAAGTTGCATCTGCCCGCTTTGGCCCAGTTGAGCCGCCGCTGCATGTACTAGATAACACAGATAATGCAAGAGGACCCTGGCTGCATTCGGTTGAGCCG
Organism: Exserohilum rostratum; assembly: GCA_026367775.1. Taxonomy (NCBI): domain Eukaryota; kingdom Fungi; phylum Ascomycota; class Dothideomycetes; order Pleosporales; family Pleosporaceae; genus Exserohilum; species Exserohilum rostratum. The sequence continues at coordinate 459,000 of CP111162.1, forward strand.
CTTTTGATTTCTTCCGTCGTCACGCAAGACAAAAGTGGAATCCGACTTGTATGCAATTGAGCCGTTTCCACATTTGTACATGACCGCACACGACAGCTCCGTGCCATGCTCATGCCACCCCGATATCAATTGACGAGACCCGATGACTAACCAAGTTATGCTTAGTTGTATTTAGAATTCAAAATGTAAATAATCCCAGACTGCCTCATTCTACAATATGAGTCACTGTGAGTCATGGCCTCAAGTATCAAATTCCACATTCAAATACATCACAGCCAAGAACACTGCATTGCCCCTATTTTTATGGTTGCATTCGTGTATATGGTATCTGCTGTTCTCTAACGCAAGCAACGCCGTCACATCATTCTCCCGTGAAACTCCCTGAACGTGTTCAAAACCCAGTTCCCAAGGGGGTATAAACTTGCACTCCCTGCTTTCGTGCAATCACGCAATGAAAGTGGTATATATGTCAACCGAAACGAGAGAAGAAGGAAAAAAAATTCGTGGAAAACGACAGAAAGCGTAGCAGCTGATGCCCCAGTTGCTACAGCGGAGAAAACCAAATCAGGTCATGGGGCGCGTGAGAGAAGTCGTGAAATGGTCCCGATTCCGAGAAGTGCCAACCCCCCGAGAGACGGACAGTGAAACAGGTCCGACTACACATCATCGGCCGTCGTACGAGTCGCTCACCCATCCATTGTTGTTGCCCGCATACATAGCCTGCTGGTTGCCCTGTTGGTACTCGTTTTCTTCTTCGTAGAACTCGCCCCCGCTAGAGGCATCAAAACTACTGCGCCCGCTAATGTCGCCGTCCTCGTCAGGTGGTCCCGCAGGAAGCTGGTCCCACTGGATACCAGCGAGGGCGGGGTATTGAGCCAGGAGAGCGGCCGGCAGGAATTGTTGCGGTGCTTGCATGCTGCCCGCCTGAGGGAACGGCTCAAAGCCTGGCTGGCCAGGCACCATATTGTTGAAGTTCTGGGCGTGCATCGGCGCAAACATGCCATTGCCATTATTCATCTGCTGGTTCTGGCCATTCCACTCTCCCTTTTCGCGTGCCTCTTCCTCCAACAAGGGCCGAATGCATACACGGCCAGCTTCGGATCGGAAGTGTCGGCCCAGGGCGTCAGCGCGGGCAAAACGCCTGCCACAACCCCAGCTGCTGCCATCCTTGAGATTGCCACGACATACAAACTTTTTCTCGCCAGAGTGCAGCCCCTCGTGGCGCTTCCGGTCGTGCTGACGTGCAAAGGCTTTGCCGCAGACGCTGCAGACAAAGGGGCGCTCATCCGTGTGCGTTCGCAGATGCGATCGGAGGTTGTATGCGCGTGTAAAGCGCTTTGGGCAAAGCGTGCACTGAAAGGTCGCAGGGTGCTTCTGTGTACGCTTAGGATTGGAGCCGTCGGCAGGCGCAGGCCTTGTGGGGTCCGCAAGGTCCAAGATGTAGTCGCGATTGGGCATACTGGATGTCGACGAGCGGCGAGACGATTTGCCAGAGGGTGAAGGGGATCGAGACTTTGCAGCGTTGGGAGATAGTGATCGATGCACATCCAGTCCAGGAGTTGAGGCGCGTGAGCTGACACTACTAAAGGGATCAGACTTTGCTCGAGTTCTGTTCCGGCTGCGGGCTGTCTGACTGTTAGCATGGGTTATCAAGTGTGCTCAGAATGCTTACATCGGTCTGGGGGACTTAGTGCGTCCAACTGATGCTCCGGCTTTGGCGGCTCAAAGCTGGCCTGTCGCGAGGGCGGTGCGAAGTCAATGTTGATTTCCGGTGGTGACATGGCATCAGCTTGGCCAAACTCTGGCATGGGCTGGTTCAAGGATGGGAACGGCTCCGAGTTCTGGCCGGAGTAGCCATTTACACCTTGAGGCGCATACGGGTTCATGCTCTGGCTGAGGCCAAACGTCTCCGGCTGGAACTGGGGCAGGAGTTGCTGGTTCTGTGGCAGCAGACGGGGCGAAATGTGAGGGCTGTTGCTCGCACTGATGTGCGCATTGCTGTTGTTGAGGTTGAACCGGTCAAACCCTGGAACAGGGTCCTGGAACAGCTGAGGGTCGTGTTGCGCGTGGAGAAGCGGCGATGGCTGGTCATTGTCGAAGCTGTCGTGCTGGTGCAGATATGGCGAGTTGTGCGCTGACGATGCGACATCTGAATAGCCGGCGTCACTACCCCCCCTTGACCTGGGTCCGCCAAAGCTGGCACCTGCCATCTGTCCCCACTCTGACGTCTGTCCATAGGCCGCGCTGGGGTCTAGCGACGCGTTTCGCGAATGTCCTGGCTTGCGGTACTGGCCTGAAGCCATGTTGGGCGAGGCATGTGGGCTCGGGGTTTGGTGGTTGTTGTTCATGTTGGGCAGGAGATGAGGGGGGGTCGGCGCATTGTGCGGTGTAGCTGCCATCTGCTGCATGAGATCCGACGGGTTGACCGACTGGTTCTGCGATTGTGTGTCGAGTATATGGGGGTCAAGTGTCTGGCCGAGGTAGGGGTCGTTGGCCTGGAAGAAGCTGTTGAAGTCGGGGTTGGTCGTGTTGGTGAGGTCGAGTGCGTCAGGCGAGATGTTGTTGCTGCCTTGGGGGCCAAATTGTGGAGTATTGTGCTGCGAAATATTCTGCGAGGCGTGCAAGAAACCCGGGTCGGAGAAGGTGACCTGCTGCGGGAACTGTTGGCCTTGAGTCGTCGTGAGGAACTGCGAGTTGTTCAACCCCGCGCTTGTGACGGCGTACGAGGAAGGGTCCTGGCTGGCGTCGAAGCCCAAAGCGGCGCCGTGCTGTTGCTGGAAATGGGCCTGTGGGCTCGGCGAGGGAGAGTGGCCTTTATGCGCATGATGGCCAGCTGAGGGGGAGCGCCCACGCTGCTGGGCGTCCATGATGTAGTAGGTATTCGCGTGTCCTAACAATAGGTGGAATGTGGAGGAGTGAGCCCTGGAGGCCGCGCTTGGACCCGCGTGGAGAGAGACGAAAACACCAAGAGACAGGCACGCACGCTGAATGGCTCGCGATATCCAGGAACGCGCAATGTCCTCTCTTGACTGGCTTGACAGCTGGGGCTGGTGAGTGTGAAGGAGGCGCAGTGTTGTCGTCGGTGACAGACACAGCCCACCTCACGACGAACAGTCGCTCGAAGCGGTCTAGCCCGCTATTATTAGCCCCGCGATGGGAAATCCCACTGCTGACCGTCCTGGTGAGTTTCTGTTTCAGTCGCGGAGGACGTGAAACCTTGACCCAGGAGATGCGTTATGCGTTGTCGCGCTCGTCGCCCGTCACCGAGTGGGGCAGCGTGGAGAAAGATAGTCGTAGTGGTGGGAGTGATGGTAGTAGTTGTAGTTGTAGTTGTAGCAGCAGCAGCAGCAGTAGTAGTGTGTAGCAATACGAGCAACGTGAGAGCGCGTGTATGGCAAAAACGCGCCCGGAAGGAGGTGAGCGTTATCGGCAACAATGCTCAGTTGCCCTAAGTTGACCTGTACCGTGAAACGTGACTTTGGGAAAATTCACAGTGCGATCTGCCCACACACAGCCCCCAGCCTTATACAATTCGGCTGCCTGCCTAGAAGACAAACGTAAATTTCGGCTGGCGACTCGCTTGGCGAGTAGTCTTGTTGTCTGTGCAAGGGCTTTCACGTGGTGCATTACTTGGAAGAAGCCCAGCATATCGACGAGGTTGTGAGGAATGTACACGTACTTGTCCAAGTAGTAATTCACCGAGGACAAGGTGTGCTATTATTATCGCTGCAGGGCAATCTGATGCACAAAGTTTGCCTGATGCGGTATAAGGGCTTCAGGTGTATGCGGGGACAGAGAAGTCAGCCTTGAGCGAGTATGCCTCGCGACGTGTGTCCAAGCGAGGCAGTGCACGAAGAATAACTGGTGGGCCCCGACGAGTTACTTGGATTCTCGCAACGGCTCGCCCAACGGTCTGCGCCGACGAGTAGCGCCCGCCGTGAAATTGCATCGACTGCTTTGCACGTGCTATTGGGTGCCGACGAGGTGATGCCGAAGCCTTTTGATGACGGCTCGGCGACACTGACCACTTTGCAATGTCCAGAGCTGAGCGGCGGGATTCCGCGCTTGTACGTAGTTGAATGCTAGTAGAAGACTTAGTCCGGTCGCCGTCTGACGTGTAATTACCCGTAATTGGGCGTTGGTCGGCCTAGGCTCGCCAAGCCTGTCCAAGGTTCCAGTCTCTCCGTCTACTAGGAAACTCGCGGATGCTGCCCCTCAACATTACTACTAGCACTGCATACGAGCATTCTGGCTCGTTTCAGATGTTCGACCTATCAGAAGGCTGATGATGCAGATACGCTACGTACAAGTCTTATCTTTGCGATAACAATGTAACGCCTATCGTCATGAAGGAAAAGAGAGTAATAGAGAGATGTTCATTGGCGCATATTTGGAGAGGTTACTCATGGATCTTCGAATACCATGGTTTTTTGCGATGGACGAACTTCAAGTACTGGAAAATTGCACTCTGGAGTACTCAGGGGGTGATAGTACCATGGTAAGGGAAAGTACTGCACAAGTATAACATTATCATCTTTCGGACAGCCATGCTCTTCAAATATTCACCTAGGGTTCGAAAAACGATTGGAATATCCGTATCGCAAAGTCTACTTAGAACGAAGTACATGAAGTGAGTGTATTGCGACGCTAGGTCGCCGCTTAGTCATACACTCATCTGCCTGCCTACCTACATCCTGCTCGGTCAACAACTTGCACTTGCTCTTGCAGTGTGGCAGCCATACGAAAACCCTCCGCCTCTACGGGCTCGTCTCACCACATCTGCATATCAAAATGGTCGCGGGAACACGAGCTCTACTCCTTACTCCTTGTGGCAGAGACTACATCCGCCTTGTGAACCCAGCCATGGTAGCCCAGGAAGCCATTGACTTCTTAGCAAGACCTTTCCGGAAGATGTTTGCTTCCTCAAATCAATGTACCCTAGACTTTCCCCTGGAAATCATGCTAACAATCGCAACACATCTCGACGACTGCGCCCTGGCTTCTCTTGCGTTGACCTGCCGCAATCTCCACAGTCTCTGGGATTCACGCACTCTCTCCCTGCAACCTGCCTCAAAAGAAAAGCTACTGCTCTTGCTCGAAAAAGATATCACATTTCTCTACTACTGCCACTACTGTACAAAGCTGCATCGCTGGCACACCCGCTGGACTAGATCCATCGTTCCGTACTATGAGGAGCGTTTACCATGTAAGCGGAGCCTAGAAAATCACATCTTTGTTGGAGCCACCTGTCACATCCCATACCACCATGCGCGCCTGATTATGAACCGACATTTGTACGGCCCCAAACACGGCTTGCCTCTTCACATGCTCAACGAACGAGACCGATCATACGAGTATCGGCGGGAAATCAAGTACTCGAAATCCCAGCATGCACGCATCTTCAATAACCAACTTTTGGTTCTGACGACCATATCTATGAGGCACCGGCGAGGCGACGCAGAGGAACTCTGATGCTACATTGATGATTTAGGGCAAGAAGTCTGTAGACATCTCGCTATAAATCGCGGATGTCCTACTTTCGTTCCCGTGCAGCTTGCCCCGCTGGAAAAGAAAGGAAACGCCCCAGGCCAGTTTCTGGCCGGTGGCCCTGCATTTGGGTCCTGCAGCTCTTGCCCGACAGACTACAGCGTCCAAATACACTGGCAGGGTGCAAGGAAGGGATACCATATTGAGATTTTGATCTATCGCGGGTTGGGTGATTGTCGCTCACCATTCAGTTGGCAGTGGCGTACTATGACAACTCTTAATCCGGGTAAAGGACTTAGATTTGAGTATTTACAATATCATAGACCTGGTAGTATCAGAGAGCAATGGAATGCGGCTGGTGGTATTATGACCTCCTGAAGATGAGTGTGCAAGCTGAACCTTTGCTGTTTCCTATTTCGTAGTTTCCTGTGTTGGAGCTTAATTGCACCTGCCTCCTAAATCCTCTACACTTTTCGATTCCCATCAGGCTGAACACTGTTCAGCGCCATCTTTACTTTCCTCTTCCTCTTCCTCTTCTACATTCTCATCGAGTTTATGCAAGACCAACCTTCAGATACTAGAGTTCAATGGCCTCGTAAAGAGGGCAATGAAGCCAAAACAAGCATCATGTAAATATTTTTTTTTCTCTTCAAACCCATTTCTGTTCTCCCACTTTGCATAATATAACAATTTCTCTAATTAGTTAACCTTAATTCCACTTGTTTTGCATAATCTATCAAGAAAGGTTTAAATAAGGAAAGTAATTAGGTGACTATACCCCTTTTTAAGTTGCATAATCCGAGTAAATTAGCTAGCTATTTACGGTGCACATAGTACTACCAGGTCTTCTTTTCTTCCCTTGAAAGCAGTGATTTTAAAGAAATATCGCCCCCCCGCCGTTGGCGAGCAAAAAAAAAAAATAAAGTGTCGCGGCACTTTGCGGAAAGCTTCGCTGAAAGCCAAGTCTGAGTAATAAACAACGCCGTGGTGATTCTCTCTTTCTCTCTCTCTTTCTAAGTTCACCAGGGTCAGGGGGGTCCTGGCCCTGTCACTCTCGTATGAGATCAACAACCATGCCAAGCTGAAACACACGCAAAAACCCAAAACAAAAACTCTAAAATACGAGAACGGGTACGGGTGCAGACGCCCGCGTCTCAGAGTCCTACATTGAACGGAAAATAACGGCCGGCGATCCCGCGCGGCATGCAACGGAATAACCACGGAAACTCAAACACGTTTCGTCAAATGCAGCAGGTGCAAGTGCAAAGTTCATCATCATCATCATCATCTTTCTTTCATGCGGTTGTTGTGCCATGGGTATCCTACATAAGTAACAATGCTTTGAACAAGAAGAAATGGGACACCGTCGTTGGCGCTCGTGGTATGCATACATATCTAACCAAACTTCACCCCCTGCGAAGGATCCCACCTTCCATCTTGTGGCCCGCCAGCAGGTCGAGAATTGCCTGATGCTGCGGGCGCATCACCAAAGCGTATGCCGACTTCTGGTGTCCACATGCCCGAGGTGGGTACTATGCTTGCGCGTGTGGGCGTTGGAGCAGTCAAGGGCTCTTCGGCATGTGCACTTGCGCCATAGTTTGGATCTTGCGCATCGGCCTGCTTCTGCTTTTGTAGCGAGTTTGACGCGGCTTGTTGGAGACCGAGTGAGCTCATTCGAGTAGTGAGGTCGCTACTCTCAGTCAGCATGTGCAGCGCGCATCGTTGGCAGACCCAACCTACCTTTCTAAATGCGATGCTTCTGACTTGCGGTTGTAGGCAAAAGTGCGAGCCTCATCCCTAAACCGGTTTACAATCTTGGCGAGATCATTGTAAAACTTTCGGCCAACATCGAGATTGGAAATGATTTCCTTGTACTTGAAGTACGCATTCTCCAGGTTCTGCAGGGCTTGCTCACGCTTCTTGTTAGACTGGTCTCCGCGACGAGCCATCAAAAAGGCGGCGTTTGCGTCCTGTAGCCGCTTGATGGCTTCGGCTTGTTCTTGCTCTTCTTCTTGCACCATATCTATATCAGCGTCATACATCTGAAGTCGCTTATCGAACAAGCTCTCAAACTGCACAGCCTCGATTGTCTGCATGGGATACTCCCGCTCTAAGCGAGCGGCTTCGCGCAGCAGCTCCGGATCTAGTTCCTTGTCAGTAACGTAGTCGGCAAGGAGAGACGGGACACCTACTTATGTCATCTTGCTTGGCCTTTGTCCTCAAGGCCTCAATCTTTCGTCGCCGCCTGCTCTCAAGTCGGCTGACCTCGTTGAAACAACCGCGTAACTTGCCAGCTTCGCGTTCTACCTCTCCGGTAATCGCAGGCTTCCGACCACTGGGTACGTAGTTTTCCAGCTCGTCATCTGGTCCACTAAGCAGCTTGATAAAGTACTCATTCTCCTTCAGCTTCGTCTTTACAATATTGTCACTATTTGTTGCAGCCTTGAAGTAGCCGTCAATCTCGCCAATCTGAGCATACAGTTTCGGCGCAGCTTGCTCAGCGGTTGGTCGGGTCCATTGCTGAGTGCCAAATTTCCGACGGGCATTCTCGTCCTCTGCCGCTTCTGAACGCAAAATGTCGACACCTTCCTGGTAAATGGCTTGGTCTGTGTACATGACCTTCTTGGTGTCTTCCATCGAACGCAGTAGGCGGTTGATGCCGTCTTGTTGGCGTATTTCGTCAGCGTGAGCGACAAGACCCGGCGGCAAGCCCAACGGCTTCTCCAAAGCTTGTAGCGAACCCGGCAGGTTCAAGCTGCGGAGCACCTCATGGACCTGACCAGTCAGAGCTTCCAGTTTCTCGACAATCTGACCATTGACCATCCTATCACGGCGGTCAACATAGATGCTCGCCGCCAGATGCACCGAGTATGGTACCAGCTTGGAAAAGAGTGCAGGCCCAAGCTCGCCGTGTTCTCCCAGCATCGAGTTGGACTCGGCAATCTCCTTTGGGACTCTTGCTACTACCATATTTGCTCTGTCGAGAATCTTGAGTTCTGCCTTGGGCGGGACTGGCAACAGGTAGATCATGTCGTTGTCCTTTTCAGCACGCTTGAGATCTTCGGTGATGCGGTTCTTCAAGCCGTTCAGGTCAGCAAGCACGACTTTGTTGATATACCGCTGTTCCTTGAGAGCCTCGTTGACGCACGTCAGACTGTCACGTAGTCTCGCAACTTCTTCGCCATACTTGCGCTTCTCGAGTGAATCGCAGGCTGCGCGGTATTGGGCAGCAGCAGCAAAATGATGGTGCTTCGCCGTCATGTGATGTATCCACTCGCTGCTAATTGCATCGGATTGTATGCCTGCATCGCTCGCTTCGTTGTATAGGTCCGACACGCGGGCGGCGAGTTTTGCAATCGTCGCATCCTTCAACCCGTCCTTGACAGCCTTCTGCCAGAAGCACTCCTGAGCTTGCGCCAGCAAAAGTTTCTCCAAGCACTCGAGTGTCATGAGATCCATGTCTTCGGGCGGCTCTGTCCGCAGCTCCGGCAATATATTGTTTCGCAGATGGGACAAGACGCCGGCGCCAAGACAAAAGTTGTTGGCAGCCGCTTTCAGCCCGTCAGGTGTGCTCCGGTTGGACGACATTGCCAGCTGCGAGTACATGGCGGCGAGGTTGAACATGATGTTTGCGAGCTCGAAGCGGATATTGTTGCGCGATGCCGGGCGGCTCGTGTTGTATCCCAGGGCAGGATACCAGGGGAACTCGACGCCAATGTCGATGGGGAACTTGCCGCTCAGCCATATCAGCTGGGCAGCGTACTGCTGCAGCTTGGGGATATTGCTCGGGTGGGGCTCTTGGGCGTGGACGGCGACGGAGCGGAGCCTCTCAATCGTCTCGAGGTCCTTGGTGAACATGTCCGGGTGCTGGTCATATTTGGACGAGATGTACTGCTTGATGGCGTCGGTCAGGTTGACCGAGTGCGAGCGCCGGAAAGGCAGGAAGAGGATGTTGCTGGCCATTTGGTCAGCAAGGCGACAGAGGTGCAGTGGTGGTGGTGTTGGGTTGGGGGAGCTCACGCAGCCATGGCGCCAGAAAATAACAAATGTTTTGTTGGTATGGCCTGGCGGAGCTTCCCAGTGCTAGCAAGACGTCACCGCCCGCCGCGCAGCACCAAAGGCCCGGCTGGGCTGCGGTGCTTGCTGGCATGCGAGCGAGCGAGGCTGCCCCGCGCTAGCCAACGTGGGGGGGAAGCCCAGTCTCAGGGTTCAGCATCCAGGTACAGGAACCAGATCAGCACGCGACAAGACCAGCCAGCATGAGGAAATCAAATGCCATGTCTGCAGCCCGAGGGGCGGCCTTGCAGTGCGCGCCTGCATATGTATGTATGTATGTATGTACGTAGGTACATAATGCACGTGTGTGGGCTGCCCTCTTTTCTCCGTCTCCCAAGCCCGACGACGATCAGCTTGATACATCGATAGTATGTACTAGCAACCCTACTAGGGACACGGTGTTCTTTGTTCAGACAGACGCGCAATTAAGTAGAGGCAAATGATACCCAGGACCTTTCCGTGAGCAAGTTTCGCGCCACTAGGTTGTCCGGGCTTCAACCCTAGCATGAAAAGCGAGCCAGCCTGAAGCGCGGCGGGTTCCACCTGCGGGACTGTCAGGCCAAATGGACAATATGTCAGCGGGGCACCGACATGCTCCATGCCAATCTAGCCGTATTACAACACCATCTTGAAACTTGCGCATCTTTTGCTGTCCAGTTGGTCCGCTAGCGACTCGTATATATATATCGGGCGCGGTCCCTTTTGCTGCCAGCATCCAACCGCATTCCCCCCACCACTGCAAAAGCCCCACGACCCGCATCCAACCTCGAAACCACCGCCACAAACACACACACACGTCTTCACATTCACACCTACATCCTACAAAATGACCCACACATACAAGTTCAACGTTGCCATGAGCTGCGGCGGCTGCTCTGGCGCCATCGAGCGTGTGCTCAAGAAGCTCGAGGGTGAGTGCCCCATGGCGCACTGCGCGCTACTGATTGCGCCATATCCCAGCGTCTAACATGTCGCCAGGTGTCGAGTCGTACAACGTCTCTCTCGAAACCCAAACAGCTGAAATCACTGCTGCCGACTCGCTCGACTACGAGACCGTCCTCGAGAAGATCAAGAAGACTGGCAAGACTGTCAAGTCTGGTGAGGCCGACGGCGAGCCCAGGGACATCTAGGGCGGTGCATGCGCTGTGTATAGTCAACGGCTTTTTAGAATCTTGTTTTGTTCGGACTTGTTTCGTTTATGTTTTTCTGGCCATTATGCGGTGGACATTACGGTCGTGTTTGTGAGCAGCCTTCTTGCTGCTGTGCTGCTGCAACCCTCTATATACCTGAGGCGGCGTATAGATATGACGGCTAAATAAAGGATACCCGCACCGCACAATGAACTCCCCACAATGACTTTGCAAAGTGCGACCGAGACATTGCATCACGTCTGCAAGCAACTGTGGCCGTATCCGCCGTATTGCAGGTCGGCTATTAATAATCGTCGTCGAGGGCCCAGCGGCGTCTCGGAGTTCCACCAGATTGCGCCTGCCCCAAGCGGCGCGCTGAGGTCACATGGCACGAGTTGAAGCCGGGTCGCCGTTCCTTCAGAGGAGCCACCGCCGCAGCTTGACTCGCCCATGACCGCGCCCATTGCTCTCCTGGGCGCAGTCTTTCTTACCATGCGTTTTGTCCCACGACACCTGACCAGCAAAACCTGGCTCTTCAATTGCTAGGCGTTCCGCCGGGCCTCTTAGCCCTCATCTTGATACTACCCATGTCCGACTCTTTCCTAACCTCTCATCTCAGCCACCGTCTAATCAGGTTTGAGCTGTCTGGCTGTCCCAAAGGGGTCACCTACAGTTTGGCGCTGCTGCTGCTGGTGCCGTCTACCGAAAGCCATGGTCCATTGACAAGAACGCAAAAGTCGGTGCCTAATGGCCTGAGGCTGTTGACGTTGCAGCATGCGTAGAGACGGCAGGTAGGCAACTACAATGTGCACCGTTTGTCGCAAAACGACAATACGCTCAAGAACGGCATAACATATCGGACTTGAAAGAATACCATATGACTGTTACTGCAAATCCAACTACATCATGCAACGGGCAGGGTCGGAGACAATCGGTTCGCGAGCGGGCCCTAACCGGAAAATCAGCAAGCTTCCCAGGGGCTGAGCCGCATGCTACTCATCCATGCAGATCCTCAGTATAGCGCAAACGCACTGTGTAAGCGCGGGACATGTATCCATATGACGCTACCCGTCGGGGTCAGTGATGCAACATGGCTGACTGCCTGAGTCTCGTATAAAGCTCGTCCTGAGGCCGCAACGTAGAGTCATCATCCACGTCAAGCCCTAGTTCAACAGCATCTATTCTAGTCGAAGCCATATCAAGCTCTTTTTTTCTTCTCTACATTTTTTTTATATACCCAATGGCGTCCCCCTCAAGCAACTCTGTAGCCTTTCCAAGCCAGGCGGACCTCTTCTACTTTTGCACCACAGCATCGACGTCAGAAGAAAACCTCGACGTGCACTATGCACTTCCCTCGAGGTCCTCGCTACGCATCGGAGTCATCATCTCGGGCAACATCCAAGTCCAACTCCTCGACCTCGCCGCCGTCGATCTTATCGCCATGATTGCCAAAAACAGAGTCAGCAAGCTGAACCCCACGGCAGCCGCCCTCGACCAAGCCGTGGACGAAGTCGACATTCGATATGTCAGTGTGACTGGAGAAGGCAGTTTCCCTGTCACGGCTGGCTCGCGAATGCCGGTGACGGTGAGCTAAAGCTTCGAATTTTGCGTCCCGTATATCGAGTAACACCGAACGACACCGATATCCACCACCCATCCGTCCATTTTCGTCCCTCCCCTCCTTCTAGTACTAGAAAGCCCACTTCTCCTGGCCAAGAAGAGCCAACTTTTTGGTCGCGCCGGATTCGCCTGGTCTTGGCTGCCTTTCTTTTCAAACGAAAAAAGACTAGTCAGTCAAATCTCTAACAGCAGTCTGGCGAAAGGAGATAAAGGTTAACACGCACCCCTCTGTTTCCCACTCCTCCTATATCCATTTCATATCAACCATGTAACTGACTTTTTTCCACCGCAGAACTCCTTCGCAAACTCACCCCAATACGACATCATCCTGATCCCAGGCTCCTTCTCCCCAGGCACCCCTTTACCCGCCGCCGCCTCCTCCTTCCTAACCTCTCAATGCCTAAATCCCCACTTGATCGCCATCATGAGCATCAGCTCTGGAATCGCCCATCTAGTCCAAGCAGGCAGTCTGCACGGCACCCGGGCTGCAGCTCCACGCTCAATGCTACCAGCGCTGCAGCAGCACTACCCAGAGACGCACTGGCAATATGCCCCGTGGGCGCGCCACGGCAAAGTCTGGACGAGTAGCTCGGCTGTCTCGGCGCTGGAAATGGTGGCGGATTGGATGAGAGAGTATTTTTGGGATCGCAGTGAGGCGGTTGAGTGTGTCATGAGTGCGGCGGGCATGGCCTCGCTGCATGACTATGATCATTGTGATTACTGATCGTTTTTGACTATGGTTCAATCTTCTTCTTTTTTCTTCTCCTTTTCGATTCTTTCGTTGCGTTTTCCGGACTACTCTTCACTCCTTATACAAAACTATACCCAAAATTTCCTTTGTTTTGTTTTCTGAGGGTATTGGTAAAGGAGTTATTCTGTTACTACGCTTTTGTAGACTGTTTTTTTTTCAAAGCCTGGACAGGTCGTTTTGTATCTTTTACCTCCGGCTCGTTGGATTGTAGCGTCGGATGTTTCCCCTCGACAGCTCTCCAAAAGATAGATGTACATCAAATGTAACATTAGCTTTCTAGTCAAGTTGAATATACTACCTTTCTGTTATTGTATCGAAATAGATATGTCATATGTATATTTCTAAGTACAGGAACATAGATCCCTATATATACATGCATAATAGATAGCAAGACTCCTGTGATTCCTTCCAGACAAACCTCGGCCGTGCATACAAAAGGAAAGGAAGTAAGGAAAAGAGAGAAAGAAAGGGATAAGAAGTAGAGTATAGTTGAGTTCCCAGATCACGACATGTGTCTGAGCATAACCACTCATGTCCCTACTGACTCCGCCTGCTGCCGTTTCTCGTCACGCCAGACCCGCAGCTGTATTCGTGTAGGAAAGTATGAAGAAAAAGACAAAGAAACGAGAGAAAAGGAGAGCATTCAGAAATCCTTGAAGAACATAGAAATATAATTGACAAAAGAAAACACTTGACAGGAAAAAGACTCGGTAGGAGAAAAGAGTTGATATGAGAAAGAAAAAAAAAAAAGGAAAGACTCGCTGCCGCACCATAAACAAAAAGTCTAACCGAACGATCGCATAAACTTCAGATGCCTGGCACGATCCTCGTGTCTCCTCCTCCTCTTCTCCCGCTGTGTGTCCCGCATGGAATCAGCACTAAAGCGCGACTGTAAGTCGTCTGTAACAGGGGAAAGCAAAGTCTTGTTGTCTTTTGGAGGAGGCACAGGAGGCGCTGGAGTAGGTGGCAGAAGACGTTCGTGTGTCGTGCTGGTGCTGTCAAGGCTTTGGTACGAGCACAAAGAGGATGGCGGGGTAGTAATAGCAGTGGTGGCTGTGCTGGTGCTGGTACTGGTGTTGGTCATGGTGGGAGATGCAGATTCCTCTGCGGTGCTTGTGGTGATGGCGTGATAGTGAGTTGTCAAGTCATCGGGTTCAATGTCAGGCGGAAGTGGAGGTAGTAGAGCCATTGTGTCTTCTTCGTCCGAGGTTCCATTAACGTCTTGTTCATGGGTGATTTGGCTTAGGACGTCGTCATACTCGAACGGCGTGTGTTTTGTTTCAGTAGAAAAGTCACTATCAAGTGCATCGTCTGACGGCCAGTGACACAAATATTCTGGAGATGGATCCAAAGAGTGTACTTCCTCTTCGTCACGTGGTATGTACAGAAAGCCGTAGCGGTCAGGACGTTGGGGAAATTGTGTCAGGAGCCTGCCAGGTGCGTGATTAGACGTGGCATTAAGCCGATCCGATGTATTGATTGGACGGGAGAACGAGGCACCTTCGACAACGGGAATTGATATCTCAGGAGTTGGAGAACGCGCATAGGGCCCAGTTCTGGAATAGCTTGCTTGTTGGGTTTGTATCGAATTCGCCGATTCAGATCTCATAGTATCAACGCTGAATGCGGGTGTATCTATACGGTTCGTCGAGAGAGATTCGGTTGTTGAATAGTCGTCTAGTGCCGACTCGGAAGCACGTATCTCTTCCAGAAGACTCTCCACTTTCCCTGATTCATCGTTGTTGTCGTCTTTGCTCGCCCGACTACTTCCTGAAACCGTCTTTCTTGCATCCATTGGGCATGAACGAGGCCACCCGTTACTGTCAGCACCCATACCAATCTGTGTCTGCTCACGCTTCTTGAAACCCTTTCGTACATGACGCTTCGAGCTACTCTTGTATTTGCGCGATAGTTTTTCCAACGCATTTTGAAAGGACTTTTTGAAGCCGGATGATGGGGTAGATTCCGATGTCGATACAACAGACGGATAGCCAATCGATTCATGACCAGGTTTCATTTTCTGTGGATACTGAGCAGAGACTGGGATGGGGCCATAACGAGGTATATATAGCGATGGATTAGGCGAGGTTTTGGGAGAATGATGCTCTGGAGCTGCTCTAGGCTTCAACTCAAGGGGCCTATCTGGTACTCGTGGCCGCATTGCACCTGCGCTGCCCTTGTGAATCACAGCAGTACTTTGATCATACTTTTGCTTTTTTGATGCTTGCTGGGGGTTGGTATCCTCATGCGTTTCCTCATGGCATTGTTGAGCTTCTGCACATTGTACCTCGTGGTTATGTTGACAGGACACCCCCGATCCTTGTGAAACAATGTGTTTAATGTCTGCCGTACCAGCTGATATTATAGAAAGAGCTGAACTTGTCCCTTCGCTTGAGCAGTTGGATAGACAATCCTCGGATTGTTTATGTCGTACACTTGGTAGAGGACTATCTTTTGAACACCTCTTCTCAGCTCTTGAGGCGTTTCTTTGGTTGTATGTGGCAGTGTTGATGAAGTCCTGATGAACAATTTCATGGATGTCGGCTAATTCTGGTGTTTCCATGCGCTCATTAGAATCCCATGTTTTGCTTCTTGTAGTACCAATAGCAGAAGGTTCATCCAGTGTTTTCTCTGGTTCTCTCAGGTTTGGTGTAGAACGGGCTGCAGAAATCTGCGAACGTATACTAGGTGAGGCTCGGCTATGACTGTGGGACCTCCCTGCATGCATAACCATGGGTCTATCGCGCGCAACATCATTGTGGTCGTCAATTTGCTGCAGCGGAATCGGAGCCGGTCCTTGATTGGACACCTGCGTAGCAGCTGCTTTCCAAAACGGCCTAAAGTTGCTCTGACTAGCACCACGTGGGCGTCCTGGAGAAGACATGTTCTCGAAACCCGAGAAACTCTGTTCCTTCCTGACTCGCTGCGGGCTTTGCGGAGAAGGGAGCGGCACCACAGCGCAGTAATCATGTGTGTTTGAGGGGAGGTAGTTCCCATAAGCGTCCCTCCCATTGTTCAATGGAGAGAAGGGGCCCGTCGAATGAGTCAAGGGACTCGTTGGCGGAGTGTACTCGCGATTGCCGGTCGTTGGGGACATGGGTGGAAAGAGTGACAGAGCGACATGTCTGGAAGGGAAGGGACTGTCAGAGTCTCGCTCCACAAAGTCGGCCGCGGGTAAAAAATGGCCTTGTGATTCTTGTGCAAGCCATTCGGTCACTTTGGTGTCCATTGTTCCGCTGTCGCATTGAGATGATGGTGCAGAGTCGCTGGAGAGACCCAGCCCGACTGCTTGGGCTTTCGATGTCGCGTCATCGTGCCTTCCTTGTTGAGTCGCGACGCGCCCTGCTACCCTGACATGTTCACAACCAACGTTCTTGTAGTCTTCACGATATTCTGCAATGGCCATGTTGCGGTTTTTCACGTGTGGTGTCGATTGCGCAGGAGTCAATGGCTCCAGAAGCTCACTGGGGAAGCTCACTTTCAACCCAGTCTCGCCAAAAGTATCTTTCTCCCCCTCGTTACTATCTGTCCTTCTCATATGCGAGGTTGCCTTCGAGAACTGCCGGACAAGCCGGCTCTCCAGGTCTTTCTGCTTTAAGGTTTTCTTTCCCTTGAGAATGCCCCTGCCCAATCCCTGTCGTGTGCCCGCCAGCTCGCGATCCATTCTCTCACGTAAAGTCTGCGATGCAGGGGATGGCGGCTTGGTAGTCCTAGTGGAGATGTCTGAGGTGATGCCTGACAGTTTCAGCTGATGTGTGCAGCCATAACGTAAATTACTACGCATGGGTATGGGAGGTGGGGTCGATGGCGGCTCTGCGGAAGCACTCAGTTGGGCCATGGGGAAGATGCGTCAGCATTAACAATTAGGGTAAAATGTAAGCGCTTTCGCAAGGGACGCAACCTTGACAAAGAATTTGAAGTACAAAGTGTGAAGCATAGCCACTTCAGCGAGGGTCGGCCTGGCTAAGTTTCGGACAGACGGTGAGTGGCCGTGCCGTTTGCCCAAGGCAAGTGCAACTGCAGCATCATTGTTGATTCGCACAAAATCTAGACCAGTCTAGCACTATTGGTGGTCGTCGTGTATTCAATGTGGATGCAGGTGGTGTTTGCAATGCTGACCGCTGTGTTGGCATGCTTTGTTCAACAGGCCTTGCGTAAGGGCACCGCCTGTAAATAGCATTCCAGTGACCGCATCGTTATCAATGATTGAACAACAAGTGTCCAACGAGTACCAGTGTCAAGTTCGTACCAGTATCAAGTGAGGACTAATGTCAAGTAAGGCCCAGTGTCTAATGAGGTCCAGTGTCCGACAAGGTCCAGTGTCCAATGAGTACTAATATCCAACGAGTACCAGTGTTAAGTGAAAACTAGTGTCAAGCGAATACCAGTGTCAAGTAAGGATCAGTTTCCAATGAGTACCAGCGTCCAAACATGTTGCGGTGTATATACAGGCAAACGAACAAACAGAACAGGGATGCTCACTGGGATATCTCCGCCCCTAACGCACTAACCAACGCCCGGTAAATATGCCTATTGATCCGAAAGAAATTCATGCCCATTACTCAGCCTCTTCTTCTATTCTCCTGCCCTCCTTCTTCAGCTTCTGGTGCAGAATCTTGAGCGATTCAAACGTGAGCATGGTGGTGACTGCTGCTGGAATTGCGCGAACCATGTTGGTGCCCATTCCATTGTAAAAGGCTCTCCAACCTTCTTCTTGGAGAATAACATTGCACGTGCGGAGTATGCCACGGTAGCGAGGTAGGTTGATCATACCGTCCGACGAAGCGGTGCCTGGGGGTCGTGTATGGAGCTGGTCATGATGTCCTCCTCGAAATGCAACGTGATTATCCGAATGTTCAGGGAGCGCTCGTTGCTGGGTTTGCAATCGCGTGCGCAAAACTTCGTGTGGGTACGTTGCCGATGTCGCAGTCATTTTACTGAGTACAGTGGCCAGTGCAATGGCAAACCAATGTACGTCTTCGACCTTTGCGTCTGTCTGGCCCATTTCCAGACCAGTAAATTTCATCTTGAGAAACTCGTAGAGTGGGAATTGAATAGCAACGTGTGTGAGTCCGAGCAGCGCTGGCGTCAGCCCAGAGTAGAAGGATAAAATGCCTTCCTTGGCGTACATCTTGCGGAAGGCGTCGAATGT
This sequence comes from Exserohilum rostratum, assembly GCA_026367775.1. Classification (NCBI taxonomy): domain Eukaryota; kingdom Fungi; phylum Ascomycota; class Dothideomycetes; order Pleosporales; family Pleosporaceae; genus Exserohilum; species Exserohilum rostratum. The sequence continues at coordinate 477,196 of CP111162.1, forward strand.
GTTCTTGTAGTGCCATGGCGGGCGATGGTCGTCTGATGCGCGGGCGCTCACTTGTGACATCAATCTCGTCTTGACTACCCAAATGGGGTTGGTGACTAGGGTCGAGCAACCGCCAGCGACTAATGAGGCAATGGTTCGTGCGAGCCATTTGTTTTCTGGAGGCCAGGCTGGTTAGCAACACAAATTGGCAATGCTGAGGCGGCTACTGACCCATCTGAGGATAGAGAAGATTTTTGGTTGAGTCGTATGTGCTCATGTATACGGCCCACGTAGGAATGTAGCCCAGCAGCATGGGCCCGAGGCCTCTGTACAGGCCGCGGATGCCATCCTCGACCCAGATAATGCGCGCGGTGCCGCCGAGACCTTTATACACGGTACGCGGTGGGCCAGTATACTTTCGTGGGCGAAACGAGCCCTGCGCCTGCAGCCGCGTCTTGATGACATCAAGCGGGCAGGTCACGATGCCGGAAGCGACGCCCGCGGAGGCCCCGCACAGCGCATTGACGGAACCATCGGGAAGATTTGCGATTTTGACAGCCAGACTTGTAATGGGCGAACTCCAGGTTCTCTGCTTGGTAGGAATCGACATATCGCGCGGTTGGACAGCGAGGGCGGACGGCGCATACCGGTCGCGAACTTCAGTCGGGGACGGCGGCTCGGGATCGTGTGTCGACATCTGGGGCACTATAGGCGTTGAGTCATTAGAGCGAGTCGCTGTGCGTGCGGGAAGAAGAGGGTGTGGTGCATACAGGCCGTCGTCCCCTTTGCGGTGCCTCAGTGTGCGGAAACCCCGCAGCACTTGAGTAACACGATAACTAACGATTGATCGGCTCCATTGACGAGCGGACGAGATACAAGGGCGTCGTTCGGAGCTGCAATTCAAGACGACTACAGCTGCTGCTTTTGGGGACGCTGGCTAATTCGCAAGGCGTCAGGCTGCGTGGCGCGGTTGGTGGTGGTGGTGAAAGTTGGTGTGGTGGTGCAAAGCTTGGTCCCGGATCCGACGTCAGAGCTCGCAGAGCACGAGTGAAGTTACTTTGGCGGGTGGGGACGGCGGCGGTTGATTACATAAGTCAGTCCAGAGACCCGACCCGCCGCCGGCCAAGCCCAGCCTATTGGCGTTCGTTTCTTTCGCATTACGACCTCACCACCTCCGACTGTCAAAACTGCAATTGACGGCAGCACCGCATCTCGACCACCCCGATCCGCCGTCGAACCACCGCAACCATGTCTGCGCCGTCTCTCGCCCCCTACATCATGAAGCGCCCGTGGCTGCAGCGCTGGATGAAGCCCCTCTCCAACTGGTACTGCAATGCCGCTGGCTACAGGCAGCTCGGTCTGAGGTACGGAGCCCCGATGCGAAGACGACATGCCGCCGAGGAATGAGGGAATTTATGGGTGGATGTTGCAAGCTGTAAAATGATGGGCTGACGGAACTTGCTGCACAGGGCCGATGACCTGCTCCCCGAGGAGAACGACACCGTCCAGACCGCCCTCAAGCGTCTCCGACCCCAGGAGGCCTACGACCGTGTCTTCCGTCTTCGCCGAGCTTTCCAGGTACCTTGAGCCCGAGTATATCAGAGGATTGGACGTCACATGGCTAACGAGTGGCAGCTCTCCATGTCCCACAGCCTTCTCCCTAAGGAGGAGTGGACCAAGCCCGAGGACGTAAGGAAACCACTAGAAACAGGAACACCAGATGCTGATGATCTGCAGGACACACCTTACCTCAGCGGCCTGATTGCCGATATCGAGGCTGAGATGGCCGAGCGTGAGGACTTTGAGACCATGATTGTCCAGAAGAGGCAGAAGAACGCCGCCGGCCACTAAGTGTGTACACGGGTCTGGGATGACCCTTTTCGAGTTGGGCGGAGCGAGTTTGGGGTCGCGCAATAGAGTGTACCATACCAATGTCTTTCGTACAGGAATCATCTCCATTGCATTCGGACAACTGTCCCCCTTTGCTAGATCTCTAGCACATTGGAATGTTTGATTCAAGTGCAGTATACAGTACATGATTTGTGACGTATGAACAACGGGAGCTGGTTTCAAGAAAACCATGCAATATGTGCGAAGCATTTCTCTGCCAACCTCGAAATCGTTATCTTACCCAGGATTGTTCAAATGGTCATGCTCTCAGAGAGTTGACACAGGTGCCAAGGTGGCGATTTCGACACGGCGCGACTGCGGAGAAACACATCATAGACTAGACATAAGAAACGACTAAAAGTATACTCGAAATTTAGTCTATTTCCTCGCCCAGTCATAAAAGGTATTAAGCATGCGCTTTCGAGTTATGAATAGGGACTTGAGCTTAGTACGCCATTGACACGTGGGCCGTATATGAACTTAGCCCCTACCTATAATTTTCCAATGTTCCATCTAATACCGAGGCAGGAATCTCTACACGAACTTTTAATTCATGATTTGAATGACCTTCGTTCCAAGTTAGCGTTCATGAACAAGCACTAGAAGCATGCTGAGTTTCTTGGCCATGCGTTGGTCAATCTGAACCAAGAGAAATCCACATTCCCAATTCCCCAGCTTTCACAGTATTTGTAAGTACAATTAACAATGCCAAAGCTGCAAAAGAACTGTGTCTATCTCTCAAGACACGAGTAATGCCAATCGTTTCAAACTCGGATTTGTCAGCGCCACGCGATCATGTGCTCAGGCGTCAGCTGAGCTGAAGATGGAGAGTTACCCGTCGCGCAACGCGTCAAGCTCACCACTTCTCATGCCAACTAACGAATGATTGCATGATTTTCAGGAGTATCGTAACAGGGCAAACGCCGAAGCACACAGTACGTCGTCACAGCCCCTGACCAACTGTGCACTAACCAATGACGTCAGGTTCTGTTAACCACCACAACCAACATACGCTGGAACGCATACAACCAACAAATCATGTCTCTAAGACGCTCAGCGCGCGTCGCAAGCACCATTATACCAGCAGCTCCGAATCCAGCAGGTCAGAATGGCGTTGCAAAGTATGAGAAAGTCAGCAAGTCCAATGCGCCGACAAAGAAGCGCAAGGCTCCCAAAGCAGCACCTGAACCCCAACCATCAAAGAATGCAACGAAAAATTCCGCTGCCAATGGAGATGATGAAGGGGACATAGAACAGTCAACCTCAACCACCGCTCCTCCATCCGATCCCGCAACACCCCTCCCCAAGAAACGCAAATCCAAACCAACAGCAGCATCACCAGCAAACCCACCACTACCACCAGCCACACCCACCCCAGCAACAGTCAAACTCCTCTCCAAAGGAAAAAAAGCAGATCCCGACCACCCCTTGGACACCCTCTCGACCCTGCATCCCCGCCCGGCAGAACCCCACGCCACCAACGCAACGCTCGCCACGCCCAACGGCTCACACACCATCCAAGCCTACGGAACCTCCTCACCCGTTAAGCCCGACGACACCACTCCAGCGCGGAAGCGCAAAGCCAAGGAACTAGTTCCTCCAGACGTTGGCGCCATTCCCAGTGCAACCACAGATATCGATCGTTTACTAAAAGATGCAGAAGCGCATCTGGTGAGCGTAGATCCAGCGTTGAAGTCTTTGGTTGAAAAACACCATTGTAAGATATTTAGCCCGGAAGGGCTCAGGGAGGTGGTAGATCCTTTTACGGCATTGAGTTCGGGGATTATTGGACAGCAGGTATGCGTTTAGCATTCTACGAAGAAATTAAGTGAGGTTTGATATTAACCTTTGATGTTTATGTAGGTATCAGGTCAAGCCGCTGCATCCATCCGCTCAAAATTCACGGCGCTATTCCCTTCTACACATCCGTCTTTCCCTAGTCCAGCACAGGTTCTCGAGCTCTCTATCCCTACGCTGCGTACGGCAGGCCTTTCCCAGCGTAAAGCAGAATATATCTACGGGCTAGCGGAGAAGTTCGCAGCCGGGGAGCTCTCTGCTGAAATGTTGGTTAGCGCTAGTGACGAGGAGCTAATTGAAAAGCTGGTTGCTGTGAGGGGACTGGGGAGATGGAGTGTAGAGATGTTTGCGTGTTTTGGGTTGAAGAGGATGGATGTATTTAGTACGGGGGATTTGGGGGTGCAGTAAGTTCTTCTTCTTTTTTTTCTTATTCCTCGAAGGTTGCTTCATATTGGTTGGGTATATGTGTGGTACCTCCTTTTTTGATTGAAGATATCATGCAGTTCTCTACCAAGAAAAATCGTGGAAAAGATGCTGACATGGTGGTGTAGACGCGGCATGGCCGTCTACGCAGGCCGCGATGTGAATAAACTCAAAAACAAGGGTGGAAAGTGGAAGTAAGTGTTTACTCATGCCATTCTCAAATCCTTCTTCAATTCATCACCAAACCATAGTTACTGACACATCCAACAGATATATGACCGAGCAGGAAATGCTTACTACGGCCGCCAAATTCTCGCCTTACCGGTACGCATCTATTTCTTACCCCTTTCCCAGTACAGCAGCGGGCCTACTGTACTATCGCAAGAAACTAACCCCTCTATTCATACAGATCCCTCTTCATGTGGTACATGTGGCGTATTGTCGACGTTGACATCAGTGTGATGCAAAAGTCGTAATTGACTGAGTCTTTACCATCCATCCAGCATATATATGTAGATCACCCAGGCCAAGATACAACAGTACCAAGACAATGGTTCACTCTTTCCCCAGCTCGATCTTCCCTTTCACGGTGAAACATGTGGCCAATGTGTGTTCTTCCCTTATCCAGGTACGTGGGTACAAGTTTGCGTGTTAACGTGGGTCGTGCGAATGTTTTGTGGGTAGCCTTTCTGATGTGCAAGATCAAGAGTGTGTGTGGGTCAGCAGACGCCGTGTTTTCCGGGATACGGATCTCGGATTGCGCAACATGATCATCCTTTGTGATGGCCAGGGAACGACGCCGTACAACCGGGATGTTTTTTGTTCCCCTGGTGAAGCTTAGCTCCCCGCAATGGACAAGGGAAAAGATCTGTCGACTTGGCGTGGAGATGATGGGATTTTCATCCAGATATGTGGAGCAGGGAGTGTTTATCGATACATGTTTTTTCTTTTTCCCACTTCCATGATGGCCTTACATCAGCACATATCCACACATACTGGTCGAGTAAGTAGACTTGGCTGCAAGGAATCGGATCGGCCCATTCTCGTATACACGGATACACTGCGGTACAGCTAGTGTCGCTGGTGTTTGTCGCCTTAACACATAGCCAATAACGGCGCGGTCTAGATTGACAGGTTTGCACGAGGATATATCTGCCGCGAAATTGCGACAGAATTTGCAAAGAGAAGTCGGGGGTCTAGCAAAATGTCAAAGCTAAGCCTATATGACGTGAGCGTAAGCGTGCAAGGAATTTGTCAACTCTAGTCTTTCGTGAACTTTGTTGCCCGGGAACTTCTTGCCGGACGGTAAAAAAAAAGGGATCGAGAACTGAGTGTCATCGGTCATGTGTGGACCATGGGCTGGCCGGAACTGCCATCTTTGCTAGAAAAACATCGGGGCTGTGCAGAACCTTGGAACCTAGTTTCCCTGCATCTCTGCTAGACCACGCCTCGCCTTTGTACTTGTTTGCGAGACTCGGTTGCAAAGTTTATGTATCTGAACCTTGGATCGTACAGGGGTTAGGGGGCTCGACGGTGGCTGATATTGCTAGACGCGTCTTCTGAGGTAACGTGACGGGAAAAGACAAATTTAGTAAATGTTGAACACAAACGAAAATCTCGGCTGAAGCTGGCTGTCTTGAATCGAGAGAATGGAAGGTGCAAGAGAGGGCGAAGAGAAAGCATTGCGTGTAGTGAGGGCGCCACGGGACCAGGATAAGCGGCTAAACGCGCATAGCCTGTTGAGAACAGGTTAAGTAGGTGTTGTCCAGCACACGACAGCCAACCAAAATGGTGTTGACCAACTAGTGTATTTTCCTAGAAGATAGCTGCGTGGTTAGCAGATAGGGTGAGCACAGTGCTGCTGCTGCTTGGGTAGGCGGGCTCTTTTACATGGCACGCGCAGTCCTACTGTTGAGCCCTACCAAAAAGAAAACAGGAAAACAAGAAACATGACGTTGGTCCCTTTTGCAGACGCTTGCATGCAGACCAAAAAGGCTGCAGATGTTCCCCGAGGCGCCACTTTGGATATTAACGGGGCTTCAACAGTGCCATTTTCCCGATCGGAGGAGGGCCGCGCGGCCAGCTATGGACGCAATATGTGCAGACAACGGGAGAAGCCAAGGACAAAGCATCGCAAGTGCCAAGTTGGTCACGCTGCAAATTCGCATGTGAGTGTCGCTTATCTACGACGCAAACCTAAGGATCTTGCTTGTCGGCTCACGAGGAATTGTCATGTAGTTGTTTCATGCCGGCGGAATGTGCGGAACTATGCGGTGCAACAATCTAGCTGTTGAAACAGAAGAAATTCAATGTCGGGACAAAAAGCAACGCCGCTCCACTGTCCAAGGGCCTTTTGAGAGCTTGGTAGACGACTTGGCAATTCTAGAAGATCTCGGACGTCGAAACAAGATGCCGTCACTGGCGATGTCATTAAGTGTACTGTTTCAGACACGGGGTGCAGGACACGAAGCTGAGGGAGAGTGGGCTGATTGGGAGCGACGGAGCCTAGCATGGGAAATGAGACTTGAATCAATGCGGGTCCAATAATTTGCTTGGCGGGAGTTGGCGAGGCAGTTCTTCGGGGGGGATCGATAAGCGAGCGGGTGCAATGGAGGGAAACATGAACACCCGAGAGAACGAGATGAGGCTGCAGGTATCGATGATGCAGCTGGTCCGGGGGGCAGTAAAGGAGGCGAAAGCGCAATGGCGCATGGCAGCGGGCTGGCCCCGAAGCGGCGAGGCGGAGGAGTAAATAGAAGCACGCATTGTTTTTGTTGTCAGCGGTGATGTTGAGGGAGGGTGGAGATTGCAACGGGCGGACTAGCCGGATGAGGGTCGGATGTAACCGCATTGGAACGATTGGGGGAGACGCTCGACGACGACGACAGGGGTAGGCATGCTAGGCAAAGCCGCGCAAGCAGTCGTTGCTTGTTGTGTGTTTCGAGTTGGTCTGGACGAGGGTGGCAAAGGACGGCTCTGGCCGCCGTTGAGGGTTGGAGCTAAAGAGCCAGGTGCCGCTGTTCCGTGTGGGAGGTGAGGAAGTGTGTTGAACAGCAATTGGCAGCGTGTCGTCGATGCTCTGGCGGGCAGACAGGCAGGCAGTAGTGAATGGATTGCCGCTCGGCATGGCACGACGGCCGTGCAGACGACGAAATTGGGACCGACGCCCCTGGTGGACTGCAAGCAAGATTTCCATGCATGGGGACGAGCTGGTTAGTGGTAGTGGTTGTGGAGACTGGACTGGAGCAAGCAGGAAAGCACGCGCTGCTGGGCAGGGCGGACTAATGACTACTATGACAGCAGACAGCACGCACGACAGACGACAGGCCGGCCAGTCCCAGGGATGCGTGCGTGTGCGCCCCCGCCACGATTGCCCGCAGAGCCAGGTGCTCAGCCAGCTACAGTACGCACGACGACAGCAGCAGCAGCACAAGCATGCAAAGCAACGGCGGGTGTCTGGCGTGCTGGGCGTTGAGGCGCGCAGCGTCGAGGGCTGGTGGATGGGTGGATGGGTGGCGCCAGACTGGCTGGGGAGCAAGGCCCGGGTGCGGCATTGACTGCTTCCAAAGGGAGCATCAATGATGCTGGGCCGCGCTCTGGCCGCCAATGATCGACGGCCGAAAACACTAGCGCCGCCCCTAGCGCCGGCCGCGCCTGCCACCTCTCGCTCCCCTTTTCTCCACGCTCGCGCTCGATAACAGGCTCCTGCTCTCTCTTTCCCATTGTCTTTCATCCACGCTCGCTCTTGAACGGCTGCGCTTTCTTCCATCGCGCCACTGGGACTACTTCATTTAATACTGCCTGCTTTTCTAGTTAATTCTTCCTCTCGCTCCCGCACCCGTCCAGCCGCATTCACCACCGCACGCCCACTCAACTGAAACGGTGCGAGCAGTCTTAATATCCCAGGTACGTGTCGCAGCCCTCTACGCCGGCTCCACAGCCTGCCTCAGTCGACGCGTCAACTTACATGTACTCCCAGTTACCCTCCTGCTTCGATTAGACACTCCCAAAATGCCTTCCATGCTCAGGATCGCCGCGCCGGCCCTCGCCGTCGCCAGCACTGCTTACGGTATGTTTGCTCTCCAAGACAAGAGCCTGCGCATCCTTGCTGACCAACTACGCGACAGCTGCTTGCAGCACTTCTGGAACCGCCACCATCCAGAATGCCGGTGATGCCACTGCCATTGCTAGCTGCTCGACCTTCACGGGTAACATTGCCATTGCCACTGGCACCACTGACGACATTTCCTTTTCTGGTGTCAAGAAGATCAGCGGTAACCTGATCGCCAACGACAACTCCAAGATGAGGCAAATCAGCGCCAGCGACCTTGAGACGCTCGACGGAACCATGGACCTCAACGGCCTCACCTCCCTCTACGCCCTCAACTTCCCCAAGCTCAAGACGGTCGACTCGATCAAGTGGCAGGCGCTTCCCAACCTCCAGGAGATTGGCTTTACCTCCGAGGTTACCAAGGCCTCCAAGGTCGACATCCAGAACACCGCTCTTCGCTCGCTCAAGGGTATCAACATCGAGGAGGCTGACGAGATCTTCATCGCCAACAACGGTTACATTGACGAGATTGCCATGCAGCTTGGCAACGTTTCCACCTCCTTGACCCTGGCCGATAACAACGAGGCCGTCAAGGTCCAGCTCCCCAACCTCATCTGGGCTAGCAACCTGACCTTCCGCTTCTGCGGTTCCGTCTCGGTCCCCTCTCTCGAGTCTCTGAACGGTTCTCTTGGTCTTTACAACAACGGCTTCGAGACTTTCGCTGCCCCCAACCTTACCTCTGTCGGTGAGGCCGTTGCCATTGTCGCCAACGACCAGCTCAAGAACGTCTCTTTCCCCCAGCTTACCAAGATCTCTGGTAACCTCCAGGTTGCCAACAACTCCAAGCTCATCCAGATTGACGGTCTTCCCAAGCTCAAGAGCATCAGCGGTGCTTTCGACATGTCCGGTAACTTCACCAGGTAGGTTCATATCCAAATTTCTCCAAGTTCTTTGCTAACTCGCTGCAGCGTTTCCACCCCCGAGCTCAACAACGTCAAGGGTGCTTTCAACCTCCAGTCTTCTGGCCAACTCAACGACACCTGCGACTTCTACAAGAACCTCCACGACAAGAAGCTCATCCAGTCCAAGAACTTCAAGTGCGAGGGTACCCTCATCGACCCCGGCCAGCAAGGTCACCAGGGAACCCAGCAGAACGGCAGCGGTGGTGACAAGAAGGGCGCTGCCCCCAAGGTCAGCGCTGTTAACGGTGCTCTCGGTCTCGCCGCCATGGCCGCTGTTGTCCTCTTCTAAAAAGGTTTATGACGCTGGCGTTCACCGTAACCGCATAGACTACCCACCACGATCTGAGTCTTTTTTTTTTGATAGCGTATAGCATCAAGCGAGCCAGGGTTTGAGGCCCGGGCTGCGCTTCTGAGGACTGGAGGGCTTGTAGAGAAGTTTCATGGTTCAGCATGTAACAATTGTATGTATCACTTGGCTGAAAAGTGTTGAGGTAGACTTTTAATCCGCAGTATATCTAAGTCTGCCGGCGACGTGGAGGAGAAGCTTTGCAGGGAGAATAGGGTTCATTTGGGATAGTTCATGCAGTCATTCTCTTCATTCATCCGTTTCATATGTGTCAATGTTTGTCTGTGTCGCCGTGCAAAAAATGCGTGTGCATAAAGGAAATGACTGGACAGCATACATGTTGCTGATATATTGCGTATGACACACGGCACAGTCTTCTGGCCGTCCCGCTGACTCGTCTATATGGTGTGGAGCCGTGCATCTCATTTGCCTATGGTTCTGTATACATGTCAGTACCTGTCATGTATTTTTAGGCGCGTGCTGAAGAACAAAGGAAACACTTGTTTTGCGGCACAAGTACCGTGTGTCTTTGTTATCCTGGGGCCTGCGTGTCGTGGGTGAGGGCTTTTGTTTCTGTGCATGTCTCGCTTCAATTTACACATGTGACTGTGGTTTGCTAGCTGCACATCTCAATCTGGATGCTATGGTCAGCATTTAGCATGACCAGGCCACGACGCAGGAACTCTTTTTCTCTAACTCGCCAGCCACGGGCGGCACTAAATCAGCGGCCGTTAGCCGTCAACGTCGACAAGGGTGCGTGTCACGATGTTTCTGCGCGCGCAAAGAGGGCAGCCTCGTCGGTGGACGTCCCAGTACGAGGCTGGCGGGCACGGCGGCTTGCGATGCAGCGGACGGGAGTCCCGAAAGGCCAAACAACGGGCAAATCATGTCCTGATATCATTTTCCAAAGCGTCGTCATCAGTGGACCTATCGCGATTGATCTGCGGCTAGCGTCATTTCGCAGCTGCACATGGTGCCTGCGCTCGATGCAATCAAAGCAAATGGTTGCACTTGGCTCGCAACAACACCAGGTGCGCCCGCCGTTCGCCTATCGCCCATTCCTTATCCGCCCGTCTGCAGCAAGCAACGTTCCAGACCTCGCGACTTCTTGGCCGTGTCCTGGTGCTTCCGCTCACACACGGACCCGACATCCTGCGACGTCACCAGCAGCATACAAATAGTAGCCCTGCCCCGACCTTCGCGCCCCAGGCGCCCCAAACCGCCAAACTGGAGCAATCGTACCCGCCTCCGCGCCATTCACAGAGGGAAACAAGCAACAAGGACTCGGTGAGAGCGCGAAGCTCGTCGATACGGCTGTCCCAGGCGAGAGGGGAGGAGGAGGATAAGGAGCACCCAGCCAGATCCCCACTCAACATGCTTGCGGGCAAAGGATACTCGTGGAAGGCTGCCCAGGCAAAGCTGCCGCCCTCGCGCCAGGTTGTGCACACGGTGCGCAATCCCAAGTTCTTACTGTCGATTGGCCTGTTGACAGTTGTTATCTTGCTATGGCGGTCCATGGGCTCGGCCACGGGCGAGCTGCAGAGGTATGTCATTTACTCTTGCATGGCTGTTGTAGTACGGCCAGCAGAGACGTCTAGGGTCCTCCATCGGTTGCTAATACCGCTATCTCAGGTTCTACTGCTTCGGCCCCTCCAAACCACCAATGCACATGACAGCAAACGAGCACGAAGACTGGCACGCACACCTCACCACACCCGTCATATTCAACCACCACAAACCAATCGAGGTCAATGCCACGCAAATCCAGCACATTGACCTTAACCCAATCAAGTCGACCGTTGACGCGGTGAAGAATAAAGAGCGCGTCTTGATCCTTACCCCACTTCGCGATGCGGCCTTTTACCTACCCAAACACTTTGATCTCCTCGCGCAGCTGACGTACCCCCATGAGCTAATCGACTTGGCATTCCTGGTTGGCGACACTACAGACGACACAGTGGCAGCACTGGCCAAGGAGCTGGAGAGGATACAGAACAACCCTGAAATAGCTTTCAGGTCGACCATGATTGTCGAAAAGGACTTTGGTGTCACGCTCTCGCAAAGCGTCGAGGACAGACATAGCTTCGAGGCTCAGGGTCCGCGAAGAAAAGCGCTGGGCAGAGCGAGAAACTATCTGCTTTCGGTTGCTTTGAAGCCAGACCATAGCTGGGTCTACTGGAGAGATGTGGACATTGTCGACAGTCCATCCAAGATTATTGAGGATTTCGTGGCGCATGACCGCGATGTGCTCGTGCCTAGTAAGTAGCCGGCCGTTGAGGATTAGAGTTTGGTGGTCCTAACTAGATGCAGATGTATGGTTCCACAGATACAAGGAGGAGAACGGCAAGATGGTCGACATTGAAGGACGATGTGAGTCTCCAGCGTGTTACGTCATATTGGCTCGTATTAACAAGGACTAGTCGACTACAACTCCTGGCAAGAATCTCCCGAAGGCCTCAAACTTGCAGCTTCTTTGAACAGAGATGTTGTCCTCGCAGAAGGTATGTCTCCCTTGCCCTTTCTCTATACGTCATACTAACTCGAGTCAGGTTACAAGCAATACCCCACCAACCGCCGCTACATGGCCAAGCTCGGCGACTGGCGCGCCAACAAGGACGAGGAGATGCCCCTCGACGGTATTGGTGGCGTGAATATCATTGTAAAAGCCGATGTGCACCGCTCTGGAATCAACTTTCCCTGCTATGCCTTTGAGAACCAAGCGGAAACGGAAGGGTTTGCCAAGATGGCGTTGAGAGCGGGCTACGGTGTCTACGGACTGCCCAACTATGTTGTGTGGCATATTGACACCGACGAAAAGCCTGGAAATGCTTAGAGAGACAAAGGAACGAGGAAGAAAAAGACATCAGCGCTGCGTAGTGTGAAAGAACGAAACATATACCCCCAAAGGAGTCGGGCGCACGCGAATTGCATGGTTTTGTGGCTGTTGGCTGTTGAGGCCACTCTCTGTATTAAACCCCCTTTGTATGATTAAGGGAAAGGGAAAGGAAGGGAAAGGGATAGACAGGTGTGCGTGCAGTCTTTTTGTGGTTTCCTTTTTTTGTGTCGCTTAGATGACCCGGTATGAGTTTGCGAGATTTCCTTGGTCTGTCCTGTATTGCAAAGCATGGTGGTGGTGGTACTGCTGCTTCAAACAATTGTCAGTCCAGCATATACTGATTTTGTTCCTCCATCGATATCAGCAAGCGAGGTTATGGAAAGAAGACGTGTGTATTTTGAGTCTCTGTCTCTCTTTCTTCACTACCTATGTTGTACATATACCAGCAGTTCCTAGCCATGCATGTAGAGCAGTCATGTATCCACCATACCAGTCAAACACACATACATGTTCTTTTTCTCCATGTCTCACACACGTGCTCTCTCTCTCTATGTATCCTCTCTTTTCCAAGCTATCGATACATTTTACCCAAGTAGAATTCGACGCAAAACCATAGAATAACTCCAGAAACTAGACGAAAATAACCGATCCGTCAAATACCTCGACACCAACAGTACAGAATGAGAAGAGAAAAAAAGAGACATCTAATAATCGTAGATGCCAGCATGAAACTTGCGCTCGTCGTAGTATTTGGCGCGAATCTTCCTACCTCTGAACTCCCAGCCTTCGTCGAAGCGGTTGACGGCGTTAAGAGCGCTGAGCACAGATTGGAAGTGGATGTAGACGACTCCGTCCTTGTTGTTCTCGTCGAGCTGTACGTGTTCCACTGGACCAAACTGCATGTTTGTTAATACACAAGAACCTAGATACCAGATTGACACTATAAAGGCTTACCTTGTTGCTGAATGCTTCGCCCATATCCTGGCGAATACCACCGTCGTTGCGGTCGGCATTGGCGTCCCAATCTACGCCGTCTACGCAGCCCCAAGTAACCACGACACACGACTCCTCGCCAAATTTGCCAGGCTCGTCCTTTTGATTGCGTGCGCCGCCACGGACATCCCAGACTTGCTGGGATTTGACTTTGTTGCCTTCGTCGTCCAGAGTGCTGGCGCCTTGCGGGACCTTGCGCATCTTGACTTCCAGGTGTGTGACAACTCCGTCGTTGTTCTTTCCAAGACCCTGACCCTTTTTGTAACCCATTTTGGCCATCATGGCTTCTGCCTTGCTGAGCTTAGGTCGTTTCGAGGGCCGTTCTTCCTGGGCTGGCTCGTCGTCTGCATCTTCCATTGGTATATCAGGGCGCTCGTAACGGACTGGAGGCGCCGAGATTGTCGCATTCGCATAACGTACAGGAGGCGCCGAGATGGTTGCACCCTGGTAACTCGAAGGCGTTGGCATAGAAGCTGCTGGCGGCGGAGGTGGGGGCGAAGGAGCGTGGTCGTCTGTAGCCGAAGGAGGAGGGGGTGGGTAAGCGCGTGCAGGCTCTTGTGCAGATGGAGATGGCGCATTGTTCGGTTGCGGTTGCGACAGGCGCATGCGGCGCGCATAGGCGTCTTCTCCAGACAGGTCAGAGGGTGGAACAGCAGGGCTATCATCGTAAGAGGCTGGCGGGGCAAATGAAGGCTTTGTGCTGCGCGCAGCAGGAGTCGAGCTAGACGAGGAAACCGAGCGGGAACCGTTCAAGGGTTCACTCTCATCGCGAGACGTGTGCCGAGCGGCAGCCCGCAAGAAGGCGTTGAAGCCCTCCTTCTTGCGTTGATAGCCGCCACTAGCCCGATAAGCTCGCAGGTTGGAGTATCGCTCGGGCTTGTGGGGCGCCTGTGGGTTCCACTGGCCAAACATCTTGTTGAACTTTTTCTGCTCCTTCTTCCTCTGCTTCTCCTCGTAATTGCGCATCCTACGTTCTTCCAGAATGGCAGCGTCGTCGTCTGCGGTACTTCGGTAGTAGTCGATGCCATGCTGCTGGGTGGTGGCGGGTCCAGGACCTGAGGAAGAGACCGGGGGAAGAGTAGGCATGGTGGGCTTCTTGACGGTTGGGCCGGGTTTCTTGGCTTGGTTCTTCGCCTGGGGGCGCTTGATGTTGTGTGGATTGTGAAAAGCTGCACATTTACATGAGTCGTGCTTCAAGGTAAAGGTGTGGAGCAGTTCTTGTAGATACCAGGTGCTTTCTTCTGCTGTTCAGCCTTGGCCTGTTCCTCTGTGTACTTGACAGGCGCGGCAGAGATGGTGGCCGAGGCATATGGATTGGGAAGCCCCCGCTGGGCATACGGGTTGGGAAGGCCCGGTCCCTTGGGCGACTGCTGGGAGGCCATTGTCGCGGTGGTGATGTGCGCGCAGGTGCGGCCTTGGACTCAGGCGCGTGCTGCTGTCCACGGCGCTGTGGCGGAGGGGCACAGGCGCGAGCGGGTAGTCTGCGAGGAATGGATTAGTAACGGCGTCGCGACGGGCAGGCGACGGCAGGCGGTTCCGGCGAGGTTGGCGGCGCGGCGGGAGAGGCTCGGTTGTGGTGCGAAGAGTGGTGGTGGTAGTGGTGTTGGTAGTGGAGGAGCGGGCAGGCGCCATGTCGAGGCTCGTCGTCTGCAGCCGCCCACATGCGGCGCGCGGGTCTCGGCGATGGCTCCCCACGCTAAGCTCTTAGCCGCATTACGTACGCAGGCATGCAGGAACGCTTCCCTACCATGCCGATGCCGTGCTCCTGTTCCATATATCCGATAACGGTCTCCTCCAAAGCACCATCATTAATATAGTAGATTCATCCGGGCAGGCTCCGGTGCTTGTATCATATCACTAGACATTTGCTTTGCGCGCCATATAAAGACTACGGTACCTTGATATCACAAGACCCCATCCCTGCCATTGGTCCATCTCTCTAATCGCGTACCCCAGATCTCCCATCTTGCGATCGCCATGACTCCCACTACCTTGGAACACGCCTTCTCCAAGGACTCTTCCTCAACTGCCGTCATCGTCCCCGGCAGCCCTGCCTTGACCGTCTCGTACAAGAAGCTTGCCGCCGATGTAAAGGCTTTCCAGCAGCAACTCGCAAAGGTCGGCGTGTCCGCCGAGGCAGCTGTATCGATTGCGCTGCCCAACACATACGAGTTCATCGTGTCCTTTATCGCCGCATCCTGGCAGAGGGCCATTGCTGCCCCTCTGAACCCAGCCTACAAGCAGTCCGAGTTCGAATTCTACATCGACGACCTGAGCTCGGCCATTGCGCTGGTTCCCAAGGGCGCGTTTGCGCAAGACGCGGCAGCTGTCCGAGCAGCCAGGAAGTACAACGCGGCCATTGCCGAGTGCTACTACAATGGCAGCGAAGTTGTCTTGGACGTCAAGGAGACTGGAAAGCTCGCGGGTAAAACTGCGCCCGTCCAAACGGCGCAGCCTGACGATGTCGCGCTGGTTCTGCACACCAGCGGTACCACTGGACGGCCCAAGGCTGTACCGCTGACACATCGCAATCTGCTGCGCACCATGAAGAACATTCAGGCTACCTACCAATTGAAGCCCGAGGACCGGACAATGTTGGTCATGCCTCTCTTCCACGTGCACGGTCTTCTTGCTGGATTCCTTGCCCCATTGGCATCTGGAGGCTCTGTCATTGTACCGCCCAAGTTTTCTGCTTCCGAGTTCTGGAAGGACTTCCAGGAGCACAAGGCTAATTGGTACACCGCCGTGCCCACTATTCATCAGATCCTGTTGAAGAGTCCTCTTCCTAGTCCTATGCCCAAGATCCGCTTCATTCGATCGTGCTCCAGCCCACTTTCCCCAAAGACGTTCCATGAACTTGAGAAGGCCCTGAAAGCACCTGTACTTGAGGCTTACGCCATGACTGAGGCCGCGCACCAGATGACTAGCAACCCTCTTCCACCAGGCCAGCGCAAGCCCGGTAGTGTGGGTATTGGCCAAGGAGTCGAAATTAAGATCCTCGATGATGCCGGCAACGAGGTGGCCCAAGGCAAAGAAGCAGAAATCTGTATCCGAGGCGAGAATGTCACCAAGGGATATATCAACAACCCTGCCGCTAATGCTTCATCATTCACCAAGGATGGCTTCTTCCGCACCGGAGACCAAGGCAAGCAAGACGCCGAGGGCTACGTATTCATTACCGGTCGTATCAAGGAATTGATCAACAAGGGTGGTGAGAAGATCAGCCCGATCGAACTTGACAACGTGATCGCGCAGAACCCCGCCGTATCCGAGGCTGTGAGCTTCGCAATCGAAGATGAAATGTACGGCCAAGATATTGGCCTTGCGATCGTCCTCAAAGAGGGTCAGAAGCTCACTGCAGGAGAGCTGAAGACATGGATGGCGGACCGTGTTGCTAAATTCAAGCTGCCAAAAGAGGTATGTCATCATCCGTCAACATGAATATTGCGAAAGATGGTCTAACACCCTGCAGGTTTTCTTCACGGATATTATGTATGTGACCGTTGACTTTGCAACTGAGACAAGCACTAATCGCCCACTTTTAGGCCCAAGACTGCAACAGGCAAGATACAACGACGTCTTGTCGCCGAAGCCATGCTCAAGCAGAAACAAGCCAAGCTGTAATCGTTCTGCTGGCCAATTCGGAGAAATGTGTTCCTTTGGGGAAATGCGTATGCTAAAGTTGTTTTGTGTTGTGCCTCACGGCAAAAATTGCCCGTCTGTATCAAAATACCATGTGCCATCGTCATTTTCATTTTACCACCTGAAAAAGCCTAACGTTGAACTTGTGATCGTCCACGTGGTTGCACGGACGTATTAGCCAGGGTGAGCTCTAGGGCGCGCTTCTCTAGGCATAATGTTCCCCTATCATAGCATTACAACCTCGCTCAAGCCTCGCTTGCGTAATCCAGGAGCTGAGTTAGGAGTATGTTGAGCATTCCCAGAAAAGGCAACATGAACCAAGCTTGGCCGCAGCAGCTGTGCTAGAGTTGCGCCTCAACCACGCCACATTCTTTACCAAGGCCAGCTGAGATGTATCATGACTAATTCTTCAAGACTTAGCATGTACCCAACTCTTCATAAATCTTGAGTCGATGTCGCAATCGGGCCATGTTCTTGGCACCCCAGTTTTACATCGTCGTGTCTATAAGCGCTGACCAGCTCAGCTAAGATCGCAATACCTTCCTGCCTCTATACGACGTACTCCTCGCATTCATCTACTTTTGTGTCTCCCTGCCAATCCCCGAGTTGATCCGACCGTTTCTCGGTAAGCTGTCCCAGTCCTAACCCCTATCTTTGCAGGCACTCGCCACAATGTTTGCTTTTGCAGTCCTAGATTGAGACCACTCCAACGTCAGTTGGTTTTATTTTGTCTCGCGATTGGGACCATTTCTTATCGATTGATTCTAGACGCCCTAAGGCATGCCCTTTTTGTTTCAGCGAGATGCCTTATCCATGAGGCTCAGTTCGGCACTTTGCCGGCATCATCCCAGTTGATCACGTCTCAGCCTACATATCCCAAGGCTGACATATTCATGCACTTCAACCCCGCAGCAATTAAATACAGCACAAAAGTTGCCCTACTACCAGCCTCAGTAAACCAGCGCCGCACTGAGCTGCTCTCCAACTGTCTTTACCAACAAACTAATCTAGCCACCACCAACTTACCTAATACTACTTAATATGCCTTTTAGTTACAGTAATACGAGCAGCGGCTCCTGCAGCCCAGCTTCATCAGAGTCGAATCTCAGCTTTGATTCGGATCGATCATCTAGCTCTCTGTTGACGACACAAACACCAAAGCCATCAACACCACCGCTCGAGTTCTCGCCGCTGCAGCCTGAACTGACCACGTTGCGTTCTGATTTCCTGACACCAACACCATCCGAGCGTCCCGGTCTGAAGCCCAGCCTCAAGTCATCCGAAG
Organism: Exserohilum rostratum; assembly: GCA_026367775.1. Lineage (NCBI taxonomy): Eukaryota > Fungi > Ascomycota > Dothideomycetes > Pleosporales > Pleosporaceae > Exserohilum > Exserohilum rostratum. The sequence continues at coordinate 495,400 of CP111162.1, forward strand.
CTATCCGCCAGATCACTGATAGAAAATCATCACCAGCTGTGAGGTTCGCAGAGCCAGAGCCAACACCCAAGTCCAACACCAAGCCGAAGGAAAAAAGGAAGAGTGTTAAGATATCAGAGACTTCGTCCAGCAAATCGCAGAGTGCTAGCAAACTATCAACTTCCAGCAAAACACAAAGCTCTAGTAAGAGACAGAGCGCTCAGGCGACAACTCAGTACCATAATGGCGTACCATTCGCGAGTCCCACTGCGAGGTTGTCCAAACAGATCAACAATTCTCAATCAAATTCAGCACCGGCACCACCAAACATCAGCCGCCCAAATTCCCTTCCAGTTTCCCGTACCATGTCGATACAAGCCATGAAGAGACGAATGAGCCCCAAGTCACTTGAACAGGAAGCTGATCTAGAACCCGATCCAAGATGGGTAGGAATCCCACTGCCAGCCCATTTCACTCCGCCACGGCTAGGACCAAATTCTCGCGTCACATCTTACCAGTCAACAAACTCTGCTATCTCGGGTCTTTCTATGCAATCGGCGCCAGCAGCCCTCGAGACACCCCCGCCGCTCAACGTCCCTTCAGGCCAATACAACCCCCTCGAACACTACATACCATGTATGTACCCTTCATGCAAGGTTCACTACACACCCGCCCATCTAGGCCCTTCGTTCTACCTCCCCAGTGGCCCATACAACATATCCCATCTACACGCCCACTGCCCCCGGCACGCCGTGCACGAACTCAAAGAAGCCAACGCAACCCTCAAGCGCGCCTACGAGGTCCTCCGCCAAAACGCCGGTCGCAAGACCCTCGGCGCCGTCGCCGCGGAATTCGAAGAGCTAAAAGACGAGTTCCGCGATCACCGCCGCCTCCGCGACGCAAAGCTCATCCGAATGCAGAAACGGCGCGTACTGGGTGTACCCAGCTCTTCTTCTCCTTCCCCTGGCGACGGCGAAGCCAGCGACGAGAAGAAGAACGAGCGATCTTCTTCTTCTTCAGCGAAAAAGGAAAAAGAAGTTTGGGACTGGCGCTACACCCAACGCCCCTGCATCAGCGCAACCTGCAAAGAACACTACACCCCTTACTCCAACCACCTCTACACCTTCTACCGCACCCCGCAACCAGGAACCTCTTTCTTCCCGCTCCAAACCTTCTGTCCCAAATGCGCAAAACAAGAAATGGACGAGTTTGCACTCGACGTCAAGCAAAAGCGGGGAAGCCGCTGTGGATGGGATAGGAAGGAGTGGCTAGAGTGGCTGGAGAATAAAGTTAAGGATAGGGAGATGGAACAGGATTATTGGGTTAAGGCTCAGGAGAGGGTGGTGAGGAAAAAGGGACCTGCGAGGTGGGTTCGGGGACTGGAAAACGATGTTGTGGTTGAGAGGGAGAGGCAGGAGGTTAAGAAGTGTGAAAGGACGATGAGGAAGAGTGGGTTTAAGAGGTGGGTTGCTAGTATGGCTGTCTAGGTCCCTTCCCTCCCGCCGCTGTCATTTTTGTTTACTTTTGAAGTGTTTTTAAGTTTTGCAAGGCACGGCGTTTGTACGAATATCAGGACTTGTTCTTGTTTTTTTTTCTTTTTTGGGAGACACGCAGGGAGTTTTATGGATTGTCATGCTGGGAGTTGTACCAGTTATTGTACTGTTTCTACTCGAACATGTAGCAACATATGAGCGGCTTTCCTGAAAAATCAGGAAACAGAGGAGAGGAAGAAAACAAAAACGCAAATTTCGACTTCTTTTCACGACCATATTATCGCTCACACACACATGAACTCCACAGCCCATACATCACCTTTTCATGACGCCCAGTTTGTGACACGTCGCGTCGTGTCGCACACGCGTCCCCACTTTCTGCATAAAAAAAAGTCAGTAGACGGGCGCGGTTTTTTCTCTCACTCTCACAGCAAATAATAATATCGGCAATGTGGCGCTTTCCATGAAAAAATTCATGCAAACTGTTATTCCAGAAATTGAAACTTCTATGTGTGGCTCGGGTATGCGGCTGTGGCGCATAGAGAGAGATGATGGGTAGAACGAGTAATGCAAGTAGGGGTTTCCCTAGTTTGTAGGGTTATTATTAGATTGCTGGGTTACGGAGATTAAGTTGGTGGATTTGCGTGGGTATCATTGCTGTCTTAAGTGGGGGTTTATTTAAAGTAGTTGAGATAAATGGGCAGCCGAGGTTGGATACAGGCAAAGTGTGGATCGTGGATTGATGGGATTGAATTTCTTTATGTGGATTTTCATCACGCTGAAGCAGCGGATTTAGAACGCATTAGAGGGGATTTGGAGATTTCTGTGGCCCTTTTTATGGGCACAGTGAAAAAAAAAACTAAGTAGTGCAATCGTTGAAATGAAAGATGACTTTACAAACGAGGATATGGGGTACAGGATAATGGAGCTGAGAATAGAACGGATGGAATGTCATAACAGGTGATGAGTAGCGTAGCTGCAAACTAGACAGCGAAAGAGAAGAGAAAAAAAAAAGGAAACAAAAGTCGTGGCAGTTCGTTAACAGAAATCCAACCTTGCGTACTCAAAGCAGAAGCGGATCAACTTCGGGGTAAGTTGTATTGTCCTGGCCTAAGAATCTCGTGAAGGGATACTTTGACACTTGTCTGGGCCATTCGACATAGTGTCTTAGGGAGTATGGTACGTTCCAATATATGCCTTCGATCCAGCTTAAGACGGCGGTAGGCGCGTTGACCCCCTGAAAGCCGACTCTCTCGAGATACAAGATCGGTGTGAGGATAGCCTGGATAGCAATAAAGTGAGCTAGCAGGATCTGTGCAACACTATTACTGGGGTCGATGAAAGCCTGGAACTGTTCGTGTGTCCACCGCGATGGGATGTTGTACAGAGAGACAAAGGTGGTGTAGGCCTCAATGGGCCTCTTATATGCGCGCTCTACGATTCGAACGAGAAGGTCCCAGTATGCTCTTTCCCACTCGGACATGTTGAGAGCTTCGATGGAGCTGAGGGAGACGGAGGCTAGGTCGAGATCTTCTTGGTTGACGCGCTTTAACGAGGAGTTGTCAATGCGGTTGCGCATGGTTTGGAGGTGGCCGTCTTCGCGGAATGCCTGGACCCTGTCAGATTAACCATACAACGTTACGAACGTCAGGTAATACCTACGTGGAAGACTGAGTCATCATCCAACGTCATTTCGTCACCCGCGATTAGGTTACATCCTCGCACCATGGTAAGGAACTCGGCCATGCCATCTTGCAGGTGGCTGGATTGGAATGCAAGGGCTAGGGCAGCAGCCATTCTGGCATCTCGTTCGCATTGCGTCTTTGGGGGCACTGACAGAGCATCGTTGAGTGACTTGACTGCTAAGATGCGATGTTGTATAGCTTGCTCGGCAACACCAGAATTTGTTACAGCATCTAAATGGGATGCAGATAGTGCCAGTATTGAATGGATGAGGTATTCGTACTGTGACTGTTAGTCTGCATGTCTAAAATACTGCCTTCTAGACACCACAAAGGCCTACATTGTGTGCAAAACTGGGTATCACAGTAATCCAAATCTTGTCTGCCCCTACAGGTAGATGTGGGTAGGCAGTGATAAGGAAATGGTGGAACAAGCGCATATCTGCCATAGACTATTGTTGTCAGCTCCTGTATAGCTAACTATACCTCAGATGTACTCACAAACATGCCTGGTCCCGAGCGTAAGTTGCCTACCTCCTGTGGACCCAAGATTGTTTGCGACCGCTGAGTGGCTTGAATGATATTGGCAGGATATTCGCACTGCAGCCCTGCCTTTATACAGTGATTGCACTCGGGATGCTTCTCATTGCACTTTATACGTCGCCGTTTACAGCTATAGCACCCGCGACGGGATTTTGTATGCCCCTTCCTGGGGATGGGTCTGCGGGGTTGTGGCGCCGCGATCTCATTTCGACTATCCGACTGTGGTGGTGAGTCGCTTGATGAACTATCCATCTGACTGCCGTGATCACGTGGAGACGACATCGGTAGTGAAAGCGGAAAAAGGGTTCAGTGGGCGCGGGTGCGGGTACGCCTCCCATGTGCGATATATACTCTACCCACACGCAACATGCCATGGCCCTGACATGGGATCACAAAATTTGGGGGCTTAGACCGGGAGCGCGAAGCGACCCCGCGGGTGTGGAAGGGCCATGTTAATCAGGGGATGCCAGGTGTACGGCTGAACCGCAGCTGACCCACAGCCTTGTACCGTAAAACAAAGGCCTCCGACAAATAAAATTACTATATCGCTTGGTATTGTAACTGTCAAGGCGGCGGAAAGGGTCTAGCAAGTGAGAGCTTCATAGATTATCGGTTACTAGCCGGTTCACCGGTGCGCAGCCATACCGTTAGGTGGCTTCGGATGGCTTCGAGGGCTGTGTCTTCTTGGTGCGTCATTTGCAGAGCAGGTATGCCTTGCGATCATTCCAGGCATAGTTTGCGAAGAAACGATGGGTTCACTGGATTTCCTGGCGACCTTCCTTGGTTGACGGCCCGGCTGCGATGTCATCGCAACGCCATAGGATAACGGTTTCATAGCGCCTTCTGCTGCCTGCCGCTGTTAGACAGACTATTTCTGCATCACGAGATGAGGACAAGCAATGCCAAGAGGAAGAAGTCCGCCGATAGGTTGATGTGCCATTGGGCCCGTCTGGCCACGCCCACCAGCTATCTTTGACGGCGTGTGAAGATGCATCGGGCACCACTTTGAGACTCCGAACAAGGCGTGCATGCCAAAGGCTTAATAATAGCTAGAGCTTCACTAGATTGACGCAAAGTGATTTCCTGTGTAACGTAAAGGGCGTGGAGGTGAGGAAAGCCACCTAGGAGCTCATGCAAAGCATCCGCGCGGAGCCAATAAGAAGCTGGCCAGTGGCCGAGGTTGGTGTTTTTTCGCGTAACCTTGCAGTCCCCGCATGCAAGTTGTATCAGGCACAAGTAATGTTGAAGCAGCGGAGATGCCATGGCAGATGGCGAGTGGGCTGAATGCAACAGCGGCCGTGGGCGTCGTGTGCCAAGACGCTAATTCTGTCAGCGAAGTAACCAGCCGTCTGGCCACTGTGAAGGAACCCTGCTCCCGCCTGCCAGTCTCCTCTCTCCACCCACCCACCGTCTCGCACGTGCCCCCGCTCTGTGCTTCTATATCGGGCTGTGGCACAGGATCTTGTCGTTTCCGCTCCCGCGGTAAAGCATGCCGGTCCTCGAGCTCACCCAGCTGCGTCTGAAAGGGCTTGCTGTAGACGACCCAGCATTGCTCCAGAGCCTATCGGCTGTCCGAACTAAACTACAAACCAGTTCACGGTTCTACAACTGCATCGACGATCCCACGTTGATCTATATTTTAGGCATATGGCCAAGTCTGGACGCCCATGAAGAGTTCCTCGCCTCCCCATCCAGAGACGAGATTCTCGGCCCCCAAGAAGAGCTGCTGCAGTTTTGTTGGACGGTTCATGTCGAGATGGGTGGTATGAACTTTCTGCCACTGGACGCGCCTATTTTAGCAATCGAAAGAATACGTGTCTCAGACGAGTGCATTGGTGCCTTCGACCAAGCTGTTGAAAGACACGCGCTGGAACTGCAAGGCAGCAACTTGTTTAAAATAGCACACGGCTGGCGATGCGATGCTCTACCAAATACTCGCGAGGTTTTCATGTTTAGTGGATGGCAAACTGCACAAGCTCATATTGTCTTCACACTCAAGGGCAATCATACTGGACAGTACGAGACGTTAGACGTCATGCATGGCAGGGATCTGGAGCGTGCGGTCGACTGAGTCAATGCTTCTCCCTCAGCTCTACATTTCTTCTTCAAAACAACTGAATACACAAACCGCTTAAATGCTTGAATATTTATTCAAAGCAAATTTAACTCGCAGTATAGCCCCTTGATTACGAAATCTACATGCAGGTGCTTCTCTCCGTGGATCCCCAGTGGCTCGGGGACCAGTACCCGAGCGAAACATCAATTCCATTCGGGGGGCGTGGCCCGTCAGTGCTCTTTGCAAGACAAGCCATTCTCTCAAAGTGAGCCGATTTCTGTGCAGACACTGGTCCTGGCTGCATAAGACATGTTATGCATGGCGCAACCGTGTATGCTCTGGGACAGCCCTCAGTATGCCCTTACTCGGGGAAATGGCTTTGAGCTGACTCCTGTCATCAGCGGAAATCGCCGTAAACTATTGGTCCATCAGGTAGCTACATTTACTAGTGTGATTAGTTCGCGCGATGTATAATAGTACGACGGCACAAGAACCTGGTTGTGAAGTAAGCAACGCTGGGCATTCGCTCGGCTGCCGCCGGAAGTTAAACACCACGGGATCGCTTGCAAGGTTGCGCGTGAGCCTGGAGCCTCATTTTCATAAGATCACAGTGGCACTCTGAAATATTGTGCACAATATTTACTGGGGGTTACCATGGGGTACAAATTGCGCTCCCAGTCGTTCGGTAACTCTACCCCGCTATGTAGACCACTAGAGAGGAAGGTCTGGGAAGTGATAATCCCAACCAAAGTGACGTCGCCATGGTGATCCCGTCAGTTATTTAACAGCTCCAGGATATGCTATAAAATCCCTTGTCTCGAGCCGCTCAACAGTTCTAGATGCGCTGAGGGGCTCGTCTTCGACGGAGCTCGAAAAATAGCGAATTTTGAGACATTTCACCTTGATATATGTTGAAAGAGAGCCTGCATGACTCCATAAACATCTTTTACAATGCTTAACATCGCCTATCTCTTGGCTTTGAATCATTTTGCCACGCTCTCGGCAGCAAGGGTACACACTCGACAAGCCCAAGACACCAACGTCTTGAAATGGGTTGACCCACTGATTGGCACCCAAAATGGGGGAAATGTCTTCGCCGGTGCGACTTTGCCATATGGGATGGCCAAAGGTAAGAACAGCACATGACTATCGATTTCGAGATGCTCATGGTGGCATAGCTGTTGCCGATGTCGACGGGGCGAACACGGGAGGCTTTTCTACCGATGGAAGCAACGTCACCGGCTTCTCGGCTCTTCACGACTCTGGCACAGGAGGAAATCCAAGCTTAGGCAACTTTCCCATCTTTCCACAAGTATGCTCTGGGGAAGATATCAACTCGTGTTACTATTCCATCGATGCACGCAAAACCGGCTACAAAAATGACTCGGTCAAAGCACGACCAGGTTACTTTGCTGTGTCGTTGAACAACGGCATAGACGCCGATATGGCAGTCTCTCAACGCGCCGCCCTGTTCCGGTTCAACTTCTCGCAGGCTTCTACTGGGAATGCAAGTTCTGATCCGCTCATCCTGCTTGACTTGACCGATCTTTGGAAGAGTCGCCAGAACGCTTCGATAAGCATCGAGGCAAACGAAGGCCAAGAGGGAGGAAGGATAAAGGGAAATGGCACATTTCTCCCTAGTTTCGGAGCGAGTACCTACATGGCTTATTTCTGCCTGGATCTGTCTGGAGGCACTGTCAAAGATTCCGGTGTGTGGGTAAACGATCGAGCTGGCACAGAACCAAAGGAACTTTTTGTCACACGCGGCTTCAACCTTTTCTACCTCCAGGCTGGAGGCTTCATCCGCTTCAAAGGCCCGCTTTCAGGCCCCTTGCTTGCGCGAATGGGACTAAGTTTCATGAGCACTGAGCGGGCGTGCCAAAATGCTGAGCGCGAAATACCTGGTCCAAAGTTTGACTTTGACAAGCTTGTGAGCAAAGCTGAAGACGAGTGGCGAGAGAAGTTTGCACCAATTTCCATAGAAAAGGGAGACGTGGATGACGATATTTTGACAAATTTCTGGAGCGCAGCCTATCGGACCATGATATCTCCGCAGAACTACACGGGCGAGAATCCTCGTTGGAAGAGCAATGAGCCCTACTTCGACTCCTTCTACTGCATTTGGGATCTGTGGCGCGTCCAGCTTCCTTTCTTGACGATCCTGGACCCTGGAATGATTTCCGTCTTTGTAAGAAGCTTACTGGATACGTACAAACATCGAGGCTGGCTCCCAGACTGTATGATGAGCACATGCAAAGGCTGGACACAAGGCGGTTCTAATGCCGACAACGTCTTGGTCGACGCTTACGTCAAGAACGTCACTACAGGAATAGACTGGGAGCTCGCCTACGAAGCCATTGTCAACGACGCCGAAAACGAGCCCCTGGAGTGGAGCTACGAGGGCCGCGGTGGTCTCACCAGCTGGAAGAACCTGAACTACATCCCCGAGCAAGACTTTGACCCCATTGGTTTCGGCACCAACTCACGCAGCATATCCCGAACACTCGAGTACGCATACAATGATTACAACCTCGCTGTTCTCGCCCGCGCCCTAGGCAAAAATACAACAACCAAATACTTTGCTCGAGCCACGAACTGGGAGAATCTCTTCAAAGCCGATCAAACCTCCTTCATCAACGGCACAGACACGGGTTTCGTAGGCTTTTTCCAGCCCAAATACCTCAACAAGACGTTTGGCTATCAAGATCCCATTGCATGCAGTCCGCTCACAGGCTGGTGCTCACTAACATCGAACCCATCCCCTACCTTTGAAAGCAGCATATGGGAATACCTGTTCTTCGTTCCGCACGACGTGAGCAAGCTAATCCAGCTTCTGGGCGGCGACGAAAAATTCGTGCAACGCGTAAACTTCTTCCACACATCTGGTCTCGCTGATATCGGCAATGAGCCTGTGTTCCTCACAGTCTACATGCCGCATTTTGCTGGGCGGCCAGCTGTATCTGCTGAGCGCGCGCATTATTGTATGTCCTAACCTCTAATCGCTACAACATAAATGTAACACGTTCCTAACAATGCCTACAGACATACCCTCCAGCTTCAACACGTCCCTAGGCGGCCTCCCCGGCAACGACGATTCCGGCTCCATGGCCAGTTTCACCCTCTTCAACATGCTCGGCCTCTTCCCCAACCCAGGCCAAAATGTCTACTTCATCACACCCCCGTTCTTCCCCTCCGTCTCCGTCACAAACAAGCTCACCAACGCCACGGCCACCATCCGCAACATCAATTTCGACAAAGGATATAAGAATATTTACATCCAGAGTGCGACGCTAGACGGCAGGAATTACACGAGGAATTGGATTGGTCATGAGTTTTTTACAAGGGGAGGTACGTTGGAGTTGGTGCTGGGGGATAGGGAGAGTAAGTGGGGGTCAGCGAAGGAAGATAGGCCGCCGAGTATGTCTGATGAGGGGAGGGATGTGGGTGGGATGGAGATGGAGTTGCGGATGGTGTAGTTTGGAGCAATGAATACTTCTTGAGAAGTCTTTTTAGTGGTGGAATACCAAACCGTTTGAACCAAGGGGATGAGTGTATGGTACTACTTATAGTCACAACAAAGGGAAGTATATTACATAATTTCTAAGATAACTAAGCCTAGTTTTTGGATGAGTTTCTGTACTTATGAGAAACTCTAATTACCTCTTTACAAACGTTTATTATATAAAAACTTCTTCATCAATACACGTGATATATGTCAAAGCTGCAGATCCACATATGTAGCACCTTGTTATATCGTAAAATCCACTTACGTCAACATACGGATGCCCACTTACACGGAACATACCTAGGACGTCATACTTCGTTAGTATACTTACCAACCTAGCACTTCTCATCCCTCTCCGCGGAGAATTCTTAACAATGTCATCAAATACCAGCTTACCTTGACTTACCCGGCTCTACGGTGTACGCCTACACTAGTCCAAACAAATGACAAGGATACCCTCTGTCCGGAAGTATCCCCCCAAAATGCACAGACCTACATCATCGCCAGCGCCCATCACCCTTCCCCATCAACCATATCGTCATCATATGTAATAATAGACATGTACTATATGTACGTATGTACATATGCGTCCCCACGCGGATCTCAAAACGCACCACCCCGATTTTGTGAAACGGGTATTTGGCCTGTACCCCATATACATATAACCACTTGTTTTCTTGGCGCATACATACACAAGTAACACCACTGTACGCTAGTTTCGTCCCCGTATTATCCCGTCCAGTCCCGGTAAAATGTGCTAGTCTGCTAGGGCTGTTAAGCGTTGAGAGATTTCAAAACTTGTAGCGTGACCTTATTTGGAAAAGAAGGTTGCCCTGCATGAAGGAGAGTGACTAAAACGACGCTCTTCTCTTTTTCCCAGCTTTCAGGTTTTTCCAGGGTCTGCCACACCAATGCAGCAAGAGAGATCGAGGGATCGGAGGATCGAAGGGATCGGCATGGGAAGGGTTGGTTACGGATCCAAGATTTTTCTTCCTGCAGGGACTTGTGCTCAAGCAATCATTAATATAGTAATGGATACTTAGTGTTAGTGTGTTGCATGGCGGAGACCCGAGATCATCACTGCAGGGTCAAGAGACATTAAACTGGTCTTGTCAACGCAGTTACTTTTGTTTTTTCGCTCCTTGGTAGCCGCGCGTATTGTGTGGCTGGAGTTCTGGTCTGGATTCTCTCTCCCTTTCTTTCCCCTTGGTACATACCGTATGATTGACAAAGGAAAAAAAATGATGATGAAACAAAAAGTAAACAAAGAAAAGAAGGAAAGAAAAGGTGTGTACTGAGAAGTGATGATTCTCTCAATGTACAATGATGACGGTGTTTATGCCAAACTTTGGCTTGGCATCAACCGGTGAGAATATGCAACAGAAAAAGCCAATTTCGATGAATTGGAACCACAAAACGCCGGTACCCTTTGTGAAACACGATGGCCAGTAGCAATGGTATCGCCATATTAATTCCCTTTGTACGCCGGTGCTGAAAAAACAAGGTTTTGATGCTAGTCGGAATGGTCTTCGACTTTGATCCCAGAAATCCCTCATGAACGCCAGATGATGCGAGTGGTGGTAAGGTAGTACAGGATATGTGTGCAGCTCTTTATGCGAGTGCAACGCCTTTTTCGCTGGCGCTGGATGTGACCGATGCTGGAGGCGTGGGTGGTGCAATGTCCATCTCAGGTGCAACCCAGCCTTCTTGCCGTGCTATCCACATGACAAGGTTGATGTCAAAGTTCTCGAAGAATATCTCGTCGAGAAAGCGCGCCTTGACGCCAGCATAAGTGTGATATTCCTCTCGGATGGATTCGGGGTCGAGTCCCAAGATTCTTCGGAAGCATGCAATCGTGCATCCAGTCCTATGCTTTCCCTTATTACAGTGAACAAGGATGGGGTGGTTCGAGCGATCCATGATGAGACGTAGAGCTCGTGCCATTTCGCACGACTCAACGCGAACTTCACCCTTGTTTGCTCGGATGTGAGCGTGAAAGTGCTGTATGCCAGCGTCTTTCATAAAAGCCTGGAATTCGGGCGAGAGAGGCTCCGGGACAAGGGTCAAGATGGTCTTGATGCCGACATCTTTGATGAAGCCATAATTCTTCTCCTCGGGGTAACTGCTGCGGTAGATGCTCCCAGGGAGAACTGCGCCGTAATTGGCAGGCGGAACCAGGGGTTGTAAGCGCTCAGGACACGACCGGATAGAGAGAGTCGGGGTGAGCGTTCCGTGGGAATCTGCTGTGCATTCTGACGAGCACTCGTGGTCGGGAGGGTTGACAACGTCCTTTAGATCCTCATGCGTATTGTTGCCAGCATGTTTGATCAACCCGTCGCTTGCGGAGAGGCCTAATGAGCGGACAAACTCCCTGATCCTCTCGTAAACGCTTTCCTGGGCGTACTGGCTGCGGCCCTGGTTCTGGTCAACGGGCGAGCCAGGGGTATCTCCATTTGATATCGACATTGTAGGAGGTATGGGGCCTTTGTTGTGGTATATGTAAGGGGGAGGAGGCGGGGTGCCTTGTAGTGACAGGCTCAGCTTGCGCCTAGCACGGCCACAATGCTGCGCCTCTGGGTGATGGCAGGCAGACGGCGGAGGGGCGTTGGCGAGGCGTAGTGTGAATGGGTGCGGGAGGACTTGCAGGGTCCGAGTCGGCGGCGTGAAGTTGTGTGCGTGGGATGTCGAGGTAGAGGCCAGCGCGGACAGCCTTGGAGACGCGTTAGCCAATTGATTTTATGGTGTGAGGTGTCGAGACGCAGATCCGTGGTAGCGGAGTCTGCGACCCAAGCTTTGGTGTTGCAGCGAATCGACGGGCACAGCTTGCACATGGCAGCACGCAGCGCGACTTACTTCGCAGTTAGCGACCTGTTACAGGACACATGTTGACAGCGTCTTGCGGTCGTTGGAGGCGGTGGCAAGGTTCATGGTGCTGTGAGGGGGGCGGTGGTAGTAGTAGTAGTAGTGGGAATGTGCAGCGAGGGGGGGATTGGCGTGTGCAGAGGGCGGGTGTTTGTGCGCACGAGTACGCGGGGGCGGTAGCGACACCAACGTCAGCCGTAGTTCGCGGGGCTGTGGAGGAATAGTGTGTGATTATAACAGACGATGGTGTTGTGGAAGAAATCGGGTACCTTCTAGCGCGCCTTGAACAATTCAAGTAAGAGGCGTCGGAATTGATCCGCTTACCTGGACATGGACGTGGAAAAAAATCCAGGGTCCACCCACGCCTTTGTACGTCACCCGCGCCGACGGTATTAGTAGTCGAGTCTTGTTAAGCAGCGACAGCGCCGACATGAATCATCCCTACGCGCCGCTCCGTGGAAATAACAGGCGGAGCAGCTCAATGCCCGCCTCGCCTCGCCTCGCCTCCCCTCGCTGCTCGCCCTGGGCCTTGGAAGTTGGACAAGCTCCAAGCAAGCTCGCTAGGCGGCCAGGCTACGTTCCCGCCCCAAGGCTGTGAGCCGTCCGCCCAGCTCGGACCTAGACGGCGCGTCTCAACACCGTCTCGGCCCCGGTTCTCAGCGACGTGTCTGATACTCCTATCGCCGTTGCCTCCGTCATCGTTCCACTGAGGCCACCTGGAGTCGCGCGGTGGATCCTGGCCTTCGGTCGGCCCCGAGTCATGGCGACGAGCCCATCTGATATGCTCGAGCACCACCCGAAGGCGAAGTCTGCGGGACAGCCGGCACACGACAGCCGTCTACTAGTAATACCACTGTCAGCGCATCCAGGCCGTCGACTAGCACTCAAACAGACTGGGTGCTCTGTGCACATGGCCAAACCCTCCACAGCGACATCATACTTTGCCATCGCCAGCCTCCTATGCCATGGCCCGTCGCACAGCATGGCCACAAGAGCCGAACACCCACCCCGGCCTCATCCATCTTTTGCCTTTGCGTAGCTCCAATCTTGTCGCGTAGCTTACCTGCTATATGGAATGCGCACGGCAAGTGTCGCGAAGACCATCTTGTACCTCTGGATAGCTGGCCATCGTGGGGCTGGACGTCGATCATGGGCTTTGTGGCTTCGCAGTCCAGATCTCAGCCAGCTGCCGACCTGACTTTTTTTTTTTTTACCTTGGCCTGCCCTCTCACCACTTTCACGTGCAAGGCCTAGTGATCGGCCGCTAACCCAAACAGCACTAAATCTCCCATCCCCAGAGTCTGTGCGCGGGAAATGTCGAACCTCGGTCACTCCACCATCAGCGTAAACAGTCGTGCCTTTTTGTGATATATCAACCATCAGCGATCACTAATAGCTGTTGTTGCTTCTCAAGCACAATGGACCCCCCACGCTCGACGTCACGGTCGCGCCGGTCTTACCCGAATCTCCACAACCTCTCCATAGCCCCGCTCAGCGCCAAATACCCACTCGATGCCTCTGTACCACCATCGCCCATCGACCCAGGCACACAGACCCCTCGTACATCATACATAGCACAGAAATCTGCCCCTGCCACGCCAGGTGTGCTGAGCCTGAGTCAGAGCCGCAGCAGCTCGCGCCAGCGGACGCGGAAAGCCTATGCGTACGACAGCTACTTTGTCGATACCCATTCTGAAGTCCGCGTTGCCGGCGACATACCCAAGGCCAAAAGCACAAGCGTATTGCATCCTGGTGTGAGCTTTACGGATGAAGCAGTGGTGCCGCCGGCGGCAGTAGACCGCAATGAGCAAAGGCACCACACGAGAAAGGGCACTGCGCCGCTCCCTCTGCGTTCCCCATCAATAAAACACCACACCAAAGAAGCCAGCCACGAGTGGTTCCACCGCGCTGGCCTAGCCATTGCCGGCGAAACAAGAGATAGCAAAGGACAGGGCTGGCTGGTACGTCGCGAGAGCTCCACGAGCCTCGTCGGTCAGACAGACGAATACGAACAACATGCTTCCCATGACGACCGCCGCATGGCCCTCCTATCCGGCGAACATATCAGCGAAGCAGACTACCCCATCTCCTTCTCGCCCCGCGTCTCCAGACCCGGAAGCCGCTTCCCAAGCCGTATGGGGTCACGGGTGCCAAGTGCGCGGCCCAGTCGCCGTGGCAGCAGAGTCGGCAGCCGCGTCGACCTCATGACGGTCTTGAGCAGCAAATCCATGGCTGCGTCTGGGCGCCCGAGCCTCGATGTCTCTGAGCCTGATGAGCGCTTCGTGGAGCCAGATTTTATCGAGGCGGATGAGGACTCTGATGGCGATGAGGAGGAAATCGCGAGGTTGGCACGTGAGCGGGGGTTTGGGCTCGGCAGCTGGATGGATAGGCTGATTGGGTGGACGTTGTTCTCCGTCGATGAAGACAGAGAGGGGTCAGATACAGAGTATGAAGATGATGATGCGGAGCGCGAGAGCAATAGAGGCGAGGCTTTGAAACTGGATAATCTGAGCAAAGAGGAGCTCCAACTTCGTCGCGAGGTTGAGGCTAAGCGCAGGAAGATGGAGAGAGAAGCCATTATCGCGGCGTCAGCGCTCAAGAGTCCTCATGGCGAGGGCGGTGCTACCGACGAGGCAGACAGCAGACCCAGTACCGCTGAGGAGGGGTCGCGTGCTGGGAATGAGGAAGCGGGCGGTTGGCAGGATGCGGCGTGGTTGCTCAGCGTGGCGTCCAAAGCCCTTTTCTAAAGCATGTATGGGCTGAGAGGGACAATCTGCTTGTTCTGATTTGTCATTTCTTGCCTCGATTCCTATCTATCTTTTCCTCATCCGACGAAACAAAGAACTTATGACTCATGGGTGGTGGTGGCAGCACCATATTGCAGCGAATGCTGAAGCCATTGTCATTCCGTGATACAAGTTTTTCCTAGACACAGATCTGGAGAGTACACTCTGTACCCCCACCAGTGGACTACTTTCCCCTACGCATCATTCAAACACCACACAATGACATCCCCGGTCCTCCTCGAGTCATCATGAAAATGCGAATTGAAGCCCCTCCAACACTCCCTGTACCTCGTCCCTGCAAGATGCTCACGCAAGATGCCCTCTAGCTGCTCAAAGAAAACCAGGTTCTGCGGCCATTCGCGCCTATACTTGCGTTTAAACTTTGGATCCTGGCGCCTCCAATGCTGGCTAGACCGACTGCCCCCGTCGCTGATGGTCTCAACATCTTCCATGTTGGCCTTCAGCCAGCCCACAGGGCCCGGCTTAATGTAGAACTCGTCTGCCTCGTCGAGGTATGTGTGGCGCTCATCAAGTGGCACGTCAATAGGGGGCTCGCAGGTCAAGGCCCAAGCGGAGATTTCAGGGTAGACGAGATGAGAGCGCCAGGGAGTAGAGTGGCAAGGCATGAGAAAGGCTACCGTAGTGTTGGTGCGCGTGGCGGCGCTACGGGATACATTTGATAGGGCATTGCGTGTTTCATGTTTATGGCGTAGATAGGCGAGGACATCGATGACGCCGCGTTGATGGACTTGGGACGCGTAACCGGCTAAGGCAATGTTTGCTGCGAGCAGGCAGAGCACAATGGCTCGTCGTGAGACGGCGGCATGGGGAGGCACAAACGTTGTTAGAGGTTGCGCGGCCACGACAAGCAGGAAGGGCAGGATGGGATACAGGAAGCGGACTTCCTTGTGGGATATCAGACTCAGCGTGAGCGTCATGAGAAGTGACGTCCACGACAGACGGGCGAGAATGCGCCGGCCCGTGGCGTCTCCAAGGGGAGCGCGCAACGACTGCCATATGCCGACTATCGCAAACGGCAATGCGGTGGTTAGCAGCAGCGGCAAAGCTTCGGTGAAATAGTAGTCAGTGCGGTTCCTCCCGTAGAAGACCGCCAGCGACTTTGCAATGTTGAAGTAGAGAAACCTAAGGGGCGGGATGGTCCAGACCCCGTAGTAGAGTCGGTCGGACACAAGGGAGCCGAGGAAGACAGCGGAGCTATTATCGTCAGTCAGTTGTTATACCGGTCTGCTGACACTTTTTTTTCTGATGCGCAGTAGCATGTGGAGGTGTGCATGGCTGCCCACAAAGCCCGTGTGTAGGACCGGGGGGGAAGAACGTGCAGCGGATGCAGGGAGGGCGAGACTTACCCACAAAGCAAGGTTTCGCGGACCAGCACATACCGCAGCCTCTGTGAGGCTTGCCATAGCGTGGGGACGGCGACGGATATCCAAATGAGAGCATTGGTGGGCCGGAGAATACAGGCAAGCGCCGCCAGTAGTAGGGACAGGCGCAACCTGCACAAGCATGAGCCCAACGCTACTGGCAGAAGACGCAAGAGAGGAGGGGGAAATGCAAATGTGCGGATGCCACGACTTACTCTGAGAGCGAGCCAGGATGGTAGTGCGAATGCTGGGCTTTTGCACTAGTAGCCGCGGCAGCGTTATTGTTTAGTGTACCCTGCCAAGGCCAGTGGTAGATGGCAATGGAGGTGATGGTGGTTTCAAGGCAATTGGACAGCGTGCGGGTTGCGCAGAACCATTGCCAGGGGCTGCAGAGGGACAAGGCAAGCTACGGGCAGGTTGCAAAGCAAAGCGTTAGACATGGCGCACAGGAACAGGAAGGTTGTTGAGATTTCAGGAACATGGCGTACAGTAGCAAGAGCGGTACGGGACTTTGGCCCGTAAACTTTTTCGGCCAGTTTCCATGTGTAGTAATCGAGCAAGGCTGCGGAGACGGCTTGGGTAACTTTCGGCGCTACTAGGAGAAGTTCGGCTTTAGCAGGTAAGCTCAACCCACAGATTTGAGCGACATGTGCCGCGAGACGATAGACGGCTGCAAATAGCGCTGGGTGCAGGGAAGAGCGCAATTGGGTTCTCCACTCCTGCTCGGATGGTGAGACTGATGCCGAGAAAGGAAAGAAAGCAGGGCAGAGCAAGCAGGCAAGCAAGCAAGCAAGCAAGCAAGCAAGCAGCAACCACAAGGAGAGAGAGAGAGGGGAAGAGTGGATTTACCCAAGTGATGCAGGCGTTAGCGGAGGGACCAAAGGCCAGCTGCCATGCAGGTTCGAGCGACTGGAAGAACTCGTCGGGCTGGAAAAAGGTGCGTAAGGTCAAAGCGTTTGTGAGGCGAAAGGCCAGCAAGAGGGCAAGAATGGCTGGCGCCGAGTCACGATAGCTGGTAGGGAGATTCCGTGGTGGAGCACCAGTCCCGCCTGAATGCGTGTCCCCTGCGGAGTCGCTGGTGGTAGGCATTGAGCAATCAGAGGCGTGCAACACGAGGGCGAAGCGAAGGTAGGCGAGCAGAGGGGGAGAGTGAGATGGGCCGGCAGAGGGAATGATGCGAAGCCGGTGGGCTAGCTCCTTGGCGGCATGCACAAGCCGCTCCGGCGAGGGCGAGGATTGGGTGGGCTGTGTCGCGAGTGCAGAAAATTGAGGGTGAGAGCCTTACCGGATTAGGACTTTCACGATGATTGCTGAGGAGGCGGGCAGCGCCTAGACTGGCCTTCATCTGGCCGGGTCCTTTTGCAGCATGCACTACAGAGCGAGTGCGCTCGGACAGAGGGCCCGTGACTCTCACGATAGGCGCAGCTGCCGTTATGGACAGAGTAATGTGCTGATGGATGCAGGCGGTCTGGAAAAGGGCACCGCATGCAGCAAGAGCGTGCCGGAGGGATTACACGATAGTGTGTACGTATGTACAGTAGGGAGCGCGACACGGAGCAAGCTGTCGTGAGTTGACGACGGCCAAGGGCAAGTGGGACTAGGCGAGGACAGCAGCGTGGGTACATGGATGGACGACGGCGCTTCTATTCCAAATCCTCGTGCAAATTCTACAGAGCAGAGGCCGGGGGAGGCGCTGCGTGTTTGGGCAGCGGCCGGGGGGTGGGTGCGATAACATGTCGGAGTGTGTGTGTGTACATGTACAAAGTACATGCAGGAGGGTGTGAGGGAGTAAGTAGGGTAGGATTGCAAGAGAGGCAGTGAGAGTAGGGCAGGGTCGGGTAGGGTAGGGTAGGATAGGGTAGGGTAGGGGCAGAGAGAGGGAGCGTGGTACGTGCGTGCGTATGGGTGTGAGAGAGAAAGTGATGATGCGGACGGGCGCGGCCAATGAGGGTCAGGCGGCCACGGTGACGCAGACATGGCGTTGTCGAGGATGGGTGTTGCTGGAGCTGGAGTTGGAGCTGGAGCGGTCATGGTCATGGTCATGGTCATGGTTATGGTCAGGCCATGGTGGCCGACAGACAGCAGACAGGTAGACAGGTAGACAGACAGACAGGCGAGCGAACGAACGAACGAACGGGAGCGAACAAGCAAAGAACCGCGAGGTTCCTGGGCAAGCGGCAGAGGGGAAATCTGGGGAAGGGCGTGTGCAGCAGTGCTACGACTACTAGAGAAAGAGAGCTCGGGGTCCAATTCAGGAGCCCATGTTTGTGCTGGTCGTGGTCGCACCCTCGCAGCCGGCGGCCCAGGGTGTGTCTTGTTGCGAGGCCTCTCTTATCGCGCTTCATCGTCTAATGCGCGCGCCCTGGATGCAGCGTGCGTGGATGCCGACACAACCGGAGGGCGGCAAAGTGGACCCCCCTCGACAGCCCCCCGCCTCGCGCCTCTCGCGCGCCCGTCTGGTCGAGGTGCAGGGTGGGCGTCGGAGGCTTGGGAGTTGGGTTGGGGGGCAGCAAGCGCAGAGGGGGGAGGGCACATGTGCATGGTTGCTGAGGGCGAGGCAGAGGCGTTCGTAGCAGGCGACAGGCGAGCGGCGAAAGGGTGGGCGAGCGACGACAGACGAACCCCGCCCTCGCAGCTCGCAGCTCGCAACCCGCAGCTCGCGCAGCCAGGGCGTGCATGGCTTGTTGAGGGCTGCTGGGCGCGAGCCAGTGAACGCCTCGGCCCATGCACCACGACGGCGAAGCCTATACCCGTTGGCGTCACCTGCATGCTAGCGCCATGTAAGTGATGGTTGCTCGGCCGCAGTCCAAGTCGATGCGTCTGCCCCAAAGAGAAAAAAAGACATGGCGGCCCGTCTCGTTGCGCTGGCCGCTCAAGCTCAACAAGCACACCAGCTCCCAGCACCAGCAACCACACGTCCAAGCTGACGACGGGCGGCCACGCCATATCCACCACATGCACGCCCACATATACTACCCGAGCTGCTGCCCACGCCTCGCCCTCGCCCTCGCCCTCGCACTCACCCTCACGCTCCCACTCACACCACACGCTACTTGACCACTACCACTACCAAGACCAAGACCACCACCCTGCTAGTACAGTAGTTCCGCTACCGCGACCACCGCGACCCCCTCCGCCACTACCACCACCGCTACCACCGCTACCACCACATCCACCACATCCACCACCACTACCACCCACACGCGCTACGTCTCCGTCGCCGGCCGGCTACTGCTGCTTGTCTGGGCACTGCTGCGCTGCCCTGCTTGGTCCTACTCCCTAGTCCGGCCTCGCGTATCCTCAGCGCGATAGCGTCCCCACCTCTGTCGCCAGTGCACGCCCCCGGCCTGCCTCTCCCGCCCTCTGAGCGTCATCCATGGGCCCTAAAATACCTGCGACTATCACTGCCCCATACGGACTGCCCAACTGAGCCCGTCTTCTGCCTCTCAGCTAAACCCATATCGAGCCGTTGAGCCCACCGTCGCGCCCGCCATCCTCACCACTGCCTTTTCCTCAACCCCACGATCCACGCCCACCACCCCGTCCCCCCAAGGCTGCTGCTACTGCTACTGCTGCCGCCGCCGCCGCCCTTGCTGCTGTGCTCTACTGCCACTGCCACTGCTACTGCCACCGCTGCTACCACGTCGACGACTCGTACTCGCTTTCGCTCCTCCACCCGCTCCTCGCCCGCCGCGAAATGAGACTATCCGCCCACGACCTCCGCCTCGACAAAGCGTAAAAGTGCTGACATGGTTGCACTGCTGCCCTAATCTGGATCCATTGAGCTGCAGTTGCCATGGTCGACCCAAATGCGGCCTTGACAGCACATGGGGATCCGCTCGACGGCCACGCCCACGGCCCGCCAGCGTCACCTGTGTGCGACTCGACCCCCGACGACGCGCACCCGCATTCTGAACACCAGCACCCCGCAACAGAGCCACAAGTCCAGAATCCCAATGATGCCCACAACCACACCGCCGGTGACGAGACGCCCGGTCGCCGCCCTGACGACGGAGCAGCAGCAGCCGCCGCCGCCTCGTCGCTCCAAGTCGACGAGAACGACTGCACGCCCCGCTCCGAGGTGCCTTCCGTACCAGACGCCCTCAACCACACTCTCCTATCGCAGATGCAATCCCTCGACCCTGAACCGTCCTACTTCTCTCCACAACCCCTCCGCATCTACTCATCTCCCATCCCCCACTCCACACCCGCCTCATCCAATCCCTCGCCCAGCACGAGCACGCATGCTTCACACGCCTCCCTGACCAGCGTTGACGAGACTGCCCGTTCTTCGGCACCACCGCCGCCCCTACCACAACAACAACAGCAGCAGCAGCACACTGATCGCCCAGCCTTTGTGCGAGACATCTCGTCGGCATCTACCGCCAGCAACGTTACTGTACGGGCCAACTCGGTAGACCCCATTTACCCCTACGCCGCTCCTCCACGCCAACGGGATGGTCCTGTCTATCCCAACCAGTCCTACGCTGCGCTCCATCTCCAAAAGTACCCGCAGCCCTATGTACCACCCATCGTGCGCTCTCGCAGCTCCCACCCCTCACACACGGCTGCCAACTCGCTATCCAGCCTAGGCGCCTTTGGCCTCTCTTACGACCACTACAGGGACATTATGGACTCGGGTGCCAGGACCGTCGGGAACTCTCCCGTCAACACGCCCGGGCTCTTCAACCCCACGAACCGCCGCATGTCGCAGGATACCCAAGCAACCGACGACGGAACCTACTCGACCCCTTGGCTGCACCACACGCACCGACAAGCACCAAAGGAGACTCACATTGCCGACGTCCAGGCCGATCCCGTCTCGGGCCGCAAGATAGTCAACCAATACGAAATCATCGACGAGCTCGGCCGCGGCGTCCATGGCAAGGTCAAGCTGGGCAAGGACCTTGTGCACGGACGGTACGTCGCAATCAAGATCGTCGACCGGTACTCGAAGCGCCGACGCCTGGGCAAGAACAACAGTCACGAAGACAAGATTAAGCGCGAAATTGCCATCCTGAAAAAGGCCCGACATCCCAACATTGTTAGCTTGCTCGAAGTCATCGACGACCCGGCTAAGAAGAAGGTCTACATTGTACTCGAGCATGTTGAGCTGGGTGAGGTCAAGTGGAGGACTGAAGGTGCAAAAGAAATCTGTCTTGTCGAATGGCGTCGCTTCAAGCGAGAATCCCAAGGTGTCTTTGACAATGACCACGCCACACGCGAAGACGAGAAGATTATCCGCATAGCCCACCAGAAGCTTGCCCGCCAGCAACGTCGTGCAGCCAAGGAGGCGCACGGTCGCCGCAAGGAAGGCACATCGGACCTGGCCTGGAGTCTGGAGATGGGAATGGAATCCGAAGACGAATACTCTGAAAACGGCCGCGGCTCTCAAGCATCCACCCGTGGGGATGAGCGCCCGCGCAGTCGAATTCAGACCCGTGGACAAGATGCCGGAAGCTACCACGATGACCACATGGAGACTGCTTTCCGCTCTCCCGAGCCAGCACCCAACTCTTGGGCCGAGGGGCTCGAGGGAACAATGTACGGTCCCTACGACTCGGACTTTGCCCGGGGACGTGTGCCGAGTATTGCTGGCAGCTCGTCATCTCGCGTGACAGACCCGGACGAGGAGATACCCGAGCACTTCAACTATGTCCCTCTCATGACCACCCAAGCCGCCTGGGAAGCCTTCAAGGACACTGTCCTTGGCATCGAGTATCTGCACTATCAAAACGTCATCCATCGCGACATCAAGCCCGCCAATCTCCTTGTGACTAGGGAGCATCGCATCAAGATATCAGACTTTGGTGTCTCGTACCTCGGTCGACCAAAGACCGACGACGCCAATGGCGATCAATCAGAGACTGAGCAACAAGAGGCTGATGAAGCCATCGAACTGGCCAAGACGGTTGGCACCCCAGCCTTCTACGCCCCTGAGCTTTGTCGCACAGAGACCGACGCAGAAACACCTCTGATCGACGGTGGGATCGACATTTGGGCCCTTGGCGTTACACTCTACTGCCTCATCTACGGCCGTGTACCGTTTCATGACACCAACACTTTCACCTTGATGAAGGTCATTAGCGAAGATGAGCCCTACATCCCCAGGTTCCGTCTGAAGCCTGTGGCCGAGCACTCCAGCTCGCGGCCAAGCTCACATGGACGCAACACTCAGCCCATGATGAGCAGCAAGAGAGCTCCACACGACCTTGAGTACGAAGAGGTTGACGAGAATCTCCGTGACCTCTTGCGGCGCTTGCTGATCAAGGATGCGCGACACCGCATCACCATACCGGAGATCAAGCGCCACCCCTGGCTGCTCTCTGGCATTCCCAACCACGTTTCCTGGGCCGAGGAAACCGATCCCAGCAGGTCGTTCGAGGGCAGGAAGATCCAAATTTCCAAAGAGGATGTCGAAGAGGCCGTCGTTCCTATTGGCTTCGTCGACCGTCTCCGCTCAGCTGCCAAGAAGACATCCGAGTTTGTCAAAGGCTTCACTACTCGCAGCTCTGGCTCAAGACGTCGCGCCCAGAGCTCGGCGGCAAACCCGGATGCGCCCTCAATCAGTGCAAACTCTTCGAGTAGCACCATCAGCCAAGATGCTCGGCCACAAGAGGGTCGACGTGGGAGTCTGGCACCTGGTGCCATCCTGGAGATTCTGACACGTTCGCGTGAGTCGGAGCATCCTCTTTCTCATAGTGTCACAGCAAGCCCAGAGGCAAAGGAGCGATCAAAGTACTTTGACAGCCCCAGTTCTCGAACTGCATCACCCGCACAAAACACGGAGAGTCAGCGACCCCCAATGCAGGACCGCGCCTTCTCTTCCATCAACACTATACGCCAAGCAGACATCCTAGGCCGATCAGCATCACCTGGATGCCCTCCTGCTCTGCCTGGTACTCCCATGGCCCTGGATACACCTAGCGGCTCTCAGTTGGGCGGTCTGTTTGGTGGTCTTCCACGACGTGTGGTCAATAGCATGAGAAGCAAAGATAGACTAAGGCCCCCAAAAGAGCATAGCCGCGCGAGGTCAATTGATAGACTAGTTGGATGTGACGACGACGCGCATGGCGTCCCGAGTCTCGCCATCAGCACAACCTGTGCTTCCGGTCAAGTCAACCAGCCCGATGCCCTGAAAGAGATGTCGCCCGTCGCCCGAACTTCGTCGCCCGCAAACTCCGAAGGACACTCTTTCAGCAACCTCGATGACTCGTCGCGGCAATCGTCACTTTCTTCCATGTCTTCTCGCCTGCACAGAAATTGGGCTACCATACACGAGCTCGAGACTGGTCCGGCATTGGGTATCACGTCAGATTCCCGATCAGCCCCACACCAGACTCAGCCGAGTGATCAGAGACCCTCTAGCTCTGCATCTGTCGCGCGCGAAAAGTCCGAGGAACGTTTTGACCGCGCAAAGGA
Organism: Exserohilum rostratum; assembly: GCA_026367775.1. Lineage (NCBI taxonomy): Eukaryota > Fungi > Ascomycota > Dothideomycetes > Pleosporales > Pleosporaceae > Exserohilum > Exserohilum rostratum. The sequence continues at coordinate 519,110 of CP111162.1, forward strand.
TGAGTACCGTCGACGGCTCGGGGTAGAGCGGGCTGTAGCTCGTGAGAGGTCCAACTCGGCTGCGCAGCACCGACCTCCCTCTTGCCTTGGTCAAGTTGCCTGTCCCCCTAGCCCAGATGACGAAATCATGTTTAATCAACAGAGTCATCAAGATTACTGGCACCGAAACGACCAATCCTCCGAGAATAGTCCTGTTGGAGGATCGAGCCGCGGCCTCGCTCTTTCGTCTTCCGAGGATCAGTTTTCCGCCATGTCACAGTCCGAGTCGAACCCTTCAATACCCTCGGTCGCATCTGCCGGCTCGCCCAACCAGGGCGGATGCGGCTCATTCGACGACGATTCTTGGATAACTTCATCGACAGTTCGCTCTCTACCATCCAACCAATTCGAGTCTCCTGCAGATGACGCTTCCGGCTACGACGGCGACCATGCTGTCGAAAGCGATGAGGATGACGACAGTGAAGAGGATGGTCTGATGATGGGCTTCTCTAAGAAGAAGGTACCCATGCACAAGTCCAACCGCAGCAATTCTGTTACCAATGGTGAGCTAGCACGCTCTACCATCCACCTGAGCCTCAACTCTCGTCGCCGCTCGACGCGTAGTGGAAGCAACGGAACCGTCAAGAAGATTCCTCCACCCGAGCCAACGCCAGTTCAGGAGCACACGACTGAATCGCAATAAGAACAAAACACACCGCACACCGACATCTCTACTGTCATCTCCCGTCATAAATTACACGATACCCAAGATCTACCGCTGTACGACTACGCATACATTTGAAACCCGTTTCACCCACGTGTACATATACGAATCATCGACCAAACAACACGACATTACCACAAACACCAAGTGAGGCGGGCGCAGGGCGTTTACCACACATACTTGGATCTGATAGCATGCATTGGGGGGAGCGTTTCTCAAAAAGACGGCGTTTGTTTTCTCCTAAAGCTTCTTTTTGCTAACTGGATATCTCTATCTTGCGTTTATTCTAACTACTATTTCTGTATCTATTTCTCTTTTTGAAGTTTAACCCTCGAGGTGGTTTGGGGACTTTTTTTTTCTCTCTTCCTTCTTCTAGTGTCACGGAAGACGCAGAAGAGGAGAGGAAGATGTGAGGGCTTGTTGACGATTAAGAAGAAGAAGGGCAAGGGGTTGTTAGTAACCAAAGCGTGTACCTAGGTGCGCATTTTCTTCTATTTCTGCTTCTTCTGCTTCTTTTCCTGTTTTACGGATTTGATGTGTGCGCGCAAAACCCCATTTTTATCGGCTTTGGCTGTTTATCGTCGTCTTTTTATTTTTGTTGCTAAACCTGTCTTGAAAGCATTTGCATGGTAGACACACAACTGGGGGTTTTGATTCGATCGATTTGATTAAAGTTGCGTGAGCTTTTTTTTTGTTGAGTGATTTTTTGCTGTTTTCAGCTGTTATGATGCGCGCGATCAGCAGCAGTGCCCGGTAGCGGCAGCGGCAGTGGCGGCGGTGGCATGGCATGGCATGGGAGTAGCAAGGGTGTGTGTATGGGTTTTTTGGCTCTTCTCTTCATCTCGAAACAGACATTGTTGCATTGGGCTTGGGAGGTTTTTTACTACGTACATGGATAGATAGAATATGCTAGGTTGTTGTTTTGTTTGGTATGTATAATTGCATCAAGGAAACAGGCATGTTTGCTTGTTTTGTTAGAATTGGGGCTGTTGTTCTGGTATCTTCCATGTGCCGATGTACGTATGTGCGAACCTCAACCGTTGCGAGTAACATGTCCGGGCAAGCTAAGCCAGGGGGGTTGTCCATCATGTACTCTGCAGTGGCTGTGTTTGCATATCCCACTGCATCTGAACATCAGCTGTATCGGAAAGCAACAATAAAGAATTTCCCCCCCTTCTTCTTACCCTTTCTAACAATACATCTGAATTCGAAAAGAAGAAGAAGAAAAAAAATTGTACACATGTAGATCTCCTACCCCTTCCAATCCCACCCACATACCAACCATACATAAAAATTTCTGTTGAATTAATTCCTCCTTCCCTTCCCCCGTGCCGTGCCTTGGACGATCATCTCAACTCAGCATTTTTCCCTCTCTCTCCCTCTTTCTCTCCGATTGCAATCACGATTCCCACGACTACCCAAGCCCCCCCCCCCCCCCCCCCCCCAACCTCTCCGATCGTCATGCCGATCGGTGACGACGAACTCACCCCTCCCCCCCCTACCCACCCAACCCTTCCCTTGCAAATCCAAATAAATTTGGCGAAAAAAAAAATACATGGATTAGCTAGGCAATCTCAGCAGCAGCAATCAGCAATCAGCAGAGCTGGAAACCCCAAGGCTGGGTATGTACTATGTATGTGCTTGGGGAGAGGGGAAGGGGGTGTGCGCATATACATGACTCGTATGTATGTTAGGCGGCTATCGTTATTATATTTCATTTTCATAGTTTTTTTTTTCTATACGGTACGCCAACCCGGGGGCGCCGGGGTAAGGGGGGAAAGAGTAAGCGAAGTGTTGGGGATGGGGACGGAAGATGGGGTGGCCGTTTCTTCTTTGAAACGGGTTTATTGTACTGGCGGTATGCGCGGTTACGGCGCTTGAGAAAAAGAGAAGGTAAGGTACTTGTGTACTGTGCTGTGCTGTGCTGTGGTGGTTTGGGCTGGGTTGGGTATGTGGGTTGAGTGAGGCTGCGATGGGGATGCATGTGGGGATGTGGAGATGCGGCGAGCAGGCTGTTTGTTTTGTTGTATTCGGGGCGTGTGTATGTGTATGTGGGGAGTAGCGGGCTGGAAGGGCGACAATATGTGGGTAATTCTTGTTTGTCTGATACGTGGTGTATCTTGTTGTGTGGTTGTTCTGTGTTGTCAATTGTTTCGCAATGCGATATCTACATGTGTAATCTTTATTGAGAGAAGGAAAAGGAAAAATTAAAAAGTCTAGAAGAATTATACATTGCGCAAGATGCCAATTGGCGTGCGGTAGTCAATTGAATGTTTCCATTGGTAACAAGTACCATTTGGATACCTAAAGCAGGAGGAATGTAGATATGTTTTGTCAAGTACCTGATATCGCGACTTGACTGTCGCATCGCGATATACACTCCATACTAGGAAAACAGCGAGTAAATCGCCGCATCTCCGCCATTGCAAATGGTCTCGGTACAATCTACATGTTGTCATGCAAATCACCAATTAGTTCCCAAAGCATTCAAGACAATTGATTCGGACTGCATTTACTCCATCTGCTTTGCAACAACTTCTCCTCCACCCACCCACTTACCACAAAAGCAGCCCATGAATCGAAAGGAGCCACGACATCTCCCCCAGCTTTCCCAGTTTCTCACCCGTCGGGCTGCGCGACATGCTTAGTCGAGCGCACGCATGTATGTACGCAAAACACCCAACATACATACATACACACATACATGCCTCTTCACAGCCCGCCTGCAAGCAATCAATCGTCGATCGCCGCGCAGCGCAGCGCATCGCAGCACGTTGCATAGCGCGTCCGTGTTTACATGCAGTTTTTTACTAGTTCACACATAAAAAGAACATGCGGTGCGCGCCTTCACACCGCCGCCGAGCAAACCCGCTGCCATAAGCCCGTTCAATCGTCGTTGGCACATCGGTGTCGTTTGCTCGTTCGTCGGCGGTGGGCGCCGCCGGCGCACGCACGCACGGTAAGGACATAGGCCCATGTGTTTTTCCTTCCCAGCAACAAGTCCGCGTATGCGTGATGACGCTTTGGGATGCGTCTGCATGGACAGGGGGGAAGAGATGGAGGGGAGGTACCACCAATTGACAAGGACTAGGGTCGTATTTTGGTTTGCATGTCGTTCTTGACGATCTGGACAAATCGCGAGATGGATAGACAGTCAGGCAGAGAGAGGGGAAAGGTAATGGGAGGAGGCTAAGGTATTAACTGCTCGTTTTCCGCCGCACGCGAAGCAAAATTAACGGGCGGGCGGTAGTTCTTGTTCTAACCATGGACAAAAAAAGTTGCAGCATTAGTTAGTCAGTTCGGTGGCGTGGGTCCCTTTGTTTTCGTTTCTTGGGCAGCAAGAGAAGCAGAAAAGCTGGGAACTAACGGGTGCCCGTTGTGCTACTGCTGATGCAAACGACGTCATAACCCTCTTTGCAAGCGGTCGCGTTAGCAAGCCAGCCCTTTTTGCGGGTAGCTAAGCAAAATTAATGGGGCCTTCTTTTTTCCTTGTGAGTTAGTGCTGATGCGGCCGCGCGCGAAGTACGTATGTGGGGTAACTGCTTTGCAGCAGTAGCGCAAAAAAGGCCGATCTTCCCAAATGCTTGTGCGACCCGTTGTCGGTGTGTGGGCTGAAGGAGCGAACGGAGTTTGCTCCTCCGCGTCTCGTTCGCTTCAAGGGTGTGTGTACCGAGGGCGCGAAACGCGAGACGCGAGATATGTTGGTGGCGTGCGTGCGGAGAAAATGGGGGCTGGATTTCTTGAGGGGGCCTGAATGACGGCATGAGGTGAGATGAGATGGGAGAGGGACGGAGAGTGAGTAAGAGAGAGGCACTGCTTTGGGGGGGATGAGGAAGGAAGCGCGCGACGGGTAAGGCTGGTGTGATCAGATTCATCTGGGGGGCATAATGGGGGGCCTTGTGGCTGTTCGTTATTCCCACTGCATTTGTGAAGAGGTTTAGATTGAAAGCAATATACAACTCCAGGTCTGGATCAGAAGCAAATTATCCTAGGTGCTGTGTAGTCTTCTATCTTTGGCCATTGGTGGAAACCAACACCATGGCACGATAACTTTGCACACATACATGCATACATGCCTCTCTGAGTGACCCTTCAACCCATCTTTCTACCGGCATAACAGCAGCTGCGGACATAACGGCCTGCAACCATGGCTATGCACATGGCCGGTCGCATCTGCATCTTATTCTCGTGATTCATGTACCCAGCAAATATCCCATACTCCCAAGGCAATAAGGCACAAGGAAAGATGCCCATGCGTTATAGTCCATGCGCACCTGCACCGTCTTACCAATACTTGGGTAACTTTGGCCCTTTTCCCAAAGCACTCAGACCTGCATATTCATCTCACCCTCCCCCCTTCCACTCGGTACGCTCCGGAGTGTGATTTCGTGCTGCGTGCAGCCCTGGGCCAATTCTTTCACCTTGCATATCGGAGCTCTGCTCAATGTTCCATAGCCGTTCCGCACCTCACCGGTCTTGGTGTGTGTCCGTGAGTCTCACCACACTCGGACGTTGGGCGTGGGCAGTCAGAAACGACCACCCCCCCAGGCCTAATTTCCGTTTTTTGCAGTGGAACGCCTCGTGGCTATTAGTTTCCCCTTGTAGACAATGTTGATTATGGAAATATACGTACTATGTACAATGTACAATGTACACACACTGCTGCCTGCTGCTCGCTCTCCTCACTCCAATCTGACATGGTCCGTTCTTCTTGCTCCCTTCCCTCCCTCCCAACAAACCATTACACCAGCCGCGACATACGCCCGAAAATAAAACCACTCACACCATCAGCCTCAATTGCCATTTTCCTTTTTCTTCCATCTGCCAAATGCCGTGACACGCAAGCGCAAAGTGTCACGCTCGCGTCTTGACTAGCTTCAAGCGTCTCCCATCACACACTATCCAGCGCACACATGCTCACCACCGTGATTCGCCCTATGCACTACTTCCACATGTAAAACGCACATGCCCTCTATGTAATTGACCAAAAGAAAAAGAAACAACATCCCCATTGCTCAGAAGCCCCTCTTTTTCTTACCCTGAAATCCTGGTCCCTGATCCTACTCTATGTTTTTTCCATGCACGCCATACTTGCGTCTGTCACACCGATCAGGAAAGCGCCAGCGTATCGGGTCTCCGTTGTCACCACGCGCACTCATATCAGTGATAGGAACTCGCCTGCGCCCCTCACGGCCTGAGACACGGCGGCTGGTGCGGCTACAAGGCTGATTTGTGACGTGCATTGGACGGTGTGGGATTTCGTGATGGGGCGAGGGTCGGAGTGCAGAAATGCCATGAGTCGGAGGGGTGGGCAACGTGGGTAGAGATGGATAAGGCAGAGAGCCGAGGCTAAGCGTCAACGGTGTGATCGTGAAATGGCATGATCTTTGGAAGAGGGTGTGTTGGGATATGCGCCTGGAAGGCTTGGGATAGACACGTTGAAGGCAGATGCGTGATGGACATGTGAAGGTGGTCCTGTAGGCTGGTGAAGACGCAGCTACCTCTTTGTTCGGGCACTCTTGCGTGTACCTTCAGCAGGTGGCTTGATTGAGGCTGCCTTGCGTTTCGTGCCTTTCTTTGCGACAGGCTTAACCGGTGTCTCTTCACTGCTTTCAGCCTTGTTGGGCTTCGTCTCTTGCAGTGCCTCCTCTTTGACACGTTCCTTTGCATCGGCAGCTTGGTTGCCATCTTGCTTTCCTGCATCAATGTCCATTTTCTCTTTGCCTAACACCCAGGCCACCTTTTCCATGTCAGCCGCTTTCACGCCCGATAGCCTCGTTCTCAGCTTCTCCACTTCACTAAGCAGCATCTCGTATTCCTTGATGTTATACTTGATTTTCCGCTGCCAACCCGTGCCTTCCTTGCTCTTGACTTCGTTGTCCCAGCAACACCAGCGGAATAATTCGTCGGAGAAAAAAGGAATCTCTGCAGGCTGCAAAACAGAGAGAAGCAGAGATGCAGTTGCCGGTCCAATGCCTTTTAATCCAACAAGTATTTTGAGTGCATTCATGACATCTGAGTTGGAGCAGTTGCTATCACTTAATGCAGTATACGCTTTCTTTGTTGTCTCCTCGACTGCTTGTGCGGTGTTGCTTTGCACGAGACCCATTAGTGCAGGGCGGAATGTGCCATGTTTTCTGTGTATGCGAATTAATAAAAATTGTTAAGAAGCTAGTAGAAGAATACAAACAGTTTCCACTCTACGAGTTTCTCCACTTCTGCTTTTGTGAGATGCTTGGTACTTTCGTCCCTGTCGGCTACGGCTGCTGGTATGTCATCGTAGCGCTGCGCGTCTAGGTCGCGCAGCTTCTCTGGGACTGTCACGGGATAACGAGCAAGGACCTCGCTAATTGTTGCAATGCTGATTCTTTTGATATGAAGTGAAGCCATTGGGTGAATTTGGAGGTTGAAGATGTGGAGATTGATCATGAACGCCGTGGTGGAACGCGTTAGGGCGCTGACGCGAGATCACGTGGGACATAGCACTTGGCTACAGCGGTATCTCCTACATCACAGATCTCTAATAACAAGACAAGTTGAGTCACAATACAATGAGAATAGTCACATTGGTATGAAAAGGCTTTACTATACCTATATAATAAGCCCGGATAATCCAGCAATACATTCGATCCCTACTTCTTAGATATTTTGATTGCAACACACAAGTATGTGTGCAAAAATGAACTGAGCATAGAATGTCCGGAACAAGCATGTGAAGCTGAGTTCTATCCGACCACGCCTCGCTAAATGTAAAATGGTATAAAAGTGTAGAAACAAAATATCGCTCCTCGCTAATGCAATCGTGATCAAATCATTGGCATGCTACGTCGCCTTTGGGCGTCCTCGCCCCCGTCCTCTTCCTCTTCCTCTTCCCCGACTACCTCCTCGACCAGAACTGGAACCCCTCGTGGGCACCATTGAAGAACGACCAGGCGGCCTGCCAACAGGTCTTTTCGGAGGTGGCGCAGTGGCAGGAACCTCGTCTTCGCTCTCCGTGTCCGACACGTTGATGGTCTGCGACCTCTTGTTCACAGGCGTAAACTTTGACGTCGCAGGAATACTCTCGGTAACTCCATTATTGGTTCGATTGGATGATCCAACGATTTTGATCTTTTTGCCGTTCAGCCCACTCAGAATCGAGTTGGTATGCTGAGAGGGGCCATTCCGTGCAGGCTCTGGTATGCTGACTTCAGGTTCAGGCGGCATTGCATCTTCAGAAAGCTCGTCGTCCAGAGGTAGATCGCCGAGGAAAGTGTTTATGATTTGTTCATCGTCGTCTGATCCAGGAAAGAGGGCTAGCTTCGCGCGGAGGTTCTCTTCAGCTTCGCGCGCCTCAGCCTCCCTTGCCTGGGCCTCTCGTGCTTCGGCTTCCCGTGCTTCAGCCTCTCGCTTTTCAGCCTCTGCGCGCGCTCTGGCCTCCTCTTCTTTCCGCTGCGTTTCTTGAGCAGCGGCAACGGCAGCGGCTTGTTGTGCGAGCATCAACGCCTCACTTGGCTCAGTGTCTTCTTCATGAACGCCGTCTTCATCGGATACGTTCCCAGAAATATCGACAGTACCGTCCTGACTACCATCTGCGGGCGTTCCTTCGACAGACCAGATACCAGCCTTGGGTTTTGGAGGCAGAGGTTGTCGACGTTTCTTAGCCCTCTCACGATCGGGCCTTACAGCGCCGTCCCGGAAATCTGCAGGCAACTCGGTTGGTAGATCCTCCTCGCCTTCATTCTTCCGTGCTAGCCATGTTGACATACGTCCACGTGGTCGATGGATATGCTCGGGCTCTTCATCTTCGCCGACAAACTCCTCGTCTGAATCGAGAGTGATCTCTTCAAAACGTTTGGAGGTCCGAGGCCTACCAGGCTTTGCAAGACCACTGATCTCTGGATTGCGTTTTCTTGTCGAGTAGGCTTCATCATCCTCTACACGAACACGATACGTCTTTGCGTCTTTTTCCTTCTCTGCCACAGTTTTGGGGGCACTCTGCTTTTGCAGCACATCAGACTGTAGAATCGATTGCATGTCGTTTGAGACATCAGTCTCGTCGAGAGCACTCCCTTGCACAACCTGAGGGCGTTCCGGCACAGGTCTCTGGCGAATCCTGTCAAGATGGCCCGTGGCCAACGATAGTTTGACAATCTTCGATTTGCCCTTCATCTTAGCAGCGACCATGATGAGCCTGTCTTCGCGCTTAGCATCCTCGAGCAGTTTCCTCTGCACCTCTTTCTGGTACTGTTTTCCCGGCGCATTCTTTGGTTGCAGAGAGTGTGTTTCGTCCTTCTTCTTCTTCTGCTTCTTTGCCTTGGGCCTCCTCCGATACTCGTCTGCATCGTCATACTCGCCGCGGCCGCGCTTTTGACTGAGACGCGGAATCTCGTTATCCAAATTAGGATCATGGTAATACGAATCACCATTGGCATCCCCAGCAAGAGACGTGCCAGCAAACGCACCGCCATTGGTGTTGGTGAGTCCGTTACTATCCTCGATAGGGGAATAGATGATTCCATATCTTGTATTGGCACGATCGTCATCGTCCATGTATCGTGCATCGAGCGAGGGATCCGCCCTCTTTTCCATCTCTGCTTGCTGCATCCGACGCTGCATGGCGTTCTGGGCCATACCCTCTTCTTCTCTCAACCAGTTCAAGTTAGAGACACTAAAGTCAACGAGACATTCTACCGAACGAACGTCGGCTACCTTCTTTGTGTCATGGCCAAGTAGAGTTCCTTTAGGCTCATAAGGACGCTGTCTGGGATCACGCCGACAAGCACCCGTATTGCAAACCCTCAAGCAGTGCGGGCATTTCCAGTTGTAGGCCTCCATGATACTTATTGGCATCATATCGTGTGCACGAAACAGCGTTCCGTAGCAGTATGCCAGGTCGCAGCTCGAGCAAAATGCCATCTTCCACTTTGGGTGCCGGTGGAGGCAAAAGTGGCATGATTTGTGCTTTGCCATCCATTGTTTTGACTTTTTGTTGGCAATCTTCTTGACATTGCCGTATTCGTCCACCACTGGTTCCTCGTCATCGGATGCGCTCTCTGGCTCTGGGTTTTTGATGTCAACAAATGGCCGAATCCGCAATTGCTCCTGGCAGACCTGGGCCAGAGTCTTCTTGCCGAGATATCTTCGTTCCTCTTGCAGCGGGAGAGGCGTCTTTTCATTTACATGGCCATCTATGCTGATAATCTGGGCACGCCATTCTTCATACTTGTGAATAAGATCCTTCCATTTCCACTGCTCGACCCAAGTGTAGCCAGATTGGCAACCACAGCTTCGACCCATGCAGTAACAGTCCATGCAAACATCGTAAGGCTCCTCTATCTCAGTGCTAAACAGGTTCTTGCAAGATTTGCAGCTCAAAAAGCGATTGAAGATATTGCATCTACAGTATGAGCAGGTGACGTTGCTGTCATAGGGCAGGAATTCTGGGTGTTCTCGGGAGTCGGGCGCAAACATTTCTGACAGAAGAATGATCTTGTACAAATCAAAAAGGCGTTTGAAGTCCTTCTGGACCTGCTTGATCTTGTTAGAGCGTTGAATTGCCTCCGCTTGTTCACCGCCTGCTTCGACCTGGGCGCGAGCGGTCTTGAGCAGATGCGAATATTTGAGTAGGGTGTAGTATATAATGGACTTGTTCTTGTATTGCTCATCACGGCAGACGACACGCGAATTGGGGAGTGCTTCATGCAAGGCAAGTTCGAGGGTCTCTACAGTCGTGCGATTCCAGGCAATCTTCATGGTACGCGTGCCACGGTTCCAGACTTGGTGAGGTGCTAGTGGTGGAATCAGGATGAAGTCTCCTGGTCGCTGCTCTACAACATAAGTCCGGAATGGTGCCTTTTTCCAGGCTATGAGCTGTGCGAAATGGTTCTCCACTTCTATGTCGTGACCCAGTATCGAGAGCCAATACTCTGAGACAACGTGGCGATCTTTGCTTTCCGTCATGAACCAGATGGACGAACCGGGGCGCTCCGTCTTGCCATCGTCGCTGATGGTGGTAGAAGCATTCACCATAATGTTCTGACCAAGGGACGCGCACATTTCCCGATGTGAAGGTGTGTAGGTGCCTTCATGTCCGATATAGCACATAAGATTTTCTGCACGCATATCAGGTGGCAGGCTGCTCATGAGGTCTCCAGCTCGTCCAATGCCACGGCCTTTGCGCCCGCCGGGTTCATCTAATGCGCCAGGGCCACCAGGCTCGCCAGTACTCTCATTGAGATAGAACAGACCCGCTGGGACATGCTCCTTGAGTTTGTCTTGCCATACTTGTGGGCAGTCAATGTCCTTTAGATATATTCGCTGTCGCTTCTTGTCGAGGTATCGATCGGGTGCTTCGAAAAACTGCTCGGTCAACTTGGGCATGTGCTTGAGGTAGTGCTTGATGGTGAGGGGAATGGCCTCTTTTGTAGAGAGGTTGGTTGCATTTTCAACTGCACCTCTGTTAACTATGCGCCTGTGTCTGTTATGTCGGTTCAGCTCACCTTTGTCGCCATGGTTATCGCGCAGCCATGAGGGAGTAAAGGTCCATGGATCCAGTACCTCTTCGAACCCATCAATAACCAGAGGTTTACCGCCTATGACTACGTGCAGCAAGACAAGCTTCTCAAAGGCTTCTACGCCATTGTTCGCAATCATCTCATACGATATACGGTCGACATACTGGAAGTTGTCTGCATTCTCCACAAAGGTCCGTACGTCGAAGTCTGGGGGAATGGGCTCAAAGGAAGCCCGGGGGCGCGCAGCCGGCATTGTTGTGATTGTTGGTTGGCATGCAGCGAGCGAGGCGCACGCACGGGAGGGGTGAGCGGGTTTGTAGCAACCACCTCCGCGGCGCTGTCGCAATCCCAAACACGCAAAACTGTACCTGCTGAGTTACTAGATGCGATCGCGATGGCAATGGCGACAGTTTCAAGGGCGGCCTTGTCCGAAAGGCGCCTCGTGTCTGGCTTGGCGGCAGCCAAGTGAGATTGTAGGATGCTGTCGCGACGGGCTGTCGCGACCTGAACACCTATCACGTGTCGATGTGAACTAGCGTCGACTAGCGCCTCACACTCATATCATCGGTAAGTAATCCTTCACCAGGCGTAATGGTGATTAGAAGGTCTTATTAAAAACCAGTCCTCCCCTCACTCCAGGCGCTCCATGATGAAAATCTCCCTGGACTAGTGCGCTTACACGTTCAACCACGGCACCATTCATGATGACATCTCTAAAATTGTGCGCTGCGCACCCAGCATCACTATATCGACAGTATTCTCAAGGGACATTTACATCACGTCTGGTCCAATCAGGTGGATTGTCTTCCAAATGGATACGAGGGCATTCGTCAACCCCATTGCTGCCCGCAGTACATCGACCCAAGGTTTTTCAAATTGCAAAGTTTGTATCTCCGACATCCTGTCTCCGCTCAGGAGTTGCAACAGCCACAGCGCCGCAAGATGCACCATCCAAGCCGCTTCCTGACTACAAGCCACCGACCACTGGCATCCTCTCTTATCTCCCCCAAAAGGCTGTCCCATACGCCGAATTAATAAGGCTAGATAAACCAACTGGCACCTATTACCTCTTCTTTCCATGCATGTTCAGCACTCTTCTCGCGGCTACAATGGCTACTCCTATTGCTGCGCCTTCAACCGTTATTGGCACAACGGCCCTCTTCCTTACTGGAGCCCTGGTTATGAGAGGAGCTGGATGCACCATTAACGATCTCTGGGACCGTAATCTCGATCCACATGTTGAGCGAACAAGATTACGACCAATCGCTAGACGCGCAATTACGCCTCAACAAGCACTCGTTTTTCTTGGTGGGCAACTCACGACCGGTCTTGCGGTACTCATGTGTTTTCCAATGGAATGCTTCTGGTACGCTACGCCATCACTTGCCCTCGTCACGCTGTACCCCCTGGCAAAGAGAATCACGTACTACCCGCAAGTCGTCTTGGGTTTCACATTCTCGTGGGGCGCAATCATGGGCTTCCCTGCCCTGGGCATCGATCTACTTGCGAACCAGGCAGCATTGACTGCTGCGGCATGTTTGTATGCCAGTAACATTGCATGGACTGTTCTGTATGACATGATCTACGCCCACATGGACATCAAAGACGACGTCAAGGCCGGTATCAAGAGCATCGCGCTCAAGCATGAGAAGGAAACGAAGAAAGTTCTGTCCGGTCTCGCTGCTGTTCAGCTCGGTCTGCTGTCGGCAGCAGGGGTTGCAGCAGGACTCGGACCAGTCTTTTTTGTCGGTTCAGTTGGTGGAGCAGCATTCACATTAGGCACTATGATTCGCCGAGTCAAGTTGAAGGAGGTTAAGAATTGTTGGTGGTGGTTTGTCAACGGCGCGTGGTTCACAGGAGGTGCAATCAGTCTGGGTCTGGCGGGAGAATATGTCGCACATCTCCTTGGCTGGTATGGGGATGCTGAGGAGAAGTCGGAGCAGAAGCTCGTTGCTGCATAGATACTCATGGCATGTAAAACCGCACAGTACCTCATTAGGATCCTAAGAGGCAAAATTCAGAAACATATGTAACTGCTAGTTATTTCCTCAAGGAATGTAGCGCTTTGCAATCTCAACTTCCTCTAATTATGTCCAAAATATATTGTCTTCATTCGAAGCCAACAATTCATACACAAATACCGCCGAGGAACGTTGACTCGTCGACCTTGACCCAATACTAATATTGCAAAGAGCGATTTAGTTAAATCAGCGAAAGAATCCTCTGCTAGCATTTCAAATTGTCAATTTTTGAATAACGATGCCCTTGTATCCTTGGCATGTAGATTGACTGCAAGGAAACATTGTATGCTCCGAATGCCTTCATCACGACTTAGTCCATAGCTCTTGGCCCTGATGCGATACGAATAAACTGAGCAGTTATAGTTCATGAGTCTAGCGCATTATACGCTCGCACTCAGCTGCATCAACACTATCTGTATTAGACCAACCAGGATCCTTCTTCTAGTCAATGCAGGTAGAAGTACCGTCGGCGTGCCTGCCAAGCGCGGCGTTCTGCCACTCGGGCCCGCCCAGTGACAGCATAGCTTCCCCAACTTCGACCTCCCGCATCGCGCCTTATCCCCGCCAACTCTCCACCCAGGCGCCTCACACCGCGACAGAGGGCTGCGCTCACTAGAACCAGCCTCCGCACTAACCGCGACATAATCTGAGCGCCCAAGGACGCGCGACCGCCTCGACAATGGCTTCGCGACTGGTGCTGGTCCTAGGCGACCTCTTCATACCAGACCGAGCATCGGTATGTTCTCCAAGCCACATGAGCATTGCTAGACCTCACAAACTTACAGGCGACATAGGACATACCCGCAAAGGTACATTTCCCGCCGCTCAAAGACCTGTGACCAATATGGTACAAAGTACACATAAACACGGGCATGCGCTCACTCGACCCCACAGTTCAAGAAGCTTCTCGCGCCCGGAAAGATCGGCCAAATCCTCTGTCTGGGCAACATAACCGACCGCGAGACGTACGAGTTCTTGCGCGGCATTGCGCCCGACCTCCAGATTGTTAAGGGCGACTTTGACGTCGAGGCGCCCAATCTAGCCCTGTCAAAAGTCGTCACACACGGCAGCCTGCGTATAGGCTTTACGCACGGTCACACAATCATACCCCCGGGCGATGGCGACAGCCTGCTCATTGCTGCGCGCCAGATGGACGTGGACGTGCTCTTGTGGGGAGGCACACACAAGTTTGAGGCATATGAGATGGAGGGCAAGTTTTTTGTAAACCCTGGCAGTGCGACGGGGGCCATGTGCACTGGTTGGTGGACCGAGGATGACGACCCCACGCCGAGTTTCGTCTTGATGGATGTAAGTTTTTTGCCGCCATGACCGACCTTGTGTTGCATTGGGTTTCGGTTGTTGTTTGTTGAGTTGTGGTGGAGAAGGCAGAAACATGGTTGCATGCGAGGGGGCAAAGCGGCTAACCAGGGCAACAGGTGCAAGGTGACGTACTCGTGCTGTACGTGTACCAACTGCGGAAAGACGCCGAAGGCAACGAGAACGTTGCAGTGGAGAAGGTGTCGTTCCGGAAAAACGGCGGTGGTGCAGCATAGAAGGTTTGGTTTCACGACTGCAATGACGGTGGAAGTGGTAAGGAAAAAGAACAGCAACAGTAATGACTTCAGATGTGAGAGAGAATCAGTCGTACAGATGGGGCGACATATCTCCATGTCTTCACCCTTTTCGCAATCAACAAATAGGAAAACACAATATCAGCATGCAACATGGTACCCCTCCCTTTCACATCAATTCTCTTCCCTTCTCCTTCTTCTCTGCAGCAAGGCAAGGCCAATAGAGAAGAAGAAAAACTGCACTATCAAACCCAACAAATCGACATGCCCCCTTCGGACTTTCTTCCGCAACAACATGATAGCGTTCCCACTATCCGTCAGCGTCTATCGCCAGCCATCACCACACACTGTTGTACAACGCAGCACAACACATGTTGATTATTGCCACCCTGAGTCGCGTCCCCATTCCTCATTGTCACCGTCGAATCACCATCAAGCGAAGAATCTCTCGCGTCTTTATCCAGTGCCATCGCTCCACGACATCAACGCCATGCCCCCCAGCCCAACCAACACTACACTACACTACACTACACTACACACTACACACTACACTACGAAGGGACATGGGGCATGGGCATGGTATTCGATGCCGCTGTTCCGCGCACACGCACACACACATACTTGCCTCACAGAAATAGATGCCTTAGATAGCGCAAAAAGTGGAGAGTTATGCGCTTGAGTTGTTGTCGTGTCGTCAATCATTTCACTTTACCCGAGATCAATAGTCCAGCGGTCTGTCCAGCTTCAGCTTCAGCCCTCAGCTTCAGTGAGGCGTGTAGTCATTCTATTCGAGTAGGTACTATAGTCAAGGAAATAAGTGGGTTGATGGTGAATGAATGTCAGTGTCAGTGTCAGTGCTTGCCGATCCCTTTTTCTCCGCTTAATGAGGGAATAGGGGTGGGGTGTGGGCTTTTCAGCACCAGCGAGCGAGCGAGCGAACGAACGAACGAACGAACGACCGACGAAAAGGCCGCATCGGTCAGCGTCAGGACTGGTGCGGTGAGTGCAATGGAGCGGCGGTTCTTTTCCCCACATGGGGGCTGTCTATGTACTATGTAGTAGTCATGGTTTTTGCACATCATTTCCCCTTTTTCTGCTACTACATACAGTGGCAGAGCGGGTGGACATTGCGGTGCCGATGTGCACCGAGTTTCTCATCTTTCTCCCCCCTCCTCCACGCAAAATGATTGATTGATTGATTGATTGACATAATGCCAGAAGGCTGGGAATCGGGGGGGGTATCCCGACAAAGAGAGAAAGAATGGCAAGTTCCGCCAGATATTCCCACCACCATCAATCAGTCTAAAATACGGCCATCTGGGTACTATTGGATACACACGGCTCAGATGCCACTGCACACACGAATGAGGTAAGACGGACAAAAAAAAGTTGATAAGCGTGTACGTGTGCGTACGTGCGTGCGGACGCGGACGCGGACGCGGGTAAGTCGCGTGTTATGGGGCCGATGCTGATGCTGATGCTGATGTGGGGGGGAAACACAGAGAGAAGCACAGAGAGTGACAGAAGATCTTTGTTGGAAAGAGGGTATTGTACGCTGAGTCAGGGAGAGTGTGTGAGTGAGAGAAAGGTACACCTAGAGGAGGGAGAGGAGACAAGAGTCATGTGTCCTCTGTGCGTGTAGACGTGTGTATGGCTGTAGGTTAGCCATTCCCCATCCCCGCTTTGAGGTGTATGTGGGGAATGTGGCTGGTAGACATGAGTGATGTGGTGGAAAAGCGGGATTTTTTCCTGGTAGGCATGTAGGTATGTATCTTGTGTGCATAAGTTTTTTTGCTGATGGTGCTGGTGCTGTTTCCTGTAGACGTACGTGTGTGCAGCATAATGTATGGTGTGTATATGTCTTTCACAATTACTTGGGTGAACTTGGGTGGACTTATGCCTGCTTTTGACATGAAAAAAGGTAGTACGTAGAAGGAAACGAGCACCCAAAAACACAGTTGAATGATTGTCTCGGAGAAATTACTTCTTTGCTCTCCAAATGCCACATGAACAACTGCCGTTTATTACTCTATCTGAGACTTTTTTAATCTCACATCCCTTCCCTACCCCCCTCTTTTCTCACTGGTGTGGTCCCGTGGACATTGAGGCTCCGAGAGGGAAGGGGAGAAGAAAAAGAAAGTTTACCGATAAAAAAGATGGAGGGAGAGACAGAGCCGATCATCTAATTTGTTCCGTCTAATAAATTTCTAGCCTATACCCCTCACACTTGTTCCTGTTAGCCCGATATGCTGCCGAACGAGACAGACCACAAGGAAAACAAGTATTCGTTCATCATCATGATTAGCATAAACCCTCATGATCGTTAATATAATCTGTTTTCCGCACGCGCGCTTTTAAATTTTTTTTCCTTTCCTTTCTGTCCTTCCAGATGATCGCGCAAGTCATCTGAAAATCCTCAAGACCCGAAAAGGGAGAGAGAGGAACAGATGATGGCGGCTCCGCCGCAGAGTACGTATCCACCCATCCACACAGCCCCCCAAACCATGCGGACGCTCCGTCACGTAGGAATGGTAGGGTTGGATGGATGTGTAGATCATCAAACCACACTCCCCCACTAAAACCATGTCCTCTCATGCGTCCCTCTTTTTTAGCACTTCCTTGAGTGCGCGACCAACCTGCTCGAAATATGAAGGCAAACAAGCAATCATGCCCCAGTTGCGCTCGCCCTTGATCTTACGGCCATTGGCAAAGTCGATCTGCTCGCCGTTGAAGTCGCTAATGACGCCGCCTGCTTCCTGGAATAGGAGATGGCCACCGGCGTGGTCCCAGACGTAGGTAAAGCGGTCCAGTGTTTTTGGAATACGCACCATGACGTCTGTTGCGCCAAGCGTGAGGGCTACGTACTTCATCTGCTGGGACCAAAGCACTGTGCCTGGCCAGGATGCGCCGAGAGTGGTTGCGACGGCGTGGTGTTCGGCTTGCGACAGCGACGTCTTGCCAATGGTTGCCTCGACAAAGTTTAGCTCAGAGGGCTTCTTGCCAGGCAGCGTGGTGAGATCCACGTGCCGGACGTGGGCTCCAAGGCCCTTGGCATCCATGGTTCGGATAAAAGTGCCTTGCCCCTTGACGGCGGAAAGCACCACGCCGTAGCCCTCCGTGTCGACCGTGTCTTCGTGGATGCGCGTCTGTCCCAGCGGGCCTTGGACGGGAAAAGCAAGATTGGGACACGCAATCACGCCCACTTGCTGCACGCCGTCGACCAGCAAACAAAGACAAACGGCGTACTGCTGGCCCTGCATGAAGGTTGCTGTGCCGTCCACAGGGTCCATGACCCAGACACGTCCAGATCCCGTGACTTCTCCTTTGCCTCCCCGATCAATGAGCTCGAACATGTGCTCTTTACTGGTGGGGAAGGCGAGGGGCTGTTCACCGTCTGCCCGCACGGGTGCATTACCGTCGTCGCCTTTGCCATTTGCATTCAGAGCTGCATCAGCCTCCTCTTTTGCCTGTTGCACAAGCTGCCACACGCGGTCTGCGAGCGGCTCATTCTGGCGCAGTGCATCTGCGCTCTCCTCGCCGAGGAACGCGTCGTGAGGGTACACAGCATGGAGGGCGGAAATGAGGAGTGCTTGGGCGGCAAAATCCGCAATGGTGACGGGACTGTCGTCTGCCTTGGTCTCGGCTGACACGTTGTTGGAGAGGCTGCGGAGAACCGCCTTTGTGAGGAGCGCTGCACGGTGGACGGCGCGCAGGGCGAGTCGGAGCTCTGCGGTGTAGGCCATTGTAGTGGGGTTGGGCAAGTTGATATCCACTGCGTGGTGCGTCGTGTGCTGCTGCTACTGGCGGGGGGTTTGGATGGGCAGGTTCAACGTGTTGGTTCAGTTGCGGTGATTGAATGTGTTAGAGTCTGCTAGCAAGCGCATCATAAGCGGGGCTGGCGTCGTCTGCAAGTCCTGACCATGACTACGTTCAGTCTGCTCCACCGTGAAGCAGCTCGACGTCGCCCCAAACCGCCAACGAGGGCGCCGCCCTGGGCACGTGATTACATGTCAAACTACCAGAGTCGAACATGGCGATCTGCGAACGGAGGATGGAGGGCGGACGACGGACCAGGACATGAGTCATAGGGACCAACTCAAATGAAGGACAACATTTGAGTTTTTTTAAAAAGCTTGACGGTCCGACTGGGATCTTGGGGAGCATGATACGGCGTAGGGCAAAGTATGTATCACCAGTACCCTGAAAACTTTGGCGGCGCGCGCCCCTCCGAGTCCTCCCGCAAGACCCTTTTTGCTCGCCAACAATCGGAAGCGACTAGGAAAGATAACCGTTGAGAAAGAGCCCACTATCAGTCCACCCGCCAAAGAAAAAAAACGGGCCGATAAGTCGGGAGAGTTCCAAACTCGGGAGATGCCCATCAGGGATCAAGCGAGCAGACAGACGAGGCTGTTCAGCAGCGATTCCCCTAGCGGCTTTGTTGCGCTCCGTGCAGCATTTCACATCAGATTAACGATCACAGTCACACAGCATTTATTCTCAGCTGCGGCGAGAAGGATGCCTGCTACTAGCCGTACTGCCCGTGTATTTTAGCATGGTCCCGCGACGGGCCACCCACGCTATAATCCGAGCTTCCCCATAGTATTGCAAATGTTGGTAATTTGAAGGACCAATGCGCGTATTCTATACGCAACTGTTGAACAAACCGGCTGCTGCATCATCTTGCGTCTAGAGCATGCTTTGCATGGGCCAGAGGCATTAGATGGCCTACACTGCGATACGCCTGATTGAGGCTGACAACCATTTCAAAACGTTGTGATGGGCCGGCACATGATGCATACATGAGGTCTAAGCGATGTCGCAATCACGGCTGCAATAAGGAAAGTATCCGCCACCTTTGTGGGGGGGAGGGCAATCTCACGAACTAGCTGCCTGTGCTGTTTTTGGCACCAATAATTGGTCATGCCTCTAAGGTACTGGCGCTGAATCGCGGACGGGACGGCACCAAGAGATGCTACGTACGTAGATAAGCAAAATTTCAAGGGGCCCGGATATATGGATGGGATGGGATGGATGGATGGATTCAAAGGTTCTCGAGATAAGAGAGAAGAGAGTGGTTCCTGCAGACAGGGTGTAAGCGTCAACATGTTCACTCGAAGCTGTGGATCGCCTAGGGTCCTGCAGCACAAGACCTCTGAAAGAGGGGGTGCGTGGGGGTTTTGTTTCTCTCTCCTTCTTTGCAATATCCTGTATGTGGTCATGCAGGCTGCTCGTGTTGGAGTTCGCCTTCCAAGTGACTTGCAGCTGAGGGCAGCCTGATCATTCGCCAGCATCAGCATGGGTGGAATAGTGATTGGAACCGTTTACAGAATGGTTGCCTGGCATGGTAGGGGCGCAGTCTTGTGGACCGAGCGTTCTTATCTCGCTTGCCCTTGGTAGAGAGGAGGAGCCGGAACAGCCTAGAGTTTGTCTGGGACGGTTTGCGCAAGCCATTGACAGCGGGAAAAAACAATTGAGGAAAAAAGCTTCTGCTACAGATGCAGGCTGGCGTCGCGCTCGCCGGCAGCCAGATTGGGCGACAGGACGGGCGCCAGAGTCCAGATGGGTCTACTCCTGACTGATTGGGAGAAGAAAGGGAATGAGGCGCTCACGACGAAGCGAAGCATTGAGGGTGTTCCAGGCACATGCCTGGAACGACGTTTGCAGCATGGATTGATCGGCAGGCGCAGAGGAAGAAAAAAAATGTGTTGAGGCATGGCAGCAAGGCGTTGCGGAGGCGACAGTTTGCGAGGGTGTGTCGTGCATAGAAAGGACAAGATCGTCACTGCACAGCGAGGCGAAGGGGGGTTCTCGAGATGCAAACGGCAGAACAGGCGCTCAATGGCGACAGATAACGTCTCTGGAGCGTACGGGCGCATACGGGCGGCTTACGAGAGCCGGACGAAGAGGAAATGGAAAGGCGCTGGGTCGTCGACCCAGGCGGCGGGCAGCGGTTCTGAGACGGGACTGGTGGGCGGATAGCGGCAGCCGGCGTAGGGTGATGGGGTTGGCGGGTGAGGTGAGCAGGCACCCCATGACTGCTGAAACCGATAAGTGGTATTTCCCTTGAGGGAGAGAGCCATGGAACTTGAATAGGAAGCCAAAGCCTTGTTCCTAGATTTGCACATCAGTCATCTGGCCGTCCGGCGCAGGGCCGGCGCAGCTGACTAGCCATGGGTGTGGCCAGGGAAACGCATGTCGCCATGTCGCGCTGCTGTCACGCAGTCGGAGGGCGGAGGTGTCAGCAGATGAGGACTTTGGGGGAGCGCCCATCACTACGCAAACGGGCCACGGCAGCGTCGTCGCAACACCGCGGCCGACAGGCGAGTGCGGTGCGAGGCAGAGGGGAGCGAGCGAGCGGGGCGAGCGAATGGCAGGTGCAGCGTGGGCGTGGGCTGCGAATGGGAGGGCGGCCGGGCTGCACCTGTTCAGTGGGCTGTCGCTGGGCTGCTGGTGGGCTGCTGGTGGGCTGGCAGCGTGTGGCCTGTGGCAGGGCTAGTGGGGGGGAGGGGAGGGGAGGGGGAGGGGGAGGGAATAGTGGTGGTGGTGGTGTGGTGTGGGCATGAGGGGTGCATGCAGCAGCAATGGCAGTAGCAGCAGTGCACCAGCAGCACCAGTGCAGTGCAGCGGCGGGCAGCGGGCAGCGCAGACTGTGCAGAGGCTACAGCGCTTGCGACGAAATTCAGACGTTTTGCTTGGCTTGCATGGTCAGCCCGTGCGGAGACGACTGGGGTGGCCGAGGACCCTGTCGGGCGCACCATGCTGAGGTGACTAGGGTCAGCCGTAGCCTGAGCCTATGTATGTACGTGTGCGTGGGTGCAGGGTGCGTGTGTGCCTGAGAGAGCGCGCGACTTAAGTATATGCCCCATCCATCCATCCATCCTCCCGCTGCTCCACACGGCCCTTCCGCCCTCCTCAGTCTGTCCATCCATCGCATGACTCCCACCACGCCCGCCTATACATAACCTGCTGCCTGCCCTCGTCTCTTGCTCCCCCCTCCCTCACCAAGACCCGACCTCCCCCCAGCGACCCGCACCGTCGCTGCCACCATCACTCCTCCACCACCTACTACTACTGCCACCACTACTACTATCATCAACACTACCACCACTACAATGGCTTCCCAAATGGAGTGCTTCAACGACTTCTGTCTATCCTGCGACCGCCAGATTGCCGAGAACGGCGTCTACTGCTCACAATCATGCCGCCTGGCCGACCTCGAGAGAGCCGGCACCACAGCACAGGCCCCCTCGCAACTCTCCTCATCGGCCTCGTCATCATCGTCATCCAACAGCGGCTTCTACCTGGCTCCAGCAATCAACTTCTCGGCATACAAGGCTTCGTCCAGCTCACAGGCTGCCCCCTCGAGCCCGTACCACTACTACCCCACCGCAAACGGCAACTACTTTGCTCCTCCCTCGGCCACAAGGCAGTCACCACAGCGCAGCCTGACCCCCTCGTCATCACGATCGTCACTAGCGTCGGCCTCTTCGCGGACCCAGTCGGGCATCTCACAGCAAGCGGCCACTCAGCTCAACAGCTACATGCGCTCATTTGACCAAACGCGAGACGTCAAGAGGCGGTACACTCAGTACTGAGTAATGGCCTTGCAGCGGAGGGGCCCTCGACGCCCCTCCCCAAGCCCCCCACCCCCATCACTTTAGGCGTTTGGTTTCACGACATTCACGAAGACGGGACGAAACCCACCACCACCACCACGCCTACTGCACGCTCGCGCGCGCATCCTTAGGCTCTCATTGTCGGTCATGTTCAAGTTTTGCATTTGGTCTCAAGGCCGCGGACGGCTGGGACTGGCATGGGTTCACGGAGTTCACCTGCATATCCACCACCGCTGCTCTGCCTTCTTCTTGTGTGTACTATTTCCTTTGTCAAGATGCGTGGACGCGGTGTACGATCAAAAGTATCTATATATATCCTCTGCTTTTTTTGTTGTTGTTTGTTACCCGGGGTTATTTGGTGCATGAGCAGCCCCGGCGCTGGGCTTGCCTGTTTAGGACGGCTGGATATCCCATTTGCGTGAGCCGGCTACGAGGGTCGTGCCTGCTTTTCTCTCCTCACCATAGCTTAGTAGTAGTGTAGTAGCGGACAGCTTCTCGAATGGAAAGGAACGACCATGGGCTGGTCTGATGACGTTGCACTCATTCACACACACACACACTCTCTCTCTCTCCTGCTCACTCGTGCCATTGCATCCATGTCTTGTTATTGTTATTCCCGTTCAATGTCTTAATTGCAAGTGACAGCCCCTCGCCTGCACGTGACGAGGGTTCCCTTTGCTCGTCGCCTCGACTAATGAGACACGCCCAGGCGACGGCGGGCGTGTCCCTATTGCGTGGGCGTGGCGGTTTAGAGTTTGGACGCTGCGCAATCTAGGGTCACAGAGTCACAATGGGGCGGGACGACGACACGGCACGAGAGCGCCATTCTGGCTCGAGACTCGTCTTACGCGGGCCAGGAAGAAATTTTTTCGCAGCGATGCAGCATCAAGGCCAGTCGGGCCCCCAGGATGAGGGTGGCGAAAAGAAGGGCATGGACAAGACACATGGGGGCAGCAATGCTGTTGAGGGGATTCCCAACGAGCAGGACG
This sequence comes from Exserohilum rostratum, assembly GCA_026367775.1. Lineage (NCBI taxonomy): Eukaryota > Fungi > Ascomycota > Dothideomycetes > Pleosporales > Pleosporaceae > Exserohilum > Exserohilum rostratum. The sequence continues at coordinate 542,506 of CP111162.1, forward strand.
GCATCCACTGTGGTGTGTGCCGCGTCCCCTGCCCTGGGAAGGATTTTTTTGGGGCGATAGGCCTCGAAAACACCAACTCGACGGCGTGCATGGAGAGCGGGTATTGGCTCAATCAGCGCAGGCGTCGCGCGCCGCCGGGCTGCCATTGGCGGGCGCCGTGGCTGCACTGCATCGTGTGGGGCGCAGCGCGTCGTCGAGGCTTGGCTTCTCCGCACTTTGGTGAACGGCCCGTCCATCGTCATGGGCTCCGGTGACAGGGCCTGTGGCCTCTCTCGCCTTGGCTTGAGGCCTGTATCCTGTCCCACGCTTCGTCATGCGGCGTTTTCCCCTCCCGCCAGGCCCAATGTCGCCATTGCGCAACCACCCTCCCTCATCCGCACTACCCGCGACTGCGCATTCCATCATCCATTCCATCATTCCATCCCATTGTCCCGCCATTGCCCCTCGCCGTCACACAACTGCCCGAGCCCGCCTCTCTCCCTCTCTCTCTCTCTCTCTCTCTCTACTATACTTCTCTGCCTCTGCTAGGGCCGCAATGGCTCGGTTCCGGTCCCCTCCATCCGCAATGCCAGCTCAGCAGGCTCCACTCGGCAAGCGAGCCCCGGAAATGATACTGCATCGTCCGGCCCCCGGCGTATTCCACCGCCGCCTCAGCACCCACTACTGAAATCCCTAAGCGACTCGGCTCGCCGTGCCAGTGCTTTGCCTGCACTTGCGACGTCGCTCGACTTCTCGTGGTGTGACGTGAGGCTAGTGTCGACCCAAGTCACACCACGCCCAAGTTCCACTTGCGCATCTTCGCTTGCTTGCCGCACGCCCTGGGTGAACGGTTCCGAGATCCGACGACGGGCACCATCGACACCCGCTGTGCGCCCCCCCGAGCAAACACTCATTTCACGTCCAAATCTCACATCTCACATCCCAAATCGGCCATGGCCTTATCCACAGACCTATCCACTATACCTCCCTCCGCATGCAAGCACCCTGCCATTGCCCTTATCGCAGAAGCATCCCGTGTTTTGCTAGCTCGACGGTGCCGCTCGCTCCTGCAGGGTTAGGCTGCTCGGGTGTTGAGTCCAGCAGTGACCACTTGTCGCGACGGTCCGGAGAAGGCTACCAAGTCCCCGACGGTAAACCCGACTCACACAGATCGTGTTGAGCCTCTTCCACGCTCTCAGGAGCCGAAGTGCGCTACCAAGGCCCGACACATAAAAAAACAAATCCTCTTTTCCAGCGACGGCTGCATGCATCCCTTTGCCCGGCCATTGCCCGTCCCGTCGCCATTGCCGGCGGCCATTTCGGACAATGAGGCATCAAGCTCGCAATATGACTGTATTCTGACGATCGTCTTACTATTCTCCTCCACACTGCGCGGCCTCAATTGACCCGACAAGTCTCTCGCTCTGTTTCCACAATACACCCGTGCGCCGCGGCCTCCGATGCGGCCGTACCTGAGTCGCGCTGATCACCCACAAACACGTGGATGCCAATTGCCTAGCTGAACGACCCATTCAACTCAACCACTTTGAGCGCGCCTAGCCGCAGCACAGGTTGCAGGCACCAACACAGCCGCTGCCGCCATCGCGCGGCTGCTCTCTCTCCGAGGAGCGCATCAACACATCTTCAATCGTGACTTGCCTCAAACCGTTCAGTCATCACCCAGGTTCCATGCAAGGAACCAAGCCTCTCGGAACGGGAAATGCACGGCATGTGTCAAGCGTCATGATTATTGACAATGCCACGGAGCAGACTCCTGGCCTATCGTGTCTCTTCGCTTATCGCGTTGGTCTTGATCCGCAAACTCTGTCGTTTCAGGCGCACATACACAGTTCGCGCCCATCAATCACACACTTTGATTCCTGATAAACTGACGCTTTGACTGCCGCGTCGCCGACCTCCAAGTTACACAAACTGCCGTTGTTAGGCAGCCAACCAGCGCTTGTCCTGAGCCGTGTACGTACTCTGGTGTGGGAGATAAGAGGGCTGACTCGCTGTTGGCAATCTTACAAGCGCATGATTGCATCACGAGTAAAGGGCAATAAAACACTAGCTGGCCAATACTCGATCGACCCTGACTCACACACGATCTGCCAATATGTAGGTTTGCTGCAGGTCGACACGGCACGCGCCGTCACGATCAGATCGCCAGATCGCAAGATCTCTTCCTGTCGTTCCCATGTAAATCTTTGCTTTCCGAGACATGGCAACTGCCTAGTGATGTGCCACCTACCCTTTTGCTCCAAAGCGCGAGGATCTGTATTTCGCCAAGGGAAATGGATATCGTGGCTTCACACCCTCAGGGAACCTGTATACATTGGACAGCAGGCACACGGACCAAAGCTCCGATACGAAGACATTCACGTGCATACGGTGCGCACACATTGCACAAGACTGTCATGACCTCGATCTTCAACACAATTGTTCTAGACACCTCTGTCACTCAACAAAAACCTGTGTTCTAGACAAAACGCCATGGTTCACTCATCTCCGCTCCTCCTCTATGTATACCGTCTAGACCTCTAGGACTCCTTAGGGCTGAGAAAAAAAAAGCCGAACCCCCCAACCCCAGCAATGAACGAAAACAGTCTTTGGGAGGCTTTTCCTTTACCTAGTCTACATACAGGTAAGTAGAGTAAGTAGCCAGCCCATCCAGCCACAAGCGGCAAGACTTGCGCCCATAACGAATCGTGGTCACCCCTCCGAAATGGCACCGTTAGAGTGGCCCCCCTCCCTCGTCCCCTCCCTTCCACTTCCTCTCTCTCCCTCTCCACTTTCACCCAGAAAAAGAAACCAAACCCATGTCCCTGTTCGGGTAGTACCTCTGCTGTGGGTGTGGCGTTTGCGTGTACCGCGGCAAGGGAAGAAATTATTGTTAGTTAGTTTGTTTAGTTAGTTAATTCGGGTGAAGGGATATGTAACAGGGAAGTTACGATGATGATGTTACTGCTACTCTTGCATTCTGGGACATATTCCAGATCGGTGGTGCTGATGCGTTGCTGATGGCAAGTATTGGGCAGCAACCAAGTCCCAAGTCCGAGTCAGAACATCCAAACGTTCAACAAAAAATAAATCGATTGGATAAAACAAGGATTACAAAATTTTCCCTTTCTTTTCTTTTTTGACCCGCTGTCATGTTCGTGGTCGTTGTTGTCAAAACATGTTTGGCCATATGTTCATGGTTCGTGTTCGTATACTAAGTAAGTGTCCGTGTTGTAACATCCGGTGTCTGTGGAGTCTTGTGCAGTCGGGTACCCCATCTATCTTACTTTTACTTACTCGTGGGCATACATACAGGTACAACACAGCAACAGCACAGATACAGCACAGCAGAATGCCCTTCGTATCCAATCCTTCCATTCTCCACTGTTTGTGATGCATCTTTTTTAGGAAAAAAAAAAGGAAAATATCGCATGCGCGAATTATGTATACGTGCTGTGTTGTGTTGTTACCGTACCATGATCATGATTCGTATCAAGTGGAGATGCACTACCCACTTACCACTTACCCATACACATTACAACGGCGTTTACCCGTAGCACGTATAGTATGTAACCTATCTGCTGGGTCTACCTTTTCGCTAGCTTGTCTAGCATTCTAGCCTGGCTGCTTCAGTATGTCCTGCTAGCCTACCAGCTTTACCTGCCTCCCTTTAACTACTTACTCGCTAGGTACGTAAGTAAGTCGCAGTGTCACACACACACGGTCACCTTCGGTGCCAATAGTATGTAACTAGTAAGTAAGTTAGTAAGTAAAATACCCGTTTTCCGTTGCTGCCCAAGTCACACACACACACACACACACACACCCAACCAAACAACCAACCGACCGACCCGGTCACATGGGCTACCAAGCATACTAGTAAGTAAATCCCCCCCTCATATGTATATGCGCGCAAACGGCGGCAATCAAAGGTAAAAGCATTACAGCTTTCAATGGATATTCCATCTTCCTTCCTATTTCGTTCGTTTCGCGCACAAAAATGAGCGGGATTTCGTGAGGCGCTGTGTCAAGTACTACTACATACCATGTAAATTCTCCACACGTGCCACGCGGACAAGATCCTTGTAAATGTACGTACACATGTATGGTTGTTGGTGTGTGTATGGTTGGTGTGCTTGCGTGCTTGCGTGGGGTCCGTGTGGATTCTTCCTTCCCATTTTCTAGAAGTGGGGGGTTAAGAAGGGGGGGGGGGCTTGCGCATGCGCACTTGCTGTTGCTGTTGCAGTTGGCGCCGGGATGACGACATTGTGGACACCTTTTTTTCTATTCTAGCAATTTTTTCTGAGAAGTCAAGTTTGGAAACTGGGATGTTGAGGCATGTGTGAAGATCTTGAAGGCGCGGGAAGAGAGGGGCTTGGTGGATGTGGGTAGTGGGTAGTGGGTAAGGCGCGGGTAGGGCGGAAGTCGCGCTCAGGATACGTAGGGTATGAATGACAATTGTTCAAGTTTTTAGAGTCTTGTTTTTTTTTCTGGTAACGAGATGAAGAGTTTTTTCAAACTTGAAACTTGAAATCTTGAAATCTTGATTTTTGTTCATCTTTTGGACAAAGGTAGAGATGTGTCAAGAGTCATGTGTTGAGTTATGTTTTCTGACCTTCTCTATTCCCGTCTTGTCTAAGTAATACTTTTTTTCTCTGTCGTGTGTGCAAATGCCATTTTTTCTTTCCTGTTATTCTTAGAAATTTAGTTCAAGGAAGAATGAAGAAATGTGGCATTTGCGCGTTTTGAAACACGACAAAAAGCGTAGTAGCATTTCCCTCTTTTGTGTAGATACTTACTTTGAGTATCTTGAGATGCAACGACTTTAGTTGAAACATGAATGCCAATGTGATTTACACTTTATCTTGGTATTGTCATCGCTCTTGCTAACGCTGCTTTGAGAAACTCAACACCGATAAAGATGACACCAAGGAGAACAGAGTAGAACAACGGGCCTGTGTAGCTTTGAACAGATTGATGACATTCCACGGTCAATATACAAACACACTAACTAGTGATTCCTGTGAAGGGATAAATATATACTATAACGACAGGTAAGAAGCAGCAAAAAGCTTCTATACGAAGTTTGAAACAAAAACCCTCCCTCTCAAGTCTTATTCCATTGGAAAACAAAAGACGAGAGTGAAACAAAACAACCAACAAATAACCCAAGACGCCTGGAAAAGTATCCAGCAAATACCCAATACAGCAAAGAACAAGAAGAGAAGAAGAAGAATATACATACAAAAAACAAGTCCATCCAAGACTCAAGGGTCAAAAGATGAATGGCCAAAATGACACAAAAAAGTCGGCACGAAACAAAACCTCCTAAACATTGACCAAATCAAGCACCACTCATCATCATCTTCCGCCTCTGCTTCTCTGCCCACTCTCTACTCGCAATACGCCCCCTCTCGGCAGCTTCTGCTCTCGCCCTCTTGGCAGCCTCTTCCTTTTCTCTCCTCTCACGTTCACGTGCCTCCTTCTCTATGCGGTCACGGTTGAATACCTCCTTACCCTTGAGTTTGAGCATTGCTGCATCCGCTGGTGTGACAACGGACTTCTGGACAATGACGCTATTTCTGTTCGCCGAAGATGTGGATGTGGAGCGTGATTGTGAGGCCGGCTGTGAAAGCGACATGCTGCTGCGCTTGCTAGTCAAGGAAGTGGAGCGTTGTTGGACAGGCTGTGCTTGTGGTGGTGGAGGCGGAGGACCAATTGTGACACCCGGACTTGGGCGGATGGGAACTGTTGTTACTGGTTTTCGGATAGATGGTGCTGGTCTTGTTTTGAGAGCTGCTTCCTTCTTGGCCGCTTCGGCTTCTTCCATACGCTTTAGGCGCTCCTCTTTCTTGATTCTCAGCTTCTCAGCAACAGCTGATCCTGGCAGTTCAAACTTGGCTTTGGTGGGCGCTTTTGTCGATTTCGCGAGGGGTGCCATGCTGATGCTAATAGGGCGCTGGGTTGGTGCTTGCTGCTGAGACGCTTCGGCCTCTCTCTTTAGCCTCTCCTCTTTTTGTGCTTTAAGCTTCTCCGCAATCTTCTCACCCGGCAGTTGGAAAGCGGGTTTGGTGAGTGGTTTGTTTGACTTGGGTGGAGGTGGCATGCTAATTGGTCGTGCCTTTGGTGCTGGGCCCTCTGCTTCTCGTTTCAACCGCTCCTCCTTTTGCGCCTTTAGCTTGGCGACCACCTCGTCGCTTGAAAGCTGGAATGTTGACTTGGTAGGAGCACGTCCTTTTGGTGGCGGTGGCGGTGTTGGGAACGACATGCTCACTGGACGACGCTTTGAGGCAAGGTAATCAATCGGCTCTGCTGGGACTGGCTTGACTTCTTTGTTGGATGCAGCACGAACGCTAGATGTGCGAGCTAGCGAAGGCTTTACTGACTTCATGCTCTTGGGCGCTGCCGCACTGGGGGCCCTCGATATCTTTGCGGTTGTAGTTGGAGCATCTTTAGTCGTCTTGAGGCGTATGCCGAATGGCGCAGCAGCCTGCGGGAATGCTGGACTCTCGGGTGACTTTTCCTCATTTAATCGATCAAAGATGGCTACTGAGGTGACGTTCTCCAAGGCCTCCTCAAGCGCATCAATTGCTTCGAAAGACTCCTCGAGGCGCATTGGTGATTTTGATGGGCTACGTGATGCTCGTCGACTTGAGGTCTCGCTCCTGAGAGGGGTCATGATATCTTCACTGGACTTCTTGGTTACTAGCGTCTTTGGCTCTGTTTCCGAACTGATTTCGAGCGAGGGCGCAGACGTTTGACGCGCAGCTTTGGGTGTTTGAGGCTGAGGCTCTTCCACCTGCGGGATTTCTGGTGCGGCCTCTTGCGATGTTTCACACACTGTTACGGCCTTGGCCACGGCCTCGTGTTGCGCTTCTTCAATCACAGTCTGAGGCTGGGCAGCAGCCTTTTCCTGCACATTTTCACTTTGTGCTACAGCCTCTTCAGATACCTCTGGGGCTTCTTCTGAGGCTTTGGGCACATCTACTATCGGCTCTGTGACCTCGGCCTCAGGCTCCTGGGGCGGGGCAGCAGCGCGCTGCGCTTGTTTCATCTCCTCTTCTTGCATAGCCAATTGGCGACGGGTTAGCCGTACTGGCTTGGTCGGCGGAGTCACAGGTCGCTCAATCTTTGCAGGGACCTCTGTGTCTCCTGAAGCGTCAGCTGACGAGTCGACAACAGGAGCAGGAGCGACAGGCGCCACAGACTCTTCCTGCGCCTGTGAGATCTCTGGCTGCGATTTCGCATCTTGTGCGCTTGTGGGCTCTTCGAGAGCCTCGGGTGACGTCTGGTCATTTTCGGGAGCGGCGGCAGGCTGCTCAACCTCTTCTTCGTCGTCTTCGCCGGCCGCCTTTGCCTTTTTCCCTTTTTTTGCGCGGCCTTTTCCCTTGGCCTTCTTTGCGGGCGTCTTTGCCGGGGTCTTTGCAGGTGTTTTGGTGGGCAAGTCGTCGTCGTCCGGGATCTGGTCGGGCGACGCATTGGAAGTTATTTCGTTCAACGGCGCACGCTCGGTCGCGTCGGTGGCCTCATCGTGGCCCTGCTGGGCGCGCGCACGAGTCAAACGCATGATCAATGGCTGACTCTGACTAACGGCTGCGATGTAGCTATGTCGAATTGGCTGTGCAGCAACGCGAATTCATCGAGTGGTATGTTTTTGGATGCTCGAGTGTTGATGCTGCACAAAGGTGGAGCCCCCTCACAACAAATATCCCCGCCGAGTAAAGCGCGTCCGCACGCGCCAGCGGTTCCGCACGTGACCTTAACTGCCTTCACTCGGTCGCGCGACCGAGTCGCGGCACCCCACGATTCATAATATCCGCGGCTTCTGGGGCCTTGTGGGCATCCGTGCGTGGGGGGCGGTTTCGGTCAACGCGTTTTTTCAATATTTTGGCAATACGGGAGAAGGGCTGGCCCCTGGATAATCGATAGAATTGCACCGTGAGCCCCTTCGAGTTTCTCCTTGCGAACGTTAATTTGCCCCATCTGGCCCGTCATCTCCACTGCGCACCGTGCGAACAGGTCGCATCTTGCCGCATTCGACACGTTGTAGAATATCCCCGTCCATTGCAGCTCATCTCCCTTCCAGCGCCTCTCCAGCGCAAGTCTCCGAGTACCGGATGTTTGCCCCGCGTCTACGTCTGCTTGCCGTGAACAGCCGTCTCCAACCCCGCCCCAGCATGTCGTCACGTTCGCGGGCGCCCGCCCGCCTCTCCCAGATCTCTAAGCATTTAGACGCAAAGCCATTCCTCGAATTGAACACGCCCTTTTCCAGCGAACGCACCACTCGTCTCGAAGACGAACAGACACAGCGCATAATACCCAGGAAAATTGGAGAAATAAAGGCCGAAGTCAAACAGGTCCAAAAGGCAGTCAAGGAGATCAGAGAGATCCAGGAATCCAACGAGACCAAAAACAAAGCACCGGAACCGCCAATAAACATGTCCAGCCAACCGCCGCACCCTGCGCTGCTCATCCCTGGGCCCATTGAGTTTGACGATGCCGTCCTCAACTCCATGAGCCACTACAGGTACGCTCAAGCGACATGTTGATAAAGTCCCAGTACTAAGTGCATCCAGCGAATCGCATGTTGGCCAGCCATTCGTAAACACCTTCAGCGAGGTTCTTGGTAACTTGCGCAAACTCTTCGTGTCCAGCGACCCGGCCGCTCAGCCCTTTGTCATCTCCGGCTCCGGTACACTCGGATGGGACCAGGTCGCCGCCAACCTGGTAGAACCCGGCGATGAGGTGCTTGTTCTGCACACTGGCTACTTTGCCGATTCGTTTGCCGACTGCTTCGAGACATATGGCGTCAAGGCAACACAGCTCAAGGCGCCTATTGGCGAGCGACCACAACTCGACGAGGTTGAGGCGGCGTTGAAGGAGAAGAACTACAAGATTCTGACCGTCACTCACGTGGATACCTCGACTGGTGTGCTGAGTGAGATCAAGGCATTGAGTGAGCTCGTCCACAGGGTGAGCCCCGACACATTGGTTGTAGTCGACGGTGTCTGCAGTGTTGGCTCCGAGGAGATTCGCTTCGACGAGTGGAAGCTTGATGCTGTCCTCACTGCCTCGCAAAAGGGCATTGGCTGCCCGGCTGGTTTGAGCATCATGATGGTGTCTGGCCGCGCAATTGAGAGGTTCCACGCCAGAAAGACACGACCAACTTCATACTTTGGCTCCTGGAAGAACTGGTTACCAAGTACGCAGCCATATCGATCCTACCCCAAAAGTAACGAGCTAACACGATTTTAGTCATGCAAAACTACGAAGCCAAGAAGCCATCTTACTTTGCAACTCCCTCCCCACAACTCATTCACGCGCTCGACACTGCGCTCAAGCAGATCCTCTCCCGCCCTGTTGAGGACTACTGGGCTGCTCACAAGGCTGCCTCGCAAAAGGTCAAGAAGGCCGTTGCAGACCTGGGTCTCAAGCAGCTTGCTTCCAAGCCTGAGAACCAGGCCAATGGCATGACCGCCATCTACCTTCCCGAGGGCATGACACCCCCGCAGGTCCTCCCCAACCTTCTTAAGAAGGGCGTCATCTTCGCCGGTGGCCTGCACAAGGAGATTGCAACCAAGTACATCCGATTCGGTCACATGGGTGTCAGCGTGACCGACCCGAACCGCCCAGACATTACCAAGGCCATTGAGAGTTTGAAGGAAGGTTTGGTCGAGGCCGGATACAAGGCTTAAGCCACAGTATAGCTTTACAACATACGACAACGAATATACAGAAAGGCAAATACAAGAATAGAAACGTAGACTCCCTACCACATTGGTTGCGATGGCTTGGTGATACCAAGAGTGATGATGAAGTTTCTGTGGCTATGTCCGCAAATCCTACGCACCTGCATACGCATTTCTCCCCCACCACCAACAGCAAGCGCACGCTACACCTACATGCGGTTTACAGCCTGCATACTGCGAGAAATATTCGTAACCCCAGTCCATGCCATGAAGCCTACTGTTAGGACTATGCAAGACTAGTTGTGCCAAGCGAACGCCCAGGAACGAACGGTTGTCTACCGGCCCTATGAGACGGAGTTCCGCCGCTCGATCGACGGCAGAGAATGAAATCATGGAATCTTGGAAAGAATGCGGGAAAGTGGATCCCGGGCGAGGCTGTGTTCCTGGCTACGAATTATATGGGGAATTGGCAATGGGGTTGTCGGCTTTTCTTTTGCTTCGCTGTGGGGATAGGTAATTTATTTGGGCGGAGAAGGACGTGTCAACAAGACTCTTGGGAGCTTGTCTTCTTTTCTCTGACGATTTTTCTTCTCTTCTTCTCTGAATTTTCTGTCTTGGTGACTACTACTGCCGCTGCTCGCTGTTTGCGTGAGCAGTAAGATTATTCTGGTCGCATATCACAGAGTTCCACGATATCCGGCTTGGACGACCGAGTAACACCGAGCAATCAACAGAACGACACGGACATCCGCTCACCGCTTTCTTCGAAACCAAACCTACTAGTATTAGAAGAGAGAAGAAAGAAAGAAACAAAGATGACATCCACATCCTCATCCCGAACCCTCCAACACACCTGGAACCCAGCATGGGCTACCGCACCCCCAGCCGCGTGCACCACGCTACACTCCCACAACAACCAAGTCTCTTGGGGTGAGACCTGCGTCTCTGGAGGAGACGATGATGCCTCATCTACCCAAGCACCCTTCGGTGTAAACACTGCATGCATGCCATGGATAACACCGCAATCCCGCCCACCCAAATCCGCCTTCTACTCCCCTGCAACAGCCTGCCCAGACTCCTGGACTCCCATTGCCACACAAACAGCAAAAGATGCCAAAGGCGACGACAAAGAGCAGTGGCTAGACGGAGAAATCGGATTGCAGTGCTGTCCCGCGGGGTTCCAGGCCGACGGCAAATTCGAATGTAAGCCGGATGCAAGTGGAAAGTGGCCCGTGGTACAGTGCGGCGATGCAGACGAAGAAGAAAACGAGATCAAAATGTTTGAAGGTGCAAGGTGGCCTGCTGAAATGAAAATCGAAATCCCAGCACTCATGCTGAGATATCGCGAGAGTGATGTGAATGCTACGAGACCTGCGGGAAACAGCAGTGTGGGCAGTCAGAACAACAACGATAACAGCAGTGGAGCATTATCAACAGGCGCCATCGCAGGAATCGCAACCGCCATTCCCATCTTCGTCATCGCAAGCATAGCAGCCGCATTCCTTCTCTGGCGCCGCAAAAGAAAACGCGATGCCGCCGCTCTCGACGCCGCCACCGTGAAAACCAGTCGTCCATCAGGCTCCATAGACATCTCATCCCCGATTTCCGAACTGGGTTCTCCCGCAACATATGCTGCGGTGGGCTCGGCGAAAAGACATGAGACGCCAGAGTGGAATAACGAAATGGAAGATACGGGCGGTGCGAGATATCATCATCATCACCAGCAACCGGCGGAACTAATGGGTTTCGCGAGACCGGTGCCTGTGGAGCTGGATGGCACGCCGGTGCTGGCCGAGGTGGGGGATACGCATGTTCCGTATAGGCCCGGTTCTGGGGAGAGGGGGTGAGAGAGAGAGAGAGAGAGAGAGAGAGAGGCGTGGGTTGTGTATAGAACGTGATACCCGTATGCACAGTGTTATGTTTATTACCTATAGGTTTCGCTGAACGTGGTAGAGTGAAGTTTTTCTTTTTCTAATGTTTGTTTTGCTGGGTATTGGAGTTCGCTGTATGGCGTGGATCTAGTGAGTGTGTCGAATGGGACGTAGTACTGGCGTACATGGTACGGGCCGTATTCTTAGCGTAGTACGGACCGTACTACGGACCGTATAATATCCCATACTACTAATCATATTTCTAGCGTAGTGTAGTCTGTATTATTGACGAATTACATCACAAGCAATAGATATGCGTACACCTATTCGTTCAACCAATTTGTAATCCTGATTAGCTAGGAGGAGTTCATCATATTTGTATATACATTTCTAAGTAGTAATACTCGTCCTCTCTTTGCGCGCAATGAAATCATTATTGGCGTGTTATAGAATGCAAAGCGTACTATAGTGCGTACTGCGTATTGCTCACCGTATTTCTAGCATACTGTTGACCGTACTTTTACCGTACTATTGGCCGTATTTGCAGCGTACCACGGCCCGTATAGCGTACTACGGCCCGTATCATACTACTCGCCATATTTCCGGTGTACTGCGGACCGTATAATGTACTACTAATTGTATTCCTAGCGTACTAATGTCCACGTCGTCCGTGAAATACGGCCCGTATAGCGTACTGCTGGGCGTGTTTCCAGTATTTCATTGATTGTAGTTACGATCATGCAGGTTTTACTTAGTACAGGAGAATTATTCAGTACTGGAGCCACGGTACGGAGTGCATCCGGGACGTACTACGGACCGTAGTTACGGTGACCGAAAGAATTGCGGCGTACTTGGGCCGTACTTTGACTATGGAGCCAAGTTACGGTTCGTAGCGTACTTGGAGTATACTAGCCATCGTTATAGTAAGCCGTGCTGATCATACTGAGACTGGTCGTAGGCGCTCTACTCTCTCATCCGCGCAATCTTCTAGATTTTTGACTTTCTTCCTTTTACACTCGCTATTTCGAACAGTGACAAACTGTGTGCATATGAAGATGGATTGGAGATCGGAACGTCATCCAAAAAGACGTATTGCGGTGATAGTACGGGCCGTAGTTACAGTTACGGTCGCCGTAACTACGGCCCGTACTCTGTGCGTAGTGCAACCTCGACATCAACATACGGTCCGTAACGTTGTGAATATATCATCACTGTAGTTTGGATATGTTTTATTCGTTGCACTGTTATTTTCGTCTTGTCTTCCGAAGACGGCGTCATGATGAGGCCGTGGCTGTACATTCACCGATACTGTTGCCTTGTTCATGCTGAGAACGCAAGGGCTGTTGAGAGTGCTTGGAACGAGCTTTATGCTGATTGAACGCTTGTTTTAATATCCAAATCGTGGGGTTTTTCTTTTTGGATGTGTTGTTTTTGCCCGCAAATTCGAAGAGTGACGGTTCATACCAAGGCATGGCATACGGTACAAAATATGTTGCGATGATCACGCTGTCAGACATTCCGTATTGGTACAGCAATTCAATTATATACTACAGGGACTCTACATAAGTGTGTTTGTAGCAAGTCCGTTCATGCCAAATATCCCGTAGTACTCGTTGCAATGATCAGCCTTTTGCTGACTGCAATTTGAATGGAAACTTACAGCGCCGTCTCGTACATGAAAGCAGACTGAAGCTATCAAATTAATCAGAAATATTATCAGAGCAACATGCTACGTCTGTGTTGTGTTTTCAGGTTTCAGTCATGATGTAGGTCATGGTGAGAGCAGAGGAAATCATTCTTTTTTTGAGCTTGAGCAACCCACGTCTAAAGGTGCTCGATAACCAACTCCATTGCTAGACATTCTCCAAATAACAAACAATCAAAATTACAACAGGAATGAGATTATACAAATGGCTTTGGATATGATTGCCGCACTTGCAGCAATACCACTGAGTGCTTCGGGCGGGCATCGACACGGAGCCAGGAGAATTTCTCCAGTGCTCCAGACGAGCAAACGCGTGTCAGTTCTTACTGACTACCAGCGCTTTTTTGCTGTCACTAGTCCGCATTGCTCTGCTTCCCTTCGTCCAAGTATCGCATCGTAGCAAGGGTTTTCTGTGGCTGTAACCCAGAACCGTGTGGTTTGTATTCGCTTGTTATTGGTTTCAAAGCACCAAGTAAGATCGACGTATCCTAGTATCTTTTCACTACGTCCGTATGTGTGTATGCATTGTTTTGTCTTCTCGTTGAGTGGATGCACTGGCACTTGCAGCACTTGCGTGACCAGATGGTGCGATATAATGTTATGGTCTATCTTGGGGTCGCATGTGAGAACGGCTAAGTTCCATATCTCTGCGTCGTTATCGTCTCGAGAACATATCTCGATTTGCGTTGGATGGTGCAGTCGCCGCTTTCGCTGATTTGTGTCAGCAGTGACTGCTGAGGAGAGTAGATAACTCACGATGAACGGGAAACTGTTACAGATCGCACAGTTGAACACAATCATAGTATGTCAGTCCAGGATAGTGTTCATGAGATAGTGTAACAGAATCGGTGGTGATGGCGAAGGTGTTGTATTAGTTCTGTTGTGGATGCATGATGTGAAGGACTTCAAGAACACCATCAGGATACGCAAGGTATATAGATGGAAGCCTTGTGTGCCTGAGCGCCTCAGGCAAAAACGAATACTAGTCACTTCTAATCATGTGATGATTCGTGAATCATTTGTGCTTACAAGCCTTGTGCCTCAAGTACGCCCAATGAACTTTGTGCCAAGTGTCTCGAGCATGTTGCCCGCGGAGGGCGATCGAAGGGCAAATTCTTGTCTAGTTTGTGGCGTCATTGCAGGAAAGAAGGCAAACACTGCCTTCTTCCACGCATGCCACAAGGCTGAGGGTAATGTGGCGTGCGTTTACCGATCATCCGCCCAACCTCGCAAGGCTTAGCTACATCAGCACAAATCATGTGTAACGCTGTTTCCTATCAAGAAAAACCTTTTGCCTGAAGCAAGGCAGAATTCAGTGTTCAGGGATTGAAAGGCGATAACTGTATGATGGTGCTGAGGATACGCAAGGTGGAATGACTGCGGGTGGGGGGCACAGTCACTAGCGCCGAGACATGTGTATCACAGCTGACACCCTTTAGCCACCCAATGGCACCCTCACATATGATTGAGCTCACACCACGGCACAGCCATCCCTAAAGGCGTCTCACCGGTGCTTGGCGCTGTTAGTATCCCGAGACAACCTGGAAACCCGTGCTTTGGCCCGCTGATGGGTGTCGCCATCGTAGGAAAACACTGACAGTGCTCAGGTAGGGGACGTCCATCGAACTAGGTCTTTGCCCATGTGAAAATAGATGCCTTTGACACAGTTTGCAATACCAGCTATGACTGTTCTAGATAAGGCTGAGCAACCAGTGTTATGTGTTTGTGAATTTGGCGGGCAGACTTTCAGCCTGGTGTACGAAGCAGCCACTTGCAGCTTCACTCTGGGCCTTTACCACATCTACATGCAGACGTCAGTCCTTCTGCAGGATACAATGTATTACCTGCAGAGTAGAATCTCTCTTGCAGACCGATATGGCTTATGGGAGATATATGGGCATTATGGCCGATCTGGATTGCCACCAAAAAACACCAATACCTCTTGATAACGAAAGGAACACTATGAATATCGAAGACCCGCTACAGCATCATGTTATTGGGTACCCGAAACTCGCCGCGAAAATAGAGATTCTACCGGAACTCGCCATATTCCGCAGGTTTGGCGCTCTAAACGCCCAAAACCTGCTATACATGCAGGCTGAACTGGCATATCTCGAAAAGAAGCTCAGGGAACGCCAATTGGTTGATCACTGCGATCCCTTCGGGAAAAGGTCTGGATACGCGCTGAACTGGCTGTGGCTCAAAGCGTCAGAGGATACCGAAACTGGCGAGCAGCAAGCGTTGGTCTTGAAAATCAGAAAATTACTGAAAGAATACAGTATGTAAGACCATACTCAAGAAAAATGGCACTCCCGTGCTCATATCGGCCAGATGACGCATTGACCCAACAGGCCGAAATACTCAAGTACCCTAAACCCGGTACTTGGGACCTTCATTACATGCAAGACTACCTGAGTTCCCCGGAAATGGGCGAAAATGCGTTAAATGGTGACGACGCAAATATTTGGGGCTCTGCCTGCTACCGCAAATCTCACAGCTCTGATTTAGTTACTCTCTGCCCCCGGGCGAAGAAAGATGCCTTCTCATCGTGGGCAGCAGAAAATACCATTGGAAATCTCTTCAGATGCGGCTGTACTCGTCGTATGAAGCCCTCTCGTGTTCATGGAGTCGTTGGGTATGAAGATAGCACGATTTACCGTGTTACATATTGGATTACCAGTATCCTTGCGTCTCTTATTCCAATAGCATCTATCGCGGTGCTGTACCGAGTTCAATCCATGTCCGCTCGACTTGGAATCATTGCTGGTTTCAACATCCTGGTATCGGTCTGCTTGATGGGTCTAGCCAATGCAAAACGTGCCGAAGTGTTTGCCATTACAGCCGCGTAAGTATCTTAGCAGGACGGCATACTCAACAACCCGAATCCTGACCAGATCATAGTTTTGCCGCTGTACAAGTTGTTTTCGTCGGGTCCGACCGTGTTTCAGGAAGTTAGTGCTCTTCTAGTTGCTTGGTATGAAGTTTTAGAGAGATACTGGCAAATGGGAAGCGAAAATAGATTCCTAAAGGTCGTAAATAGTATAGTTAGGCCATCAAAACCGGCCAGTCATTCCAGTCCCCCTCTTGACCTGAAATACGTTGCGATAGAAAAAAATGCCAATGATAAACTCCGTACACAATGCAAGCGGGTTGTTGGGAACCGCCAAATAAAAAAGGGGGATAGTATGCTGCCTAAATGAACAATGGATGACGCATCCATGCGCCACCAATCCCGAGGTTGGGGTACGCCCTTCTTTGGCCAGTTGGCGACTTAAATTGCGCTTGCCCCACCATCGCAGGTGATGCAAACTGATGTCTGCATCTCTTCTAACCGGCGTGCTTGTGATCTCCTGTAGTGCGTATGTGGCCTTTTGTATGCGGTAATGCTCAAGGCATAAACGTCTAGCGGCACCCTGGTATCCTGGATATCCGCAGCTCTTTGGCGACGGTTGGACAGCAATGCAATATTGCTAAGAAGAGCGAGTCTTGGTGGCTTTGGCCTTTCGTTCCTTGATAAGTCAGTATGTATCTTCTTGACATAACCGAGAAAGCGACGTACCTGTTCTTCCTCGTATTTCTTCATCTCCTCTTGCTCTTTCTTCCTTCTCTCTTCGACCTCGCGCTGCTTTTTGAGAAGTGTACTAGCTGCTGTAAGAATGTCAGTAACTAAAGTCTCGCGATCATGGATGTCTACGTACAGTCGACACGTATTGGAACAGGGCGAAATGCACCGAGGTAGTTGCGATTTACAAGAACGATATCGAGATCTTCCATGGTCTTGCGTCCGATGATAAGATCAAATGTGGGCAACTCAACAACCTTGAAGGTGGATATTTCAAAGCGTGGTCGGAAGTTAAGATCCTTTTTTTCGGTCTCGATAACGCGCCATCTTCCCTGAATCTCGCCCAAGCATTTGACCCTGGTATCATCCATCTGAACTATATTCGCGTTGTCTGGGGATTGCTTCCATCCTACACCAATATCCCTGAGAAATTGGGAGCTGACCAAGTTGTACCTGGACTGTGTATCGAACAACACAATCCCATGATTAAAGCCTGACCACGGCGAGTCATCTTTATCTCTGATGGCAACGTTGACTACCCTCTCCCAAGTCTCATCCTTCTGTGGCGGTGAGAATATCCGAGTGAAACCAAAAGGAGTTTCGGTGTTATGGGTTGGAGAATCGGCGGACAGAGGTCGAGGTTTGAGAAATCTTTTGAATTTTGCGTACGAAACGCATAAACGCTTGCGTAACTTGTGTTTGCCCATTTTCATGGGTTGAGCTGGAAAGCTCGCGGTGGAAAGGTGGAGGCGATAGTGGAGTTCTTCAATTACTTGGGTTGTACTAGTTTGAACAAGATGATTGCCCGGGTGATGCCCGGGTGATAACCAGTCAAGGGGGGAAGAAAGATCACCAAGATGATGCGGCTCAAGACGAACAGCAGCTTAGTACAGTGGCTCGAAGCAGCGGGCTGTGTTAAAGACAAGGTTGTGCGTTTCTTGGAGAGAGGCTGCGCAAAATGCAGAAATGAGGCTTGCCAGGCCGATTGCCTGCTGCACGGTGGCAGCAGTGATACCACACTGCATGGATGGGGGTGCGAGCATGTGGTATACGTCAAAATCAGCCGTATGTAGTGGCTGGGCTGACTGGCTTTCACCAAATGGTCCCTCTTCTGTAGGATGTGGCGCCATGTGGTTAGCGCGATAATAGTCCTGATTGGACATTCGGGGTTTAAAATGGCGGTTTAGACACTAAGCTATGTCAGAAACCCACGGGTGGCTCTAGCCCTGAAAACACGCCCTGAAAGCAAGGAGATTATACATGCCAACGATGGATTACCCTGGCAGTACTATGGTCGGGTGCAGGTCAGCACAGCCTGATCCCATTCGATTCGCCTGAGCATAGTCGCATCCAGCCACCCCCATAAGCAAGGCAAAAGGCAACGAGGCCGGTCATTATGGTGTATTGGCGCAAATCCGCCCAAGCTAACCCCATATGTCCTCGTATTTCAGCACGACAAACTATGCCAAGATGTTCAGTCGCCATGAGGTGGCCGGTCACATTATCAAAACCTAAGGCTCTGCTCGTCTGATAATGGTGGCAAGTAAGGGCTGTGTAGAATCACACACCCGCACAACAATATCCAAGCGTAGCTTAGATGGTATACAAGAGTTTCCGGTGTGTTCGCTCAGCTCTGTACATGATGTACGTCATTCCGCGGATACCTCAGTCCTAACCGCGACAGCCGACACACAACGGCAGCCTAACGCGAAGGTCAGGCAGATTTTCGTTTAGAATAAAACTTGAGTAGTATCGTTGCTTCTGAAGCCCAGATTTTTAACCAAAACAACCTCCGGTTTTTAGATGGTAGAGTAATAAACAGAGCCCTCGCCTCCTCAAGTAATATTCACAGCAACCAGCCATGTATACTGATGATTTCACATATAGTATTCGTACTGGCATTTGCTTACTCAAACTGAGGGGGAAATAATTCAAAAAGTATGAATAAATTGGACAAACTTCCACAGTTTATTGGGGTCGCAAATGATTTGAGCAGAACAGCGTACACATATCGATTGCTTGGCGCTTGGCATTTGTATACAGAGCACCTCACCACTTCACAGGATCCGCTGTTTCAGCGTTGAATTCACCCATAGAACTCAATTAAGTGCTTGAAAAAGCCATGAACGGTGGACATGCGTGATATAATAGCGATGGGATATCATGGCAGAAAAGAAAGATGGGAAACAGACTTCAACCTGCATTAGTCGGTAGGTAAGGTTTGGACGTTAAGTAGCCAGCAAAAATAGCTTTTTAGGTAGGGACTAGTTAATTCCCTACCTGTGATAGATGTCTAATATATCTATCAGTGTATGGAAACACTTAAATATACGATGATCACTAGAGACGATATCATCCATTTTATCACTGGTACTCTGACGCAACTACTTAACATTTTGGAAAAGTAAGAAGAGAAACAACGTCTGGTAAACATAAAGTGCCCAAGAAACCACTCATCAGAGTCTGCAAATTTCGACAGAGAACATGCGCACGCAAGACAATGATCAATACCAAACGATCGCACAGCATTTTGAACAACAATTGATTTTCCTATTACCCGAAAACTCCTCCAATCATTTCCATCAAACACCAACAAAGAATACAGCCAACTAAACGTAACTTGCGCACAACTACGTTCTTGCAGAAGAAACCGTTTTATCAAGCAGCAGCGCCATCAACCTTGGCCGCGGTGTCAGCGACCTCGCCCGCCGTGTCCGCCATCTCCTTGTCCTCTTTCTGCTCCTTCTCCTCAACCTCTTTCTTACTGGGAACCGCGTCCTTGTTGTCGACCAGCTTCTTGACGACTTCGACGGTAGCAGCGGGACCACCGGCTTCAGCCGCCAAGACCTTGCCGTCCTTGTCAACGACAAAGACACCTCGGGTGGTGCCCTTGGGCGCCTTCTTGAAGCCAATGGCGGAAATGAGGGTTTGCGCGGGGTCGCAGAGCAATGTGTAGGGCAGCTTCTGCTTGGTCTTGAAGGTCGTGTTGGCCTTGGGGCTGTCGGATGAAAGACCGTAGATGGAGAAGCCGGTAGCGGTGAGGGGCGTGTACGAGTCGCGGAAAAGACACACTTGTGTTGTACCTAGAGATTTCGCGTAAGTTGTTTGTCATGTTGGACGCGAAAACCGGTGTTATCGCTGATGCTGACGCGACTTACATCCAGGAGTTGAGGCTTTGGGGTACGTGAACAGCACCACGCCGCCCTTGCTCTCTTCTACAAGCTTCGCGAGCGTCGTCTTGTCGCCATCGTTGGTTTCGATTTCTCCGCCAAAGGAAGCTAGGTCAATTGTGTCGCCGACTTTGGGCTTACCGCTGGGCGCAGCAGTAGAGGCGCCGTTGCTCTTGCCAACAACAGCTTCCTTGACAGCCTCGACTTTCTCAGTAACGGTTTCCTGGACCTTTTCAACCACAGTCTTCTCGCTCTCGGCCTTTTTGGCCTTTGCGGGCGCCTTCTTCTTAGCTGGCGGAGCGGGCGCTGGGGGCGCCTCCTTGCGCTTGCGAAGCTCGACAGGCATACTGGGCGGATGAGAACGACTTGAGTCGCGGTCGCGTTAGTGTCGCGAGGCAGTATCAAGCTCGACCAGGGGAGAGTTGGGCAGTGGGAAGCTCAGGGTTGGGCGCTTGTGGTCGCGGGAAGCAAGGTAGGACAATGGGCAGAAAGTACGTATAACGAGCTAGCAACCTGCAGTACCACCGTCGCAATATGAAGAATCGCACAATTCGCCGCACGATGTCCTCGGTACAAGTTAGTAGTGCGATAAGAGAGCTAATCAACAGGGTAACGAGGAGATGTGGCCCATGGTGATCTGACCCCCGAGGCCAGGTCGTCCAGCCTCCTCACTTGGCATTCTCGTCCATATTGACATTAGCCAGATTACATGAGCCTGCGTCTGCCCTTCGGAAAGCGCTTGTTCTGGACAGCACTGGGGTAGGAAGAGCCATTTTATTGGCTGGTGAAGTGAGGAGTCGAGAGGTGCGCGCCGATGCACTGCAACGCAGGAAGCATGGCCCCGGTCGCGTCATAGCTCCGCTCCCGGCCTGTACCGATTCAGCTCACGCATGCGAGCTCGACTCGACGATACTACGCTACATTGCTTCTACAGGCCTAGCGAAGGCAGCTTTTGCTGTCAAAAAAACATTTGTTTTATTTACATTCTAATATCAGCCCTTGGCCAGACCCTCTAGGCACGACGATAGTGTCTCCCAACAACCAGCGCCAAAGACACAGTCCCAACCGATATACCTCAACCTTCATCACTGCCTCCCGCTACCCAGCTCACTGGATGCCAATTATTCTCGCAAGAAAACACCTTTCCGCCGGAGCCATGATGCAGGGTCCACCCGGATGACCACATGCCCAGGCCAAACTGTAACACAATCAGTTGCGTGCCATGTCGAACAGCAAAAAAGGAGACTTACAATCGCCATTCCCAATCCCACGATTGAGAGGTTAATAACCGTGAAGATTGTCTGTCGTTTTGTCGAGAAAAGTCTTCCATTCACTTTGTTGTGCCAAAGCCACAGCAGCGGAGGAAGCGCGTCTGCAACATGTCAGTGGACCGGCCAAGCACTGTCAGTTACAAAAAGAAACTTTTACACGGCAACTTACAGCTGAACCAACTTCCAAATAAGGCACCGATCAATCCCAGCAGCAGATTGAAATTTGGGATGGCTTCAGCCAAAATCCAGCTCCCCAGCCATGCCCCTGAGCAAATCCCCCACCAACTGCCTAAACTTTTCCAACTGTTGGTGTGCACTTCGTTGGTGCCCTTCCACACACGGAGGTAGATGTATTTGGTGGCCACTGAGCCATTGACAACTCCGGCAACGATGATTGTGGGGAGTGCTATGCCAAAACAAATTTTGCTGACCAGGGGGGACGCGGAGCCCAGTGCGGGTGAGGCTACGAGGGGACCAGCGTAGAAGTAAATGACTGCCGGAATAAGCAGATAGAACGATACCGCAATACCTTGTTCGAAGAAGAGTGCTTTGCGAAAGTCGCGCGGATCCTCGAGTTCAGACGCAAAGGAGAAGAACGCGACATGCCCAGCTACAAAGAGTCAGTGTCGGCTTACATCCCGAAGCAAGAGTCATGCACTTACTGTAAGCCAAAACGATGTTCATCACAGGGGCCAGACCTTTGACCAGCGGCACATCAGGCCGTACAACCACCATGTGGTTCATGTCTGGCTTCTGAATGCCAATGGCAATGATGGTCACCGTGACACCCACGACAATTGAGGCGCAAGCTATAGACTGATCAGCATACTAATGTTCTCCAACTTCCAATCCTCGACTCACAGAAGATGCTAAAATAACTGATATTCTTGAACGTCCGCGGCAGCCCCAGCACAAACGAAACAACCAGCCCAACAATATTAAACACAATTGTGCAAACCCCATGATCAGTCATTGCATTCATAGCAACGGCAAATGTCAGGATATGTGCACCCATTATGAATACAAGCACTAGTACTTGTCCAACAGCAAGCACATAGTAGCCCATGGGCCCACTGACAAGTCGTCCGCAGTCGGCATACGATTGCACCGATGGATGCGCGAGTTTGAATTCGCCGACCAGGTAGCCGGTGTATGTGGCGATGATACCTAGAAAGCATATGCAGAGGATGCCTGGTACGATGCCGAGGATTGCGAGTGCTTGCGGGAGTGCAAGGACGCCCAGTGACACGTTTTCGGCGAGCATTACTCAAGAGCGTTAGGGTGAGGTATTCGGAGTAGGATGGAGAGCTTACAAATGCCTGCATTCCTATGGCTTAGGTTAGTAAAGAGTTGTTGGATGAAGGAGAGCATGTCAAGCCACGTCAAGCAGTTTCGTTCAGATTCGGTGCTTGAAAACCACCATGCGGGCAGAGGAATGTCGCGAACACGTACCACCATTTACACGTCTTATACTGTATTTCAGCTCCTGCTTCGTCACCGAATACATCCTTCTCCTCGCCTGGTACAGCTTGTCTTTCAACGTCCGACGGTGGTGATGATGGTTGTGGTAAAGAGCGCTCTCTAACCGTTGTCTCCCTTTTGACAGCTCCAGCTGCTATTCCATGAAGAGCGCTCATTGTAGAAGGGGGAAAAGAATCAGTAGAACAGCTTCTGAAGTTGAAAGGTAATCACACGTTTCGTATCAAAAGCTCCTTGTGTATAAACAGCAGCAACAGAAGTCGGAATGATATCCTCCATGGTGCCAGATAAGTCAAGATATGTAACCAGAGTTACCGCTTCCGGTACCAACACAAGCATGTGCTTTTGAGCAAGCGGGGTGGAGGGTGTATTTTGCAGAAACGTGGGAGAGTATTGCGCTAGTCTCCGATATTTGGATGGGCTGGCCATACATGTCTTCGGGATTCCGAAATGGGTCCCTTTGTGTGCTTAGCGAACCGTATAAAGTTGCAGGTGTTGACATAAGATCAATGTAAACAAGATGATAAACAAAGATAGGGTTTGCGATGTGTATTGCAAGATGATTTTGTCCAATGGAAGAGATTGGAGACGGGTTGATCAATCTCATGCAGGTCAGTGACGGTCGATGCTGGTCGCTGGTGGTTGTATTAGGCCACTTGACATGGAATGAACATCATTCCTGAAACTGCAAGGCCAATTAAAATTTGAAAGACAACGTGATATATACTACCTGCTCAAGATGCGAGAGTAGGTACCAGTGAACTCTAGAGAACTTCCGCTTCCACTGCCAGATTCCACTGCCAGATTCTGCGCATGATGATAAACCGACATCTCCAATGGAGACTCTGACTAGCTTGAAACACAACAAACTTCATTGTCTAACGCGATCATCGCTCACGTGCGATAAGAACGGTATCCCGCATATGTTGAGAATGCATTCACTGACGTGTGTGATCGGCTTCACCCACCTACGTCATCACGTGCGTTCGTGGTTGTTTCGAGACAGCTTATCGATATCGCCACTCCTAATCTCCCCCCCCCCCCCCAACGCACTCTGCTCACACTGTCGCAGTCACCCTTTCTTGTCACAACTCTCAACCGCTTTTTGTTCACCGAATTGCTGTTGTATTTTTTACTGCGAAACCAGTCCTATTTTCCAAGAACGCAATGTCGAACCTAGGTAGCGGACCGGCGCAAGGAACGCGCAAGCGCAAACTTGCGCCCAGCACCAGCAGCTATCAGGACGTGCCTACCCAGTATCTACCGCCGCATCTCACAGCCCTGGGTCAACCAATGGTACCCAATTCTGCCAACCACAGCAATCCACCTGTTCTGTACCAGCCTATGGTACAGGTAAATCTAAATTGTCCACAGGGACCCTACCCGGGCAGTTCCAGCAACGTGCCCATCCCGTCCCCAGTTTCACCTTGTACAACCAACGTCTACCAATCCTCACCTTATAACAGTAGAAATGGCCCTCTACGTGCCACATTTGTACCCATGCCTGGCACAAATAAAATGGTGGAGATGATTGATTTAACACAAGATACTGCTGATGGGCCGCCCGCTCGGAAGAAGAGCAGGCGCAATACTAATGGGCCAGTCGAAGAGAAGCGGAGCAAGATGTTTCGCAGAAAGGCACCACAAAGCTACCTGACTGTAAAGGAAAGGGCACTCACGCAGCGCTTAACTGTACTCTCGCGTGAGCGCTGTGGGAGCGAAGAAACACCAGAAGAGAAGGTGCTCATCGCTGGCTCGACAGGCAATGTCTACACAGTCTTGATCAACCGCATGCCTTCCTGCAACTGCCCGCATGCGTTGAAGGGAAATCAATGCAAGCACATTGTCTACGTCATGCTGCGGGTACTGAAGGCACGTGAGGAGATTGCCTATCAGCTGGCTCTCCTTAGCTCCGAGTTGCGCGAAGTCTTCCAGAACGCTCCACCGATCCCTGGAAC
The DNA here is from genome assembly GCA_026367775.1 of Exserohilum rostratum. Lineage (NCBI taxonomy): Eukaryota > Fungi > Ascomycota > Dothideomycetes > Pleosporales > Pleosporaceae > Exserohilum > Exserohilum rostratum. The sequence goes on from CP111162.1 coordinate 567,190, forward strand.
CGAGACAAACGGAAAAGATGGCACAGAGAAGCAAGAGGATGGCAACCGCAAACCCATCGAGGGCGAATGTCCCATTTGCTACGACGAACTTGGCAATAAGGAGGATATTGACTACTGCAAGGCCAGCTGTGGAAACAATGTACACCGGAGTTGTATGAAGAGCTGGAGGGCTGCTACAAAGGGTAAGACGACATGCCCGTACTGCCGTGCAACATGGCAGGAAGATGCAGACTTGCCGGCCAAACTTGGAGACCTGGACACCAAGAGTCTGGCAAGGAGCGAGGAGGGCTACGTCAACATCGCCTCTCAACTAGGCCTGTCTGGCGAGAGAGATTATTCTACTTACCACCCATATTGGGTGAGAAATCGGCATCGATACGGTGGAGGTAATTATGATGACATTCTTGGGGAATAATTTCGGTGCTGTCAAAATTAAATCGAGTTTTGCTGGCGCTCGGGATTGGCATCTCGCTTCAACAGTAGGCTCCAGATGTGAGAAAGGAGAGTATCTACCGTATTTTGATAGATTGCATTGCTCACTCTTGCCCTGCTGGGAAATTTACCATTGTATTTATAGATTGTAAACGAGCAAGCTCACTGGTGATCCAAGTCTGCATGCCAATCACATCAGCATCGCTCAATATAAACTAGTGACCTATCAAGCGACGATGGAAATAACCACGAACAGATCTCACGGCGTTTAGGCGAACGTCAGCTGCGCAAACGCGGTTCCACCGAGGCAATAATCAGATTGCGACTGCGAAAGGAGTCATGCTGATCCACCACTGACGCGTCATACCATCGCGCTTCTCGCTATTCACGCACGCCATATCCACTGATCATCATAACCACAACCATATCAGCATGGCCATGGTGCGCTCGTACCTGCATGATCAACGCCCAGCACCGCACTGCACACGCGTTCGCAGCGCCTCTCGTCGGCCGCTCGTCGCCAAAAAGCTTCGCTGCGGCATGGTCCCAGAAAAAGAAAGTTCAACACTGCATGGCCCTCCCCGAGGTTCGACCGTGGCTGTACGGCTCACACAAGGGAGATGAGATGACGCAAGGCCACCACAAAGCTTGGTCATGACGACCACAGACGACGGCAAAGTCGGAAAATAAAAACGCTCGTTCAACAACAATAGCAATGTAGCAACAAGGGCACGTCATGCATGGAGAGAACGACCGGGGTCCAGGGTCGGACTTGATCACCAAAAAAAACAATGGGATATGCCGACGACCACACAAGGGCTGGGCGAAACATTATAGCCGCGGTCTTATATACGTGGATGGAAGGCATAACAATGGCGAAAGACAAACAACAAAGAAACCAGTCCATTGTTTGGAACTTGCCCTTAAGGCTTATACCCAGCAAAAGAGTTGATGAAAAAATATCTTGGATGTAATATTGATTCGCACCTAAGAGGAGGGTATCCTAGCCGACTAAAAAAACAATGACAGCAGCAGTGACGATGAGAATATGGCGGCTCGGTCAATCAATCAGTCAATCAATCAGTCAGCCATGGATTTCCCGTCATGTCATCACCATCGGGAATTATCTGTTCTTGACCAAAAGGTCCTTGCGCGCGCGTAAGATCGCATTAGGGCGAATACGATATCTAGTTTATTACACTACTGTCCTTTTCTGCGATTGGCCAAGACAGCGGAATGAGCTGACGAGCCAAACCCCAAAAATGGGTTGGCAAATATTGTGATGTTTTCAGCGCGCGATGTATGTACGATGAGAAAAGGGGCGAGTGAAGCGCCGTCCGCCCACCCGCCGTGTAAAGCCGCAGTGCGAGCGAAACAAGAAAACTACGGCACATAGCGCGCGCACGCGGAGTTTGCACTATGATGTAACTGGCAGTACGGACAACACAGACACGCGGATGAAGCGGGAACAAGGATATGCCGCGTTGCATTAACGCGGAGAAAGAAATCAAAGAACAAAGGGAAGGAAGGCCAAAAGTAAAAAAAGATGGAACGGCGGGGAGAAAGGCAGTGACCGGACCACTGGCTTGGGGTAGTTAGTCGGTAGTACAAAAAGGGCGCGCACCCACGCACGGCTACCATGACAAAACGTGCGACACCACACATAACGCGACCGGGGAGGTAACCCCAATGGGCGAGCAGCACAACAGGCGTGGGGACGGCACGACAAGGCAGCCAGGCTGTGCTGACTCTGCGACATGCAGGCTTCGCATGATGATTCAGATGCGTTTACAGCTATGTGTTTTTGTGGGGGAAAAGTAAAAAATAGCAGAGTCTCAAGATGGATGAAAAAACACAAAGTGGATGAAGATCATATGTGGCGGTTGCAAATCTGTCTGAAAATCACAATCTGAGGCAGAAAAAGAGAGGCCATGATGCATCATGGGGATTATGCAAATTGCGGTCAGCCAAGTACATACATGTGCGTGTGTGTACGTATGTATGTACAATACTAATCGTCACTCGCGCGTATATGCCGAAGAAGAAAGTGTTGAGACGTGGGCGAAGAGACGCATGCGGCTGCTCGGTTGGCGCACCCGGCTAGCGGAGACCCAAAGTCCAGTGTCCTTGAGGAATAGGAACAGGAGGATGAGGAGGGGGCGGAGTACGCAGGCTAGGCAGTATGTGTCCGCTACCTATAGGGCAGCAGCGGCGTGCCCCGGAGATACGGCATCCAGGCATCAGGGGGCCCCTCACCCATTAGTGGGCTCATGTGGCGCGGAAGTGCGACAGGGAATATCCCAGAGGGGAACGTCGCTCATGCCAGGGCCCGCAGTTAAGGAAATTTGGCGTGGAACAGTTAGTCATGTTGGTTAGTTTTAAAATTGCGGTTGCGTCAGGCAGGGAAGGTCGGGCGTCACAGGACAGAGACGAATACGGGAGGGGAAGTTGGGGCGGAATTCACTGTTGTTCAGGAGTAAGAGTTGGTTAGAAGAAGTGAAGGGTTTATGGTTTTGCACAAAAGATCAATTGAGAAGAAATGAAAACAAAATGCTAGATGAATAAATGAGTTAAAAAACGCCCGTTGTTGACAAATGATGGTCTTTTCGACACACACAACCAGTACAAACAAAGGAAAAAGGTCTAGGAACAAGTGAAGTCGTGAGACATGTAGCTCATTGCCCTTCCAGAGACCAAGCAGCGACAAACACAGGGCAAAGGGATACCATGGGGGATGGGATAGTGTGCAGAAGACAGCCAATATATTGTCGAGTACACACATACACTGTCTGACCGGATATTTCTTTCAATTCGACCACAAAGGAAACCACCACCCACCGCTCTGCCCCTGTCTGAGGAGACTTGATACAATGGGCAGACAAGGTAGGCAAGAAAATGGATCAAGTGATCCTATACACATGACACGGACCCGGGAGCCATGCCTCTCTTCATTCGGAACACGTTACCGCTTAGTAGGTGTTGTAGCCACCGCCGTAGTTGTTGGCAGGAGGAGCGGGGCTAGACTGAGCGGCAGCGGGGACGCTGGAGGAAGCAGAAGGGGTAGGAGTGGCCTTAGGAGGGACGGCAGGGTAGCCGTTTCCGTATCCACCGTTACCACCGGCAGGGGTGGACTGGGAAGCAGCGGGAACGCTGGAGGAGGGAGTAGCGGAGCTCTTGGGGGGAACAGCGGGGTATCCGTTTCCGTATCCACCGTTACCACCAGCGGGGGTAGACTGGGAAGCGGAGGGGACGGTGGAGGAAGGAGTGCCGGAGACGAAAGAGAAGCTGGGGAGAGTGGAGGTCTTGAATCCAGTAGGGCCAGCAGGGTAGTGGTTGGTGCCGTTGTTGGGGACGGGGTAGGATCCAGTGGGGTATCCAGCAGGGCCGGTAGGCTTGGGCATGGAGGAGGTCTTGTCAGCGGGAGTGTTGGGCTTGGGGCCGGTAGGGTAGCCGTTTCCACCAGCAGGGCCGGTGGGGTAGCCGCAGTTAGCACCCTTGCAGTTCTCCTTGTCGGCAGGAGTGTTGGGCTTGCCAGAGTCGGGGGTACCGGCAGGGTAGTTGCCACCAGCAGTGACGGTGACGGTCTCCTTGGCAGTTACAGTGACGGTAACAGGAGCGCAGCCCTCACCACCCTGAGCAGGCTTGGAGGGGGTAGACTCAGAGTTAGCTGGGACATCGCCACCGGGGTAGCCACCGTTGCCACCAGCAGGGCCAGTGGGAGTGGGCTTGTTGACGGTGATGTACTTGGTGGAGGTGGAGGTGGAGCTGACGGTGCTGGTAACGTCCTGAGGACCGTTGGGGTATCCACCGTTTCCACCAGCAGGGCTGCAGTTAGGACCCTTGCAATTCTCCTTGTCAGCAGGAGTGTTGGGCTGGTTGGGGTAGCCACCGTAGCCGCCGGCGGGACCGGAAGGCTTGGGGGTGGAAGAGGTCTTGTCAGCGGGAGTGTTGGGCTTGGGGCCAGTGGGGTAGCCGCAGTTGTCGCCCTTGCACTCGCCGTTGCCACCAGCAGGACCAGTGGGCTTGGGTCCAGGAACCGTGATAACGACGGTGGAGTATTTGGTGGAGGTGGAAACAGTGGTGACCTCGGTGGTGACGGGGTGGGCAGTGGTACCAACACCGATGGTGTAGACGAGGGTCTCGGTGTAGGTCTTGACCTCCTCAGAGACGGGGTAGGAGTTGGTCACAGCAGTAGGAGTGGGCTTCTCACCCTCGGCGCAGACAGTAGTGCCAACAGGTACAAGGCTGGTGACAACAGTAGTAGCGCGAGCTGGGCAGTCAGTGACGCTTGGGGGGCAGCCGCTCTTGGTGATGTAAGCGGTGCTGTAGATGGTGCTGGTGACCATGTCGCTGACGGGAGTGGAGGAGGCAGGGTAAGAGCCAGTTCCAGTGGGGTAGCTGGGCTTGCTGGTGACACCAGCGGGGACGCTGGAGCTGCCAGCAGGAGGAACACCACCGTAGCCACCAGTGGGGTAGGCAGAGCCGGGCTTGGAGCTGGTGGAAGCCTCAGGAACAGAGGGAGTGGAGGGCTTGCCAACGTAGCCAGTGGGGTAACCGGTGCTCATGGTAACACCAGCGGGGACGCTGGAGCTGCCAGCAGGAGGGACACCGCCGTAACCGCCACCGTAGCCGCCAGTGGGGTAAGAAGAGCCAGGCTTGGTGCTGGTGGAAGCCTCAGGGACAACAGGCTTGGAAGAGGAGCTGGCAGGAGGGACACCGCCGTAGCCGCCGCCGGGAGCGGAGCTGGTGGAAGCCTGAGGAACAACGGGCTTGCTGGAGCTGGGGCTGGGAGTACCAGAGCTCTTGGGGGGGACAGCTGGGTAGCCACCTCCGTAGCCACCGGCAGGGGCGCTGGTGGAAGCCTCAGGGACAACAGGCTTGGAGGAAGATGGGCTGGGAGCTGGGGAGCTGGCCAGGGGAACACCTCCGTAGCCACCGCCGGGAGCGGAGCTGGTGGAAGCCTCAGGAATGACGGGCTTGCTGGAGCTTGGGCTAGGAGCGGGGGAGCTGGCAGGAGGGACAGCTCCGTAGCCGCCACCGTAACCACCAGCGGGGGTGCTGGTGGAAGCCTCAGGGACGACAGGCTTGGAAGAGGATGGGCTGGGAGCGGGGGAGCTGGCAGGAGGGACAGCTCCGTAGCCACCACCGTAACCACCAGCGGGGGTGCTGGCAGCAGGGGAGCTAGTCGAGGCCTCGGGGACAACGGGCTTGCTGGGGCTGGGAGCAGGCGAGCTCTTGGGGGGGACAGCTGGGTAACCACCGCCGTAGCCACCATCGTAACCACCAGCGGGCTTGCTAGTAGTGGCCTCTGGGACAGCGGGGGTGGAAGCAGCGGAGGTGCCAGCTGGGGGAGGGACAGCACCGTAACCACCGGAGCCGTAACCACTGTCGTAACCACCGGAGCCGTATTGGCGGCGAGCCAGGCGCTGGTTGCGGGCCTCAGCGGCGTCGGCAGCGTCGGCGGCAGCGAGAGCCGCGAGGAAGGCGACGGTAAGCTTCATGTTTGATTATGTTCCTTGCTCTTCAACTTTGTACGGGTATGAATATGACGAAAAGATCAATCAACAGGCGGCGTAGAAGGTTTGAAATCCAGGAAAGAGTGACTGGATAATTCAAAGAATGTGACGTCCGAAGACAATTGGATAGCGAGTGTGGTAAGGAAAAATGCCTTGGGGAGTGAAGAAAAATTAAAGAGCGGCGGGGAGGCAGTATATGAACTTCGAGGGCGAGGATTGCAGGACTCGGGCCAAGCATACACTGGCAACTAATGGAAGCACAGATGCGCCCAAGGTGGACGGCCCCTGGCGGCTGTTAATTTCGTTCAGGAACAACCGGCGGCAGGGACCAGTAGGCGGCGGTGTTAGCTAAGAACAACCTCAGGGGGCTGCATGAAGCTAGCCACTCATGTGGGCCAGCGAGGAACATCTAGCCATAGCAGCCGCTGGCGACGCCGCTACGAGCGCGCAGTCGCCGCTGAAAGGAGGGAGCCGTCTCTTCCTCCCTGTGCCCTGGCCCGTGATGGTCCTCGGAGAATGGCAACAGCACCGTCCTCGTTGGCTCCATTCGCGCTCCACATGTGCCGCAAAAAAGGCGTCCAGCAGAGCACATACGAGTCCCGTCTTTGTGCTCGCCAGCCGGCGCTGCCCTCGCGCCCCCTCTCCCACCCCCCTAGGAGCTGGGTTTCATTGCGCTTGGCCAAAATAGAAAGCGACTAGGCGCAGATCCTCCCTGTCAGTAAGCATCCACACGGGCGGGTACCTAGCACACATGCTGGCTGCATGTGCGCGCTGTCGGTGAGCGTACACTCATTGCGCGCCGACGGATGCGTGTGCAAGTCTATTGTAAGCTTCATCAGAACAGGGTCCCTCTCCCAAGGGCAAGTCGGCCCATTTTGCTGTCTTTGGCGCACACGCTGGTACTGTACGCTGCTGCGCCACTCTGGACAATATCCTTCCGGTCAACGACGCTTTCGTGATTGTGGAGGGCGCTTGTCGATAACCATGTGGCGACGACACTGTGCATCGGGGGGAATCGTCTTTTGGACGTCTTTGTGCAAGCGTTTCCGATGGTGCGACATGCAACATGCGCTTGCAGCTTCACAAGTCTGCACAAACAATGGAAAAGTGACTTCATCGCTTGCTAGCATGAGTCGACGACACGCAATCCAGACTATTGCGTCTTTTGGCTCGCCGTTGGTGTGTCGCGCCGCCTTGTCGTGCGTGATGGCGATAGGAAATCGTCGTGTGCTCTGCCTTGTGCCTGAACGCTGCGCCGAACCGAAGCCCCATTGCCAGTGTGCTTTTCTTTTCAGCTCCTACTCGACGCCGTCGCAGCCAGCCCACAACGGTCTTCTACGGCTTTCGCGACATGGCCTCGCCGCCAGCATACCAAGGCATGACGCACAGCCACAAACGACGGATGTGCTCTGACCGTCTCAGTCTGCGACCAGGTCCCCTTTGCCGGCCACACCGTCACAATCGGCATCGGCTGTCCAGTGCCTGTTTGCCATGCCGTAGGGATCATGGAACCATCTGCCAGACCCAGCTAGACATACTTTCCCCGTTGCTGGTCCCTGCTGTCTGGCAATGCAATGCAATGCGTGGTGGCATGAGCGTGTTCTCGACTCTCAGCGAACATCTACCAGATCGCTCGGAAATGAGGGCGATCGCGGTTGCTGGCTTCCAGTCCATTTCTGGAGTGTGTTTAAACGCCATCGGTCTTCAATGGTCCGTCTGCAATGCCGCTGTGGGGTGCTTGTCCCCATGCCGGGATGCGGGAAAATACATCAGGCGAGATTGCAGATGAGCAACACGAGCATTTCGATAAAAACAGTCGATAGATAGGGTCAGCAGCAGTGGAGCGACAGTCGGTGAAGATGAGTCGTAGGCGAAGGTCTGTAGCCCCTGTGGTGGGTAGGCGGGTGCCGAGGCGTCGCCAGTCTGGGCCGGGCAGTCTTCTGGAAAGGGCGCTTTGCCCTCCTCACCACGCCGGCCAAGCCACGTGCCAAAGTCTGTAACGCCACACCTTGACCTTCACATGGTGACGTACTGCCTGTGCCTGTCTGCATCAACGGCCCATACCAAGGCCTTCCTTCTTATCAAACTTATCGTCAACCTATCAACCTGCTGCAGCGGTTCGTGCCGCTTTTCGAAACAAAGGCTGACTGTTCGCTTGAAACGAAACGTTAGACCAGCCACACCATGTCAACACCTGCCTGCGTGGGACACGACCCCGCATCCAAGACGTCAAATGTGCTTGATGGCATTGGTGGGCCAAGCTGCGCCTGATATATCAGTGGCAGTTGGGATCCGCCAGGCTGTGACCATGGTGCGTAAGGATCCATCCATCCATCCATCGCGCCCTCTTCCGCCGGCTCAATGCCTAGCCCCGTCTGTCAACCACACTTTTCACAATGTGCCTTCCTCCATGACATGCTTCTTTCGAGAGCCAGGGTCATGTTTATCGATAAAATCGATAAAGCATGGGACACTAGGATCGTATCTGACGCTTGTCTCACATCCGCCCGTGGTAGCTTTGGCCGAGTAGGGCCATGCCTTGCCTTACGGCCAAGCATACTAAACACTATTTTTTTTCTTGTCATCGGGCTTGACGCAATTGTGCCTCGGCTTGAAACAGTATCCTAGACTGCTGACGTGACACAAATGTATTTTTTCGCCGTCCATTGGGTGAATTTTTCCTTTTTCGAAGTACTTTTCGTTACTAGTGCCTGTGATTTTGACCACGCGTGTTCGTATCAGGATGAAATATATTGCTGACACTGAGAAGCAGGAAAGTAAAAATGCTTCTTGATCAGATAAATACATGCAGCTATGGTTTTTACTCCATATCTATGTCTTTCATGTTTTAACAAGGATTAATCGAATAACAATGTGCGAAGATTGTTACCTAGTGGGGATAGACACCCCTTTGGGTTGCTAGACAGTTTTAACAATTGAAGCTTTAATCTGACGATCACTCTGTCTTACTGATTGTCCTTGGCAGTAACGCGAGCTATTCTTGCTCTTACACGTCCATTGTATTCAATATCCTACAATGATTTAATTACAAGTACTGAGCATGAATGCGGCAATCCATATTTGTACATGGATAGAATGTTACTATATCTCTATCCAGACCATGAGACATCCCATTGACGTATCAGGATGATTTGTAAGAATCAAACAAGGGTTTCAAAACTCGTGGGAGCATTGAGCAGATGAGATGCAAAATATTGATTGTTGAGGCGGTACTTGTATCAAATGGTAAAACGCCTGACGCGTGGCAACTGGATTTTTCCCCACGTCTTTGAAAGCAAAACAAATATTTGTTGAATTTATACAACACAGCCGAAGCTAAGTAAAATAAATATTCGTTGAACTGATATCCTACAGGTCAGCCCCGAAAACAATTTAAACCGATTTGTTATGTGGTTGGAATAAGGAGACAAACAAGAGAAGGAATTTCAAAAGGCCAAGACTCTACAACCGTGATGCCGGCAAAGCATACAAGAAGAATTACAACGGCAATATTCATGAAAGAACTAATCTTGAACTAGTGATATGTCATAGTTCATCAGTGCAGCTCAACTGACGCCACGCAATACACTGCTCACCAAAGAAGAGGGGTAACATCCATGCGGGGCCGTTCTCACACCTGCAAACATACTATTGAATACACTATAAGCTCCTGCAATTCTACTATTACAACTGCTGTTGCATCTCCGCATACCGAAGTCTCAAACTAGTATGTGATTCACTTAGTGGAGATTAGGCGGAGGAGAACGGATATGACAAAAGCCAATCATCTCACTCAAATCGGATATCCTAGCCGACACCTTGGCCCAAGGGTTCACGATGCGATGGCAGGGTATTTAAGGTTCAATAAAGTAAGTTTGAAACGGTGCCGCTCTACCACGAGATGGCGTATGAAGCTTGACCAGGCGCGAATCGGGCCGCAGAAGGTTTAAGAAGAGGCCAGACAAAGAGGGGGGAACCGTGTTCTTGCTACCGTGTATACAAACGCTACTGTACATGTAAGCAAAGTGTCAATGTGTCGGTGACATTGTCAAAAAGCAAAAGTGGTGTTTCAAGGTTGACTAGGTGGGAAATGTTGAGAGTGGCTGAGAGAGGGGAGTTTCACTGAGGTTGAGAGATATTCGAGGATGGGGTCACCCAAGCGCAAGAGGCGGGGCTTCTAATGAGGCTATATCAAATTTCAATTATATACAGTGTGATGCTCGGAAGACTATTCCTACATGTCTTTAAAATGAGCGGGGTTGAGTTCAATATGGCGTTCTTGCCATAAGAGGCTTAGCGCCTTGGCGGGCTATGTCGGCACCTGAGTGGCAGCCCCTCTTACACGGTTGTGTGGAACTCGATATCGACAACGAATGCAAAAAAAAGTTTTTTTTGAGTGGCAACATCGGCAATGTGCATTTTGTTTGTTCATCATCACGCGAGAGCCGAAGGGTGCGAAACAATGCTCGGTCGACATCCGATAGGAAAAAACGGCTGCAAGGACTGCAAGCTTGGCAGCACGTCTCAATGTCTAGTGTGACGTCGGCCTTCAACCTAGTCCCAATATTCGTGTGACAACCTGCTTTATTTAAAGTTGTCTAGCAACGTCCTTCATGCGATGCGCATCCAATATCGCACAACAGTATTGCCTTCGCTTACTACTTACTCTAGAGGACAGCCGTACAATGCCCTTCTACGCTTAAACTGTCATGATTTCATTGGTTCTGTTACACTAGCGGACGGTGGTTACAGGATGAGTGAGCAAAATTAAAACCCAGTATCGTCGTTTTGACGTACCTAGTCTTCAGCAAGCGGCCTAGTAAGCGATCAATGCAGACAGGTCTATGGCTTTCGAGAGGATTGGTGAAGACAACTACAGCAAGGTATGTCGCCTGGATGCGGAAGGGCCAGATCCTAATGCTGGTCTTTGCATTGCATCAGAAATAGCAATGATCGAATTCGCCCGGACTGCTTTAATCATAATTGTAGCATAAGTTCTCGCATGGTGTACTACTAACCAAAACCCAGTCTAAGCAAAGTAAGATCTAACTTGCCATACTAGAGAATTTACGGCTGATGTAGCACGTGGGTCGATAGATTATAATTGTTGCATTTCGGAATAGCGATGTCACGGGATGCGAGCCGGTCATTGTTGCGACTGATCCGAACGATGCGGTCGGTTGAGCCGAATTGGCTTGATACATTGGACCAATATCCCGAAGAAAATTCTAGGAAAATGAGCCCCATGAAATGTGGTATTATGTATCTTTTGAGTGGTCCATATACTCTAATATCTACGCTGCGACAAATTGTGTTGGGTACTCCCAGGGGTGAGGAGTGACGCAGTTCGGGTAACGAGATGCGTTAGGTAGACGGAAACGACATGAAGGATCTGCACCATTCTTTCAGAAATAAGCACTAATGATTCGACATTACACAGGAAATCAATATAAGTATCTTGAGCTCTATCAAATAGTAGCATAAGGCACAGCTCAAGAGCCACCGCGCGTTCGTTAATACGGTACTGCAGTTTCTAATAGCTGGTGTCATAGTACACACGGTAGACATACACATAGACAAGGTGTGCAAATATCGATAAGAAATTCTTTCCAGTGGGATACAGACTTGTATATAGTATGATGAATAGTAAACTCGGAAACTCAGTGGAGACCAAAAAATGCCGCATCGGCCCGAGGTAATTGCAATACGGGCAGCAATGTACCTATAGGTACACGCAAGCCCTAGTGGCACTTCCTCAAGATGTACATGAGGGAAGATTAGAGGATATGATTCCAAATCGCATCGTCTAAAATCTACCCTCCTGTCTCCAAGCACGTCGTAACTCTCTTAACCATATAATCATAGCCCCAGTAACGCGAACACATAATCTCCTTGACTCATATCCGTATCTATTTACCGATTGTACAAGGCTGCTGAGGATATCTGAGGTTGCAACGACCATTGGAAGCTGTTGGACAATAGTACATAACCTGTCATTAAACATAAAAGTTAGATATCAAATCAACATGAACCTGGGTTGGAAAGTTGTTACGTACACCCTTGCCGTCGCAGTAAGAGTTCCAAGCACAACCGCTACAGCAGTCGCCCTCGTTCGGGGGAACTTCTCCGATATTGCCGTCAGGAATGCATGCTTGTGCCAGTGCCTGAGTGCTCAAGAGAGCGAGGAGAGAAGAGAGGAGAGCAACACGCATTGTAATGTTGAGATTCTTCGTAAGTATTGCTTGGATTTTGCTACCACTGTAATGCCTTGAAGATAAAAGAGAGAATGCGCCATTATCATATAGTATATATATACTCTTGCGGTGTAAGCTTACCCAGGATATTGCTGAAGCGGAGTCTCAGAAAATGACTAGAACTGTGGGCCAGTTATGGGTAGAAAGGTGAGAAAGGTAAGAAAGGGGCCTATCTCGTAATAACTGGCAGATCTTCTACTTCATTAAGAGATATGGTGGATCATACGCAGTAAAGTGGGCTTTGGTAGCCTGGCGTTAATCTATCGATGGTGAGATCGCGTCATTTTTTTTATGAATCGTATGGCAAACACGACAACCACGAATCATGACTACTTCCTACTTGACCTCAAACATCATTGAAAGAATCTGAACCAAGATGAGAAAGGTAAATATAGGCGAGCAGTTGGTACATTATCCCTTACGCAACCAGTAAGCAAGCTGAAAATCTCCATGAAAAGAAGCATTTCTATCCATAGTAGAACATAACCGGCACTGCGATCTGCCGTAGGAGTAAGCCAAAGGACGGGGGAATTATTTCCAAAGATAAGATCCATCATGTGCTATCGCATATCGATCAGGCCACTTGGCGAAGTTAACTACCGACAGAACATGCTCACCTCGAACGCTTGCTCCATCGCTCGAACCATACGCTCCTTTCGCAGTAACGAGCCCCATTTTCCAACGGCACAATAGCGAATGCACTCTTGCCATCAGAATACAATGCGTTGGCTAGTGAACGACTGCCCATTGGGTACCTTGTTCTGCTTGAGCTTCTTTTCTGTATGCATGGTTGGCCATTTAGAATTTCCGGACAATATTGGCACTGATTACACGTCCTCTGTTATGATTGTATCTTCTATGCGAATTGAAATGGGGTATCTCTGGCTAATAATACATCGACAAATACGTCCGCGTTTGTAGCGGCGGTACGCGACGCGTTTCCAAGCACGGTCATAGTGCTTTCTTCTACTGCTCACCACCCTTGTCGTTCTTCCAGCTTCCAGCGTAATGGTGTTCCACTAGTTGCCGGGGTAGGAATATCTCTTGTTCCGGTGTGTATTTGTTCGAAGACGCTGCGAAGGACCTGCCTGGCATTATGAGGACGTCTCCCACTAATTTTGGCTGAAGAAGCTCCTTCACTTCGTTTATATGTATGGTGCGGTTGAGCTGCTTCTCCAGACTCCGGAACAGACCTCGCGTTAAGCATCGTGGGCCTGTGAAATCGACAACGTCTCCCATGATGTCCAGTGTGGCGTTTTGGATTGAGGGGAGATGATGCATGGCCAGCTTCCCTTGCAAATCTTCAAGAATGTCGTCGACAACTTGCATGAGATGTGGTGACCTTGGTTTCGCCATTATAGTCCAGCTGGCGAATTGGCGGACATATTCACCTGGCCAGCCTTGATCAAACTCCCATCCCACTACAACCGCAGCATCTTTCTGGTATTCGGGCGGCACCCATTCATCGATAGGTACATTGCAGGAGACGTCCAGATCGGACCAAATACCGCCTTGATCCCAGAGTAAGAGATAGCGTAGGAAGTCGGCTTTGTAGATGGGAACAGGTAGCGCGAGGTAGCTGCTGACGATATCTGGGCGAAACGAAAAAGTTTTACGAACGTATTCGTCGCCGCTCTCGTCTGTTACAAATCGAGCTTCGTAGCTAGGATTATTTTGAATGCAGCTGTTGGTCCAGTTTCGCGCATTTTCGGAAAGGCCGTTCGGGCCCAGTTTGTACCAAAGGAGTTTGGGAATCTCGCTGTGCTGCGCGATTACGGGAGCGCCCGATGCACGGGCAATGAAGTGGCTTTGAATGGAAAGGAAATGATATATTGCCCCTATTGTGCAAAGCGCGATCAATGTGTAATAGTTCAAGACTTTGGATAGCTGTAGCGGCCGTGACAGCATGATGAAAACTCCAAAAGGGGACTGACAAAGAGAGGACACATTTAGAAGTTCACACATGTTAATATTTATTATTCTCTGATTGCGGCGTCTGATTATAGCATGCGCCGCTAGGCAGCTTTCAGGCTCTGCCCGTGTGCTATTGTAAGCGCCTGGCGATGCGCATGCATATGCGTGCCTTGGCCTGACAAACACGTGCCCAGATAGGTACTGGTGGGTCGCAAAGGACATTGGCAAGGCAGGTTCTATACATGAACTGACGAGTATCCAATCATCGCAGTTGATTTGTGGGGCCGTTGCGCCTCCACTGTGCCGCGCTGAACTCAGGGCCCATCCAAGCGCCTTTTCCTCCACACCATCGCTCCCCCCCCAATACGAGACCTAGCTGCAATGCAGCTAAGGCGCACACGTTCATTTTTGATTCAAGTATTAGAAAAGTGAAGGATAAATTCCAACAGCACAAGCACAACAACATAGAATTAGAGGACTGTGAGTGAAGCCATTCCTACAGCCTTGTGTTTCGGGTTGAATTTATCCACCGCGGCCTCAACAGATAGGCGCTAGCCTGCCTACCAAAAATGGGAAGCGAACAGGAAAGAATCCTACACTAGTAAACGCCGCTTCAGAAAGCGCTGCTGTGCCACCCTCATGCGTTTTGTCACAAATTGTATGACTTGGTAATGATGTACATGAGCCCATATCGGCTTTTTGCATAAGTCCGGATCCATGCCTTTTCCCAGTATTTATTATTCACCGTCATTGTGGCCTGCATCTTCGCTTTTTATTTGAGAACCTTTGCTAAACCACCAAACCCCCACTTGCTGAGTCTTTGAAGACAATCCTTCGGCTCTGGCGCGCCTAGTAGCATGTATCTTGATGGATGTACTACCTCCATGCATGTGTGGCATCATGGAGTTCCATAATCCACCCCTCGTCTCTCTAGGCCATGTGGTTTCAACGCGCGAATGCAGCGGATTTCACAATACTGTAGAGTATATGCATTTCTAATTTGTAATAGGCTAAACTCCTCTAAGGGAGGTCCTTGGTAGCGCCTTCATAGATGCATTATCCAAAAAATGCCCAAACCCACGTGAGAGCTCATTCATCTGACTCGTACTTGCATATGGAATCCGCTGCAGGGAGTTTTAAGTTCCTTACCACACATTACACTTGCGCACCTTGACGTTTTCTCCTTAAGCGTAATCACGTGCATTTTTCTCAGAGTCCAGCGTGATGCCTTTCGAAAACTAATTCCTCCTGCCAGAGTGATGCAAGCTACCACGCTGAGTGCTGAATACATCATAAGGTGCCACATTGAGGAAGCTATGCCTAGGGCATGGCTTGTTGCTGCTTTGAGTTTCACGCGAAAGAAGATATCTGGGGGTGTTTCTAAAGCTTAGTAGTGGACGCGGGAGTCGTGCAGGTACTATACGAGAGTTCTTTTGCTAATGAATGATCAATTTCACTTATCGCGTCCATATGGTTCTGCATGGGTGACAGACTCTGATTCGTGTTGTGGCAGAGTTCTATGGCCGGGAAAAGATTGATGACATAGTAGTACTTGCATTGCTACGCATAGCTGGTTGTGATCGAAAAGCAAAGAACGAAGTATAATTCCACCGTAGAATACTGTTTGACTTGAATTTCCTTCGCACAAAGGTCTAGCTACTGCAGGCATATCGAGCTACCCAGGATAGCATCCATAACCTATGTGAATCATTAGTAACATCTAGCAGTGGCTGTAGATCCTGGTATAGAACGTGCGAGCAGGAGCGGGTTCGTCGAACCAGGCACAATTATCGGGATACGTTGCGCAAGCTGGATCAGGGCTTGCTTGTGGCTTAGCAGCAGCAGCGACAGTCTGGACCATGGAGGTAAAGGCCGCATATAGAACGGTAACGGCAATAGTGAAACGCATCTTGGAAGATTTATAATCAGTGTACAGCGACTTATCTTAAGATACAAGGTCCAATAGACACTTCATTAGCAAAATCAGAGAAACAAAAGAAAGTTTCCATGCTAAGTAGAAGATACAATTTATATCAAGGCTACCGTGCAAAGTGACATAGCCAAATAGAGCTTAACAAGGGTTAGATTCCTATTTCATGAATGAAGATCAGAATACGAGCCCTTTTCTGAACTTGGAAGGTGTGGCTTTAGGCTTGCTATAAGTCAGAAATTAGATAGCTGAACAACTTTGCCGGCAGGATACCCGGCCACTATATCTGCTATCCATCGCATCTCTTTTTGTATTAACTCTAGCATATTTAGAAGTGCTTTGGTTCTTGTCAACCAAATAAAAGAGAAGTATTTTCAGCCTTCTGAATTCAACCTTTTGGTTAGAAAGGGGTTCAGCGAGTGTATTTAGGTCTAATTACGGTAGTTAGGTAAGCATTGGATGTAATTTCAAAAGTGTAAATCACTTCCTCAAAAGTTTGTATGCTGACGTGGGAATGAGTAGAGGATACGACGAGTGTCAGGCTCAATCTGCATTCTCTTTGTCACTGCATCGCGTGCTAGATGTTATTTCTCTCTTTGCTCCGACAAGAAACACGCATATCAGAACTAGGTTGCTATCAATTTCTTCTAGATCTGTAGGTAGTTGTAAACTGCTAAGGTTTTCTCGTGTCAATATCATTAGACTTACCATGTTCGGTCCGAGAGTATAACTTTCGGAGGACGGGATACTCCAAACCAAGACGAGGGGTACATATGGTTTTTGTGTGCGGGATTTTCTTTTCCTGCTGTCAAATGCATCTCAGAAATTCAAGGTTGATGCGGAACGGCGAACCTATATGGCTCGGCGCGCCGGGCCGTTGTTGACGTGGGTGGATCGTGGCTAACATGGTACCAATAAGATATCATGGCACGAAGGAAAGATAGAGGACAGGCTTCGGCTTTCAATCGATCGATGAGTAAAACGCTAATGAATTTACAAGAAAGGACAACTTTCCAAGGGAAATCGGTTCATTCGCTCGTCCTGCGATGAATATCTAATAGGTATTTAACCTTGAACAATCATGTAAGTTGAGCTAAACCACATTGACTTCTCATTCTGATCTTGTATTTACAGCTGTTGCATGAGAAATCAGCTCTCAAGTCACCGCTAATAACTCAAAGCTGCTACGAATACTCGGTCATTTGACCGTAGCCATGCTTACATGCATTCAGCTGGACTTTTGCAGAACTCTCAGAAGACAGTATATTCACGGATATAGTCCCGAAGTGACTGAGAAAGTTTGTGTCGCTCACAATACATGGACTCCAACCTACCGAACGTGTCGTCTATATTAATTCATGCAGTGCTCTGCATATTTGCTACCTCCGAGCGGGATCGAGCCGCGACAAGCTCGATGAACTCTACCTATCATCGTCCATGAGCGAATTGCAGAGTAATTGTATTGTCAGGTATCTGATGAGGTCGAATAATCTGAGAAAACTCAGAAATCCGCCTATTCAATATAGAACGCTGTCCCGTCTCAGTAATTTGAGAATCTTGTTGGAGATGTACTAGGATAATATCGCATGATTCTCACATATCTCTCCCACTGCCCAATACCCTCCATCAAGAAAAAGTCATCTGCTTGGAAGTCACATATGAGAAGCCAAAGATCTGGGCTATATGAGATGGCTTGATGGTCGCATCTAAGCTGGTATCATTCATCAACTTGAAATCTACTCTACTACGACCGACTCCAGTCTGTCAAAATCAAATTCAGAATGAAGTAAATGATCGTTCTTCTTGCTGTTGCCATTACGGCATTCGCCATCGACGCTTCTAAAGAAAATCCTCAGAATGTCAAGAGGGCACGATGTTACAGTGCGGTAAGCAGGTTCAAGAACATTAATCTTTTGCAGCAATTGGGCTAATAATGTCTCTTCGTCTAATAGTACTCTCAGTGTAGGCTGAGTTGCTCAGGTGCTGCGT
This sequence comes from Exserohilum rostratum, assembly GCA_026367775.1. Taxonomy (NCBI): domain Eukaryota; kingdom Fungi; phylum Ascomycota; class Dothideomycetes; order Pleosporales; family Pleosporaceae; genus Exserohilum; species Exserohilum rostratum. The sequence goes on from CP111162.1 coordinate 585,225, forward strand.
GTCTCAATACTAGCAAAAAGGATCCAGAGTTCTGTTGTTAAACATGAGGTCGAAGTTTCATCCCCCTGACTAGCAAGAACCAGGGATGAAGACTGGTTGTGCTCACGACTCTGTCAGATTTCGTAGCGCTTCTGAAAGGTAGACGTAACACGTCTCACGCTTTTAGTATTACTAAAACATTGATTTCATAGTTTGTGAGAGCTCTATATAGTTCGTATTATCAATATACCATATGCAGACCTAAGATATCTTGATCTCATTGCACAGTGTTCACTTATTATCCACTTGTATATTTGGTTTCTACACGACAAAGCAGTAGAGAAAGTCACACATTAAAACTTGTAATCTATTAGAAACAATGCTTACATCCGAACAAGAGAAAAACCTCCACATTCTACTCCATCTAAATTTTCCTGCTTTAGGAAATCTTTGTAGGTATAACTATAACACTTATGTGCAATATGCGACAACATCGCCCTTCTCATAACCATACCCTAAGTGGCAATAATTACCATCCCCATGACACGGAAGGTCTATAGACTAAGCATGGTTAGCGTTTAGTAATTGTAGATGTAGCTCTATCTAGGAGATAATTGGCAACTTACACACCACGTTGTTGTGGTTCCCACCAAGTTTGTACACGTACTCCCCCTTCCGCTATGAGAACATTTCTATGTTTATTAGATTTGCCAATCCTGTTAGAGTCGAAGCGAAGATAATGCACTTACACCAACTAGGACTGGGCTAGCTTGTGGAGCTGCTAGTGCAAATGGAAGAAGAGGTAGGACCGTAAATATAAGAGATTTCATATTGAATATTTGTTCTTGTGTGATGTTGCGTTTCGTAGTAGATCAGGAGTATATATACTACTGCAGGTAACCTAATAGCTATCTATTGTATATACATATATTAACCGCGCTAGTTTAAAAATCTCGCCGTGACAATTTCCGCATCTCTCCGTCTGGATAGGGAATTAATCCCTCAGGCTCCACTTTGGAGGGCTTACTTCGGACTCTAGGCAAAAGTAGTCTATTTTACTATCCTTATATTCTATAACTCGTATAAATCTACCTATAAACACATGTTAAAGCTGTGGGACTGATATGATATCAAGCGTGAAGGAATTATCTAGATTAATTAGATTCATCTACCTTGTAAAAGCTCAGAATATATTAGAACATATAGAGTTGCCAAGATTGATCCAAATAATCAGCGCGCCTTCAGTCTAGAGCCTATTAGTGCTTAGATTGGCTTATCCACATTGATCCAGGTTGCAACAGTCAACACATTGTAGTTATTGGTAGTAGTATGCGTAAGCCCCTTTGTCTGCGATAGGGCGATCGCGCGCTCCTAGCTTGACTAGTTCCACCAAGATTCGGTCCGGATTGGCGGTGAACGTAATAATCCCGAAGTTATCCCAGCACCTCACCTCCCCGCTGTTATAGTATGTAGGGGTTATTGCCGCCTAGAAAACTTTCACATGATCTCTGTCAGACACCAACACGAATAAGAATGTCCGTATGTATTCTCATACATAGCTGCCTATCAATATATATACAACTATTTCCATCGTAGTCTTGTTGCTACCATCTAAGATAGGCGATCCCATTCGTATATAGCATTATACTGACGTCCTAGTGCGCGTCTCGTAGCTATCATTTCCAATGAACCTAGAACACTGCTACTTACAACCTCAAAACGCCCACTTCGTTCCTTTTTGTGCTGCTTTGTTGCGGACTGTACGACGACTGTCTTACAATTCAGTTAGCTCTCGCTTTAACACAAACTAGAGAGATCTGTTTGCTTCAGCATTAGCAATTAGAAGTTCTCAGAATCAAGCAGGTTATGCGGTTGACAGCTGAAAGACAATGCCCGAGGTAGAGTCAACTCCTCAACGCGCTTCTGAACTTCTCCTGATGAATCTCTCTTTAGAAAGCCTAAACTATAAATGGAGATTGCGAACATATCTACTGCCACATATTTGAAGCAGTCAATCATGACAGACCTATGATCTGGAAAACCAGTGATGGTATGACGAATGTTGGTGTCAAGGCCATGAAACCGCAGAACATTGATACAGGCGCACGCGAAGTTACGCTTTTTGAGGGGCAAAGTGTGATTGTTCACAAGATATATTTCAAGTTAGCTTAACAAGCTGCTAGTCAGGATACACCATTTGCCATATTTCCGTGCCCTTTTCGAACTCATCCGTGATAAATGCATGATCTGCAATCATGGTTACATTCCAATAAGTGAATAAGTAGCCCTTGTCTCGTTCCATTGGCTAATCTAACAGACCCGATTCAGATTATAAGACATGCCTAGTTTTTACAGTATTGACTCAAATTCGTAATTAGTTAGCAATACAAGCGCCGAGTGTAAGTGATTACATCATTCTACCAAAAATTCACCCAAGAATTTCCTTATCGTTCTTACAGCAATTATTACTATTGCAGTAGCTGCCCCATTTCAAAACCCTAACAATAGAAAAGACCCAACTGCTAACAAAGATCTTTGTAAAATTTGCGTAAGTTCTAAGCTGTCTATAACCTAGCCTACTACAGCTTGTATACATGTAAACGCTGATTCCCTTTTGTAGAAATGTTGTTAGTCAATGACAGTAGAGAATAAGTGTTAGAAGTAACCAGGTTGACAACCAACCAAGTACTCGTTAGAAGGTAATAACTAACGCGGAGCGCGCGTCTACATGACTGAAACTCCACCAAGGCCAATCATACGAGGAATACCAAGGCGCCTCAGGGTGTCAGTGATCCAGAACATCAGTGATATACTAGGGAATTGAAGTGTGGACAGTATAGGAAGACTAAGGCAACAAAGATACAAGAATGAATGCGCTTCGTCAGCTCCTCTCGTTGTAGCTAATTCTGATTAATTCTTGCCTTGCTCAGATCAATAGTGAACTGCTTATTCTATCGCTGACCAAATCAATTGTTACATATTCAAATATGTCCCAGACACTGCAGTTTTGTCATCGAGACTACTTTCTTAGCTGTACTTTTGTGCAAGCTGAGCCTTTCTAGCTGGTGGAGATATTTCTGCGCAAGCATAGCTTGCACTGACTGATGACCGTACATTTTTCTTTTTTAAGCAGTCGCCACTGGAAGCTTCCTGAAGTATTTGCTCTTTCGTGCCATATGTTCAGTATTTTACCCGCTGATGACGATGAGGAGTGTTCAAAAAGGTGGCATCAGTGATAGGAAGAATAACTCATTGCAATGCTCGTACACCAGATTGTTCGTGTTAGCAAAGAAAATGATAAAATTAAGGTACATTTCCGCAAAATTAAATTAAAAGGGCAGTCTTCCTGCTTTCCAGGAACTTGCAACTAGCTAGTACCGGTGTCTTCCTGAGTAGGCGTCTCACTCTTACTTGGCAGCTTGGCTGGATCTTGTACCTGCCGTGGGCGTGGCCTTCGATCTGGTCCATTAGCTATACCGCGTAAGCTACTGTCAAACCTTTTGTGATGCTTTGACACTTACAACTTGTGCGATACTGGATTGCACGAGATATGCGCCAGGTAAAAACATCGTATTGCACCTCAGGTATTTGCTCCGCTTGTAGTTGAGCATTGACACGCTTGTGCATGTCTGCGAGAACATTTCCGGGCACAGTCGGCCAGCTAATTTCTGGGTTGTCCGCCAGGAGCGCATTGATCTCAACCGTGGTTATTGACTATGGATATGAGTTAGCATACTTTCCCTCAGAGCAACGGCAGTCTGTCGTACATAAAACCTCTGCCACTGTATTTTATCGTAGCCCGATCTTCTCTGGGCTTCTTCTTGCTTAGCATTTCTTGGAAGCTCGAACTCTAGCATTGCTATGTGTAGTTGGGGGCTTGGAGTGCTTCAGGGTAATCAGGGCAAGGCGTGATAAGAGGGTCTTTGGAATGCAGGTGGTCTACATTTGTTTAACAACGCTGGTTCGTGTGCACTCTCAACATGCGGCTACTAGTAAGCGCCACGGCGCTTGAAATGGACAGCACATTTGGAACACGTCAGGTGCATTGTGCATGAAGTTTAGCCTGATATAGAGCCAATGAATTGTTGATCTGAGGGCAGGATTGCCAGTATTTACAGCCAATATTTACAGCCAACGTGGCGTGCGCATGGAGCTGTTATCCGTTGAGGAATTCGCATTTTTCGCCCATCATCACTACGTAAGGAGCGGGGCTCGCTGTGTAACCTTGACTATGGGACGCAGGAAAAGCCACCCCATGAATTGCAGCGAATAATTGATCCTATTTGCTGAGTTGAGAATTGTCAAAGGGTTTTTGGACGTTTTTTTTTTCAAAATGTGCGGGCCTGGTACTGAACGTCGTGGCGTTACTTCGTTCGTTATGAAGCGTTGGCAATCAATGGTGGCGCTGTTGACATAGCTGTAGTATCTTTCTGCACAAAGCTACAGATATCATTAACTTAACAATTAATAGAAGCTAGATGGGACTTGAGATTATGCAGTGTCCATTGGAGCTTATGAATCTTTTTGAGAGAAAATAGTGATGAGAATTCAACTAGAAATAGTAAGTCGAACATCAAGGCTTCCCCTAGTACCAAGTAGAGGAAGTTTAGCCACCGTTTACATGCGCAGGCATGACCTTGGCAATGTGCAGTATTTCCCCGAAATCTTGAATAAGCTCGTTTTGCGGCTGGTACTGCTGATAAAGGGAACATGCAGCAATCAGCACCCCTAAGATTTACAGGATTCTAGCCATCAAGTGCTGATATTTCTCCTTGAAGATATACTCCGAGGACTTGTTAACACTTGCAGTGGGCTGCTAGCACTTGTTCACAGTAATAAAACTTATAAGAATATTTGTGGATTCTCGTAAGATTTCGCTATATACATCACTAATGAAGAAGCCTTTCTAGAGAAGGTGTAAAACGTGTGTTTCGTGTCGGAGTAGCTCGAATAGTTGTTGCTACTGTATTGGAATGCAGTGTGGATTAGTAGAGGAGTTGGTACATATGATATCCGTTAGAGGAAATAGTAAAAAACTCTCAGAAGCTGAAACAAAGCAGCAGTTTGAAGTTCGAAGTTCAAAGATTCATAGGAGAGATCAAGTGGCTTCCATGTTGTCGACTGAGGACGGCAACATAGAGTTGCCAGCAGGAGGAAGCCAGCTCCTTGTATTTCATACCACCTCTTTTGTCCAGGGTAGAGGCCATGCCTAGATGTTGGGTTGTGTTACACATGTGATATCGTCGATAACTTGTATGTTGCAAAACCCATTAAAGACAATAGAATGGGCTTGATGTTTAATGTGAGTGAACAGAAAGCCGAGATTGCGTAGGTAGTCGAAGCTACTTGGATCCAAGGCGGCTCGAGAAAAAGAAAAGCAGTGTGGCATGCTCATACACACCACGTATCAGAGCCACGAATTTTCAGCACCAGAGATGCATTCTCTTCAAGTAAATGGCAAGCCAGAAGACTCAACGAAAAAAGGGTTTGCACCAGCCCGAAGTAATGCAAGCTTTAGTAGCCCTTACCCAAGTTTGTAGACGAGTAAGCGTCTATGCACCAAAGGCCCGGATTAACATTCTCATCACGGGGTCCCATCTTTCTTCAAAACTGTATTTGGATAGTCATCTTTTCTTAAACTTGGGCGGAACTGCTATGAACAGGTATACTTTGTTTGTGCTGCAGCTATAGCATAGAGCGTATAGATGCAAGATTTTCAACTATATATGGTTGTCTTGTGAGCTATTACGATACATCAACAAGCTCTGTCGAACACTGTTGCCAACGTTTGAGCGAGCCAAAATGACAGCGTTGACTTTGGTCCTACCGTCAAGAGCTTAGGCGCTAGACCTTTGAGAAATGCTCCTGGACCCTCGTTACGGAGCATGCTAATGACAATACGAGTGCCGCGCTCTTTGAAACCAAAGTCCCGACTCTGGACACGAGTCTTTATCACATCCAAGGGTGCTGAAACAATGAGAGATGCAGAGACGCCAGTGCCGGAAGCTACCAAGTTCTGGAACCCGGTGGCTGAGTTGTAGTCTCCCAGATCGAACAGGTATTGCTTCGCTGCAGCAAAGCCACCGAACAACGCAAAAGAACCTGAAGCATTGCGAGCGGCGGTCCAACAAAAGCCTCGATAGAGACTGGAACCCTCGTTTTGGATGATGGTCTTGAGACTGTAGCCATGGAATGCTCCCGGGTTCGTCTGACGTTTGATCTTGAGCACGTCAAGGGGAAGCAGTATGATTTCAAACACACCAACCAAGCTGCCAGCTGTAGCATGAACCATAGTCTTCCCAATCCTAGTACCGAAGGCGTTATCGAATGAGTCTCCATGTTGCTTGCTCAGATACCCGTGTATGAGAGGCTGTGTGCCGTACTTATAAGCTCGCTGCAGAACTTTATAGGTAGCAGCAAATGCCATACCAGGGAACAGAGTAAGAAATCGTTGCCGTAGAGGTTTGTTAGCGTGATCTCTGAAGACAACCGAGTTCAGTTGCGAGGCGGAAGTGATGCGGATCGAATTTGACATCAATCTTTTGGCGATAGTATCAACCGGGTGGAAGATGGCGACCTCAGCAATACCAGCAATACCTGTTCCAGGGTTGACAAATTAGAATATGAATCGTAATTTGGGACTTTTGAATGAGTCTTACCTGCGCCGATGAAGCGCGCAGTACTTGATTGGCGCAAATCATATTTGGTAGAGCTAGTGCCCGAATCTGTATGTACAGCGATAGAGTGCGACATAATGGGATCTAAAAATAAAATGAAGGTGAAGTGTTGTATTGATCTTGATGCAACTGCCCAACAATGCGCAGGCACAAGATTTATAAAGCATTCAATTCGCTTATGGGTCAAGGCTGCTTCCCTCAATTGGGCGCACTAAATCTCTGACCCGGCATCCCAAAATCCCACGCTACGCTAGGACTCTAACATGCATCTATCACCATGATCACGGCGTGCAGCAAACCGATTAGACAAAAGTAATTGCTCTTATAATATCGGTCCCAAGACCTTCACGTGTTCCGGGCCGAGCCTGTTTCCCAATCGAAGTGCCATTATCACACCCTAATGAAGAGTGCGTTGCAAACATTGTTTTTTCTTTTGAGGATTGGCTATCTAGAATTTCTGGGAAAGTGTTCAAGGCATATTCATAGATATTGTGTCGCATCGTAACCCATTGCACTGATTACTACACGTGCAGAATCGAATGCCCGTTGCTTTGCATTCCTAAGGTCACGGTCTGGGAACATACCATGAGCGATATCAAAGTCGTAGGGCTGTATCGCGGATATGATACCGGCAATTGCATCAGGGTTGAGAGGAATCTATCGAGATCAAAATCAATCGGCATTTTGAGGAAATTGTAATACACGTACTGTATTGACATGCGACCACAAGAAAGCGTAATATGCGGTTCCTGGCTTGCGGTCGATATCCCAGAGAGCTGACTAAATCCAGTTAGTCAAATAGCAAGCTCAATAGGCTACCAGATTTATTTACTCGAGTCACGTGCAAGCTATCGGCCACAAACATGCTCTTCTTGTAATGCAGAACGGAGCTACCCGGGAAGTGACCACCAGTCTTGATGCGTGTCGCACCTGAACCTGGTAGAATCTCGAAAGTCTTCTCTTGGATGAACCGCCTTACGCCGGTCACGTCTGATCGAGATGCTAGGTGCGATTCCTCTGCAGAGAGATAGACAGGTGCGTTGTTGAAGGCTCGAGACCAAGTAAGATGTGTTGTCCAGAAGTGTGGATGCGAGATAGAAATAGCATCGATGCCACCAAGAGCGTTGATCTATTCTAGTTAATTCTCACGACACTTTGTACAGTGGTCAAAGGGCAACTCACTTCTTCCACTGTAGCATCATCAATATAGGCCAAACAATCCCAGAGGATGTTACCCTTCGGCGTCTTAATCAAGAAGCACCGCTGTCCAATTCCTAGGATCGGCTGAGTTTGGATTGTGTAGATGTGAGGTTCTGTTGGGTATTGTTGACGAATAATGTTTCGGAACTTGCCGCTCCTTTTGGCCTGCGCAAGCGTGGTCCATACTTGACCCGTAGCGGGAACAGATTCTCGAGGATCCTGGTGTATACATCAGTGTGCAGAGATTTTATGTCCAGAATATAACTTACGTTACATATATGACAATCGAGGAGCCCATCAGTTGCCTTTGCACCGTGCTGCGTTCCGCACTGGGTGCAGAGAAGCAAATCATCGTCTTCATGCAGCTGCGCAGTACTACGACAGGTAATGTTAGCTGATCAGGTACAGAGAAGACTTCAGCGTATGCCTACGAGTTGATTGCTGCTTTCTGAGACAATGTTAAAGTGTTGTAGTTTCGAGCTTTCACACCTGGGCGGTGGAGCAGAGAGACGCATGGGGGAGAGGCTGAATTAATATTGGGAATGCCAACCCGGACCTTTGATGTATAGTCGCCTACTCGTCTATAGACTCGGGTGATGGCTACTAGAGCTCGCATAGTACTCAGAGAATAACAACGGAAAGGGGATAACAAGCTGAAAATAACGAGTTGACAGCTCATAGAAGAACCAGTAGCATTTTCAATACCTCAAGCTTCTATTCTATCATTAACGAGTGGACTGATCTTGCTTCAGTCAAAGGTGTTACGTAAAAAATGTGAATTCATAAATTATTTACTCGCGATATGAACTGAGACTTGAATAGGTCAGATTGGCCAAAGAGCTGCCCTAGCTGACGAGTCAAGGAATGCATTATTGAAAACCCTCACTTGCAGCAAACCATTGCATATACGATGTGAACCCCGCTTAGAATAGCTACCCGTGAATATGGCGGGTGTTGATCAATGCTCAAATCAAACACAGTACTAACCCAGCTTCCTCTATAAGTTAGCTTGTACATGGCAGTCAGATTGATTGCTCTCTGCCGCGGAATTACTCGGTCGGGACCAGGTTGGTGCATGCATTCCTGCATGTAGGATGAGCCCTTGAGGGGATCCATTGTCAGCTTTTGGATCGGAGCTATGTCTACTTTAGAAGGCCAAGTTTGCAGATCAGTACAGACCCTGCATCTTTCGAACGGGACCGTATGCACAGTGGATGACAACATCTGACATTATAACACCTAGTAGATTGTAGGCTGCAGCACCTACCATCAGCCTCAAGCACATTACAATGTATTTTATTAAATACTAGTAGTCTGCATCAGGTATTGGAATGCCTGAAAGGGTTTATATACTTGAGGTAGTGCCCCAGACCTACGTACACCGAAGTTTGAACATAGGTTCAAATCATTATCATCAATCATGCTCGCAAAACGCTACCCTAAATTGTTTATTCGTACGGTTTCTTGGGGCACATGCTCAAGAGCCAACTCTAGCCTTCGTTCGGTGTCCACTACTTCTGATACCACACCGTGAGCTCACTAGTTATGCGATGAACGGATAGATACTGATATTCTGAACAGACTCTCTTTCCCAGGGAGCAACGCCCGAAACGCAGCGCGAGCTTACACCGGCTTCAGTCCTCCTAGTGCTACAGCAGCCTTTGATACCGTCTCTCAGCGCAACACTACTTCCACACAACTCAATGTTGACGTTGCTTGTGTTGTACGCGCCCGTATCCCTACCCCTCATGGCCCAGCCTTCCTCCACCTCTACCACAATAACCGTGATTCGAAGGAGCACTTAGCCATCGTCATCGATCCTGCTCAATTTTCTGATGAACCTAAGATGGCACCGGAGATTCGTAGCGCTTCTCTAGACTCGGAACGAGACCAAGAAACAGCTATGGACCGGCTTGTCCGTGGCGCATATGCTGGTCATTTAACAGAAATGAAGCGGACACCCGCTGCTCCACCATCAAGTGTGACCGGAACAGTGATTTCCACCTCCGCCCCAGAGATTCCGCCCCCTCTAGTACGTATTCATTCTGAATGCTACACAGGCGAAACGATTGGTAGCATGCGCTGCGACTGCGGCGAGCAGCTTGATGAAGCCATTCGGCAGATTGCTCAGCCCATCACTGTCTCCACCGCATCAGGCGTCCCACATACCATTCCCGGTCGCGGTGCAGTCATCTACCTGCGTCAGGAGGGTCGTGGTATCGGGCTCGCCGCCAAGTTGCGCGCATACAACCTCCAAGATATGGGTCACGACACGCTTTCGGCAAATCTGGCACTTGGCCACGGCGCCGATGAACGTAGCTACGAGGTTGCTGCAGCTATATTGCGCGACCTGGGCATGACAGAATCGCTAAGCAGCACAGTGAGCCCCAGTCAAGGTACGTTCCCATCTCTGGCGCCATGCTAAGTCAATCCTTTAACTATTTCCAAGCGATGGGTATCCGGCTCTTAACCAACAATCCGGCTAAAGTACAAGCCATGTCTGCAGCAGGCATAAATGTGCTCGAACGTGTGGCGATGGTTCCCCGTAGTTGGCAATGCGAGCACACGCACGATCACTCTTCTTCCTGTGCGGTCCATGGTAGTCGTCAAGGTATTACTATGATTGGCCCTAGTGCGGCCCGTGGCGCAGATCTGGACAAATACATCAAAGCTAAAGTTGAAAAAATGGGCCATATGTTGTCTGTGCCGCGGGGCGCTTATGAGGTGGAGCACAATGCGAAGTAGTTTAAGCGACGCAACCTAGTTTATAGTTTGAATGCTGAACAGGTAGTGTGACCAGCATGCCTTCTCTAAGGTCATGTATATAAAGCATTATTATGAGACCAACATGCGCCTAGTCGTGGTGAGGCAAGCACTTCTGCGTGATGTTAATTACGCCGTCTAGCTAACTTCTACTCACGTGTCTCTCTAATAACATCTAGAAAGTCCAGATCAGGGGGTTTTTAAGAATGAACCCAAAGAAGAATAAAACTATGCAATAAGCACTGAATGAGGAAGTCCGGTGTGTGGGACTAAAATCGTCGCTTCGAGGCGCAGATTTGTTCCACCTGCGGCAGACTACTTAGAATGGTTAGACATACTAACCTAGAAACAGGCAATGGTCGCGTAAGTAGAGTTTACACGTGGCTACTTCTATAGAGTAGCAGGATACGCCAGACGAGATAGATGCGCTTGCATAAGCTTACCGTTGCGTAACAGCTAGCAAAATCCGGTAGGGAGAGTGGGGGTGGAGAGGTTCGGCCCGACGTGCTACGGCACGTCGCGCTCTTCCGCGCCTGTAGCTATACACCGTGTTGCTCAGCGTGTTATAGCCCCAATCAACATTTAATAAGCTGATTTTTAGTGGGTTTTAGTGGCAATAGCGAGGAAACAGCCAATTAGAGCTTATTAACGATCGCCACGAGAGGCGCAACGAAAGAGAATCTGTGGCTTCGCAACACTTTGTTGGCTTGACAGTCTGGTTTGGTGCCAGGTATACCCACATGTTGCAGCCAGCTTACTGGGCGGCTATAATACGCTGAGCAACACGGTGTAGCTGCAAAGATCGTACCATGCGATGTAACATAATGTCTTCCTATTCATGCTAGCGATCCCTATAGCAGACTAGCGGGAGCGGGAGCGGGAGATGAGAGGTTCAGCCTAACGTTCCCTAGCACATTGCATTCTTCCCCGCCTGTACATAGCTACAGCCGCTCTGGAGACTGCATCATGCAATGTAACACACTGTCTTCCTACCTGCGCTAGCAGTACATACGGCAGACTAGCGGGAGCGGGAGCGGAGAGGCTCGGCCCAACGTGCTTCGGCACGTTGCGGCTATTCCGCGCCTGCAGCTACAGCCGCTCTGGAGACTGCATCATGCAACATTGTAACACACTATCTTCCCCACCCTCACAGTTGTTCGATTTGCGCTAGTGGTCCCTGCGTTGGAACACGCAACTTCCAGTTCGCAAACACTATCATATGCGGCGAATCAACTTCGCAGCTCTACTAAGGGTGCCGTAGTTCCCGAATGTGTACACAAAATCCTCGGCGTTTCCATTAGAGAGATGAGGAGACCGCTTATCGGACGAGAGTCAGACTCACTCACCGAATTTTTATCGTCCTGAGGCGTTTCGGTATTATTGTTGTAGCATTCTCTACCTAGTTTAGACCTTCACTACGTGCTGGCATTGATAGACTAACGTAAACAGATCTCCTCCGGCATGCCCGGGTGCCGCTAGGATACTTTTGATTCTTTTCCACTGCCTATATTCGCGCCACGATGCATATTCAACCCAACCTCTGTTTCAGGCTTCTTCTTGACGTTGATGTTCGAAATGAACAATGCAAACACCAGTGAGATGATGTTCGCTGGAACGCCAATGAGGTAGACGATCGAGAGAGCCTTGCTGCAGGCACATATCAAGTCAACACAGTATTCATAGTGACAAGCATGGACAGACCTACACGTAGGCGCGTACGACCTTGGGAACCAGCGTATCTGGGACCGCTGCGCTATATATCGACAGCGGCGACTGCTCTATCGTCTCGAAAGGTGCGTCGGGCGCATATCTACGCAAACTGCGCTGGAGTTCAGAAGAAAAGGTAGCCTCCGCAATGGCAAGGCCGATTGTGCCGCCCAGAAACTATAGAGTAAGCGCAAGTCTAAAGAAACAGGCGCGAGCTGCAGAAACATACTTGACAAAAGTTGACCATGCCTGTCGCTTGACTGATCAGCTTAGGTGTATCGTCGAATTCGGCCTGCATAGCGAACAAGATGTTCTGCAGTGTTGTACCAATAGATATCTGACAAGTTACTTTTGTTTGGGTTCTTCCATAGAATGCGAGTGAAGATGCTTACACCAACAAGGATCTGATAGCCGATCATAGCCGCGTTGGAGATAGATGCAGTCACAGTGTACATCAATCCAGCGCCCACGGCGCCGACTATCGGTCCGCCAACAAGATACGGCCAGTACCGACCGTAACGGCCTTTTGTGAGTTAGCATGTCAGTAGTTCGACGCCAGCGAGAGACACAATACATACTCACGAGCTGTCCGGACACCACGATTGAGATGACCACAGACAACATAAGGGGGAGTAGATCGACGCCACTTTTAGTAGCAGAGTGATTGCGGCCTGCTTGGTAGTAGATGGCTATATACTACGATTAACTGATGATGTTCTAGGTGGGTCAAGTCAAGACGTAACGCACGAATGTACTGTCAAATAACATTAGCAACAACCGTATAAGCAAAAGTGTAAAGGCACTCACATATGTAAAGATGAGGTAGACAAAGCGATTGAAGATTGCAAAACAGCTGATCCAATAGACGGAGAGATTTCTTCTAAAGATGGCCAATGGAACCATAGCCCGATCGTCCATGTAGCGTTCCCAAGCAACAAATCCCACAGTTAACACGAGTGAGAGGACAAGACACTAGTGTGAATCAACAACCGATCCGATACATGCACTGTAGACTTGAGGTACTTACGACAATCACGTCTGCGCTGCTCCATGCCTTCTCGCTCCCACCCCACTGAAGCCCCAGCACAAGGCTCGTAATGGCGCCGAGACTGAGTGCGGCACCGATCCAGTCCAACCTAGTGGTAGACTGTAATAGGGCCTTGGGCGAACTATTGTAGTTCTCTGCTCCAAGGGGTGGGGGAGCGTCAACAAGTGACACGATTACTAGAATGGAGACACCGCCCTGAAAAGTTTAGCGGGTTGTAGATGGCAAAAGTAAATTACATACGATAGGTAAATTGATGTAGAAACACCATTTCCAGCTGACATGATCTGTGAGGGCGCCGCCTATGAGAGGTCTGAACAAATTAGTTTCTTTGCATGCCGGAGGGGGCGAAACATGGCTTTCTTACCCGATGATGGAAGCCCTCAAACACGATTAGCGATCTCTTGTATTTACTAGCGTCGCGACTTACAACGCAAATACTGATTCGAAAAGGCTGAACAACATGGGCCGGTCCTCTAGCCGAGTAGCCTGAGTGAGAAACTGGAGGATTCCGGTAAGAATGCCAGCAGCGCCGACCCCAGAGAGCGCACGCCCACCGATGAGTGTGTTGATATCTGGGGCAGCCCCGCACAGAGCAGAGCCAACCTCGAAGATTACTATAGATGATAGAAGCACGTATTTGGCTGGGAAAGCACGAAGAACTTGGGCAAAAAAGAGAATGAAGGCCGTTTGTGTAAGGACGAACGAGGCAGCGACCCAGCCTTGTTGGGAAAACTGTTGAGCATCATGAGTTAGCGAACTTTAGCTAAATCCTGCCCAGCTCACCGCGTTGAAGTCGGACGCAATGCGCGGTAGAGCAGTCGATAATATAGTTTGGTCCAACGCGATTACTGCAACATTTAATTGTGCACTTCAGAATTGAGTGTTGTGGACGAACAGAATAAAGCCAGTAGCATTGCTGTAAATGCGACGTATAGTTTCTTGCCGATGAGAAGATGGCTGTCGCCAACACTCGACGGTGGCACAATTATTACATCGGTTATATCGCCATGGTCGGCGTGTTGAGAATGTGCAGCCTTGTCGGTCATGCTGGCTTTGGAGCTGGCGTGCTTGCGAGGAGGCGACTGTAGACTGTATCAGAGTGCGTTGAGCTTGGAGAGCACGAAGGATGTCGTAGTAGTAGACCAGAAAGAAGCGGAGTGAATGACGAGGGTGCAGCCGAGCACCGAAGGATTAGTACGTTACATTAAAGCCAAGAGACTACGGGACGGGGGGCTGTATGCCGGATTAGCCCTGAATAGTACTGATCCTCCCTTGTGGAAACTATGCCCAATGTAGAAATCCTTTTGCGCCAATGTCGGGGTCGCCCTTATCCGGCGAAATGCAACACTGGCTCAATCCTACGCTGGTCATTGCCTCAATTGGCTAGAGCTGCATGTTTGCATGTATAACGGATTACTTTTTGTACTGCAGCACTAGGAGTGTGAGCTCACGCACCAGGGCCTGTAAGCCCTGCCCCAAAGCTGCTTACCCGTAGGTAGTGCTGATCACTTTGATTGTGTGATATGTGGGACAGTACGATACGTGTCTACAAGCTTCCTCCAACGTCAATCCAGAATCTCTAATTCTACAACGCAGACTTGTAGCGGAAAGCCACACTGTCTTTGTACGACTGCCTGAAAAGACGACTGCTTAGCATCACAACAATGTTGACCTTTTATACCGTTAGAACATCTCTAAGAATGTCAAGCTACAATATGGGCCGACGTCTGATACACAGTAAGCAAGCGCCCGACTGTTGTATTGCCTGGCTTACGCTGGCTTACAGCTCAGCTACGCAGGTCACCACTTGCCTTTGCCTTCGATATTGTTTGTTACCAGCTCCATTACCATAGCCAAAATTACTGACTATGAGCAGGATGGCGTGCTCATCCACGGGTCTTCTGTGCTCCCTGAGGCTAAGCGTGCGCTTGCAATTCTGAACGGCGAAAACAAGCAAGGAATGTAAGTCTTGAGTCTTTCGAAACGTAAAGCAATGCTGAGCGGCACGGCAGTAAGATTCCATACATCATGGTGCGGTCGTCCACCTCCCTTCACGTGCTCTTCCTAAAACTAACGCCAGATGACCAACGGAGGCGGTGTAACGGAAGTAGATCGCGTTGCAAAATTGAGCGCAGAGCTCGGCATGCCAGTCAGCCTCAACCTCACATTCGCAATTAAAGTGTGAATTACATGTAACATTCTTCCAGGTGCATCCAAGCCAAATGGTCCAATCACATACCGTATTACAGTCGCTTGCACACAAGTATGCTGATGAACCGGTGCTTGTCTTAGGTGGTATCAATGATGCAGTGCGCAAGGTGGCTGAAGGGTGAGTGCCCTCATTCATGTGCAAAAGAAAGGCAGCTAAAATTGTGTTAGATACGGCTTCAGAAGAGCTTATAATGCTCTCGACGTTCATGCCTCGGATCCAAGGTACAGTGACGTCCAGAATTTGTAGCAGATTCCGGCTGAGCCTGAACTTAGCATATTCCCGTTCCATCGCATGACGCCTGAAGAGCGCATAACTGCTAAGGTTCGTAACTAAAGCCTTTCATGGAAAGGATGAAGCACTTAACTTAATAAGCTCTTTGACGTCCCCAAAACAGCTTTCCGCGCTGTCTTTGTCTTCTGTGATTCGCGCAACTGGGGTCTCGACATCCAGGTCATGATGGATGTGCTTCGCGCGCATAACGGGGTCATTGGAGCCTCACACCGTGTTAAGGGTGACCCGCCTAAGGTCGAGTTGGCTTTCTGCAACCCAGATCTGCTCTGGCGGAATGATTTCCCACAGCACCGCTTCGCGATGGGTGTCTTCAAAGAAGCGTTCCAGGCAATATATAAGGTCTGTACTCTTAATTCGAACATTGTAGTACACGCTTAACCACGCGCAGCTTATGACAGGGGAGACATACCCGTACAAGCAGTTCGGCAAGCCAACGCCGGAGACGTACGAATTCGCCAAAGAATTGTTGCTAGCTCATGCCACTAAATTAGGAGGACCAAAATCACCTGACGCGCCCGAGACAAATATGTAAGTCTGTGTACACGCACAGTGTAAATTTCAATTGCTAACATTTAACTCAGCTACATGGTTGGTGGTAAGCTAGTTAATAACTGACGCGCCTTGTTCACTGCTTACTATTGCTTCTTTCTCTGTTAGATAATCCTGATTCAGGTTCGTTATTGGAGACCCTTTATTTTAACATCATGTACCTAACTTGAATGTAGACATAGCTGGTAAATCTCTCAAAATCAACCGGGTAGTCATCATCTCACCTTGAAATAGGCGCCAACGCAGCGAACTGGTCTTCAATTCTGGTGCACACCGGCGTTTATGACCCTACACTCGGACTTCCGCCTACTTCTAAACCCACAGTTGAGCTGCGGGATGTAGAAGAGGCAGTTAAGTGGGCTATGCAACGAGAAGGACTTGAAGTATAGCCTAAGGCAACGGCCAGACGTAATGAAGATGCACCACATTGTAGTAGTTACACAGAAATTTCAGTCGGTTTAGTTGCCAGCGCTTTGCATAATTCGTTGACCGCTCTTGCTTGATCTCTGTTTCGCGTGAAATTGTGGACACATGGGGCATATTAGCACTAAACAGGGCTTCCTATATTAGCGCTGCGCTAACAAAGCGGAGCCTCCGTTCATGCCTCCTATAACGCCGTTTTGCTGAACATATTGCCGTTCCTAGCTCTATACCATGCTTAGATATTGCTGTTCGCTGTTGCAATGCGACTTCAGCCGCTGTTGTCGTTTTTTTGCCTGAAGACACCAATGCCGCCGCTCTACTAAGAGATGAATAAAGTAACATCGTCGTTGTATCGGCACTTCTTCGGTCTATAGTTGATTACAATCTGCTTTCTACTTGGCTATTACTCTGTTGTTGACGTATGTCCCCTACGTGGCAGACATTAGACAAGCTAGCATTAAGTACAATCAAGGCATAACGTCGATCCCTATGTGAAGGAAAACCCAAGAATAGCCAACAATAACCAATCGGATAGCAAGGGTCACAGAGAAGTGCGTGGTCCTGCCGACAAGTCATCCTTGGCCATTCATGGCTCATAGGGCTTTTTATCGTATAAGGATCAACGCTAGAGTTTAATTAAAATTCAAATCGACTTCGTAAAGTGGTGATCCTAGGTAGCAGAGAGACCTTTTGCCTATAAAATGCTGCAAACAACCTCTTCGTTTCTTTTTAACTCTAACCAGTGTATATTTTTATCAACACACAGAGTATATATTCGGTAATCTGCACTAGTAATTGTTAGTATCTGTCTCGCCTAGCAATCTAAATATCTTCTGTTAACCATACTAGTAGAAACAATGGCGAATTTTGAAGCATTTATCATTGCGGCTCTAGCTACTATGTTCGCTCAGCATGTAGCTGCTGACGTGCAATGTGGTGGCACTATAGTATGAATCCTAAGAACAAACTACCTTGGTTCACTACTGACAGCTTCTGCAGTGTGTTGCGGGTACTAAATGCTGTACAACACCAAGCGGACAAACCTACTGTGCAGGGCCTCTGTGCTAAGACGTTGCGAATTTACCACTATACATATCGCAATATATTGTTCATAACCATTCCAAACTTCTTGCATATTTAAGCAGTGAAGTGTTTATCTTTTAGTGACATCCATCCCTACGTGCCAATATGCATAGTGTAACAGGACTCTTTCTCTTCCAGGCCCTCGGCACCGTCTCATACACATTATGCACTAACCAGTAGCATTAACTCTAGGTATGCTAGTGCTGATAGAGTATTTCAGAGACATTATCGACGGCTGAGTTAGATATTACTATGCTGCTCGTGAAGCCGAACCCCTGATCTTGGGTGAGAGCTAGGTGATAGCTAGAGCCGGCGATCCTTCAAAGACAAGTGTATTCAAGGAGCTATCACTAGGGTAACGTCCGTCCCTATGTGATGACAATCTCTCTAGACTGAGAATGGCCAGTAGGATCGCAGGGGTCACCAACAAGTGCGCCAGTAAGGTGATATTCAATAGTAAGGCAATGGTAGAAGCCATATACTTGTTCATCTACATTGAGTGGTAGCTAAAGACTGAAATCAGTAGAAAACATGCTGAAACTATTGAAAGCTTACATATTGGATTTCAACTCTAGATTAAAAGATACTAAGTACGATCTTCGTAACGCCTCCTCCAAAGACCTCTCCCGTTTCTTAGATAGTTCGGACGACATGTCGTAAGTATAAAAGGAATTCTTGTCTAGGTCAAAATAGCCATCGCCTAGTCATCGCGACTAACCGTACCCGTAGGATCTGTTACGTCGACATGAAATGGGAAGATAAACACCTTAATATTATCTCTGCATATAAGCTCCGCTGCTGGTTTCGGGATGTCTGAAACCACAGATTCAGTAACGATAAAACCATGCGGTAAAGATATTAGCTGAAGAAGTCGATGAAGAACGACGTCGTTGACTTGATTTCCAGGTTTGAGTTGATCAATATCTTCCTGAATCCCCGTTTGCTTTCATAGAAATACCATTCTAGACTCGTAAATTGTCTACCGAATTCTTGCGAAATAGATTTTAACGACATATTCTGAGAGACCTGTTGAACGGGCGCCTCCTTCGACTCGTTCTACAATGGAGCGGCTTCCTCATTAGACGAACTAGTACCAGGATTCACATTAAAGAAATCGGTATCGTAATTCCTGCTAACTAGTATTAGTATTCTCCATGAGAGCTTGTTGAGATTCCTGCGTGGTGAGGGCTGTAGGGCTGATCTGGTGCGTCCTCAAATACGTAGTTTATGGCAACTGCAAGATTCTCGCTGATATTTCGAACAGCATGGTATGCAGTCCCGGGTAGATCACACATGATGTCTCTGGACTTTTTGAAAAACAATTTCGAGCTGGATGCCTCGGTCTTTAACCATAGCGACCCCGGTAGGAAGTTGTGGTGGCGAACGAACTGCAAATCTTCACTTCCATGAAGATCCTTCTAAACGCAATCCTCAAATTTCTAAACGCCACTGCGATGGATGGTAAGCCAGTGCTTGTCCGCCCCTGTGAGCAACAGATTCTGAAGGTTAGGTTGTAACACCAAGTTACTACACTAACTACTAGCTCTTCCCTTAGCTCTAACAAAAAGCGGCCTTGGCAACGAAGACAGAGAGAGCAACTGGACAGTTCCTTAACCTTGAGAAATAAACAGAGTTGGAAAACCTAAGCAAGCACTATGATATAAATACATGCATACTATCAAGAAATCTGGTGGTTGTAGCATTATGGATGAGTAGTCCGGCTAAGTTGCCCAAGTTGGTAATGATGAGGGGTATCAAAACGCTTATTTTATCTGGAAGCGAGTCGCTTCCAGCTGAGCGGAGACGCGCGTCGGGCGCGCACATTTTCAGCCCATAGCAACAGCCAGAAATGGTTATCAGAGCCAACTCCGGAAATTCTGATTTGTTCGCAAGTCGTCTAAGATTGCGAAGGCGTTTATGCAACATACAATGTACTAAATATCTTACAAGGTTAGGATAAGTACAAATTCAGGGGTGTCTCTGGAAGGAACGTGAAAGATAGGTAAATTGTACGTTTACAATGGACGAATTGGGATCATTCCAGATATGCTTGTATTCATATGCTCATGCATACTCCGCCCGCTTATCTCCAGAATAACGAACTTTAAGCCAATCGTGATCTCTGCCTCCGAGTCTCCGAATGGCCACCAAAGTCGCAGACCCAGAAAAGAGCTAGACTAGAGCTAGACAAGCGTTCTTATCAACTTAGGAGCCCTTTCGCCCCCTAACATCATTAGGTGGCATAATATGATTTAGCACATGGTGTAGAGTTTGAACGGACACCCAAGACCGGACCTACCCCATCCCGGGACGAGCGGACCGAGAAGTCCGAAACTCTAACCCCCTCAAAGACGAATGCGAACTTTGGCATTGCTACCAGCATTAATTTCAAGGCCCACGCCTGCAAGGGCTACCATTTGAATCTGCGATTATCACCAACTCAACACACCACGACGAGAGCTTGTAGTTATGGCACCCGCCCGCGATGATAAGTTCCTACCAGAGGTCTGGGGTCTCTACTCAGTCGGTGCACTATGGCTTCTTCTCAGGTTCGCAGTACGCCTTCGTAGTGTTGGAGTAACGGGGCTGCGACTTGATGACGGCTTCGCGTTCATTACACTAATCGCCTGGACCTACACGTGCGCCATAACAGAAATAATCTATCACACTGGAACAAATTCCGACTTCTCTACAGCTGAGATAGCTTTGTTCGACCATACTAAGTTTGCACAAGTAGAGTATTCGAGCAAGCTTTTCCTAGGCTCTTGGTACGCATAGTAAGTATAACATCATAGCATCACTATAAAGGTATTGACCAACAATTAGCATCATTTTGATATTCAGTCTCAAAGGTATAGTTATAATGCTCTACCGGCGAATCTTCTCTGAGCTCTGGCAAATCTACATGTTACGGTTTACTATATTCCTGTGCCTGTCCGGATTCGCTGCCACCACACTAGCTTTAAGCCTCTCATGTCTGCCATACCACCAAAGATGGCAACTAGTTCCACATCCACCGCTCACATGCACCGCGTCACCGAAAGTACTCATTCTTGCAAGCTGTCTTAACGCTACGACAGATGTCTTTGTAGGTCCATCGCTAACCACAAGTCAGTAATTCTACTAATACAGTTAAGTTGCTCAGTATACCGGTTCCGCTTCTTTGGACCTTGAACAAGCCTTTGCGCATGTACGTGGCTTTTCTTTCTAGATATGAATAAATTCTTACAGAACCAGTCGATTTGCTATTTTTATCCTTTTGGCCTCGGGTCTCTTTGTCCTAGCGGCATGGTACGTGATTATGTTTTTATCTTTATGCAACACAAGGCTGACAAATAGGTTGGGAAGTATCACCCGTGTATCACTTACTGTCGTGCCCAACATATTTGTTCTTAACATCGCGCGCTGGGGTGTGCGAGAATTTTGCGTCGCCATTGTTGCCGTCAACAGTGCTTCCCTACAACCTCGTAAGCTTGCCTGGTCCTGTTTTATGCATCTCCTACTTAATCATCAGTGTTCCACAGGTCGTTCTGGTCCATTCAAAAGCCTCCTAGAGCAAATCGGAGGAATGAAAACTACGTCTTCGCATCTGCACAGCGGGCGCGTCGATACTTGGATAAAGTACGGGGCCGCAGCCAGGTCCTAAACTCTACATGTGCAGACACATCCACCAGCAACGCATCTATAATACAAGAATTGGGTAGCAAGAACAATATTTTGGAGGACCCAGGTCATGAAGGCGCTTCAAATCATTCACGACATGGTCAGCACGGCAGTGAGATGGAAATTCTCTCAGTGATTAAGAACTCAGGAGACATTGATCTAGAGAAAGGTGAAGCTTCCCTGGTGAGGTAATCAGAACAGGCAGTGATGTCCTACGACTCGGAACATCCGAGGCGAGAAACCAAGCACGACATTGTGAAAGTTTGAGCGAAAGCCCTTCTTCTAGCCCTTTCAACCATATAGTAGCCAAAAAAGCCAAAACTAATATCACGAGTCATCGTCATCATCATCAATCTATGTTCCTAGATGTGATGAAAATACCATTTTGATTGATACAACCGCTTCAATAACTAAGGTGTTCTATCAGGAAGCTCCGCATCCAAACAAACCCAACGCATCGCTTTGCACCATCAAAACACTATAATATACTTCAATCTAATAAAAACAGAAATGAGGTTTAGTGTATGTACAAAATTAAATCTAACGATAGTAACTAAGCTAGCCACTGCAAGGACGGGCGCTATCAGCAGTAACGCTGGCGATAATGCTTCCTTTACCAAGCTCAAGCTTCGAGTGGGCTGCAGTTATCGACTAGCTACCAGGTTGAACTGATATAATGCAGACCAACTGATTGTAGCAGCAGCAGCAATACATTACTGCATCCTAGAATGTAGAAGGGTAAATGGTGCACCTAATGTGGTTCGTAGGATGCGGTTACCGAAGATTTCTTCACTGTGACCTGTATAATCTTGAGCAAAATAATTTAAATACTTGTTGTCGAAGCTGGTAACAGCAAGGACTGTATCTCAGCCATATTCAGTTCAAACTCATACTCCTGCTGAGCTAACTTATGATAAATCTTGGGATACAAGAGGCGTGGCGACAACCAAAAAAACAAAACTACCCAGAGATACCCAACTGATTGTTCAATCGCACCATGTTCCAAATTCCAACTTTTTTTCTTTCGATTTTGTGCGCATTTCTGGACCGTGTCTCCAAACCAGAAATCTCACTCGCTTTCCGACTTTGGCTGTCAGAATCTCCAAGACGACGCCAAGGAAGTTTCCCCAGAAAAACAAGAGATCCCGGTAAGACTCTGGCTCATTTTGGCTCATTGCAACGAGCATATGCGCCATTCCCGACAGCGTGAATACCAGAAAAGCCCTTAAGAAGGTTTGCAACTTGGGCCACTTGTTCGGATTCACGAACAAGCCAAGACCTTTCCTAGCCCACATAACAGCTGCACACGAGAAAAGCCGATGCCAAATCTTTCCCCAGAATCTTCGTAGACTATATGCATCGGAAAGGTTACCAAAAAGGGGTGGCCATTCGTCTGGGTGGTCGATTCTTAGAAAGGCAACGAAGAATACCGATAGAAGAACGTGAAGGAGATTTAACGTGATGTAGGAGGAAAACAACTAGGATTTCGAAATGAAGAGTCTGAGTCGTAGCTCATTCAGTGTGACAGAACCGTCGAGGACTCGGCGGACTATCGGCACTTGCTCAGGTGAGAAATCATCTTCGGTACATGACATCAAAGTCATAGTTGTGAGTGTCGAACTGATGATATCGAGTGTGATCAAGTCGAGACATCTGACACCAGATGCTTTGAGAAAGGTTCCCATAGAGATTTGTTTCTTTTCCGTGACCGGGGCCATTTTTGTAGTCGGGAGCATCCGAGGATTGTAGATGGTCTTAGCGGCGAATTTGAGTCTGCGTATTGGAGAGTCTACCTCTGATATTGAGGTAGTTAAGATGAAGGGGATATTGAGAATGCCGATGACCTGAGTCATTGCGAACGGGTATCTGATGAAAGATGCTGCTGAAATATAATGAGACTTGCGGAGTGCTTGCAAAAAGAGTAGAATTGCTGGGAGAATAAGAATCCGTCTTAGCTTCCTAGGAGAATTCTGGCCTAGGAACAAAATCACCACAGCCGAGAGGTGATATATAAAAGGTATGGCGAGATCCACGGAGAACGATAAGATTTGGAGAGTCAAAGTCCAGAGGAATGTACTGTGATCTCAAGATTTCATATTCTCCATGCTCCGCTCAAGATGATTTTGAACCCTTCCGACGAAATTGCACCATGTCTGACTATTAACTAGGATAAAATGAAATTCGAAACTAACATAGGGTCGCTGTGCTATTTCTTGCTACCTAAATGGACAGCCTAATCCTAATCCTAATCAGTTATAAGTTTGGTCAAATAGACTGGACGGCCTCCTTCGTGCGCATCAGCAACTAAAATGTGATACGTTCGCTATGCCATCATCATAACATCTAGGGCTATGAGTCCGGTCAAATGAACTGGAAGGCACCCTCCGTGCGCATCAGTAATCAAAATGTGAGAGACGGTATAAAGTTGGACAGGTTTGACTGCAACACACGACACAATATCAACTTATTGATTTTGTTTGACTGCAGCTCTTCTTTTTGGATCTCCTCCCGAATTCATATTTCAATCATGCCTATCGTGGGAATTGCTGCGGGGGTCGGCACCGGTGCCATTATAGGGACGGGTGTAGGCATAGCGGCTGAGATGTTGCCGCCGATCATACAATTTGGTGCGCACTGCGCCAGCAAGAGGAGTTTCCAAAATGCGGAAGTCAACTTCGGTCCCGGGCTCGCGCCACTCGAATCACGCAGCACGCAGCACCCGTGCGGAAAGGCGCCATTTGGGAATCCCCAGTACAACTGGGACAATTGTTGTCACGATCTAAAAGGCAAGCGTCTTAAAGGGACTCTAAATGGAAAAAGTGTGTTCTGTCTGATTGTATCTTTGGCTTGGCTTTAGCTTTAGCTTTAACTTCTAAACAGCCCTCAAGATGACAGGCGTGCCGCTCAATTGTATCCCAGTTGCATCCTGGTACAACACCGGTAACTCTGAAGGGACTATCCCATATGCTTGTGGAGACCATTGTCTCGAATGGAAGGACATTACGAATGCAGAACTCCAGCAGATTCGCGCTTGGGCGAGTGGCCCTAAGTCATAAACGTATCTCTAAGCTGCGCCTCGCCAGTCTTGTGGCTGGAAGCTAGTTTTGAGAGAGGATTATGTTGTCCGTGGCACTCATTTGTTAGTTAGGTAAGAACTTGCGAGAATTTGAATATTTGCGGAAATTTTATATTATGCTGACCCAAATCTACTTGACCTAAGCGATGCGTGAAAGCGGTAGAAAAGAATATTTATGATAGTGGCTAATTTTATCTGAGACAATTCATTATGAGCTCTGTCACGCTTCCGGCGACGTGCTGACCCTTGCACCGTACAGAATCAGCTAATAACGAAGTTTGCCTGTCATTCCATGTTGATACCCAAGTCAAGTAAGGTCCCAAAGCCCAAAGTACGCACTTAATGCGGGAACGATAATTTATAGCATAAACGCTGATATATGTGGAAAACTATGCTATCTCCGTGCAAACAAAGAGAGCCTGAGTACTAGACCTGCTCCTTGAATACCAATCATACTAGAAAGGAGTGAGTTTTACCTAATCAAACTCTGTCTACCACCCTCACCATGATCAAATTAGGCAACCCGGGTGCCTGGGGGCCAAGAGAAAATTTTGGCTCATGCTCGTCTTGCTTACATGAATGAGAAAATTTGAGATAATAGAATACTTCGCATTCTCATACCTTTCTTGGCAGCCATTCATGCTCCTATTAAATTAGCCGATTCATAGGGGGATACGTTCTTTTTCTAGCCTCACTAGTGACTCCAAGACTCGCTACTGACTGGCCGAAGTCTCAACCCAAACAACTCGGAGCCGACCTATGATCCCTAGATCAGGGATTTGTGGGGCTGGATTTGCTAGTCTTTAGATAACTTATCTCCTACAGCTTTAACACCAACAATATATTTATAAATGCTCAGGTGTGGCATCAATAGCTCTTCTCCACTCGCATAGTGTTTCGCTCGTAGAGAAGCTACAAGAGGATTAGTTGATAGTGGCTCCTTGTCCCAGGCCAACTATAGTGGCAAAGATGACCTCTATTTCTCCAGGATATTGATGAAGGACAGTGCTTTAGCGCCGAAGGGAGGATCCTGGTTTGGCTGGAGCAATCAATAGGCGTGAAGCAGATAAAGAGAGACAGATTGATCAAAGGAGAAGGGCAGCTCTTTTGGATTGTGTCGCGGTCCCCATCCTGCAAACTGCTACGCATGCGTTGCTGGCGCCGTGGCTGCAGCTCTTGGTCATACCGCCAGATGCACTCTAACGGCACATTTCCAACTGCAAGAAGCAAACCCCAACAGTGGTCTGATTATGACTAATTTCGGCGGCTGTTTGGTTGGAATCATCAAAGACCTCGGTAATGCCGTGCCCGGTTGTCCTCTCAGGGTAAGTCACGAATTCTCTATCTTTACCTCATGCTTAACTAACTGTTGAGTGATTTAGTAAACCAATCAAGACACAAAAGTGTCTTTCAAAAGCTTGACTGGGTGCTTTGGAAAATAGGCAGATTTCATAGTAAGGTCGAATGAACAATCCAGCCTTACAATGATCAAACAAAGTATCTTGGCAACGGGGGAAGGGGTTGGAAATCGGGTAGGGTTAAGATTGAGATGGGATTTGAATGCGAGAGTTTGTTTTTGATAGATTAGTAATAATAGAAAAGGGGGGTTGGCCTTCCAACGATTCTCTCTTCACCACCGATTTGCCCCTCCCACATGCCTTTCTAAGCGTAACTCTGATATCTATCTTCTATTCTACTCAGCCCATACTTGATAGAAAGAGCGTCAATCTCTTCACTCGGTCGCCGCCTATCCATTGGAGGCGCATTGTCAGAATGTGTGATCGCAATGTCGTTAAAGGGGTGCACAGAATCGTCTTACACTCTGAGAGACTAGAATTCAACTGCATATTTCCCTAGGTATCCTCGAGTGACACCCGCCATATCTACTGTTTTGCTCCTTGTATTATGTACAGCATAAAAGAAACAATAGAAGGGTATTCTCTCGTTTCTTTTGATCCTAATCACTGCGAAAGTGGACGGCTGGGAGTACGTGAGCTCCCCGCTAGTAAGTGACAAAAACGGGCTCTAGCACCACTTAAAGTTTTAGCTAAGGATCTCGAAAGCTAGAATCTTAGACGCTTAGTCGTATGAATCTGTTTCATTCCAATGTGCTTTTCTTCGTATATTTGATGTATCACGTCCTTAGCTTCCGATTAAGCCGCCGTAAAGCTTCATGGTAAAGCGCAATGCACGACCGCAGCTAACGCGACGCTTCCATGCTATGTATGTACACTATCGAGCCACTTCAAAACTTCGCAGACCCGTCCTTGATTCTTCATCCAATCTATCACGTTCTCGTGCCGTCGAGCACATCGTGGCCAATACATATACCGAGCTGTAGACGAATGCTCCACTTTACTCAGTATTGGTGAACTCAAGGTCGTCAAAATCGCTCAAGACGTCGTCACGCGAAGTGCAGCATATCCCACAGAAAGCCTTGTTTACGTCCCCCTTCTGACTCGGACTGGTAATGGATGCTATTAGCGACGCCGCTGTAGGTCGCAGCTGTGGTTGTAACATGACCATGTCCTGGACCCACACAAGCGCTACATTGTCAGTAGGACTACCCCTCTCTTTGAGCTCAGTGATAAGAGCATTAGTGCCAGTAGGATTCGTGCGCACAAATGCCTGCTGTGAACCGTGCTCTTTAAGAAAGTCGTAGATATACTCGACCGTTCTACCCTTAAGCACCATCATCATCTCAAGAAAGACCACTCCTAGGCTCCAGATGTCGGATGAGGTGTTCCGAGGTTCGAAGTTAGCCACCTCAGGCGCACAGTACCTCGGACTCATTCCATTCACCATGCTGGCTGTCGTGCTGCCGTCTTTGTCTGTAAAGTCAAGCGCCAGTCCAAAATCCGTATACAAGACATTTCCGCGATGCACTAAGATGTTGTGGGGTTTAATGTCTTTGTGCCGAATGTTTTGCTCATGTAAGAACTCAAGCGCCCGAGCCAGACAGCCAAAGAAAGTACGCAACTCTCGGTGTCTATCCGTGTCGGCGCGTGTGAGGTAGGTAGACAGGTCCATATCAGCAATGGGAGACATGATTAGACCCATATACTTTGGATCGGTGTAGCTCCCAACAAATTCCACTACGTGGTGGTGTTTTATACGCTTTAACACCCTAATCTCTGCAATGAACTGTTTAACGCATTCTGTTCCTCGCCCACCAAACGCGGCGCTCCGCGACACTCGCTTCAGTGCATACTCTCGGAAGCTGATCAAGCTAAGAACCCGGTCAACCTGCCCAAACCCCCCAGAGCCGAGGATCCCTTTCATCTCGAGCGGAAGAGGTTCGTGTTGTCGGAAAAAGCAGTGCTGACCGTTCTCGCCCTTCTCAAGGTCTATAGATTTGGTCATCACTAAGTCCTGAGTAGCCACAAACTGTGAGCGCCTGCTGGGCCGAATACATAGCGGAAGGTTTCGCTCAGTCACAGGGAACCAGTGATCGGAGAATCCTAGGTCGATAAAGGTGTCGAGGAGGTCCAGACAGCCAATAGTCCGAAGAACCATGTATGTTCTCGGGACTTTGCTCCATTGCAGGTTGAGTTGACTTAAAAGGAGTGAGACCTGTTGAATCTCAGAGTCGGTGTATGCTGCTCGTCTTTGGTTGCCATCGGTGAAGAAATCGCTGAGTCGAGTAGACACGATATCTATGAGGGTATTTGTTGGGGCAATCGGCGTTCTCGCAAGAACCACCTTCTGCAGAAGTTCATTGGCGAGAAGGGTATACTCATTATCTGCGCCCAGAAGCTTCTCATACTGCCGAATTACCTGTCGCAGTAGTAGCTCAGCCTCGCCGTACTTCTGCTGCTCGTGAAGCGTGCGTGCTAACCAGTATTTACTCCGAAGCGTTTTCAAGTCTTCAGCGCCCAAAGAATTCTCACGCTGCCGAACTACCTGTCGCAGTAGTAGCTCAGCCTCACCATACTTCTGCTGTTCGCGAAGCGTACTTGCTAGCTTATACTTGCTGTCAAGCGTTTTCGAGTTTTCAGCGCCCAAAGAATTCTCACGCTGCCGAACTACCTGTCGCAGTAATAGCTCAGCCTCGCTGTAATTCTCCTGGTTGTAAAGTGTAAGTGCTAGCATATATTTGCTGTCAAGCGTTTTCGAGTTTTCAGCGCCCAAAGAATTCTCATGCTGCCGAACTACCTGTCGCAGTAATAGCTCAGCCTCGCTGTAATTCTCCTGCCCGTAAAGCGTAACTGCTAGCCAGTACTTGCTTGCAAGCGTTGAGATATCTTCAGCGCCTAACACCTTCTTATGCTGCTGAACACTCTGTCGCAGTAGCAGCTCGGCCTCGCTGTAATTCTTCTGCCTGTAAATCGTACGTGCTAGCCACTACTTGCTGTCAATCGTTTTGACATCTTCAGCGCCCAACAACCTCTCCCGATGCTCAGCCGACCGTCGCAGCAACGGCTCAGCCTCGGCGTGCTTCTGCTGATCATAGTATTCTCTTCCTAGCTTGTAATCCTTTCCCCCTATGTCTGGCTTGAACGAGGACATCGTTGGTATCGATCGTAAGAAGGCGCAGACCGGCCGTCGGTATATCTAGAGGTCTATAATCGAGGCGGGTAGCGGCGAAGGTCGTAAGAGCATGAACTGGCAGCGGGCATAGAGGCGTTAAAAAAACACAAACAGCTGCGTCGCATGCGTCTTCGGTGCTGGTTGTGATATTGATTGTGGTAATGGACGTACTGTTGGTTGTGTCAGCGGCAGCGCATGTGGTGCGCATGCGGAACGGCCCAGCCCGCCAACTAAATGCTGGAGGCTGGGCCGCCCCCACGGGCGGGACGAATTGGATGTACAGCGAGATGTCTTCGTCGACAGATCTCTGTGTCTACAGCAACTTTATTTGTGTCAGCGCACAATTTAGTTACACACAATGGCGGGCTGGCCGCAGAAGCACATAGCATTTATTGATGAGAATACTATTCAAAAGAGGATTTCCAAAAAGTCGTTGCAGAACTCGTTCCAAACACGGGGCATTACAATCTAACTATAATTCCAACGGCAAGAGACTGTGCAAGACCAATGCTGAACCATGGGCATAGCTAACTGTATGCTGCACAATTTGCCATGAAGAGGATTGCGCCGGTGTTCCAAAGACTTCGGCGCGGTAATCATACTGCTTCAACAATGCGTTCTAACTTCTTCACAAGATCCAGTTCGGTGGTATGTTGTAGCCCCAATAGCGTACTTGACTCAGACTCAGATTCGGCATCCGTGTTCAGGCAGTGCTCAATAATGTTGCGCAGCGAGTCGCCACATGCAGAGGCGATTTGCTGCAAACAAGATTCAGTCGCGTCCTCTGTTGGCAGCTTCTCCAAAAGCTGGAGCTGTATTTTTTGAAGTGTTGGTGGCTTAGCCTTTGGGAGATTCTGTAGTCCTACTACATCTTCAATAAGCTTCCAGAGTGCGATTTCAGTCATTACAACACCTAGGCTGTAGATGTCATACGATCTGCAATAGCTACCGTCTGTTTCGCTAGACTGCGCTTTTGGGTGACGGTAAATGTCTTTGGCAGGTTCAAATTTAGGCTTCTCGGACCATTGGTCTATATTGCTTGGACGAGAAAGCTCAAAACCTGAGACGAACGGTGCGTCTAGATCTGGTGACAAGGACGAGGACGAGGAGAAGAAAACAATATTGTCAGCTCGTAAAGCCTTGTGCAACCAGTTTACCGCATGAAGACTGTGTATACAGCGAGCGAGCGCTGCACAAAGCGCTAAACGTGCGCTGAGTGATGGTTTCGGGGTCTGTCCAAGCAACTCTCGAAGAGTGGTAATCCTGGACTGTGCAGTTGACGGTCCTTCAAACACAACGCCAAAACGAGTCGTATCATCTTCGTCTGTGGCCTTGACATACCCTAGACATGGTGCTGCTCGGAAGCCATCCGGTTTAACGGAGCGTAGGAGATCCGTCAAGAGGCCGATCCGCCGCTCGACCTGCATATCATCGGGGCGTAAAGCATCGCCAGCTGGAGCCTCTTTCCATTCTATCCAAACACTTCTATCACAATAAATGGCCCGTGTCCGTTGTTGCAGATTCTCGGACTCAAGCATCCCTTCCTCGAACTCAAAGTCGGTCAGTGGAAGTTGTGCATCGGTGAGGTTGTAGAAGTCTGGAGAAGCTACTGCGTGGTTCAGCTCGTTTATCTCGGTGAGCTGGATTTTAACCTCGGCCAGGCGTTTGAGGTAGCTTTTCGTCTTATCCTGCAAAGCTTGCTGCTTTGCAACTGCTTGAGACAATGCACTGCTCACTGGATCGGCTCCCGGACGGAGATTTCCTGGGTATTCTAATGCCGGGGACAGCGCCTTGGTAAGAGCTGTAAGATCGGCAACGTCGTTGCGAAGCTGCAGGATCTCGAGATAGGCTGTAGTCATTGAATCTTGCAACCTTCGAAGTTGCGAGCTATCCAACAGCGTGATAAGGAACGAATTTAGATCCTCAACTTTTGAGATCAAGCTTTCGAAAGATTCCTTATCCACAGTCGCCCAAACAAGGCGTTTGGGCTCAACCGCAATGGTCCGCAAATTCTTCGCCGTTTCAGCGATGCTTTTCCCAAATCCGCGAACACGATCAATAGCGTCTGCCCTCCTACTTGCAGGTGCCACTCTCTTAGGATGAGCGTCGTCGCTCGCCGTAATACAGAGAAGGCTCATAAGATCATTGTCCGGCTCCGAATGGTCGTCCCAGGCGATATTGCTCTCTCCTACGACTTTTTCATATTTGCCGTTTGCTGCTGCATAGTTCTCAAACAAGGTCTTGATCTCGGCAAGGACAGCCAACAACAAGGAGCGATTGACTTGAAGGGCGCTGCAGATAACTCCATCTTTATTCAAGACGCCAGCTTCTAATGCGAAGTTGAGGAAGCGCTGTTGCTCAATGTTAAGGCGCACATGTAAGTAACGATGCGTCTTCGGTAGATTTGCTGCTTCATTGTAGAGTTTATAGCCTGCAATAAATTAGCTGTGGTTCTATATGCTCAAAGTTGTTGAGACCTTTGACACATTCGTCCGCAAGTTGGATAATCAGAGACGTCACACCAACCGCAGCACCAAGAACAGAGAGTGGGTCTCCCATTACAAAACAACTATTCCGGCCGTTAGGGATGTAAAAGTTGATGAGTTATGCGACGTGTTCCTGATGCGAGTTCTGAGTTGACGCAAGTGAGTCTATTCTAAAGGCGGGGGGCTTTTTTCAGCGACATGACCTTGCTACAGCCTGAGATCCTACTGTCTGCTGTGATGGGAGCCTAGCCCACCAGTTGAGGATCGAGACTGCCGTTCTGCAACTACGAGATATTGCGAGACAACAAACACCCCAATTGAAGCAACAAAAAGAATGGTCAAGCAATAGCATACAATGTTGGTAGAGGAATCACATCCCTCTAGGCTACAATCATTCAGGCGGCAGGATGAGGATGCTGCGCCACATGATGAGCCTCGGGGCTAACTGTATGTAAGACGTTGGGAATCCTACACAATCATGCTGCGCCACGCAATAAGCCTCGCTTCTAACCACAGCCATGCTTTTGAGAATCCTACACAGTCATGCTGCGCCATATCTACCTATATAACAAAAGAATGGATCTCGTCGTGCATAACGTTTCTCGCGCGACACTACGATACAGTGAGTGAGTGAGTGAGTGAGTGAGTGCGTGCTGTTGTCCAAGCCAAACCCGCCATGCCTCGCCTCAAGAAAGTTGTTCATAAACCTGCTTCTCCTGGGCCAAAGTGGTCTGACGTGCGTAATCTCTTTTCTTGCTCTCTTCTTTCTAACAACAAGAATCGGGCTTGAAGCTTACACATTCGATTTAATTTAATAGTGGATCGTCCCGCCCGCTGTTCACGAGAAAACATGGAAATCTTGGACTATACGCGCAGCAGAAGCAGCAGCAGCACGAACTACACCAACCACCAGCTTCTCCACCCTCCCGCTCGAGCTGCGCAATAAAATTTACTTTTACGCAATCGACAAGGTACCGCGTCTTAACCTTGTCGGCAGCACGACAGCGTCAGAAGACGAGACGAGCCACGGCGCCAACGACGAACTACCCGTTGACCTAGGTCTAACCACCTGGCTATCTTCCCTTGCCACGCACCTTCCTAAGCATTTAAATCTCAACAAGCAATACCGCGCCGAAGCACTAACGGAACTGCACCACAGCGCACTCGTGCTCGTCACGCACCTGCACGTCCCTCGTGCAGTGGATTTTCTCAGGCTCTTGCCTGGCGCGAGAGGGAATAGGAATGGGAATGGATATGGAAGTAGAAATGCGAGTGCGAGTGCGGCAGTGTTACGTATCGTCGATGTAACGCTTACAACATGTCTATCTTCCTCTGCCTCTTCCCCTCCCTCTACCTCTACCTCTAGTCCAACCCCTTGTCCCACGGATCAAACCTACATCCACGCTCTATCTACCCTATCCCCTTCCCTCGAATCCCTTACCCTCCCCCTCTCCCCAGCCATCATGTGCGATGAAAGCCTCTACGAACCACTCCTCGCGCCCCTCGTGGGTGCTAATACGGCATTGACGAGGCTTCGCATCGAAGCGCTGGGCACGCGTTTGGAGGATGCGCAGCGTGTGGAGAGGTGGGTTTTGGGGGAGGGGAGGAAGAAGAGGGGGAAGGGAGGAGGAGGGAAAGATTTACGTCTTGTGATCGATTTGGCGCCAGGGAATGATGCAACTTGGTATGAGGATAGTGAAATGTGGACCGGGGGAGTGAGGTGGGTGCATAGTAGTGATTTTTTTGGGTGAGTTGGAATTTCCAAAGGATGGGATTCATAGAGAGTGTCGATGCCCGCGCGTGCCATAACTTGGCGATACAGATCTGATTGATGACCAGCGTGTGAGTGAGTAATGGAGACGGCGTTTGCGGAGTGACTAATTGCTGCTGCCGTGATGACGCCCAGTATATTATCATTATCATGCTCGGCATCTGCAAACCAGAGTGTAACAAGTCAGTAATTTCTCAAACATGCAGTTCTCACCTGTAGGCATAAAGCTTGAACGGTCGACTTTCTCCTCCAGTGGGAGGTATCCTACACTGAAATGAATTTTGGTATAACCTATTTTCAAGAGGTGATGATTCATGCGAGCCTGTGTCGACTGAAGAACCCCAACTCGTGGCGTTCAGTCGGTAATACCCCTAAATACCATAACGCAGTTCACTACTTACGCCGAGGGCTTCACGCAAACTAGCATCGCTGCCTGAATGTCTAGGTGTCGAATGTCTAGATTCCCCTTTCTCGCGTAGCTCATCGGGGGCGGCAACTTTGTGTGTGGCTGGATGTGCAGCTTGTCTAGAACGATTGCTTGGGTATTTGGCAGCCATTCTCATCAAGCTTGCTACAGTCACTAGCCAAACTGGCTTTCCCGCAAGCGCGGCCACAACAATAGTCTGCGCAATGTTGTAGGCGAGTGAAGTAACGCCTCGCTTGATATATTAGAGCTTCAGCTTCGAATGTCAGAACGCGTGCGACAAGCCATTAATATTACATAGTCTTGTAAGATCCGCTGCAATTGTGCGTTGAAATCACATGATCCAAAAATATTAGGCGGCAACTCCAACATGTGCTAACAGAGCACTGCACTGGATATGTAAGATGGGGGGCTATGCTCCTTACGCACCGTTTACAGGGGATCACATGGCTGTCACCCGTTCAAGAGGGTTCACTTCAAAACAAATCTCTTCCTCAAGCAACTGGCAAGCCAGAAGACTCAATGAAAAGATCGCGTCTGCCCGAGGTGGTGCGATACGGGCGACACTGTGCCAATGGGTATGAGCAAGCCCAGTGACCCATCGGCTGGTTCCAAAAATAAGAATAATCTTGAATGTCACCGTAGTGACGTTTCAGAGATTAAACTGAAAAGAACAGATACTACACTTGATCTAAGCCAAAAGGCAAAGAGAGCTAAAGAAGAAATGAGGGGGGAGGGGGACGGCGGGTTTTTATATTCGCAGGCCAGACGCTAGTGCGCGCTAGTGCTTAGGCGAGTTCTTGGCCGTTGCCTGGTGAACGGACGCAGAGTGGAGACTGGTGACGTTGGAGCAACGCAAAAAAAGTGCAAAAGGTGGGAAAGGGAAAGGGCGGTGAATGCGCGTTGCCGGGAACGTCGCCGCAGGCACCAGCGCGACCGGCAGATGGGGACGAACAAGGCAGCGATGTTCTGGAACTATCGGATTGTGGTTCGATGCAGAAAGCGCTGTTCGCATTGCACGGCGTACAGGCACATTGTGTAGTGCACAATACGGCTCTGTGCGCACCTCCGGCTAGAACTCGGCAGGCGGCAGAGGAACCCGCGGAAGCCTTGTTGGCTGCATTCAAGGGCCTGGTACGGTAGCCTGAGTGTGAACCGCTAATCCAAAAATGGACTCAACCTACTGCTTCACTTGATCTAAGCCATATTATCGTGAGTGCGAAAGCTGGAACGTCCATTTCAGGATGGTGTTCCAAGGTAACGAGCACCAGTCTGCGGACAGTCCGCAGAGATAGCGCAAGCTTAGATCAAGTGTAGTAGTACTGGTGCACAAATGTCCAGTCAGTCAACCGCTCAATTACGAGTAAGACGAAACCCTGTACACGTGTGAAATAGTACCAGTGCCACTCCTCGACACTTGACGATTCTTAGCCACCGTTTTTGGCAGTACCCGGCCTTGGTCCGTATACGCAGTGGGCGGGCTGGATTGCAATGCATGGCGGATACAACATTGTTGTAGGGAGATGCACCTACGATTGCACCATCCGTCCATATTGTGCTCACTACTCCGTCTATGTACATGACGTTGTGAGAGAAGAAAAGTATACCCTCAAGATGATACCTAGCGCTGCAAGGTCGCAGTCACTGCCGCCGTGTCAAACCATCGTTCGGCCTTCATAGCTGCGCAGCTGGTTTCTGGCATTTTGCGCCATATTGCCGGTAAACGAGCGTGAGAAGCTTGTCAAAATATGCAAGGCTGAGAAGGCACATGAGTAGTAGTAGGAACCGTGAACCACATGTCGCTGAGCCGATGACAAGTTGCGCAGTGAGTAGACAAGTATATCTTGGTATGAGCATATCGCACGCTCTGCAATTACATTCTACTCTGATATATGCAAACCCAAGAAACCTATATTTTCTATGGAACAGCCAGTATTGGAGTTCCAGAGCTCCCATCACTGTGAACAGAGGTGACTGTGTGTCCGTATAAGGCATAGCGCAATGCCAAGAGCCCGCGTCGCGCCACCCAGCACCTAACACCAACCTCCTTCATTCCATCTCCATCAACAACCCCACTCCCTCACGTCCATCTCGTAATCTCCAACTCCATCCGCATCTCCACCCATCTTTCGAAATCCGAATCCTCGGATGCGCACGCGATTACGGTCCATCGTCAGCCGCTGAACCGCCCTATTTACCTGCCTGGCGCCTTGCCCCAGTACGCCATCCTTATTGCAAGGCCTTTGACACAGCGAGTCGGATTCGCGCTCTACGCGTTCCGATTTGCGCATCTTCGGGGCGATACTCAAGCAAGGCACAGGTAGTAGAGAAGGCGGGCTTAGCGGTCCACGATTTGGCGACTGCAGCTGCTGTTGCGATAGAGTCAGGGCTGCTCTTTGCGACCGACGCGAAAGCCCGGGCGGGTGGGTATCCTTTGCCGCTGCACATCGCCTGCTTTGTTGCAAGGGGGCATCTAGTGTCAAGTAAACATTTGTTGTAGAAAGAACTAATGAACAATGGTACATAATCTCGTTCGCAACGAAGGCGTCCCTGCCTTGGCGTATTCTATAAATGATGCATCTCTATTTTGGCCGTGTTCTTTGAAGATTCTCCATTCGGACGCGCAGTTTGTCGTGTCTCTCGGACACTCCATCTCAAGCCATGGCACTGACGACAAGCAACTCGTTACCCTTCGCTATGAAGGCGACAATCTTATGCCCGGCAAGACGTCGCTCCACAATGTTGCCATCTCTCTCCCGAATGAATCATTGCAAACCATCGCACGACATGGGCAACCTCGGCCGCGCACACTGTCGCTGACACTCAAAGCGCCATGTTCTGTATGGTACCCTCACAGTTTTGGTAATACAGTGTCTAGCCTCCCCACTGGTTTCCTTGAGCTCTTGATGCTGGCCCGGGTTACAGAAGTACGCATCGTGTTCGACATAAACTGGCTTGGAAAGAACAACCTTGCCCGGCTTCAGAGCGCTGTGAAGGGTTCTCGACAGCTCACCGGTGTCCCGGTGATTCCGCAGTTTGCACGTTTATATCAAAAAGCAGACTGGTCAATTCTTGATTCTATTCAAGATGCCAAATCTAAAGCCCATCTTCCCATTGAAGACCTGGCACCTGAAGCCTTACCTTCTATTGAGGATGCGGGAGTTGGAGCACCTCCCTTTGAAGATGCATTACATGATGCCCCGCCTGCATATACCCATGTGTCGGGCAAGCGCTCGAGAGACGGTAAGTCTTCTAGTCGGACAGCACCAACATATTGCTTAATGTACATTCCACAGCTCGCACCAGCTTAACACCCGACTCTCCTCTACCGAAGCGTCTTCTACAAGATCCATATGCGTCCTCACCAGCAGAGCGCGCCAAATCCATAGCCTCGTCCACCGCCACCGTTCAAGTGGACGTTTTCCAAGACATAGTCACATCCGCCGTCGAAAAGGCGCTCCCGGATCTACTCCGCGCCCAACTCCCCAGCATTGTACAAGAACTTCTCCCAGGAATGCTTGCTGCCACCTCACCATCGCCATCTTCATCGCCATCCCGTTCCAGCCAAAGTGCGAAAACACCCACGCAGCAGCGTCAACTCCCAAGCCACAAGCCCACCCCTGCAGCACTCATGCGAGCTGCCATAAGCACCTGCACAGAAACACACCTCCAAAAACTCCTCACCGACACCCTCAACCAAGCCTCGAACCAAACCTCTGAGCTCCACAACTCCGCCAGCGTGGAATTTGAAGATTTCCTCGCTGATACGAGACTTGAATTCGCCGCGCTCAAAGAAGAGCATATCGCTGCGTTCAACGACGATTGCAACGAGAAGTTGACAGAGTTCAAAGAGCGCATAGTAGAAGAGAAAGATGAGGCGGAAGTGGAGGTCAAGGCGCATGCTGAGGAGGTGGTACTGAAGGCTTGGGATAGGTTGAATACCGTGGAGAAGGGGGTGCGGTGTACGTGCAAGTGCAGGTGCCCTTGTGGTGGAAGGGATGGATTGAGCGGGGTGGAGCGAGGGCGGAGGGCAATGTCTTTGCCTCTTTGAAAGGGGGATAAAGTGGAACTTTGTTGGTTCTTCGATTCATCTAGGAAACAGTTCGACTTGAATATACGAACATAGATGGCTAATCTAATATGTGGCAATGGTATACTCTCGAAGTATCTCATTTGCATGTTCGCCAGTCATTCTCACAACATCAAGTTAAATGAATAAACCTTTCAACACAACTATTCAACATGACCATCACAACCCTCCAACAGCATTCCTCTCCTTCCACTCCCCCGCCACCTCCGCATACGTACACCACTGCACCACACCCTCACTCTCCAACCCCTTCAACCACTTGACCACCCTCTCCACCATCCCAATCACATGCGCCATCCCACTCGTATCCGGGTGCAGCACAAGCGGAAAAACAACCGTGTCGTCATCTCCTCCCCTAACACCATCTTCCATCTCGCCTCTAATCCACTCAAACTTATCCTTCCACATGTTTTCAATCACACGCACATCGACGTAGCCCTGGGAATTTGCCGTGTTGGGATAAAACTGCAGGGGCGTCATATCTTCTGCGTACCAATTCGCTGGGATTTCTACTAGTGTTTTGGGTGTAGGCGGTGCGGGCGCTGGTAGTGGTTTCATCCAGTCTTTTGCAGATGGAATGGTATTGTAGTCTGGGGCTTGGATGGGCGGTAGGTTGGGTAGGTAGTAGGGTTTGCTGTCGTGGTGCGAGAGGCTAGAGTCGTAGAGGAAACCGTATTCCTCGAGCAATTCGATTGTGCTTTCGCGGAGTTGGTATAGTGGTGCGCGGTAGCCTAAAGGCCGCTTGCCGAGGAGCTCTTGGTACAGTGTGATGCAGTGTTCGAGGACTTCACGTTCCTGAGAGAGGGAGAGTTGGGGCGCGCCTTCGTGGCAGTAGCCGTGAAGGCCGATTTCCGCGCCGCTGTCTTTGATGGCGGTGAATTCTTTTGGAAAGCTTTCTGCGCTGTGCATGGGGACGAACCATGTTGTTTTGGATGTGATGCCGTGTTTGGAGAAGAGTCTGAGGAGGCGGGGGACCCCGACGTAGGCACTGAAGAAGCCGGAGCTGTAGTCTGCGAGGTTGTTGGAGGGATTTTGACCGGTTCCTAGCCACCCGGATACAGCGTCGAAATCGACGGAGAAGAGGACTTTGATCTTGGATCGAGAGACGGCTTGAGGGGAGGGACTCAGTGACGAACTTATTGGAGCAGGCGTTGTTACGGAATCTGCAGCGGTCAAAGAGACGCCTTGAGTAGCGGTGCCGAATGTCTCTTCAGCCGCATTTGTAGACGGCGACTCAGGCTCCATGGTAATCTCCTGCGCCTTGCGAATTTCGTCTTCAGACCACACAATACGACCTTCCATTCCGCCATCCACCGAGATACACTGACCCGAGATGTGTCCAGCGGCGCGATGACTAGCCAGGAAAGCCACTGCCCTCGCAACATCCGTAGGCTGAGCAATCTTGCGCAATGGAACGCTACAAACATTAGCACTTACTCCCATCTAGACAGATTCACATACGTAGCCTCGGCCTCCCTCCACATCTCCTTCGGATCATCCAGCCTACCCACAATCAACTTTGTATCAACCCACCCGGGCGCCACAGCATTAATCCTCGCCGCCCTACTCAGTCTCACAATCTCATTCTTGACAGTCTTAACAAGCCCATACTGCAATCCCGCCTTGCCACTCGCATACTCGACATGGCCCGCCTGTCCAAAAACCCCACACTCGGACCCAGTCACCACGATACTCACGTTCTCGACTTCCTTGCGCGATTCAACTTGGAATTTCTCAATCGACTTGAGAAAGTGCTTGATGGTGAGAAAGGTGCCGCGCACGTTTACTGCGTAGGTGCGGTCCCAGAGGTCGCTGGGCATGTCCCAGATGGGGTAGCTGCTGGATTCATCGGTGATGCCTGCGTTGGCGCAGAGGACGCTGATGGGTTGGGAGAAGTGGGCGGTGGCGGCTGCGATGGAGGCTTGAATTGAAGATTCAGAGGTGATGTCGCCTTGGATGCAAAAGAGATTGGGGTTTGATGATGATGCGAGGGGATTAGGGACGAGATCATGCGCTGTGACTTTGCAGCCTTGTGCTATATGGGTGTTAGTAAGTGAGATGGTATGGCAGTTGTACTGATATTGCTAGTATGCTGAATACGTCTCTAGCGATTGATTGTTCGTATAGATGGACTACAGCTAGCGCAGCTTTAAGACACCAGGCGTCACTGATGCATACGTCCAGACTATATCACGTACCTAGAAACTCTTCCACAATCGCACTTCCAATACCCCCCGCCGCACCAGTGCAAAGAACATGCAACCCTTCAAGCTTGAGGAACGACATTGCATACCCTAAACGGACCTCTACCGTTTTCTGTGGATGTAGATCCCACGGGATATATTAAAGGCTGCAGCTGATCCATCATATCGCGATCGACACCCGCCCGCACCCACTTGCCCGCATACGTAATGTACAAGCAATCAGGCACTACACGATAAGACATGTTATCAACGAGGGCAGCTTCCCAAGACGGCCAAAGGCATTTTACTAGCCATGCTATTCATTTCGAATGCGCACGATACAGTGATTTCACGTAATGTTCGGGCCGCCGTGAACAACGCGCAACACGTGAGAGCCGTGTCGGATGCCAAAAAGAGGGGTCAACAGTAATGACGAGCTCGGCTTGTTACCCCGACCCGAAAGCTAGAGCGCACCAGGAACAACGCAACTGTCTACCCGCAGACCATGCCTAATACTGACCCTGGATACCGTGTGCCGAGCCTCATGTGCCCTCGTGTGCCCTCGTGGGCGCCGTAGGCCGGCCGTGAAATTGTAAAAAGTAAACACGGTGCGCGGTCGCTCGCCGTCGCCCAATTACCCACCCGACAAACGCCACCGTGCCCCCCGCTGGGCAGTGCCGACCCACCCACCCCGAGCTTTCAAACTGCCATTTGCGGTAGTTTTGGTCACGGCTGTCGATTCCTCAGGGCCGAAGGGCACGCTCCCAGCGACATGCATGACCAATGGTGTAAATGATGCAGTGCACGAAATGTGTTGGTGTACGGAAGAGGCCCCAAAGCATGACCAATCGCGTCGGAGATTTGTACATGATATTAGAAAATGGAGAAGCAAGAAATGAAGTAAGCACGGGTAAAGTCTTTGTAGATGAGCTGATGTGGTGTATGGAATATTACATTCATGTGGCTCTGAGCGCGCTCACTACAACAGTTATGTCATAGCTAGGGGAGACGGGTTGCCTTGCCAGCTCCATGGTATCGTAATGCCGTCATCGTCGTAAACTATAGTGTAATATCCTCGGATCGGTAGTGGTCTGCTACGATGCGGTAGAGGTACGAGGGTGCGTGCCCGCCACTAAAACAGTTAGCCATAATCGGGCCAGTGTTAAAGATGCAACTTACAGGTTGGTAATGTAAAGATCCACAAGATCTGCAGGAACGTAGTCGTACAGAGGATTTTCAACATCAACCTTGTCCACAAACTCGCCGTCCTCAAAAGGTACCACACCTCCAGCGTCACCCTGCTCAATCAGCTCGTCGATATCGAATGGGTAGACCGGGCTGAGCTTGTAGACGCCGCTTAGTACCACCACCGGTGTTTGGTGCTCCTTGGCTGCCTTTGCAATCATGTGCGCTCCGGCGGCTGCGACAAGACCGCCATTGGCGAGCACCGTGTGTGTAGCGAGAATGACCTTGTTGACGCGGGACATGATGGCAAAAACGTGCGAGTCCGGGATGACGTATACTTGGATACCGGCGTCTGTGAGCGGCTTCCACTTGTCATCCTCCTCATCGTCGCCTGGGTTGGCTTCTCGCTTCTTGCCAGTGAGCAGAATGCCGTGCGTAGCAGTGTGGTCATGGGGATATGTCTCGGCATGTACAACGGTAAACTTTCGTTTTCGCGCGGCAAACAAGAGGAACTTTTGGACAGTTGTCGATGCGGTGTGGGTGAGGATGATCTCGTTGGCGTGAATGTGCTCGAGCGCAACTTCGGCGATCTGCTTGTCTGATGTTTCTAGCTCGTCTTGCAGCTCTCGTATGCCCTCCATGACCTCGCCCTTGAGATCGAGATTCTGACTCCTTTCCATGCCTGCAAGCCGCTCGAGATTGAGCGCAGTCAGGCTGCTCTTCCCAACTGGCGATGCCTGTCCTGTTCCTGTAGGTGTACTTGTGGCCGAGGGTGTGTCTGCTGGCTGGGAAAAGAGTCCGAATAGCGAGTGCACGAGGGGTGCGGACGATGTAGGCGCGTACGAAGTGTGCGAAGTGAGCAGCGGGGGCCGTCTTGAGGGCTCACTGGCATCAGAGGCATTGTCTGTGTATCCGCCCGCGGGCATGGGCTCTGCGACGGCATGTCTGAGAGGGCTGAATGTGGATATGCTCGAGGTGAGACCTGGCCGTTGAAGCGAGTCATGCTGGTGGTGGGCATGTGGTGTTGCATGGCCGGGCTCGCTGCCATTAGGTGTCTGGCCCTCGGCGTGCTCTTCGACGACCTCGCGCACAAGTCCTAGTACGCGGCGTACAATGTTGCCGACCACCACCTCTCGTGGTTGCGCCGACGTCAGCCGCCTGCCGACCTGCTTGATGCGCTCAATCAGCTTTGCGGGATCCCGCCCTTTAAACTCGCCCACTACGCGTAGGAGCAGGGCTGTCGTCGCAATGGCACATGGTCTCGAGTTCCGGATCTGGCGTCGCTTGAGAAGTCTATGG
This sequence comes from Exserohilum rostratum, assembly GCA_026367775.1. Classification (NCBI taxonomy): domain Eukaryota; kingdom Fungi; phylum Ascomycota; class Dothideomycetes; order Pleosporales; family Pleosporaceae; genus Exserohilum; species Exserohilum rostratum. The sequence goes on from CP111162.1 coordinate 627,864, forward strand.
GGTGCCGATCAGCTACTGTTGCGCTTCTGGGCTGCGACGAACCTTACGCCGTGAAGTGCTCGACCGAGGCGTCGACCGGGGTGCTCTTGAGCGACTTGAGGTATGTCGACAGGCCTGGAGCCTGGATCGTGGCGCCCTGCATCTTCGAGGTTTTTTTTTTTCGGTAAGAGGGTGGGTTTGGTAGTCGAGATTTCGAAATGTACGGCGCGCGTATGTGGGGTGGTGGGGTTGCTCGCGGAGGGATGACTGTCCAGGCGCGGTGGTTGTTTTTTCGGATGCAGCAGAAAAAGAAGACTGTGGTGTGGACAAAGAGCTGCACTCGGCCAGGGGCTGCGGGCTCTCGTGTGCGTGTGGAAGAGGGCGCGCGGGAGAATATTGCTTGTTGCAGGCCTGCGTGAACCGATCGCACATGTACTTAGTAGTATGAGTCGTCAGTAGCCAAATTGAGCTTTCGGGGTTCCGATTGGGCACGGCCGTTCTCCAGTTGTTCGTCATTGGCATCGATCCCCCCCAACCCTCTGCTGAGCCTCTGCAACATCGCTACCGACGCCCTCGGCTTGTTTGCTAGTCCCCTCCCCAACCAGCCGTCCGCAAGAGCCCCTCTGCTGGCACGTAGCCTCGAGCGCCCTCTCCGCTGCTCGCCCTGCTTGCGCCGCCCTCGCCGCCCGTGAGGACATATTACATAGGCAATATCAGAGCAGCAGGCCCCCCAGCAAGCAAGCACGCTACCCCACACAGTCCTTCGCCATTCTCGCGCCCCGGCCCTCTCCTCCCGCCGCCCAGTCTGACGATGCGAGTGTAGTCGCTGCACAGAGCGAAGACGCGCAAGATGGGCGCCGACAGGAGCAACGGCTCCGGCTCTTCGACCACGGAAGCGGTCGCATCCGGATCCGACGAGAAAACACCACTGCTTGAGCAATCTGGAGGCGGGCCCTACGAAGACACCACGCGGCGACGCAGATGGCTGTATCCGCAGCGCATCTCTGATGGCCTCGTTGCCGTGGTAGCTGTGTTGGCAACCCCCTTTGTCTATACGGGGCAGTGCTTAGTCGCCTGCTTCTACTACGACGACGACGGCCACTTTTCCTTTTTAGCCCCTGTGTATCATCTCACGCGCACCTTTACACGCCGACGCCGGAAGAAGGTGAGCGCGCATGCAGCGCAGGCCTCAGGAACCACAGATAGCAACGAGAAGGCAGCGCGCAAAGGCCGCAGTTCGAGCATCGCCCAGCCCTCGGTCAAGCAACCCACGCGGCGCTCTTTATCAGTAGCATCAACATCCACCGCCATGACTTCCGACTCGGAGAGCGAGAGGCCGCCCACGCGCGACGGCGACTACGACGGCCCCTCGCGACACACGCGATCCAAGTCGAGCGTGCCGTCGCGGGCAGACGAGATTGCTCCCGCAAAGAGATCGATCCGCATCACGCTACACCACAACGAGGATGTTTTGAGACAGCGCAAGATAGCAAAGAAGGCCCAGTCGTCCAAAAGTAATTCGGTTTCGTCCGAGACGGCTGCGTCCCTCAAGTCGCCTACCGGCCCGGCAACCGTGTCGGCCAAACAATTGACCAAATTCCCACGAGCGCCTCAACCCCCGCGCCCGCTGGTGCCACGGCGTCAGCCATCTTATTCCGCCAAAGGCTCATCCGCCGTCGGGCCACACCAGAAGACGTTGATCATCGATCTTGATGAAACACTGATCCACAGCATAGTCAACGGCGGCCGCTTCCAGACGGGCCACATGGTAGAGGTGAAGCTCCAGGCATCAGTCGGCGCGGGCGGACAGGTCATCGGCCCCCAGGTGCCGCTCTTGTACTACGTCCACAAGCGGCCGTACTGCGACGACTTCTTGAAAAAGGTAAGGACACCAGCTGGAGCTTGCCGGCGCGTGTAGCTGACGTTCTGAGCAGGTCAGCAAGTGGTACAACCTGATTATATTCACCGCATCTGTCCAGGAATACGCTGATCCCGTCATCGATTGGCTGGAAGTGGAGCGCAAGTACTTTGCAGGCAGATATTACCGGCAGCACTGCACTGTTCGCAACGGGGCTTACATCAAGGATCTTGCGCAGGTCGAGCCGGACTTGAGCAAGGTCATGATTCTTGATAACAGCCCCTTGAGTTACGTCTTCCATCCAGGTAAGATAGAGAGCACCCTGGGCTCGGACACCCCGACTGCTGCAGCGTACTGACACAGCCAACAGACAATGCCATTCCGATTGAAGGCTGGATCAGCGACCCAACCGACCACGATTTGCTGCATCTCATCCCACTGCTCGAAGGCTTACAGTATGTCACCGACGTGCGTGCACTGCTTGCGCTTCGGCTTGGCATGCCAGCGTCGGCGTAGTCAGGTAGCCACAACTTTGGTGGCATTCGCTTCTGTATCTCGCCTTCTAATACTCTTTGTACCATAGATCCGTTGGCTATGCCGAGCAGTTGGCTATGTAGCTTGTTGAGGTGATACCCAAGATGATAATTTGTTCATGCTCCCGCGCCTCTCTGACGTCGTTCAACGCTGCATTCATTGGGAGCGGGTTTTTCTTACTTCATAGAGAACAAGGAGCTCCCCGCACGGCGGCCAAAGGTTCCAGCCAGCCGCGTGCATGTCGTCGCATGGACCTGTCGTCTCGCCCACGTTGCCGAGCACGGTCCCGTCCCCCACGCCCGCCAATTCTGCTGTGTGTCCGGGACATGACAGGGCCGCCTACAGGGTCTCTCCCACCATGCTCTTACACATTCCGCTTATCATGCTGCATCCATTCAGCCCCACGACACCCATTTCTTCTCCCGTGGCTCCATACAGCGCAGTAATTGCTCTGCTTTTGCGCCCGTTCCTATCCTAATTTAAATGCTTATTATATCTGCGCGCCGCTGCCCCTGTCGTCTCCATGTCCTTACAATGTCACTGCCGCTCAACGTCAAAAGTCTATACTGAATATTTTGTGCCAATGCATCCGCTATTGAAAACACAGTGGCGCTCCAGTTCCAGCTCTCCCACAAAATGGCTTCACGGACGGAAACCGCTGACCTAACAATGCCCGATTCTGCGTGCGTCTTGCCCCCTTCTTCCTCGCTTGTCGCAAAGCATCTAACCAACCCATAGCCCAGACATACCGCTGTTCGACGATGCAATCGCCGCCATACGGGACTCCATCTTGCGAGAGCACAGCTCGTATTTCCAAAGCGATGCGACGGCATCGTCGTTGTTGGACGAACTGCGTCGGGTTTCTGTGCGAAACGGCTCCGCAGACCCAACCGTGGTCGCTTGCAGCCGAAAGTTGGCGTTATTTATTCGTGCTTTTGCGCCATACTTTGACGTTCTCAGTACATGCATCACGCTCCGCTCAGAATGGGTTCATTGGTTCTGGGGCGCTGTGCGCCTAGTCATTAAGGTAAATCACATCCCAGCTGACTGTAGGCTGTATTAATGCCAAGACAGATAAGTAGCGACTACCTTCTGCTCCTGGAGAAGGTCTCCGATATGTTTGAGGCTATAGCCCACATCCTGCCTCCTTATCAGCAAATATACAATGCCTCTAACCAACACACTACTGAATCGTACGTGAAAGAGGAGGATAGTCACCTGGCGGCACTCATATCTCACGTATATGCCGATTTTGTACAACTATTTTTGGAGATCTACCGCATCTTCTGCCGAGGTACTCAAGGTAAATTGCCGCTTTTGTTTCACGCCATATGGTTCAATAAATTGTTGAGCGTGTATGCGGGATCGGTAACTGCCGATGCCGATTGGCTCTTCAATTTCAACAAAGACGTACATACAGCAGCATATGCGCTCAAGTCCGGTTGGCTGACTCTTGGTGTAGCCCACACAGTGTCATGGCGACCACTAGACTCTCGATTGTCGCGTTTGGAGGTACGATTAGGTAAACATAGGAGATGGCTGGAGAGAGAGGCCGAGACCAGTGTCCAGCAATATGCCGATGTGTCGCATTACCGAAAGCAATACTTTGACTTTCTGCGTAACCAAGAGCGGATCAGAAATAGCGATATTCCAGAACATGAAGGGCACAGAACCGCAAGGCGATGGAGAAGAGTAGAAAAAGTGCGAAGCTGGCTTTGCAGCTCACTTGCTATGAGTCAAATTGATCGCCGCCCCGGACTATATAATCCTGACTTGTGTGCATGGTTCTTGCAGACGTCTGTCTACTGCAAATGGAGGGACCAACCATTCGAAAAGGCCAGGGCCAACGATTCAGAATTCTTGGTGAACAGTTGGCAGCACCGAATTCTCTTCATACAGGGTAGGCTTGGTTTTTTGTACTCATCTTGGATTGACAAGATGCTAACTTAGTATAGCACAAGTCGGTTTTGGCAAAACTTTGATATCGCACTCGGTGATTGATAACCTTGTGGCTGAGGCTGAGGGTCCTGATCTTTGCGGTGAGCCGCCCGCGGTTGCATACTATCATTTCAATCGACTTCATTCCGAACACAATAACCCAGACGATGCCTTCCGCGCCATCACATGCCAGCTACTTCAAACACACCATAACGATCACTCTACTCTGGATGCTGTATGCCTTCTACTGCGCAAAACTTCATTTCGAGAACACGCAACGACCGATGAAGTGATCAACGTTCTTGCCCTATTGTTACGCCAACACCCTACCTACCTTGCAATCGACGGTATCGACGAATGTAGCGATACGCAGAGTTTCATGGCATTGTTAGCAAGATTATGCCGGGGCTCTGACGCAAGGGTCATCTTGTTCTCCAGGCCGGACTTGAAGATACCTCTGGAATATCAAAAGTGGGCATCCGACGCCCCTCACATTTTCCCTCTCAAGAGTCAACACAACTCAGCAGCTATTGAGGGATTTTTGGCACCAGAAATGAACCGCCTGGCAGACCAAGGCTTCTTTGGTATATCAATGGACCGAACGCTCATCCCACAACTCACGCAAGCAGCAAATGGTGAGTTCTTATGGGCTAGTATGTTGCTAAAATTCCTCCAATCGCCTATGCTTTCAGCAGAAGAGCGAGTTACTGTCATTCTCAATACCCAGTCATTGCAAAGTCTGGGCCCCCTTTATCATACCATGCTTGATGCGCTGGCGCGTCATTCACAGCACAAGAAGCGAGTCATCACGGACGGTTTCCGCTGGCTATCTCACGGAATCCATCATATGGACCCAGCGGCGCTACGAGCGGCTTTGTGTACATATGATGCAGAAACCAGTGAGACACATACAGTGGATATCGTAAACGCCTTGGAAGAGCTCACCTGCGGTCTGCTCTCAATCAAAGATGACGGTGTCTTTTTTGCCCACGAATCTGTGCGCAACTTCCTGCAGTCTCCCCATTCTCAAGATTCGGAATTCAGTTTGTATGATGAGAGCAGCGTACATGCGCATCTCGCAGCCAATTGCCTCTCTTATCTAGCTTACGACCTTCCGAAGCGCCCGCTTGGTGCCCTACACCCTCATACCCCACCCACTCCCCCTGTCGCATCAACAAGTAGCAGTGCGAGTCAGCGCACAATGGCATCAGCAGATAGCGGATACAAATCACTATCTTCATCCGATGGTGATAACCACCCTGTGGCACCTATTGTGCCTACTCCACGCAACAACTCAAGAGCAAGCAGCATACGCACTGTACCCTTCGACACCCAACTCCCATTCCTCCGCTATGCTGCGCTTTTCTGGCCCATACACCTAAGTCGCGCGCTCACCCTATCTTCTCATCACTCCACTGCTTCGGCAAGACATACACTGGCCTATCTTCCTGCCCTCGGGGCGTTCCTCTCCTCGCGCCTCGCCGTCACATCGTGGGTCGAAGCTTCCTTCCGATACAATCTCCCTCCTACGCTCACACGCCTCATCGGACCACTGTCCGACTTGAAAGCCGAAATCTCGCCTTCGACCACAAAGGGCAGGGAGCTGAGGCTGGTGGTGAATGAGATGAGGGTGTTGAGTGAGAGACTGGTGTCTTTGAAGAGAGAACACGAAGGGTTGATGAGACAGAATCCGAGTCTGATCTGGCAGATGGATGAACCGGGTGGGGAGAGTTATTGGCCTGTTTGGGAAGACATTATCGCAAGTGGGCGGTGAGAAGACGAGGATATAGACTAGACTGCAGTCTGCTTTTACCGATTTACTTTTTCGAATTTTCTTGTCATACATAGAGTACATTTCAGATAGTTGCTTCAATGCACCCATTTTCTTAGATCATTGTTCGCCGCAAGGACGCAACTAGCCCCTTTTCCCAAAATATCTTCACGACAAAAATTATACCTATGGTATAGGAAAACTGTACAATAAAACTCGCCAAGTGAGAATTAAGGTTTGTCTCAAGGCCAGTTTTTAAGCATCATGTCAAGATAACCTATATCAAGCCCCTAGTCATGTGACCGCGTGTGCGGACTGTGCTACTCGCGATTGGCCAATGGGCCACGACACGTACCATGCAACGACCTCACTCAGCAGCACCCATTCCGCACCAAACCGCCGCCGCCAACAACAATGCTCAGAGGCATCCCGTCGCTAATCGGGCCTCTTGATCCCTCAACCAGCACCCCATTCAAATAACCACCAAAACAAAGATTCCACAGTTCCGCAATCCCCCTCAACAAACCAATCATGGCACCCCCACCCTCAGGCCTCTACACCCTCTCCTTTCTCATAGCAACACTCACCACCCTCTTCGTCGCCTTCTCCCTGCGCCTCCTCGCCATCCTACCCGCCACCACGCGCTCAAAAACTGCCAACAGCAAAACTCCCTTCCGCCAAAAGCGGCCCCTAGCCTCTCGCGTGCTAATCGTGCTCGGCTCCGGCGGCCACACGCACGAAATGTTCCGTCTGTTACGCGACTTGGATACGAAGAAATACACACACAGAACGTATGTTGTCAGCAGCGGAGATGCGTTTTCGGCACAGCGCGCGGCAGCGTTTGAGCGCGAGATCCAGGAGCGAGAGGTAGCTAGGGTGAAAGCGGAAATGGAGGCGCGGGAGAAGGAGCAGCAGGAGCAGCAGCAGCAGCAGCAGCAGCAGCGGTCGGATGGTGATGGTGATGATGCTAGTAGTGGTAAAGTTGAGGAAGAGAAGCAGCAACAGCAACAGCAAAATGGCGCAACAACAGGAACAACAAGACCAGTGATGAAACTCACAAACACAGAAGGCCATACAAGCGTTTTGGAAATCAAAAGCCCCGTAGAAGGGATTTGTGAATTTCCGTGTATAGGACCGCAGCACTACGACATCGCTGTTGTGCCGCGCGCGAGAAAGATTCATCAACCGTTGCTTACAACGCCGTTGTCTTGTTTGAATACCTTGTTCGCTTGCTTTGGACCACTGCTATGTTCCACTACGACAATAGCGAGGAGGCGTAAACCAGTGACGCCATATGAGATCGCGGCTGCAGATGCCCCTGATCTCATCATTACGAATGGTCCCGCTACAGCTGTTATTGTCATCCTCGCTAGCCTTGTCCTACGCTTCTTTGATGTCAAGAGTGTGGATACCAGAGGCAAATGCAAGACCATGTATGTGGAAAGTTTTGCGCGGGTCAAGACGCTGAGTTTGAGTGGGAAATTGCTATTGCGGGTTGTAGATCGGTTTCTGGTGCAGTGGGAAGAGCTGGAAGGGGCTGGAGGGAGAGCAGAGTACTGGGGCGTGCTGGTTTGAATCAGTGAGGGAAGTCATTTTGTGGACTGAAGTGAGTGGAAAGAAAGATGCATGGAAAATGGCGTTTGATGTACATTGACAGCGAAGATACCCCTACACATAAAAACAATGATAGGCTACTCAAAAGAGCCTAGATTGAGTTGCTGCTTCAGTTGGTGCTATATGTACAACGTATATGTTACAACTCTCTTGCCCAGGACGGGCAATGCAACCACGAGCCAAGGTCAACAGAAAAAGCAGCTTAATCTAGCTCCTGATCTTGAGAGGGGATCTGCTTCTTGCCTAGGTAGGGCTTCGCAGCCTTCTTCTGCATGTGCTGTCCCAGTGCAGCTAGGAGGCTCTCCTGGTCCACCAGTGGCTGCTTCTCCCGCGCCTCTGCTTTCTTCTTCTGCTCTAGCTCCCATCTCAGCTGCATGGGAGTCTTCATTGCGTCGGCTGCTCGCTTTCGCTGCTTGGCAATCTCTCTTGCGAGCATACCCTGTTCAGAATGCCTGTGGATCTTGACGCGGGGAGCGTCAGGATCCCTCTCCTTGTTCGCCTTGATAGAGAAGTCGCGAATGTCGCCACGGAGTTCTTCGCTTATAGTTTCAGGGAACGGTGGTGCAACTAGAGTGTAAGACATGGAATCTGATCCCTCGACAATGTTGCGTGTTGTGTCTACATCGTCGTATGCTTCGGGGAGTTCAGGGTCTTTGCTTCTCGGAGGCGAAGTCTTGAGCTTTTCTCGTTGCTCCTTCTCAATCTCAGTCAGGTTGTCTTCAATGTCGTCTGTCGTCAAGGCTTGCTGGTCTCGGCTTGCTTTGTTGCTGCTTCGCCAGCGGTCCAGACTAGAGAATGGTTGACTGATGGTGGCCACAGTCTTCTTGAACCATGAGCGATTGTCTGTGGTCTTCTCCTCCGTGGTAGCGGCCTCTTCCGTCCACTCTTCGCGCTCCCATGGCCATTCAATGCGGTGATTGGTACCTGCAATGTAACGGTCAAATACAGGAAGGCCATTGCGAGGGTCGTATTGATGTTCCTCTGGTATTTCGGAGTTGCCATAGTCAATTCCGGTGTAGGGGTCGATGCCGGTGGTGTGCCGCTCCATGAAGATCTTCTCGACCAGGACGTCCTTGTAGTGCTTTTTGCCTCCTTGGGTGATCTCGGAGGCTATGACGAGGCGCACATCGTCAAGCGGAATTGGCACCTCGCTCTCGCGCTTGGGGCCCATGTCTTCGTTGGCGGCACTAAAGACAGTGGAGTCAAAGTATTGCTAAGAACAATATCAGTGAAATGAATGCACAGCACAAAGCAATAACAAATACCAAGTTCATTTCGGTTATAAGAACCTCATGTGTGCGTTCGAGAACATCCCGCACTACGCCGACTTTGCCAGCATCTTTGCCCTTGAGAATGACGACACGATCGTCCTTTACGATTGGAAAGTACTTCTTGTCGTCAACAACCAGTGGGTACTCCAAGTCCAATCCCTTCTTCTCCCTCACTGCATTGCGGTGCTTGAGCGTCGTGACGGGTATGTCAGGTTTCTGTACCCGAGCTACTGTGAGAGCGCCATACTTGTCTGCATCTGGGCCAATGGCGCGGTTGGGCCTCAAAGGACCCAGTTTCCAGTCTTCTTTGGCATTGACCAGGGCCCGTTTCTTGGTTTTGTGAACCTGCTCATTCTCCCACATTGCACGGTTGAGGGCGGCTCGCTTGGACTCCCAGCGCTCTTGCATGAGTTCCTGGCGCTTCTTCCGCTCTCGCTCGTGCCATTGGATGGCATTCTTGACTTTGCGGACTTCCTTGAGCCTCCTGGCCTGGCGGGCGGCGTTGCGCCCTGGCCGGACGACGAGTTGGCTCATGGTGTGTAGGGTAGCGGCGATGGACGTGGTTGTGCGAGGGATTGCGGACTACCGAGCCATTGAACAGCGGGCGAGGCCGGGTGCTAGCGATGAACTGGCCGAGGGCGTCGACAATGGCAATTGGACCGCAGTGCCTGGCTGAGGCTGCGTCGTTGTCGCGGCGATGAGTTGGCGGGGGGTCGGCCCTCGTTGGTGGTGCTCAGTGCATTCGCCATGGTGAACCAAATTTCCGCGCCGGCGCCCGGGCGGTGTGCCCGCGACGGCATTCTGCCACGCCAACACAGCTGAACGATGACATAGTGCAACTCCCTTCTCCCATCACCACATCCGCCGCCTGTCCCCTTCAACATGGCGCTCTTGCGGCGCAGGTTGCGCTGCCACTACTGCAATGTCCAGTCGCGAGACAGCGTCTCACAGCCGCCCAGGACATACCACTGTCCGCATTGCGACGCCGTCAATCACTTCGACGAGGTAACCCGCCCCGGAACATGTCCATGTCGCCTCTCCACTGACGCCTGCTCAGCGCGGAAACATTACGGATCCGCCGATAGAAGAGATTGCAACCGCCCCGGCTCCCAAGTTCCAGCACATACCCTCGCGCTCACCCTCGCCCTTCATGTCCGCGCCCACCGACAACATCTTTTGCGACGACTGCCAGCACAACCAAACCCTCTACACGAGTCTGCTCGCCGAATTCTTGCCAGACGAAGACGACCCTCAGTACGACAAGTACCTTGCCGCCTACGACGAATACAAGGTCGAGCTCGAGGAGCGCTATCCGCAAGTCTGCAAGTACTGTCTGCCTCGGGTCCAGAATCAAATACGCAATGCGAACCATGTAGCCAGAGCAGACAACCTGGCGCGCATAATGGAGGCGAGCAAAGAGAGGCGCACAATTGTACACACGTCGCGACAGACATGGACTCTCCGCGCCATTTCGCTGGCCAAATGGACGTACATCTCGAGCACGGTGGTAGGACTGCTCTGGCATGCCGCTGGGTTGATCATGGTGCCGAGTGAGGATATTCGGGAGGGTCAGATCTTCAGTTGGAGCGCCTGTATGCACCAAGCATTGCTCTCACGCTCAGTCGACGAGATCTGTGTACTTTCGCCGTATATAGTCAAATGGTTGCAATACGCTGTTTTTGCCGACCTGCTCACTGTCTGGTGGAACCCCAAGCTGAAGCTCAAGACCAACAGTCTGACGGGGAGAATGCATGGTCTCAAGTCGCTGTGGTCGATACGCTGTGCCGTCGTCATTCTCCGTTTTGCGAGCCTCTACTACTGGCAACATACCGCAATTGACAACGACACACTACAGAGCTTCCGCTATACCCACATGGTCATGGCCGGTGTCCTTGCTCTCTCGTCCATTCTCACCTGGAAGACCGTCCGCATCGTCTACGGCGCTGCCCCCACGTTCCCCAAGGCAGCCCAGGAGCCCGTCCTCAGCGCCCCCAGTAGTGCAAAGAAAGAGAGACGAGGCTCGTACCATCCCGCCCATCCCCAAGCCGACCTCTTCGATAGCATGGCCCATTCCTTCGCCTCGGGCATCCAAGGCTACCAAGAATCCTCTCCAGCACCCCCATCACCCACCCTCACCGAATCCTCCTACACAACCGGCGCCACCGACGCCACCACACCCTTTTTCCAGCGCAACTCCTTCCTCGATGCCGACGACATGATGGACTGGACGCCCACCAAAGGCGGCCGTTTTGCCTCCAAAACCCCCGAAGTCCTTCCAAACCAATTCACAAAGCGTCCGAATAGCGCTTACAACCAACAACCGCTTTCACCCTCCCCCAAACCAAGAGAACCCCACTCCATCTTCGCTCGCAAAGATCCAAACCCTTTTCGCCATCGCGTACCCGCTGCACCACCCACCTCGCTCGCTGCAAACCGCAAGCCCGATCCCTGGAAACGCGGTGTTTGGGCGCCGCCGCTTAAAGAAAGCATGCCCAATTTCTTCAAAGAGGAAAAGAAGGCGAGGGGTGACGCTGCTGATGATACTGAGAAGTCATCTCATGGTCTAGAGGGTCTGGGTGTACCCAAGAACGTTAAAAGAGATGCCGAGCTTTTTGCGAGCCCCAAGCTCAAATATGATTACTATGGTACCATGAAGGATACGGGACTCGAGGATACGTTTAACTCGTTGTTCTCGAAATAAGTGGGAAAATAGGGAAAGTTGGGTAGGGAATGAAGGAAGGAATAGAAAAAGGAAAGGTTGGATTCTCTCTTCAGGTATATGGTGAGGGGTTTTGGATCACCAAGCATGTCTCCATTCTTTTTTATTTTCTTGGATATTTCCTTGGGTCTTTCCTCTCTATCCTTTCCTTTTTTTTCCCTCGCGTCAATTTTATTTTTCCATCTCCTTCTTCTTCTCTTTTCTTCTTCTTCTTAGGGGCAACGCATAGATTTGGCGTTTTTCTTTTCTTTTCTTTTTCTGGTTTCGAGAGATACCCGGCGGCACTTCTTTTGTATAGTGTGTACAACATGGGTTGTTGGAGTTGGAAAGCCGCAATACGGGATCTGGTTTGTCATAAACATCATCATCTCCTTTGTACTAGTGAGATGCCAAAAAAAATGAAATTATATGTGGATAACGCATGCGATGTTTGTGTGGTCGAATGGACAGCAGTACACAGTGTTGCTCAGTGTAGAACAGTCACCCAATGAGCGCTGAGTATTGGTGAGTTACAGTGGTTATTGCTGGAAAGCAGTCAATTAGACCTAACAAATAATAGTCACTAGACGTAAAGCGAAAAGGTAGCTGTGGCTCAACAGTCGGATTTGGTGTCAATTTACTGGGCGGCTAAACTACGCTCAGCAACATGGTGTAGGCTTCCCTATTCCCCTCAAAACACGTTGGGATAGCATAGCCGAGGTAACCGCGGGGCTTGCAGCAATCCATCAAGATACCACAAAACATCAAGGACAGGCAATCAGTGGGCGCTTGAACGAGTCAGATTCTCTATCTAACCCTCCAGCATATCATGACTTTCATATGCCGAGTAGAAGCACAGATATCCCCAATGTAAAGACTCCGATAACCTTCCGCAGTGATCCGCGGATTCCATCATTCCTTCATGGCGGGCTGGTGGTCCACGTTCGTTTCCTTCCTTGACTCCTTGTCGGCCAGCACTCTATGATCTGGGCTTCTCCTTCTTCTCCTTCCACAGCGCCGAGAGACCGACACCGGAAACCTTGACGACCTTGAAACGGACACCGGGAATATCACCCTTGGCCTTGCCCTTACGACCGAAACCGGCAAGGAGGACTTCGTCGTTCTCGTCTACGAAGTTCAAGCAACCGTCGTTGGGGACTGTGTCTTACGTTAGCCCCCACTTTCCCATGTGTTGCATCGCCACAGGAAGCTCCTGTAGCCATGTTCATCTCAGGATGTGATTTGACATACCGAAAGCGGTGACCTTCTTTCCGTTCTTGATCAACTGGACCCTGACACACTTTCGGATAGCGGAGTTGGGCTGCTTGGCCTCAACACCGACCTTCTCGAGGACGATGCCCTTGGCGTGGGAAGATCCACCGAAGGGAGAAGACTTGAAGGCGGTTCCGAGAAGACGCTTCTTGTAGTGCATGTCCGCCCATCGCTCATCGCGGCGGTGGTTGCGGAGCTTGCGGGCGGCGTTGAGACCTCTTGGCTGTCCTGGAAGATACTGTGAGCAACTACATCGTGTACCGTGATGGCGGGAGCGGCGGAGATGGGTGCTCGTGGAATCTGTACGGCCTGGAGGCGTATGGGGAGATGGACTGCGTACCTTTACCCATGATTGCGGTATTAACGACGGATGTGCTGGAGAGTGGGTGGTTAGTATCGCGAACGTCGAGGTGGGAGGAGAATTCCAACCCAGACTTGTGTGCGCACGGGCCTTGGCGTCGCTTCCCTAGTGGCTAGCGCACTTGCAGGGATCGGTCTTATCTTATCGACCCTTCGTCATTCGACTCGAGCCGAGGACGTGAGGAACACCAGTATAGTAGCTGTCAGAGCTCATAACCCCAATCATATCAGGCTCTAGCTGAGACTAGATAGAGCGTTTGGAGTTTTGGAATTTGGTATACGGTATCTGGTGTGCTTGCTGGCTGCTTGACTCAGTCCCTGTGACAACACGACCCCCGTCCCACATCTGCACCCCGTGAACATCACGCTGCATGCTCCACCATGTCTTCCAAAGACGACAAGAAAATCACAAAGACTCAGACCAACCGTCTGCCTGCGCCAGCGCTCTTCGTTGGGCCCCCATCGCACAATGCATCCAACACATCGCTGCATGAGGTCCGCTCACCCACAAAGACACCCCTAGTCCGTCAGCGCTCCCTGCTTTCTCCAGACTCCAAGCGGCCTCTCCCCCCAAATGCCAGTACCGATGTCGACCACTTCAGCCCTACCTCGTCGAATCCCTCGGCGCCATTCCAAAGACGGCAGCGGCAACAAAGCCAAGCAGCCGATGCCGAAGCTTCGTCAAGAGCTGAAGCAATATGGGCCGAGATGCAAAACACATTAGAGGAGGTGGAACTCAGCGCCATCAAAGGTCCAGGAATGACCGTATTTGGCTCAGAGCACTCACGTGCACTAGACGAGCTGCGAAAAGCCCAAATCGAGCTCGCAAAGGCATGGGCGCGTTCCGAAGAAGATGAGCACACGCCCGAGGAGCAGCGGCAGAAGAAGTCACAAGAAGCCAAAGCAACAGACTTGCAGCCCCAGAGTATGGCTAATCCTCGCGATGCTACTGCTTCAGAAAAGGGCGAGAAGCTATTCGACAAGATCAAGCTGGAAGAGGAGACGGAAAAGGATATCGAGCTGAGTCGGAAGAGGAGAGAGGAGAATGACCGGTATTTTGAAAAGGTGAACAAGGGTGTGCAGGAGGTAGTTGTGCGACTGGAAGAGGTGGCAAAGGCAATGAGGGGGGTTGAGAGCGAAAGCAAGGAGATTTGGGGTCATGGCAGCGACGAGAGCGTAGACACCGAAAGCGTCACGACTGCCCATAGTGTGACTTGAGAAGATGGAATTTTCATGCATTGTTGAGCGAGAGGTCTATACAGTAACCCCTGGTACCGTTCTCTTAGTCGACTGAAATACCCGGACACAACCACCACCACATTCTACCCAGCGCGTAACAGGGTTAAGTAGGTAGTAATAATAAGCACATAGGAGTACTCAGGGAGCGGTAGCATTGCGGATGGAGTTAATCGCGAGCAGCAGCTGTGTCTTAGTAGGGCAGTTTTACCCGACTATTTCAGTCGATCAGGAACCACTCCTTACCAGATCCCAAAGGAGACATATTTACTAATTCTGACTGACATAGCAAAACTCCACACATTCTATGACATGGAGCATGAAATGAATAAAGCTAAACCCAAAGAGCAAGAGTGATCGTGGTTGAAGGTTTGGGCAATATGCGGTTAGACATCATTTCAGGGATGTGAAGCACTGTATTTGAAAGAACATAAAATTTCTTTTGAAAAAAGTATATTCTTTGTAAGTCTTTAGACCTCGATTAGGGTCAAGAAAAACAGGAGTCTAATAATCTAATCTAGATGGATATCTTAAATGTTCGAAACTGAACTCTCCCAATGTAGCCTGTGCACCTTCCGACGTTCAACGTACGTCAGGAACACTTTTAGTCAAAAGAGCTCTTGAAGACCCATCGCTGGTCCTCGGGGTGCTGGAAAGGCACACCCAGCTCAAACAGCGTGCAAACGGCATCGGCAAAGTCCTTGAAGAAAGCATCGTTGTCCTTGGCATACAGGTTGGTGTATTGCCTAAAGCTCTTGTCCTTGACAAGCTCCATGTCTGTGGGCAGCATCATGAGACTCTTGGTCTTGACATCCTCAAATTGCTTGGGGCCATTCCACTTCTTGTACTGCCACTTCTCCTCGAGGAGGAGCTTGTAGTAGTCGTTGGTCAGGGTGGTTGGGGAGAAGGTCCAGGGACCATCGTAGCCGGAACGGTCAGTGTGGCAGCGGCCGAGGGCGTGGGCACCAGACAGAGCAACCATGGCGCGGTCATCGAAGCCCATGCGACCAAATATGGCACGGATGTGGCTGCTGTCCTTGCTGGCATCGGGCAAGCGGCCGTCAGGTGTGCAGAAAGAAACGTCACGGTCGGTGCGGCCGGCGCGGTAGGGGATCTTGGGACCCTGCATTTCTTGAATGGCGCAAACACCAGCAAGGATCCACAGATCAGAGTAGCTGATCCATGGGAAAGCTTGCTTGACGGGCTCGAGGAAGTCACGGGCGGCCTTGAGGCCAGCATTGGCACCGTGGTCACCCTCGGGAGCGAAGCGCATGGTGGCACCGTTGGAGCCACCAGTTCCAGTCAGCTTGTCATAGCTGTGAAGTGTTAGACTGTGGTCATGTGGCAAAAGCAACTGTTCAATATACTCACGTTCCCGAAGCGTGCCACGCCAGACGCAGCAGCACAGGGCCATAGCTGCCATCGTCATAGTCGTCAAAGTCCTGCAGCCTCTTGGCAATCTCGTCGTAGACCTTCTGGTAGTCCTCAAATCTTGGTGTGAAGACCTTGTTGCTGGCCTGACCGAACAACTCTGGCTTGTAGGTGTAGAGGCCGTAGACACCAGCACCGACGAGCAGAGCACCAGCACCCCAGGCTAGGCCAGTTGGGTTTCCTTCGTGCTTGTCAGGGCCCTCTTCCTGAGAGGCGTATCCGCGTCGCTGGTTGCGGAAGGCATTTTGTGTGGGTGCGACAAAACGGGCAGAGGAGCGGGTGGCGGTGGTGCGGAAGGAAGGTGCAGCGGTGCGCAGGGCGCGCGAGAAGCTTCGAGAGGCCGATGCCATTGTGTTGATGTTGCTGTGTATGTGTGTGTTGACAAGCTGCAGAGCCGTTGCTCGCGTCCACAAGGGTCAATTGGGGGAGAAGAAGGAGATGGAGCAAGGAAAGAGCGACGACAGGAAATATACACCGAGGGAGAGCGGGCTCTTAAAAAAGACAGTCCTCAAAATCCCGATGGCGATAATCTTTGTTTCTGGAAGCCACGCTCATAGACCCACTTGGGCAACTTCTGCACCAATCACACGCGGTGGTGAGCATGGCCGTCTGGACCCTCTCGATTACAATAGCTGGGGCAATCGCGACACACGGCCGATGACCAAGCCATGTTATCGTTTCACCGGGCTGGGAAATTTTTCTTAAAGGGCGCGCAAAGACACGGCTGATGATGCCCTGCAGCAACGGCAACGGTAGTTTTGTACCTCCCCTCTCTAGCTCGCTCGCGCTCGACGCTGTCTGGATGCATAATCCGACTTCCATGGGCTGTCATTGGCCGTGGCACGGTAGATCGACGCAGGCTAGATGCGCGGGACGAGGGGCAGCTGTGTGAGGCTCTGCGGCAGTTGCCTCACAAGGACGCCATTTGCCATTGCCATTGTCGCCTTCAACTCTGTCTCGCCGCCGCAGCGCCGTTCGCCGTCGCCATGTTCCGCTGAAGTGCTCGCCCTGCTGGATAGGGCCCCCTCCGTGACCAACCAGGGTGCCACTGTAGTCAGCTGTGGGGATGACTCGCCCTGCACCCACATGCCGTCCTCCGAGAACGGCGCGAACGGTAAAAGTGGGCGCCTTCTCCATGGAGTAATTTTTCTTGCGATAACACAAAAGTACCTGACTGTCTTGGGGCGGAGCATCGGAGAAGCGCGTCAGCTTTCACAAGCAAAAAAGTCAATTCCATTAGACATCAGGAGACACAAGTATTAAGGTTGACAAGGGCCAGAAGCCAATACAAACAACTCCCGCTAGCCATTGCCCTCCCCCATGTGATTCCAAGTCTTGACCTAGCGCCTTGCAAGGAAATGCTCATGCCCATCCATGCTCATAAAGAAACCCAGGAAATCAGAAGATCCAGCTCCAATGCCCCCGAAAAACAAGAAAAATGCTGTCATTATCCAAAACATTACCTCCCTCGTGCACTGCGAAGCCGAGCGGGAAACCCACAAAGGAAAACAAAAAAAAACAAATCATTGAAACATGTGGTGGTCGGGCTGGGGCAGACCCATGATGGTACCCAGATAGAGATGTGCATGTGGATAGGGGTTCATGCTGCCCGTAGGTGTTGAAATACCCGACGTGGATGCTGTGGGCGGATGCGAATCTTCCAAACCCCTTCTAGCCGCAATTTCTGCTGCCTCCTTGACAATCTTGGGCTTGAGGAGATCCCAAGAAGTGTTATTGGGGTCCTTGGGGATAGTCACGGCGCGCTTGTACGACGGACAGGCCTCAAGTTCCTTGATGCCAATGGGCGGTGTTAGTTGGGCAGCCTTTTCCTTGAAGTAGGCCTTACGTCTGGATTTCTTTGAGCTGTACTCGGCAGTCCTAGCAGTTCGCTGCATCTCTTCCCACTGTTCCATCTTCTTTGCAAATGCTTGACGCTCTTCTATCTTCTGCGCTTTTTCAGCAAGCCACGTAGCAATCCAGGTTGGAGGCTCGGTGTTGTCAGAAGCCCGTTCACGCAACTCGCGCTTGTACTCGGCGACGAGCTTCTCAACATCCGATTTGAGATATATCGTCTTGAGTGCATGCGTGCTTGCCGGGCCAACGCCCACAAAATTACCCCACGAGTCGTAGATGCCACTCGGAAGAGCAGCGCGGATGTAGGAAATGTCTTCACCGTCTGGCCCCTTGAGCAAGGCCACGGCCTCATACTCCTTGATGACTTGGTTGGTCAGACAATCCTTGCACATGCGGCGCAAGAAAGCCCAAAACGTCTTGCGGGTGTTCTAGACCAGGGGACACTCAAGTCAACACGTGTCTCATAAGCACACTATAATACATAACATGAACATGACTTACTGGTGCACCGCAGTCCATACAGCCATGGCCATGGCGCAGATGAGCAAATTGGAATTCCGTCAGCCCTGGAGGTGGGTCCGGCATGTCGGTCCCGTAGTAGTAAACCCTGCTATGCTTCCAGAGCATAGGATTGTCCCGCAGAAATCGATAACACGACGCAATCTTGCTGCGCATCTCGAGCAGCTGGGCCGGGTCCGAGTAGGAAAGTATGATGAACCAGCAGTCGAGGTCGACGCCCTTGGACAGAATCTTGCCCCTCCGTAACCGGGTGGGCTTGCGTTGCTGCCACTGCTGGGTGAGGAGTGGGCGCGCGGGGGCGGCGGCGAGCGGAGCCGTCGCATTGCTGGCAAAGGATACAGCCGAGTTTGTCGCTTGGTCGTGGTCTCTCTTGCCGTCGTCGCCCCGCTTACGCTTCAGACTGCCCTCGACCTTGGCCAAGGGCACATTGTGGGAGCGCACCTCGTGCGCAAAGCCCGCCCGCTTGCCGGCGGGCGGGCGGCAGTTGATTACCGTCGCATAGGCCTGGTCTGGAGTCTGCAGGAACGGCGTCTGCTTGTTGACTGTAAAGGCGACATATTTGGCATTCACCATTTCGGGACAGCAGGCCAGCCGCTCTGGGAGAGGGACGAGGGGCGTCTTGTCGGAGCGCACGCAGTCAGACTTGTGGGCGGGTGGTCGACGTTTGCGGCAGGCAGTGGCGGGCTGGCGGGCTGGCGTGGTCGTGGGTGGTGCGGTGCAGTGCAGAGAGGGCAGAGGGCTGGAGGGTTAAGGAAAGGAGCAGACGACGACGCTGAGACTTTCGCGTGCCCAGGCTTGAGTGAGGTCGGCTGCCGAACCAGACTTGCCCGATGGCAAGGTTGACCCTTCGGATACAAAACCTTGCCCTTCCCTACCCTGGCCTTACTAAGCTCGACCGCCCTTCACTATGACTTTGCATAGTGCCAGCTTTGACATCACCCTGCGGGCCCTGCCCGGGAGGCGAGCGAGCGAGCGAGCATCCACCCGCCGGCGCCCACCACCCTCCGCTTACCTGCTGCGACTGCGACTCTGCTCCCCTGGGGGCCTGCCATGGCTCTCGCCAACACCACCAGCAGACGCATGCCAACCGGTCGCCCGCGGAACATGGCCTGCCTGGCCTGGCCTGCCTGTGCAATCCTGTTCAATTAGACCGAGACGCCACGCTGCTGATCACATGGTGCCGTCACACGCGAGAGGCGCGCCGCTCGACTCTTATTTTTTCGACGCCGTCGACCGAAGCGGCAAAAGGCGCCTGGCCCAGCGTGTCAGTGCTGGACTCCCGCGAGCAGAAGAAAAGACGGGCGCACAGGCGCTGGCGGCATCTGCAGCGCGCTGCACTACCACGGCCACAGCCTACGCTATCCGCGACTTGGCGATGGCGAACACTCAAGCAGCTGCCCGATAAGACAATGCGACACGGCTGACGCAAGGGAAAGCGGCCAAAGTCAAAGATGCGGGGTTAGCGGCCCAGGGCGCCCACCAGAAGGGCTTAGGGCCCTCACCTAGACTGAGCGACCTCGGCCCTGTTGGCTGGCTGTAACCGTCGCCCGCTGACAGTGATATATTTCCTTCTCCCACGCGTCCCAAGTACTACTCCTTGCAAGTGTGATCCTGGCGCCCAATTCTACCACGGTACACTGGTCCGCCGTCCAGGCCAAGTGTCTTAAGTCGAGTGCGTGCGCCGAGCTGCTGGCCTTCACCAAAACGCCATCATGTTTGGCAAGACAGAAAGTAAGTCGCGCGTTTCACTGTCACGACGCCAAGTGGTTTCGGTCCGCGTCCACAAGGCTTGTCCAGCGGTAAGCCTGTCGCCAACTTCACCACCGGCCATGGCAACCTTGGTCACTCCCTCCCCGAGGATAACGCGCTTCCACGCCCAGGCACTGACTATTCCCAGAAGTCCCGCCGTCTCCGGACTCGCTCAATCATGAAGTGCCTCCCAACTACCACAACTCCTTGGACGAGGATTCTGAGCATGTCTCCTGTCCGCCTAACACGACCGAGCGCAAGCTCATGACCAAGATCGATCTCCATGTCGTCCCGTTTCTGTGCATCATGTACCTACTGGCCTTCTTAGATCGTGTCAACATTGCAAACGCCAATGTCTTTGGCCTAAGCAAAGAGCTGGATCTCCTCCGGGACAACCGCTACAACACGGCACTCGTCATCTTCTTTGTCCCCTATGTGCTGTTTGAGATTCCCTCCAACATCCTACTCAAGAAGATGAAGCCCCGTGTCTGGCTTAGCCTCTGCATGTTCGGCTTTGGACTTGTTACCACGCTGCAAGGTCTTGTGCAAAACTACAGTGGTCTACTGGCTACCCGGTTCTTCTTGGGCGTCTTTGAGGCAGGCATGTTCCCGGGCGCCTTCTATTTGATTGGAATGTGGTATAAAAGGACCGAAGCCCAAAAACGGTTCTCGTTCTTCTTTAGCTCGACCACGCTAGCCGGCGCCTTCGGTGGACTACTGGCCAGTGCAATTGGAAAAATGGATGGCATCAGGGGCTACCGCGGCTGGCGATGGGTCTTTATCCTAGAAGGCCTCTTGACCGTCGTGGCATCCTTTGCACTCTTCTTCCTACTGCCAAATTTCCCCGAGGAATCCAAGTGGCTGACCGAGCCCGAGCGTGCCTTTGTGAAATATCGTCTCCAAGTCGACCAAGGCCGCTCCGCCCGTGAACGGCCCATTAAACTGCGAGATGTCGGCAACGTATTCAAAGACCCAAAGATCTTCGTTGGTGGCTTGATGTACTTTGGCCTTGTCATTACCGCCTACAGCTACGCGTACTTTTCTCCCGCAATTATCCAAAGCTACGGATACTCTCCTATCCAGACACAGCTTCACAGTGTGCCTCCATGGGCCGCTGCTTTCGGTTTCAGCATGGCCATTGCATACCTTTCTGATCGCCTTAAGCACCGCTTCCTCTTTACTATTTTCCCCATCTGCGTCTGCATAGCTGGGTTCGCAATCCTAATCTCTGTACACCACCACCGCGAGGTGCAGTATGCAGCACTTTTCCTCGTTGCCTCAGGAGCCTACACTGCCATGCCTGTCATTGTATGCTGGTTCAACATGAATCTGGGTGGACATCACAGGAGAGCAGTGGGCAGTGCTTGGCAAGTTGGTTTTGGTAAGTCCTTCTCAAAATCCCTCTCGTAAACCACACATCTAACAAAACACCCCAGGAAACATCGGCGGCTTCGTTGCAACCTTTTCTTTCCTCAAGAAAGACGCTCCAAAATACCTGTCTGGCTACTCCATCTGCATATCCTTTGTGTGCCTTAGTGCCCTATGCTGCACCGTCTACTTTGGCATGTGCTATTGGGCCAACAAGAGGCGCGATAAGAGTGTTAGAGACGTTGGTTTGACAGACTACGAAAAGACGGAAATGGGTGATATGAACCCAGATTACAGATATTTGCTGTAGATGGAATGGAAAGAAATGACCCTTTTTTCTGTGAAAAAGGCGTAGTAGAGAAGAACATTGAAAAAAAAATGAAATATCAAGACTGAAAACTTGGGGAAAAAGTACTTCCTTCGAATTCGGGAAACTCTGTGCTTTTTTTTTTTGGACTCGGTTCAGAATATAGACATTGTAATGATGAAATGAAATTGAAGACCTAAAGTTCCATTAATATCGGTACGTATTTCTTCTTTGTCTGACCATCAGACTAGTCTGAGATTAAGGTCCTCTGTGGCTTTTTTTTCTCCTCCTGGCTACTACAACCATACTAGCACAGTAGTTCAGTTTTACCATACCATCTAGCTGGGATAATCCTTGTTGACAATACAGCAGTGTATGTTCTGCATGCTTGGAAGGACCTTGCAAATTTACATTGTCTAGAACGTCTACTTTGCTCAAACTCACAGGCGGCGCGACGGTACGTAGTACCGCAGCCTATGGGAAATTTGAAGCCTCTCACAAGCCCCGATAACCTAGGCGGCGTAGTACATCTAGTCCGTCGCTTCTGCATACCATGCAAATCCATTACCCGAAGTTGTTTTACCACAACGGCTACCATCACCAGATACGGTAACAGCCCCGACTTCCAGTTTCTCGCTTCTCCTCAATCCTCGCTCAACGCACTCGCAAGCTGCGCATTCTTCTTCTTCCAAAACGCCCGATGCTCCTTTTCGATGCTGTAGAAATCTTTGATTTCCTTTTGGCCCAGTGTGTCCACAGCTCTATTCAGGTGGATTATTTGCTGCTCGGGTACGCCTCGCGCAGCACGCAGTGTGTCCGATGTATACCGTGACGGCTGGTACAAGAAGCTTGGGAATGAGGATATGGGACTGGCACCGTATTTGTCTTGCTGTTTTTCTATACAAGTGACATGCTTCTTGCTTTGGCGGATCTTGCTCTTCGAAGGGGAAGTTCCGTATTCGGGTACGAAGAGAGTGGATTCAGCGTCTATGGATTTGGACGGTGAAGAGGAGAGAAGCAACACTGGATCACTGTGCTGCTGTTCAGTGAAGATCAGATCTTCCATGGCGTTCTCTCCAAGACATTGCACTCCCAGTTTCCAGATCTCACCAACGACAGCCTCCCACTCTTTTTGCAGTTTGGCCAATTTCTCCGTTTGCGAAGCAATTAGGTCTTCGTATTTTTGCATACGTGTTTCCAGTGTCTCTTGGAAGCTCACTTCCTGGCCTTCGCTGTTGGTGCGTCGGAGTGTGAGAGTGTACTGCGAGATGGGCTGGTGGAGTTGCAAGGCCAGCTGTTCATACTTTGCTGCTGCAGAAAGCTTTAGTGGTGAGGTTGAAATACTTGGATCATTGCTGTCTGGAATGGTAGTCTGGAACGTGCTCTCATGAAGCGTGTTGAGCAGGGATTTGAGCGCAGCGTTGACCTTCAGAGAGGCGGGTTTGTACAAATCTCTGCGATGGTTTTCGGTGACGTCTGTACAATGTGATATTAGTTACCAGTACCATCACTCCATCATTATGCCGTGCCTTTGAGTTGTGCACTTAGAGGGTGTTCGTCCGATACGTGCTTTCCAGTTCTCTTCTTCACCCCCCTGTGGGGGCTAGAGTGTGATTTGGCGCTGGTCAGCGTTGTACCATCGGAATCTTCCTTGGTGAACGTGGATGTGCCATTACTCGCTCGGTGTGTACGTGTAGTTTGATTCGTCCTGTTGTTACGGCTCTGGAAAACTGCAGCGACAGAGACTGATTTCTTCACCCTTGCAGTCGACGTTTTCTTCGAGGGTGAGCCCATGTTAGCGAGCACACGTAAGACAGACCTGTCGCCCAGAGGCCCTGTCCTACACGAGTAATGAAAGTGCACTTGAAGTGTTGAGTGTTTCAGAGAGATTGATGCTGCATGTCTAGTGTATGAGAGTTGAGTCTAGGTGCCTGGACTGTTCTGGCCCTGCTGAGGAAGGTGCCCTGAAGGCAAGGCAAGAGTATCCTGCACGTGTGCGAACATGACATGTCAGTAAGCAATTCTTACGTACGCATTTCTACGCAAATTGCACCGTGTGCACAAGACGACCAATTGACCGCATGCCTCTTACTCGTCATATGTATACATTGTCGTCTTTACATCATGAAAGCAATTGGCTGACGCTCTCAAGTGATGCAACATGGTATTATACATCTCGCAAATTCTGACTCACGCCTCCATCCTAGACGTAATACTTAAGGTGCCTTTTCAGCTGGAACAAGCACACCCTTCTCCTCGAGCATCTTCGCCAGCGATCCGTCCTGGTGCATCGTCATGAGAATATCGCAGCCTCCGATGAACTCCTTGTCAACATAGAGTTGTGGTATGGTTGGCCACTCTGAGTATTCCTTAATGCCTGATCCATTTGTCAGCAAGCGATTTCGGAAACACCATCTGTGCCGGTTCACAGCATAAGGAAACATATAGACCCTTCAACTGCCTGCTTTGGAGATATCTTACCTTGCCTCAGCTCCTGGTCCTCCAGCACATTGAAAGCTGTGAATTTGTCCGGGTCTACGCCCTGCATGCCCAGAATCTGGATGCTAGCTCTTGAGAAACCACATTGAGGTGTCTCTGGTGTGCCCTTCATGAACAAAACTACTGGCGATGATGCAATAGCCCGGTCGATTGCGGAGCGAACCTCGTCGGACAGCAGCCGTACTTGGAATGGCGTGAGGAAGCGTGTGGTTGGGGTAAAGCGAGGTGCGCTTGCGCGAGTGGCGGCGCGGAAGGCCTGGCAGTTGTTAGGTACATGTGGTTTTTTCAAAACTGGATTCGTGAAAATTACCGAGGGAATTGCGCATCTTGCAAACATTTTGTGTTGTTGGTGGACGTTGGCGGAAAGTTTGGAGATGGCGACACACCTCCGCTGTTCGCCGCATCCGAAGTTTTGGATGAGGTCAGAGCGCCAAGGCCGAGTCACTAATACATGTATTCTATTCGCTCTTGCCATATGCATGACATCTTGCCATCGTTCTTCATGACTGTATTGCGATTTCGAGTTATGTATGTGAGATGCACATGTACTTTTGATTATGTCATGTATGCCTGTATTGATGATCTCAAAATGTACGTTTGTAGACTATGCGCAGCCTATGATCTGCATTTGAGATTGGTACGATAGGCGACCAAGTATACTTAGCCAGATCTGCACAATCTGACAGTGACCATGACACGGAGCCGGGCCATTTTTAGAGTTAACAAGATTATTTCTTGGCGGGAATATCTATTTTCCAGAAACCTTGAACTATCTACGTAGTTGGTGTCAAAGCAACGTCGTCGTTGTTGGCTAGATAACACCACCATTCGATGCGCATGAGTAATACATGCGGTATCATAATTTGTGTAAAATCTCACTCCAGTTGCGTTTTTGCAGTTCCAACAACTGGGTAGTTTCTTTGTGCAAAACTTTCAACCGCGTTCGGATGATCTCGACTTCTATATATTATTCCAGTGCGACTCATCGACATCATCATCAGACATTTCCGTGTTCGGTTTCGTGAGGAGAACACGTAATGATAGTCTTAGGCGCTTGGCAGATGCCCTTTGTAGCAAGAGATTGCTAGCACTCTTGATCAGATGATAGATAGCTTCAGCGGCACTTATCTCGGGCTTGATCTCATTCGCTGCTTAGTACGGTCTCACACCGACTAAAACTTACCAAGTACCTCTTAGTCCAGCAATATAAGCCCGGCAGTATTGTGCCCGTGGACTGTACATTCCTGTTTTTCTATGACTGATTGTGACAGACTTTGTATATACGTCGACACTGCCCAGCCGGAGTATATGTTCGGACCCTTCGTACAAGAAGAAAGTAAAAAATATTGACTACTTTGAAAGTACCGTGCAGCAAGCCAAGTCAGGTGGCAGGAAGTGGAGGTTCTTGGGTGGAGGTGGCATGGGTCGTAGCAAGATGTTGGAAATCAGACCAGGGAACCTGCGGACTATGCTCTTTATTGTCAATGGCTTGAACTAGGTGAGTTGTGAGTCAAGGCAGAGGACATTATGAGGGGTACATGACTGGATATGGATTGTAAGAAGTATATGCGTTGCGGGATATAGGCAAAGTAGGCCTGGCCAGCTGAGCGGAAGCAGGAAATACTCCATCTTGAAAGATTGCTGCTGACGTGTTTAATAAGGCACATTCCGTCAAGTTTCGCAGTGTTCTTTGTCTGTTCCGTACGATTACGTCGGCGTACAGAGAGGGGAAGCCGCACGCTACCGAATCAGCGACGTGCGATCGATGCCTGGTACTTCGGTGCGATCTTGACGCGATACAATCAACTGTACATGGAAAAATAGCTGTCGTACGGCCGAAGTCCTGCAGCATGTAATATCCCACAGCATTCGGCGCTTCACGATGCGTCATTTTTAGACCGGTACAACGTCAACGTCGTCTACATCCAACACGGTATCAGCAGTCCAGAACATGAGGCCAGTCTATCTCTCACATATCCGCGGCTGAAGGATCACGGGTAGATGGCATGCATGGGAGTTGCAGACGGTCGACACCCAAGTCTTGAATGGTTCCATTGATGGTGCGTGGGGGGCTCTCACCGGCGCTGGAGCTGACTTGATCCGCTAAGTCGACGATATCCATGGTGCTCACAGAGTCTTCAAGTGGACCAGCGTTGCACTAAAATTGGCCCCGGAAAATCTGCATCCGACACTGACGATCCAAGTTTGTCAAGACTTGCCTGCCCGTGCCTCAGGGTTAACGGCTAAAGTGGCAGATGATGAAACGGACAGGTAGCAATGTATACCGGACTAATATTGGCTAACTAAATCACCGAGATATTGTGTTCCGTTTGTGTGCAGCGGGGGGCCGGGGAGAGGGCAAAGCGTGCTGGTTTTGGCCATGGCTGCTTGGAGCTGCCGCTGGAGACAGCCGTCATCCAAGTATTGTCGTGCAGACACGAGATGGTCACGACTTTTCCAGCTCTTTGAGAAAACCGTGGATTGGTTTGCCCCTTCGAGGCCCCCAGCTATTCATTACTCATTACTCACATTCACCCGCACAAACACGGCATGCCGCTCAATGGCAAATTTGATAGGGCTGATGGAAGGCGATGCGACGCTGTCCACGGCGATGCGGGTGCCGCCTCGTGAACAGCTAGCGGCATGCCTCGCGCGATAGATGAGCCTATGGCCAGGGGCGGATTGCGCCTGCCTTGAGTACCAAGCTCGTATTCCCGTGGTGTTGATGCTGGGCACGCGATGCGATGGGATGCGACAAAGAGGTGTACAGAGAGGGCTTTGCAAAGTTGCCTCAGGCTCCCAGGATGTCGCAAGCTACGCTACCGAACCCCCCATTCTCCACCAATCTCCACGCACTAGTGTCAGCAATGGCTCGCAGCAAAGGAAAGCAATGGGGTTGCTATGCTTGGCGTGCGAATACTTTGCGCGCTGGGATATCATGTGATTGGTGCAAAATCTGGCCGCGAGTGGTCGCGCATGGTAAGCCGACGGATAAATAGAAGCCCCAGCTATCGGCGAGCGCGCCACGGTACCCGCCCGGGTCCGTACACTATCCTACAGTCCCAACTTAGTGCCAATGCCAACGGCATATTCACTGTCCAGCCATAGGACGGCTTTGGAGCCATCAGACGCGCGGGTTTTACGGAGGCTTGGTGCTTCCATCTGCTCAGGACATGGTGCTATCTCTCTATCTCTCTATCGCCAAAACCCTCACGCACTGCGATTAAAGCAAGACGCAGCCCTGCATCCCCCCGACACACCCCACGGATGAATCTACAGTGCGCTCTCTGAGACGCCTGTATTTCTCCAGACGCAGCTCCCCCCACACCTCCTCGCCCTCGTCGACGTTTTGGAGATGGTAGCGACGCTTGTTGAAGTTTGCCAGTTGTATACCGCCCGTCGCATCCTCGCCGAGATCCAGCATCGCATCAACGGCTTCAACACATACGGCTAACAGACAGGACACAACAAAGCACCACACCCACCCCGACTCACCCATGGCCACCATGGTGCAGACTGCCGGGGGCATCACCAGCCCCCATCTCAAGGAAGGTGCCGTCATTGACGTGCAGGACATTCCCAATGGCGCCCGGCCCGCGCTGTTGATTCTGCACAACGAGGGCGAGCACGACATTGTGGGCATCATTGCCGATGTCCTGGGTCAGAAGTGGGAGGCGGCGTCGTCGTTTGAGGATGCGCTCGCCGGCCCCCAGGAAACCGTGTATGGGTTGAGTAGCCGGCTGGCCAAGCCGCAACTGGATAACTGGGACCGCTCCAGGCTGCTCATCAACACGCACCGCGTCGACGGAGGCTACGAGTGGGACGAGAGCATTACCGACCGATGCGACTACGAATACCTGTACACGCGATCACCTTTTTTTCGTCGAGACGTTTCGCGATACCTCTCTTTCATCCTGGGCCAGATTGGCCCACACCGCGACCTCACCAAGAAGGCGCGCACGACATTGATTTCGACCACGTTCCCCGACGTTCATGCTGCGCTTCCCAACCTAGACATCCTGTCCGTCGGCGCAGACGCCATCGAGATCCGAGTGGACCTGCTGGAAGAGCCCCTGCCAAATGGAACAATTAGCAAGATACCCAGCCTCAAGTATGTCGGGGAGCAGGTCATGGTGCTGCGCCAGCGCACTGAACTGCCCATCATCTTTACGACTCGGTGCACCAAGGAGAACGGCCGATTTCCCATGGACGACCCAACGCTCTTCTACCGATACCTTGCGCGGGCGATACAATGGGGCTGCGAGTATATTGATGTGGAACTATGGCTGCCCGAGGAGATTAGACGGAAGCTGGCGGAGAACAAGGCATGCAGCAAGATAATTTCGGCGTTCCACGACTTTTCGGGCACGTTCAAGTGGACCTCGCCTGAAACGCAGCGACTGTTCGAGATGGGGGCGGTGTACGGCGACATTGTCAAGATGTATGCGCTGGTCAACTCGATGCAGGAGAACTATGAGCTCGAGTACTTCCGGTCCACCATCCAGGCCAAGTACCCTCACCCACCGTTTTCGGGGCTGAACATGGGACCCATGGGCCAGTTGTCTCGGACGCTGAACAAGATCTTTACGCCCATTACGCATCCGTTGCTACCCATGATTGCAGCTCCAGGGCAGCTGAGCGCGGCCGAGATCAATGCAGCACTGCACACCATGGGCCAGATGCCAAAGCGCGACATTTATGGGATTGGGAGCTTCCGGTCGACGGCGCAGGCCATGTTTTTTGAAAAGTGCTTCAACGAACTTAGCCTGCCGCACTCATTCATGTTTGCAGAGAGGGCGCTGAAGGCATCGATTGAGCACATTCTTCGACGCCCCAACTTTGGGGGAGCATACATCAACCCACCGCTGGCGGCGTCTGCGCCATACTTGCCGAGCCTGTCGAACGCAGCGCGCGCCATTGGGCAGGTGGACACGGTGCTAGTGCCACCAGGGAGCAGCAACGACTCATTTATTGGAGACAACACTAGGTGGAAGGGGATACGGGCTACACTGACGCGCGACTTTGTGCCGTCGGCATACAGTGGACAAGCAGCCTTGTTGCTGGCCAACAACGAAGCGGATGCATCGGCATCCATTTTTGCACTCAAGAATCTAGGGATCGGGCCTATATATACGATAGGGTTCCGGTCACATGGGCCGTTATCTACTGATGTGTCACCGGTGCGGTCGATTGAGGACGTCAAGCGACTGCAGGAGCCATTTGTGATCATCTCGGCTCTGCCAGCAGAAAAGTCGCTGTTGGTGGTGCCTCTGCTCAAGCACTACCGGGTTGCAGGAAGGAATGGCAGCAGCCCCGGAGGACCGGGGGCAGGCTGCGCAAAGGCTGCAGGCAAGGTGTTTGTTGACTTGGCCAGCGGGTCGCGAAAGGTGGACCCGCTGGCCATTGCGACGTCTGCGGGCTGGACTGCGTACGGCATCGCTGACGTGTCGGCATGGACAACGGTCGAGACGATTAGGAAGCTCGTCGGGCAGAATGTGTGTTATGACTTTGTGCGACTGGCACTGGGGAGGGGGCACTTTTAACGTGGCAAGGCAAGGCAAGGCAAGGTGGACGGCAGAGGGCGAGACAGAGCGAGACAGGCAGGTCGGTGGTTGGCAGGTAGGCAGATAGGGCAATGGGCAAATGTACAAAGCAGAGACAGGTCATAATCATGCATGCAGAGCCGGTGGTTCGAGGCTTGGACGAGTGAAATGACGGGTAGCGACGGGGGGGGGGGGGGGGGGGGGGGGGCCCACAGGGAGAGTGACATGACATGCAGCGTGACCGTAGAGTACACCGTTCACCCGCAAGACAACCCCCCTTGACGAGGGGCGACAGGGTAGCAGGCAGGGCTCTCGAGGGCGACAGGGCCCTCGTCGAGGAACAGGGCCAGGGTAACCGGGTGTTTGACAGAAGATGTGCAGCCGCCGCATGTGAGGGCTGATCCAGGGCGAGGGCAGAGGGTCAACCGGGGACTGGCTTGGGCTGCGGGGGGGTGTGGGTGAGTATCGATATCGAGGTGCAGGCGGGCTAGGGCTGGATGGATGGGCGCGCCGGGCGATACCCCAGATTTCCAGAACAAAAGCGAAGACGGCCGGCACTACCGGTGGAGCTATTGCCCGCAACGACCTGGCCTCGACGCATGAGACGACGGCCGTGCAGGGCGCTACGAGTAGATTGCAGCGCCCCCATGCATGGGGTCAGGGCCGAGGCACGGTGCAGCACAGTCGTCTCTAATGTATTTACCATGGCCGTAATTGACATGGCGCGCTGGCGGACGGCGGGCAGGGCGGGCAGGGCAGGCAGGGCAGCACCACGCACACGCGCTGTGTGTACCAGTGCTAGTATGTGTAGTAATTAGTTAGTGTCCATGTGTATTATAGTAGTACAGTAATGAGCTAATTGTGTCTACTGCACTGCCGCTCGCTAGGCGGGCTAGCCCTCCCCTCTCTGCCTCTCTGCCTCTAGTACTACTCTGGACCTACCCCAGCGCCCGTATTCCTTACGCCCGCCTCGCTGCCCTCCGCACGCCGTCTGCGAGCTCGCACCAGGCTGCTCTACCGCCCGTGGTTAGTCGCCCCGAGATCGTCATCACGCGTGCCCATGGCCATCATCGCATCCGACCCCCCGTCGTGTCTGGCAGTCTGCTCGCGCTCCAGTCCATGGCCGCTGAGGAGGCCCTAGCCGACGCGCCGCCGCACTGAGTCGCACCCCATCCCACCGGCGTGGGCGCGCCCTCCCGCTCCATCAAGCCTTGCCTTGGTCTCGGTCAGCGCTCTGCCTCCCCTGCCCGTCCCCACTGCCCGCGGCTTTAATTTGGACGCCCTGGGACCACACGCTGTATTTTCTGGGGGGGCTCGCGCGCGCACGGAATGCTTTCTTCTTCCCAACGTCCTGTTCACGTCACGTCCCGCCTCGCCTCTTGCTCCCAGGAAATGCTTCTGGTCCAAACCCCCATCATTGCTTCGCCATGTCTACCGAAGTCTCTCAGTCGCTGGCTGCTGCAATGGCCAGGCCCCAGATCGGCATCGACAGACTGCCCGCCCGCCGTGTCTCGACCGAGCCTCGAGAGGCCATGAACTGCAAGAGTTGTCGAAAGCGAAAGGTATCTAGTCCTCTCCTTCTCGTGCTTCCCGCGCCCCGCTGCACCGCTCCAATGCTGACAACCCCTCTTCAAGATCAAATGCAACCGCACACGCCCAACTTGTGAAGCTTGTCAAGTCTTCAACTGCCCGTGTATATATGGTATATACATACCTCGACACTTTCGGGTGCACCTCATCCATACATGTGCTGACCGCCTCCTGCAGACGCCGTGCCCAAGAAGAGAGGGCCCAAGACCGACGTGCTCGAAGCCCTGCTGAAACGTGTGGACGGCCTGGAAAAGCGCCTGGTCTCCGAGGGAAAGAGCGATGACCTGACTGATGCTGCTTCCTCAACCTCGACCAACACCAAAACATCCGCCACCAACAACAACACCACCGCGACCGCTACCACCACCAAAGAAAGCACCTCCCCCGACTCCAAGTCTGCAGACGCCGCAACCTCACAGCCACCGCGCGATACTGCCCATGCCCGCTCAAACTCGACGAGCCATGCATCCCAGCACCTGTCGCCCATTGAGCCAAGGTAACATTGACGCAGCATTCGATTCTCGCGCCAGCACATAGCTGATAGCAACAAATAGTGTTCAATCCCCAGCCTTGGCGCCTGATCTACTCCTCGACACCTACTTTGCCAGAATACACGGAAAGCCCTACTACATCCTAGACGAGCCGACCACAAGACAGCGACTACAGGCCAATCAGCTGCCCAGCCACTTAGCCTATGCGATTTACGCTGTGAGCGCCAGGTACGTTCCAGCTCAACCACCCCTGGACATAGCCGAGCAAAATTAACTTATTACCCCAGATATGCACCCCACTTCGGAGGATACGGCTCTGCGGTGCGCATCGGGCAAGAATATGCCCGCCGCGCTCGGCTGGAGCTCGATATTGATGAGCCGTCCATTGATGCCCTGCAGACGCTCATGCTGCTTTCACAAGCAAGCTTTCAGCTCGGCAAGGGCAAGAAGGCTTTTATGCTATTGAGTACGCACAGCACCACCGCCCAATGAAATTACACACGGCTAACATGTAGTTCAAGATTCGGCTATCAGCATGGTCTTTGCGCTCGATCTCCATCGCGAACTACCTGCAGCCATGAAGGTCACGCCTGCCGAACGCGAAGGCCGCCGGCGCCTCTTCTGGTCTTGTTACCTAATGGATCGTTTTGCTGCAGCTGGATCTAAGCGACCTTCTCTGATTGCGGATGAATCCATTGTGCTGCGCCTACCCAGCTGGCAGCTACACCCGGGCGCGATGCTCATCGAAGGAGACTACTTTCCCAACGGATGTAACCTGCAGTACATGGGTGGTACTGGAAAAGGCGGACAAGGAAGCATGGGTATGCTAATTGGCATCTCTCGAATTCTAGGCATAACCAATCGCTACCTTGCAGCTGGCGGTGTCAAGGGCGACTCGCATTTTCCTTGGCATTCTTTATCCAACCTATCCAAGATTCGCCAAGAACTCGACACATGGGCTTTGGAGACGCAGGACACCTTTACATCCATCGAAGCTCTCTTTGGCCAGCCCGACAGCACCATACTGGTTCTTAGCAAGCTGGTCTATCACCTTATACATTGCCTCATTTACCGGCCATTTCTCCCCATAGATTTAGCGGAGTTATCAGGGACTTCCCAGCATCAACCCTGGCAGATTGAGGCCACCAACCTGTGTTTCCTGCACGCGAACGCAATAGCCGAGCTGGTGGAGATCGGAAGAGCTTCCTCCATCATGGATTGGCCAGCATTTGTCAGTTACTGTGTCTGCACTGCAGGCACCATTCACGTGCATGGCGCGCATTACCCTGGGCGTGAAGGTGAGGTTTTCTCTGTCAGTCCGGAATTCCTATCACGTGAGATGCAGCAGCTCTCCGAGCTGCGCTTCATTTGGGCCGGTGCTCAACATCAACGGGATACTTTGCAAACGATTTACGGATGCCATACGGAGCTTGTTCAATCATTGGCGAGCAACCCAATGCGATACGCCCCAGTGTTCCAGCTAGAAGACTTCTTCGACAGGTATCCCGGCCATGTCTTCGATGGCTCGCACATTACGTTTATGGATATTGCGGTCGAGTCCATAAACGAAGGGTGAGTGATGGTCTATACGATTAGACTATGGTTGCTGACGACCCGCCTAGCCTTGCGACTTTCAACATTGAGCAACGCAACAACATGTACATGACAAGCGGTGTCATTGGTAACCCCCAGAGCTTCCCAAAGCAGACCGTACCATCACAGCGTTCCCAGTATTCGAATGGCCATCCAAACAAGAGGCGGAGAGCAACCACTTCATCAACAAAACCGGTTATCCAATCACAACCCATGCCTCCAACACCGATCTTGGCCACGCATTCCGCCACTGTAAATACACATCGATCTTCCGAGGCTGGAACTTCGGAGTCAAATCCAAGCCCTGGAGACACAAGAGCCCTCCCGACCGACTCCAGCGCACCCCCATACACGCCACCATTACCAAGCACATCACTGAATCCTCCAAATCCCAATGGTGGTGGACTTGCCCTTCCCTTTTCGCCAAACTTCTCCTTTTCTCCCTTGCCGCAATTTGCCAGCTTGGCGCCGTCACCGATTTCTCGACCAGCAAACCTCAACCACAATCAGGAGCATCATACGATAAATTTCGACCCGGTGCTCAGTGTGCCGCCACCATACGACCAGCAGCCGACCCCCGGCGCTGGGAGCACGTCAGGTGCGTCAGCGCACACGGATCCTGATAGCAAGGATCCATTCTTGAGCTTGCTCGAACAGCTTGCAGAGAACGAGGTTAGCAGGGGCGGCCCAAGCGAGCTGGATTTCTTTTTGAGTGGTCAGAGCGGTTGAAATTGCCAACCTTCCTCATTAAGCTCGAATCCGCGGACACGGCACTCTGGCGACATGGAGGCAGATTGTCAGAGCAATATGCAACCATTGCCACACAAGTTTGCATTTCAATACACTTTCAGTTCAAAGTATATTTTTTCTTTGTAATGGGCTTCGAGAGCCCTTATCGAAGCTCACTGCTGACCGACACATGGTTTCGGATCGCATTTGACTTCTTACACTATCAAAATCAGCGCGGCGCAAAATTGAGGCATCAGGAATAGAGCAAGGCTAGCTTCTTCAGCGTGGGTAAATACGGGCAACGAAGTCTACGTCAGTCACATATAAACTTGTATAATATTCGTCGACAGCAATTCAGCAAGCGCTTTTCCAGCGGCAAGCCGGCAGCATCAAAATGTTGCCTGCTCCACATTACCAAAACTATCGTCAGACGAATCCACTTGGCTGCAAACAAGGTGCAATACATAATCTATCTTTGGCGCCCACACCAGGCCCGGGGTCAGTTCCGGTGGATACATGCATTGAAGATGAATGATCACAGCGAGTGGCGGCATCGATACCTCAAACAGCACAATAGCCGCTGGGCGCGACCGATGCCTGTTCGGCTCGAGATGCATGCCGACAGCTCGTTTTCGCAGCCAAACTATAGAAACCCAGTTTGCAATACTTTAGCGTCATATCTTGCATGAAAATAGCCCGGGGTTCGGCCGCGTCATCTGGGGTCCCCGGGAACTCGCTTCAGACGTGCACACTCCAGGCACACGCATCTTGCTGCAACAATGGCCATATCAAAGAAGATGGAAATTGCACAGGCCTGCTTGTCCTGCCAGCACTGCAGGATAACACGGCAACATGACTCGAGCAGCAAAATCAACAAGGCGGTAAATGTGCAACCAAGACACGAGGCGCTGGCCCACAATGCGAGTCATCGCTCCAGTGGCGTTTTTTCCTGACAAGCAACAGAAGACTGCGGGCTGGCAACCAGGTGCGCAAGGCAATCTGGGGTGCATAAGGCCGTTTTCTCGCATCAGCACGGAGGAGGCGCTCCGGTGCGAAAAGACCATGTATCGGCATGGCGCACGTTTATACAACATGTTCTGGACGACAAAAAGCCACGGGTAGAGGCGTTCGCATCAGGGCGTTCATGGTGGTGGCTAGATGAAGAGAACCCAATGACCGCGGGAAGCATGATTGGCGGAACTGCGATTTTCCGTCTACAGCAAAGCCGTTAGGGTGCAGAAAAGCCCTACTGCAGGGACGACACAGTGTGCAGCCCAAATTTCGTCTCGAAAGTAGTGGTTACACACGAGGCAGGCAACAAATGAGTATGTGTTGGAAGCAGAAAGGCAGATGACAAGACCCTGTGTAAGCACGAAACGAGGACAGAAACAAGTAAAGTCTATCGAGTCGCGTCTTACACGACCCATGTATGTCTTTGCTCTCTCTTTCTCCACTCAACCCACCTGCCCACCTGCACCCACCCCTCCCCCTCGTTCGTCTCTCTCCACCTACACACACGCACTAGCCTTGTTTTAAACTATTTACCGGTGGCTACATTAACTTTTACCTTGACCTCACCTTCCTTCCTCATCACATCCCCCCAGTCCAAGTCCAGTCCAGCGCGCGCATCATACGTAGGGTTAAAAAGAAAATCAAAAAAAGAACGCATGATTCACGACCACCCGCCGGTAGTTGAATTAACCTGTCAGACCTCTCTGTCCTCTCCGCACACTAGTAGATTGAATGGAGAGAGAGAGCGCGGTCTAAGCGGGAGCCGCGGAAGATGCACGCGGGGGAGGGACCCGTGGATCGCATACTGGGTGCTTGCCTGTCTGTTAAGGCACAGACATTTACAAAGACGTTAGATAAGAGTAAGTTAAGGTAAGGTAAGATAACTTGTTCTGTGTCTGTGTCTGTGTGTGTATGTGCACGATACACACCTTACACCTCTGTGCGCCAGGGAAATTAAGAAGGGAGTGTCCACCCCTTGCGATGATGAAAATCCCGAGTCCGAGTTCTAGCGTAAGCGTGCAGCAGAGAACGAGACTAGTAGTAAGCGGGCGAACGGGGGGGCAGCAGCAGCAGCGGCGGCGGCGGCGGCACGCGGGAAGCTGATGTTGTTGGGAAAAAAAGATGAGTAAGTGTAAGAGAGAGAGGGGTGTGATGATCATCACCGAGCATTGCCAGAACTTGTTTCATATCGCCGGTAAGTGTACATACATGGTTTGGCCTCGTGTGAGATGAGAAGAGTCTAGAAGGAAAAGAAGCACAGGCCGATCCCCGAGGGAGGGAAAAAAAAAGATTGAGACTGTAAGAGAGAGAGAGAGGGGCCGAGATGCAAGGCACGGCAGTTGGCGCGCTTCTCACTTTCCACTCTATCCAATCTTACATTGTCGCACACCCTCAGAACCTCACGCTCTCACGAGGGGTGTGTGTGGGTGTGTGATCAGAGACACGAGGTGTGAGATAGAGGAGGGAGGGGTTTGCTGTTGTTGGTTGGTTGGGTGTGTGGGTGTGTGGGTGTGTGTGTGTGTGTGTGGGTTGCCCGATTACGATCCTGTACGAAGCGTGTATCGGTGGATCATCTCCAATCAGGCATTCCCGCACCCTCCTTCGCCTTTTTTTCCCTTCCCTTTCTTTCTTTCTCGCGCTTGCTCTCTTTCTCTCTCTCTTGTGTGTCCTAAGAATAAACTCGTATACTATAGTAAAGTAATCCTCGTATTATAGTTGCACATCACATGTATAACGGTCTCGTATTATTATTGATCTGGATCTGCATGATTTTCTGAAGGATGGGAATGGGACTTGATTGCGTGTGTAACCCCACGATCCTACTAACTGTACTCCTACTCCTACGTCTAACGTTGCTACTACCGTATGTACGTATCTATGTATGTACAGACGTCCGTGTGTACAGAGTGCAGTGTGCAGTGTGCATTGTGCGGTGTGGAGTGCTGTAGCGTTATGTGGGGAAAAACCAACGGTTCAACGTCACCGACCAAACTCCTCCTTCCTTTCCCCATCTTTTCCATTGTTGCTTGCTGTCAGTGCGCGGGTACAACAGCCGCGCTATACGTAGTACCCACCACAAGCAAGCAAGGAAAAAGAGAGGCCATCATCATCATCAGCCCATGGCCTTTGCTTTCCCTTACTGACTCGCGCACATACATACATCTCCACACCAGCTGAAAAAAGATCACGAACAGCAGAAAAAAAAACGGCTGTTCGATGCCAAAACTCCCACCGGGTGTATGCACGACGCCGTGATGTAGCATGTATGTACGTATGTGTGTGTGTATGTACCTCACCACGTGGTGGATGTTTTGTGATCGCCCTCGCTCTTCCTACCTTACACAGCCAAGTAACTACCTGCCCTTTCCTTTACGTACGTGCGTATCGTATCGTAAGGGTAGGTGCGAAATCGCTCTTCGATCGATCGGCCTAAAGCCAGCACCCACTTTACTAGCAGCCCCGACTACGACAAGATAGGAAGAGCATGAAAAAGAGAAAAAAAAAAGAAGGATCGTTGAAGCGGCGGCTAGGAGAAAAAAAACCATATGTCACAGACTACGTACAGACGGAGAAGGAAAGGGAAAGGTAGCAGAGAGGAGGGAAAAGGAAGGATTCACCGCGCTTGACTGCATACATACCTAGTGACCGAACAGACAGCCAAACCACCCATGTCGCTCATGCATGCATGGCATGAATTTGTGAACGGGTGTCGTTTTCACTAAACATGTCTAGTGGGATTAGGAAGAAGCAGGGATGCTATTCCTTTGAGTATTCCTTCCATTCGTCCTTGCGTCTTTCTTTTTTGCGAATTCGATAGAGCGGGGCGTAAGTACGTCTCGATTGGGATTGGGGGGTGGGCTTGGGCTGGGGGGGTTGCGTTTTCACATGTTCGCATTACACACACCCACACACACCTCGCTCTCTCTTTCACGCACGCACGC
This sequence comes from Exserohilum rostratum, assembly GCA_026367775.1. Taxonomy (NCBI): domain Eukaryota; kingdom Fungi; phylum Ascomycota; class Dothideomycetes; order Pleosporales; family Pleosporaceae; genus Exserohilum; species Exserohilum rostratum. The sequence continues at coordinate 666,021 of CP111162.1, forward strand.
ATGCACACAGACACTAGATACCCTGGCTGGCGGGTTCCTTTTCATCTATTAACCAGCTCAGCCTCGTCTATCGCGCAAGCCCAAAACGTGCTCTGGATAGATGAGAGAGAAGAATGTGGCTGAAGGATTTGGAGAGAAAAGGGAAACGCAGGGAAACGGCACAGTCACTTTCTCTTATATTCAGACACCACTTCGTACGCCAAACGGTGGATGAGCGGGCGCAAAGACGGGACAACGGGTGGATGAGCGGGCGGCAAACACCAGATAAGCACTGTCCAAGCCTGGGCTCTTGTCCCTTTTCTTGCCTTTCCAAGGCCTACTTGCATGCATGGCATGCAAGTCATGAGTGAATGAGTGGATGAACGGGATTCGACACGTGTCGGCATGTTAATCATGTGTTTTCCGACGGGCGTAAGCGGGTGCGCTGTTTTAGAGAGTTGGTGGTGGCGGCGACAAGTCAGTGTGTTTCTGTGTGTGTGTGTGCCTGTGATTATAATGCAAAACGTGTGGCGTATGAGGAGTCCATTTAGGTGCGAAATCGAGCGAGTGAGTGACAAAGAGACGCGTGGCAGGAATCAGTCAAGTTGGTAATCGCTGTGCAGTAAGAAGTCCAAGGAGAAAAGATCGTCGTAGTTTCTTTTGCTAATCGGGCGTAAAGAAGTGCCGGTTCTTTCTTCTATTGTAATCATACCATGTTTACTCTATGCTAAGCATGCCAAGTGCTGACAACGTGCGTAAGACATCATGTAGTTGCGTGTTTGATTCGTACGACGCCTCTAAGTCATGGTGACGAGTTCCTCTGCGGAGACCGGATGGATAGCCTATTAGAGAAGACATGTTAGCAGATCCACACATATCAGATACGGGACATGAAACCTGGGTTGTAGTTCCCGCGTGTGGCCCGCTCCCTCCCTGCCAGCACAAACGTGGGTAGATGTGTCCGTACTCGATCGTGACTATGGACACGGCCTGCATATGCAGGCATGGAATAGTAACCCGGAAGCAGGAAATGAAGGGGACCAAAGTTGTGAATAGATAAGGGTACGTACCACACAGTTATCAAAATCTTTCTTTGTGGCGCCCATCTTGATCGCCACGCCGAATCCCTGCAGTATCTCACTGCTGCCCTGGCCGAGGATATGCAGACCGACGACCTTCTCCTCTGGGCCCGCACAGATGATCTTGTATGCAGTGGGCTGCTTGTGTTCTGGGTCCATCATGGCAAAGTACATGGCCTTGAATTCGGTCTTGTAGATCTTAATCTTGTCGCCATACTTTTCGCGAGCCTCGGGCTCCGTCAAACCAATGGACCCAATTTCGGGGTGAGCAAAGACGACCGAAGGAATGTTCTCATACTCAAGGCGCGAGTTGGGCTGGTTGTTGAAGAGGCGCTCTGAGAGGCGGCGACCAGCGGCAATGGCGACAGGCGTGAGTTCGAAACCGCGATCGCAGACGTCACCGATGGCGTAGACGTTGGGGATAGAGGTGTTTTGGAATTCGTCAGTGACAATGTGGTTCTTGTCGTTGAGCTTGATACCAAAGTCCTTGATCTTGAGGTCTTCAATTTCAGGCACACGTCCAGTTGCGAAAAGAACAGTGTCGACCTCGACAAAGGATTCGTTCTTGGTTTCAGTCTCCTGGTAGGTGACGCGCTTCATTCCCTTTCCAATGTCCTCAACCTTTGTGATCTGTGTACCCTTGTACAGGTTGATGCCTTGACGCTCATACTCTTGAGTTACGACATCCTGGATCATGGGATCAAAACTTCGGAGGAGCTTCTGGCCACGGATGAAGAAGTGCGTTTTCGAGCCGAGAGCGTGCAGCATGCCGGTCATCTCGACACCAATGTATCCGGCACCGCTTGTCGCAATACTCTTTGGCTGCTTCTCGAGCTCGAAGAATCCGTCACTGTCGATGCAGAGTTCCTTTCCGGGAATGTCGGGGAGCTTCGGTCGTCCGCCAGTAGCAATGAGGATGTGCTTTGCCTTGATGCGCTGGCTGCCTCCCTCATTCAGTGCAACCTCGACCTCGTTTGTTGCGACAAACTTTGCACGTCCTCGGATATGCTCGATTCCATCCTTGTTCAGGTTGTTCTCGTAGATGCCGTTCAGACGAGTGACATAGTCGTCCCGCTTCTTCTTAAAGTATGGCCAGTCAAACTCTGGTACCCCGCCAACCTGGAAGCCGTATGCGCGCGCGTCCTTGAATGTCTCTGCAATGGCAGCTGCATTCCAGGTGACTTTCTTGGGCACACAACCAACGTTTACACAAGTACCGCCGTATCGCTTGGACTCAATGGCAATGACTTTTGCGCCGTGTTTGGCGGCTCGTCGAGCCGAGGCAATACCACCACTACCGATGCCAATGACTAGGTAATCACATTCCTTAGTTTCGGCCGACATCTTGGGGCTTGTTGTAGAGAAGTGCGAGGAGAGGTTGGATAAGCGTGCGGATGCCACTGCGGTTCGTGGGGACTGAAAGGGCGATCGAGACAGAATGGTTTGTCGTGCAGGTGGAGGGGTAATGGTTCGGAGACTCGCAGACAGAGCTCGCAGCCTATAACCCGTGGTTCTTTGCATTAAAGTCGCAGGGTGGGTGACAGCGGGTACTTCTAATATGACGACAAGACACTTGGATTGCAAATACACTGTAGCCAAAGACTGGACTGGATGATTTAGTAAGCCCCAATCATGCAGATATGGTCATGCGGCAACGCCCGTCTCCTGTGTCGCCCCTGGAAATACGACAGAGTGGAGGCAATGGAAGACGCAAGGCTAACCTAGGATTGCAGGGCAACTTCAGCAGGCAAGCCGAGGTATGCCACTTTGTTTTCGCACGAGGTTTGCGATTTGCGATTTTGCGAATCTGGGCCAAGACCGAACAGACGATGACGCGACCACGGTGCACTAGCAAAGCCGCATCGGCGCTATGCCGCTTGCGACAGCTCCTCTGGCCATTACCTCATCGTTTTGGAGCTCCGCCATCGCGCCCGCACACGTTGAGACAGACGCAATTGCATCTACGCTCATGTGAGTTTGGCTTTGCAGTTGTTGGCAGAACAAACATGCCAACAGGCGGAAACTACACAAACCTTCCTGGATCCTGAATCCCAACGCAAATTCGACGCTCCCCAAAGATATCACGCCATACCCGCTGCGAGCTTTAACACGCCGCACGTCCTCGCGCACACAACCAAATATACGTGTTTCCACCTACACATACTTCGAGATCTCTCAAAATGGGAGGCAGGCTTTCCATGCCCAGGGCCGCCGACGGCATGAGTGAGACTTCCAAGCCCACTTCTGGCAATGCGCCTGCCCGTCTTTCGCGGAATCGCGGTATCATCAACGGCCGTGTAAGATGTCAATTTTGAGTTTGGATCCGAATGCAATATCTCCTGACTTGTGCATAGACGGTTATGGCGCCACTGGCTGCTTTTACCATGGCTGGTATACTCTTCGTTTACGCCCGAACGTCAATACGTGCTGCCAAACTGAATGCACAAAAGCACCGAGAAGCAGATGGAGGACAGATCAGTTGGCACAAAGAGAGCTTGAGGCGTCATGGGCAGATAGAGCGACTGGATGATGACAAAGGAACATTTGGAGAGGCTCTACTGGGAGATCTCCGTAGGAAGAAACAACAAAAGGGCGATGAGAATCAGAAGGTCTCGACTGAGAGGTCGGACAATGATGCAGAGCTGAGGAAGATTATAGGAAAGAAAGATTGATCGATGCTGCTGTGAAACAGTCCGGCATAGGGTGGCAGCTCTTGCTCGATTAAAATGCTCATACACAACCTCACCAAAACACCACCGCCTACGATAAGTACCCACTAGCATTTAGTACGCAGTAGTATTGAACACATGGCAGTATTTATATAGCAGTGGCATTGTAGGTGTAGATAACCACAAAGTGGTGCTGGGTTTTGGAAAGGCAGTTTGGTCCGATTGTTTCGGTCGACCAAGCCTTACTAGATCTCTCAGCGTAAGCTGATGGTGAATGTGTTCGTACATGAAATTCCAAGGGTTTGAGAACTGCACCCAAGTCGTCGCAGACTACGTATACCACTTGGCTTTCGGCACGCCCTGTCTAATTTGATGTCACGCTGATAAGAGGCGATTTCCGGAGGCCGGTGAGCTAGAGTCGACCATGGTCCGCGGCCGGTAGCTTCTTGTCATACGCGCCATGTCCCAGATGCAAGGCTACACCGGTATCCTCTAGGCTGCTTGACCTCGGGTAACGACAGAAGCTGGTGTTGGAGAAGGCTACAGCGTGATAGCGTACCTGGCATTAAGAAGCTGATTCGCTAAAGCTGTGGTGATGCATGTGGACCGGGGTAAGTGTTGAGCTTCACGTTGAAACCAACCCCGCATTCTTATGGCAGACGCCTTTGACACGGCACCGTACCACCAGGTCTGGCTATGTGGTGGCAGGCACAATCAAAATAGAATCAAACCGTGCAACATGAATGTGCCGATCAATTTCGCGCGCGTTGACGGCGGCATGTGTGCGATCGGGGAGACATATTGAAGTGCAGTCGTCTTTGTCGATCATGCCCATGCAGCCAATGGGCCTGGGCGCCCGTGGCCGTTAAACCGCTTTGGAGCACCGAACGTGAGCTTAACCCCACCATATTCCATCACCACGCTCCGAATCTGTACTCACCCAGCAGCATCCGCCATTGTCGCTCGCCCACCCTCTCTACTACCACCCGCTCCACGTCACACCGGTCGCGCACATTCCGCAATCCTATCCAGCCTGACGACGCATCGGTCTTCATGGAGCTTGCCTGGCTGCTGGCCCGATCGCGATTGCCGTAGGAAGACAGCACTGTCTTCCACAGCTAGCGATAGCCGGTATGCCCAAGCAGGAGGACGAGCGGCCAAACACACAAAGAGGCGCTCCCAACAGGCCCCGTGACCTGACCGACATCTCAAGTGCCGTCCTGCGCAGTGAGCAGGCAAAGCGATGGACCAAGCGATACAGGACTGAAGTCGCTGCAAGCTCGAGCAGCCTCCTCTCTACCTTTGCTGCAGTGCGTCATCCTGCTTCCTGGAAAATCACGTGGAATTTGGAGGGACTAATCGTTTCCAGTATCCTCTGGACTCAGTCAAGACACGCCTACAAGCGTACGTCCGCTTCCCCTATCTTCCGGCGCACGACTAATACGAAGCAGGTACAAATTCAACTCCTTTACCGACTGCGTCCGCCATACCTACCGAACCGAGGGCTTCCATGGCTTCTACCGTGGTATGCTACCTTTTCCTCGTCGTACCGAATATTCACTAACACACACTTCACAGGTGTCTGGTCTCCTCTCGCAAGCATCACCCTTGTCCGCACTGTATCCTTCTCCATATACCAGCGCTCCAAATATGCGCTCGACAACTGGATTTACCAAACTACTGGAAGCTCACCACTTGTGATTGCGAACACCAAAGGCGCATGGCCGACACTTTCGACAATCACATGTTTTGGGTTGGCAGGCGTGAATGCAGGTGGAGCCATCACAATCATTGCGTGTACGGGGAAAATGCTGCCACTTACATGCGCAATCAACTGATTCTCCTCTAGGTCCCTTTGAGTTGACGAAACTAAGCGCACAAATTTCGGTGCTAATGGCTGAGCGTAACGATGGCGGCGGCAAGAATGACGCGATACGGAAAAGTTACCAGAATTTGGGAACCTGGAAAACGGCACAAAATCTGGTCAGACATCGAGGATGGAGAGGCCTATATTCCGGCTTTCATCTGCATCTACGTGAGTGAACAAAGCACAGAGAAAACAAGACGTACCAAAGACTGACATGGCATAGTTCGAGATTCGATCGGCACCGGCATCTATTTTGTTACATATGAAAGCGTGAAACAGGTTTTGGCAAATGCTCGTGGTACATCACCCACACATCCGTTGGCAGTCGTTATAGCTGGCGGGCTTTGTGGGCTTGTGAGTTGGGCATGCGTAAGTGCACCTTTGAGATGAGAAGGGGCATTATTAATCATTGCTGTAGATATTTCCCATCGACACGGCAAAGAGTATTTACCAGCGCAACTGCCTAGTTGGAGGAAGAGACAAAGCCACTCGTCCCAAGATCCAGTTCTTCAACCGTCGAATGTATCAAGGTGAGGATGACTTATCGAAATCCTGGAGATGAGACACTAACAAACCTCAGGTCTGGGCGTATCCATGTCTCGCTCCTGCATAGTCAACGCAATTTTCTTTACTGCATTTGAGTTTTTGAAGAAGCGCATCAACAAGATGACTTATGATGAAGAGCTTCTGCGCGCGTACGATGTATAAATCAAACGTGTTTTACCGTATCTGCATGGGGCATTAACCAGGCGCACAAAGTATCTTGCTAGGGACTGATGTTAGTTATTGTGGATTTGTATATGCCATTATGGGCATATCATTGAATATGGCGCAAAATCATGCGTACTCTGCCAAATATTATCCAATCCAAACCTTGAATCTTTCAGGTCTTTTCCCATTGGTTAGCATATCTGGTACTCGCATGGTTGCATGGCCTGTCACTCCAAACAACTCCCCTAAGGCGAACCTTTTAAAGCCTCACGTGATGGCGCGTCACCTTGCAAAGTGTGCGTAAAGTTGTTTCGTAACGAGGGTGCGTGAAGACTACACACGTGTGACTGGCGTGACCAAGCCAAGGACCATGTGGATAACAGTGGAGTCAGGGTACAGGTGAACAAAAAATGTCCTTGCGGTACTGTGACTAATAACAGCGTCTGAGTGGGGTTTACAGGCAGTCGGTTAAAGCTGGTGTGCAAGTTAAACATGTGCAGAGACAGAGTATCGGCATGGAGACTGGAACCTCTCCAAACAAATGGCTCTTTCCTAACGGAAAATGTAACCGACTTCACCACGGCAATGGCAAAAAATATTAGTGGCTGAAGCCTCTGAAGACATGGCATTTCGTTGCCAGGCGTCATCACCTAGGGTATCACGAAGAGACTCCCGACATTGCGCTTTTCGAAGTATTCATTGACCTGCCGACCTTACATATCTCATGACGCCGTCTTTGTTTCTTTCGGGGAGGGCCCGTGTGCAAAACCGTGGTCACGGAGAGGTCGTGACTATGTCCACCCCAGCAATGGGAATATACCCGCTGATGAATCCGTTGTGCAACCCCGATAAAGGCAAATGTCGAAGAACGAAAGGGAAAGAAGACGCTTAGTCGAAGAGACCGAAGCCCATGTCCTCGTCGGACTCCTCCTTCTCTGTGAATGTGTTAGCGGACCAATCCCATGTCGCATCTGCACATGTGTCAACGTACCCTCTTCCTTCTTCTCCTCAGCCGCAGGTGCGGCCTCGGCGGAACCGCCAGCAGCGGGAGCACCGCCAGCGGCAGGGGCAGCAGCGCCGCCGCCTGAGCCAACGTTCAGGAGCAGGTCCTTGACATCCTTGCCCTCAAGAGCCTAATTCACACATCAGAAAAATATTCCATGCCGCAGCGGTTTCGTGGGTGCGCACCTTGGCGAAAAGGGAAGTCCAGATGGGCTCGACGTCTTCGATCTTTGCGGCCTTGATGAGAGACTGGAGCTTGTCGGCCTGTTCAAATTAGCCATTGTGCCCGTAAATTGCAGAGGCACCTCGGGAGTCGTACAGTGATGTCGACACCGTCATCAGCGAGGATGAGAGCGGCGTAGGAGGAGGCGAGCTCGGCGGTAGACATTGCGACGGTTGTGATCGTGAGATTGGTCGTGAGGTCGAGGTGGTTGTAGTTTCAACGATGCTGAATTCAATTGATGGTGTGGAAGGCGCTAGTCGAGCCCTTCGCTTAACATGGCCTAGCCTGTTTGGGATTGGGGCTGTCCATGCCCCTCGGTGACGTCCGAGCATCTTCCCCGCTATTGCGCTGCATCTTGGCTCTCCGCCCGGCTACGTGCAAGTTCGCATATCGCTGCACTCCCGCCCTCACCAGCCACCGAGTTAGTCTTTCCGCCGCCCACCGAAGGATCGCCTCAGACATCGCATACTAAAACACCTGCGGCTCACGATGACCGACTCTCCCTTACCGCGGATTCCGCTGGATCCGAAGGAGCAGCCCATTCTCGACAGACTGCAATCCATACGGACTGAGCTCGAGTTGCTAAAGCGTGATCGGTCAACTTATGTCAAGAGCCAAGATGTACTCAAACTTTACGACCAGGTCATCGAGCAGGTCATGGTTCTGAACGAGATACGCGAAACAAAGCGTCTCGAGCAGAATAAGGGTATGTCACGTTGCCACCTGCCCGATGCAGTGGCAAGTTGTTGACTTGTTTGTTTAGTTGACTACATGCTTGATGATTGTTTTCAGCTCATCTCACTCGCGTTTTTGACGGTTGGGAAAAACCACGAACCACCAGCAGTGTATGTATTCAGTCACGTGTAATTCTACAGAAACTAATGTCGCCACAGATACTCATACGTTTCCACAATCAAAGTAGGCAACACACTCATTTGTTTTGTTCCTTGATTCTAACGATATTCAGCGTCTACTGGATCACATCAAGGAAGCTACTTTCTATTCGCAAAAGGATCTCGAGGCACTGGACAAGAACCTGGAAGACTGCCGGAAATATGTCGATCAAGGCCGAGAACGGTACAGCCCTCATCTTCTTACTCTTCTCGATGCTCGTATCAAGGTGTGCGAGGAGATTCTAGCGGAGCTGAAACTCAATCTATCCGGACTCACTCCTGAGTTGATGCCAAAATGGGAGAAGCTAGTATCGATACTAAGATCAACCTGTGGATGCAATACACGGTCAAAAGTTGGTATCCCTACAAAGCATCACACGTTTTTTCTAACTAAGGCTTTAGTTTCCTCATGATGAAGTTGAGGAGTACGAGCGGGAACTGAACAAGATAAAAGATGAACTCAAAGAATATGGCATCCATGCATACGAAACCACCGGTTCGACGGAAGAGAAGCTAGCCGAAATGGTTGACAAGATGCAACTTGCCCAAGAAAATCCTGAGCCAGCACCAGGAGCTGAGACCCTCATCGGCACTCTCCTAAGGCGAAACTTGCTTTGGATATCTCTAATCAAGCAAAAGTGGGTTTCTCTCACTGTCTGTCGATCACTAACTGATGCATTTGTAGGCAAGGACGTATAGCGCCTGCTTTCAAGGACACCTATGATAAGCTTCTCGGTATTCGTAATAAGCTTGAAAAGCTCACTCTTACCCAAGCCTGGTCCCTCCGTGAAACCGACCTCTGGGACTTCCAGCGTCAACTGGATCGCATAGATGAGGCGCGGGTTGATGGCAACTTCATTGATCCCGTAGGACGACCAGCAGAAATATATGAGCAGAGAGTAGGTATTAGAAACACTGATAGGGTTGAAATACTAACTTTCTAAAGACACTACTGTACCTCCTACGAAAGAGTTATGCGCTCATCTACCAACTTCTTCTAACATCTGAGCCGGTGTCTGAAGCGTTGTTGCCGATTTATAACCAACTGACTACCCTTCGGAAATGTCTCCTTGAAGTAAAGAAGCTAGGCGGCGTGTCTTCACCAAGAGAGCTGTATCCGTACAGCATGAAGGTCTGTGCCTGCTTGGCGACTCATCGTTCTGTGCTGACCTGGATACAGTTGAATTCAATCGACAACATGCGAGTAGACGGAAAGTTCATGGTCGGGAACGAGATACCAGACGGTCAAGGCCGTGTAATACAGCTTCTGGAAGAATGTTTTGAACTTGCGTATGACCTGAGGAATGAAGCCGAAGAAGACAGCTCCGCGGACGCGACACCATCAAGCGAAAAACCCGAACCCCTTAGTACTTGATTACTATTCTCTTCTTGGTCAACCAAAATACCCGGATATAGTCATGCCTAATAAATCACTGCTTATGATTCGAGGACGGCGACTAAGTGAATGTCCTGTGTCCTACATGTCCCATATTGTCCTATACTGTCCTATGCGTGGAATGTCGTAGGATTGTGTAAAAGCCATAGAACACATGTGATTTATCCCGTAATAGGTTCCCTCAAGCCTGTGAAACGCGGGACGGCGACCATTATCGGTCCTAAGACAGTGTGACCTTCTTTGTAACCTGTCTGTCACCCTCAGACAGACTCCTGTAGTGCATCCTTATTTTCATCCTTTACCTCAGTGGTTTCTGGAGATGTGCGCCTCTTTCTCTTGGTTGAAACTGAGTTTGTTCCAGCTCCATCTCCGCTCTTGTCCTTGGGAGCTATAACTGGCTGTTGTCCTTCGGCGTCTCCATCCTCATCTTCAGTAGTGTCTGGCGATGGGCGCCTCCTCCTCTTAGATGGAACTGAGTTTGTTCCAGCTCCATTCCCGCTCTTGTCTTTAGGAGGTATGAACACTGGTTGGCGTACATCTGGTAGAGGCGAGCGGCCTTCTGCGGTAGCGTCCAGCCTATCATATATATCATCATAGTAGCCTTTTTATTTGTTAGTAGCACCCAGGATAGTCTTAAAACCCGGGAACTTATTGGTAAGTCAGATTGGATTATGGTTGTTCGTCTCGCCTGGACGTTGCTCCGCGAACTTGTACCCATTGTATGCCAACTGCCACCGTTAGTACATAAGATTTGTCCAAGACTGATCTGTCTTACAATGTCTCCATGAGCGTTACGCATATGACGGACGGACGAGCTTGATGTGAGAAACTGTGTCTGCGGTAAATGAGCCCAGATTCTACTGAGTTTCAACTCACACATACCTGTTTTTTTCGTGCAGAATGCAGGCGCCTCGTTGGTACCCAGGTTGACATCGACAATGCAGTCGAGAGTACCTTTGGGGCAGTACCACTCGCGCTTCTCGTGATCCTACACATGTTAGTGAGACCTAACCAAGACTAAACTCAGGGCTGACTTACCACAGGCGCTAATGGTATACCCTCTGGTCTCGAGGTTGAACTAAAGTTCTTGTATTTCTGGTGCTCCTCCTGTAGGATCATAGTTAGCCGAGTTGCTACTGGGTCTAGACTTGACTCACCGAGTCCTCCAACTTGAGTACACGACTGTTTGGAACCGAGGGCAGGAGATCACGGAAAATATCTGGATCGGGCGAGAATGGTTGGATGTAGTATGCTGGAATGCTCGCCATCGTGAGTTGGATTGAGGGTAATCACAATCTGGTACCGCACCAGAACAAACGAAATAAGGTGTTGATGGTTGGAGGAAGTTGAGGTGTAGGTAAAGAATGGTTGGAGTGGAGTTGTCGTAGAGACTGGCTGATATACATACTCACTAGCGGCTGAAGGTGAAGGTGAGGTAAAAGTGCGTAATGGCGTGCGAGACGACAGCCTGAGCCCGCACGAAGCAATAGGCATCTGTTGGAGCTGTGAAACTGATAATATATTTGGGGTGAGAGAATTGATCAGATTCGGTCTGCTCTATCGGAGCTCAAAGATACTGGACTATATTGTGGTGTAGCAGGTATCACATGGATCGGATTTGAGCTGGGTATATGTTGGATATCTATCGTAGCCTGAGAAAATCAACCAACTACCACATAAGAAGCTATAGACGCCAGTTCGCAACTATTAAAACCTCACACGAATACCGATTGTGGGTCTCAGCCTGTTCCCTATCTTTTTCTATGCTGTGATATCCCGCTGCCACAGTAGTATCTTAGTATATACATCTGCTTACATGCATAACCTAATACCTTTAATATGGATCAATCATTCTCAATTGTTCGATTTCCTCTTCAGGTGGCGTTGGAGGCACAACATCCGCATCCTTGAAGGTTAGGTGGCTGCCGTACGATATGCCTTCACTTATTAGCATCTCCTGAGTTTTTCAATGCATTTTCTTCTTTCTTGTATCTTACAGAGTTCTTCGCCAGCAGGGATGTCTCTCAAAGCCCGGTATATTATGACTTTGCGGCGAAGGTCTCGCATCCAGCCTACGTTTTGTTCTTGCGTCGAGTGGTTGAACATGCTGCCTAATCCGAAGATGACGGCTTGAGCAACTTGGTAGTTTCCATGGGCATCGGTTTGAGGCCAGTTGCTAGAAAGAGTTAGGGGTTGTACATATACTTGCGATTTGCTTTTCATGCTGTTTAGTTGAGTGGCTGCCATACTCATTTAGGCACTAGCGAGCCGAGAATATTTGGGACTATGTATCTTTGAGTCTGGTGCACGGATGTAGGTGTGGAGCTAGAACGGCCTGGAATCAAAGGAACATGGGCACTTACTATGTGTAGTGGTATAGGGAAGTACTTTCTATGTGTTTCTTGTTTTCTTCTATTCCAAGGACCAAAACTGGACATATGTCTATAATGGTGTGCGCGGGTATGTTTCTAGTTGCAAATACACCGCGCCCTGCAGGCCATTATGAGCTCATTTTTGCATAAAAATCGTCAGCTGGCATGAATCGCATACCTTTGGGGGTGTCAGCCCTAATGACCAAATGCGGACAGCGTTGAAGATGAATGTCATCTTGTCCAGATCCAATGCCCATGGTTTCCCCAAGATTAACTATTACGATGCAATGCGCGAAGAACGAAAAAGACAAACACAAGAAGCTCTAGTAAAAATTTTGGCACGAAAAAGTGGTCACTTTTTTTTCTTGACGACATCAGCTCATGATAAATGTACAAATTTTAATCACCGCGCTAAGTCCGCGGTCCGACAGCAGAGCCCCCCTGTACGATGAGGTGTGCGCCCCACTCGAGCTTGTGCCCACAGCCTTGATCGCGACCTCGGCGAGTCTGCAACACAACGGCCGCCGGAACATGGCTCAACAGCGAGGACATGCGATGGGAGATTCCCTCAAGGCAGCGCATTCGGTGAGCTTAAAGGTGCTGCGGTACGTACTGCTTGGGGCGAAGGCAGCTCTACGACGTCGGTCCCCACCACATGTCCGAATAGCCCTCAGTACGGGGCGCGATCTACGGACTTCGACATGCATTTACCGCAGCTATTCATCAAAGGTACTGCTCACTGACGGTATCCAGATTATCGCGTCCAACGCTTGCTACGCAGCACCCACTCCCAAACTCCAAAGACCTGGGGATATCGCCCAAAGCCTCGCTCGCCTACCCCTCAGCGAGCAATGTCGACGATGCGTTCATTCTCAGCCCTGTGCTGAACCTCCCCGAAGCATTCGGAAGCGCGTATGTCGGTGAGACCTTCTCCTGTACGCTTTGTGCAAACAACGAGCTCGATCCATCAGACAGTACAAAAGCAATTAGCGGCGTGAGGATGCAGGGGGACATGCAAACGCCTTCCGACCCTACCGGATCGCCGCTGGACCTGACCGGTATACCTGAAGAAGAAGCAGAGACATCACCTGGCCCGGGGGAGTCGCTGCAGCGCATTCTGAGGTTCGAGCTCAAGGAAGAGGGGAACCATGTACTAGCGGTGACGGTGACATATACGGAGACAGCTTTAGGAGAAGGAAAAGCAGCTAGCGGAAGAGTTCGGACGTTTCGAAAACTGTATCAGTTTGTGGCTCAGCAGCTGCTCAGTGTGAGGACAAAAGCCGGAGAGATGAGTTCCAAGAATGGATCGCACCGGTACCTTTTGGAAGCGCAATTAGAAAACATGGGGGAAGCGGCAGTGTGTTTAGAGGTACGTCACTATCGTCCACGGCTCCTGAGTCGCGTTGTCGTTTCTTTTCCCCAACCCCCGGCAACGAGTCAGGCCTACGTCGCTTTTCCTGAAGTGCCCTAAGCGCGGTGATTCGAGTGCTAGCTCGATCGCAAACACGGCATTCTGCAGCATGTGTAGATCCTGGGGCTATAGCACAGCCTGAATAGCCCACCACCACAACCATATCCCCGGAATACGTCAAACCTGTACTGATGCCGAGCAGGCTGTTGACGTGAACCCGAAACCGCCCTTGAAATCAACATCGTTAAACTGGGACCTGCAGTCAGCAGAGCTTAATGCGCCGATGCTAAGCCCCCGCGATGTGGTGCAAGTAGCGTTCCTGCTCGAGCACAAACCCGGGGAAGATGACGATGTGGAGGGCTCCACAACGGAAGACGACAAACGAGTCTTGGGCCAGCTGGCGATACAATGGCGTAGTGCATTGGGCGATAGGGGCTCACTCAGCACGGGGTGGCTGACGGCTCGTCGTTCAGGATGACATTGGTCGATAAGGTTTGCATGACCGGCACGCAGATGATGAGGAGAGATGCAACATGTTCTGAACCGACGGTATGACACTCGTACCTACGGTTCGAGGGCCACTGGGCGCGGTTGTTGAGGTCGCCGAGGGGTGGATTAGGTTGGAAGCTAGTCGGAACAAGCTCCGACGACCGTGATAGAGCGTGATTGGAGAGTTGTGTGCCTGGGAGATTAGGCATCAAAAGCAAACAGCGGCAGGGTCTTGGTGTGCAGTGCATGCATTGCACGCATCCATGTCATGTTGTGCGGGCTGGAAGAGGGAATCTGTCAGGCATCATTGAGGCTCTGCGGGAGATTGCGTTGGGTATAGATGTGCATGTATAGGACATGTATACGGGGGGGATTTAATCTATAGTCGGACGTCATACACTGCCCCCCCCCTGGTGGCTTCCGACAGAGGCTTGCCGGGATGTGGAGGGATGGTCCCTTGGAGGGATCGGCAAGCGAAGCGAATCAAAAGCAGGACCCAGCCTCAGCCACCACCCACCGACGGTATGCACGTGGGAAGCGCGGATGGAATTCTCCTCGAGAAAGCAATATGGCGCCATTGCGTCAGCGACTTGGCGCGCGAGGCGTCGAGCAAGCGTGTGCGTGTGGAGAAGAGGCTTGGAAAGACAGAGGGATGGTGGCGGTGGATTTTCTCAGGGCTGAACGAAAGCACGGCAAAGGGGGACCGGGTACCCCAGACGCTGTCACGCTGCCGGGACACGGCAAAAAGACGTGGACATGACACCGAGCGACGACGTGTGGAAGGTCGCAGAGTCATTTGGCCCATGGTGGTGCCGAGGCAGAAAAAAAGCTAGGGCAGCTTCTACAGCAATGTTTCATTGAGGTAGCACCGCGACCCGCATGGTCGCACGGAGGCAGAAATAATCTGATACGCAGTTGTACTGGCTGCTGCTCGTCGCGTGCTTTTGCAGTAGCAGCAGCAGCAGCGGTGTTATTATTGTTGTTGTTGTCAGGTTGGACGCGGCGGGCTGCATGCGCGCAATGCCCAATTCAGGACTGCGTCTCAAGATCGACAGGACGCAGCGAGATCGACGTGTCGATAGGCTGGCTTTGGGTCAAGTCTCCGGATGTATTCGCAAGCTCCCAAGACTGGAGAGAGGGCTAGTAGTTTGGGCATGGGGCGGTGCAGGAGGGCAGCTGGAAACGGCAACCGTCATGGCAACCGCCATGGCAGCGGGTTGGATGGCGGTCAGGGCCCGCATCCTTCGCAGCTGTGTACATGTACATGCATAATGAGGCACCGGAGAAGGACAAGAACAAGTACAAGTCGTGTGCAGAATGTGCAGCGTGTAGCACCGCCGGCGGGGGACATGTGCGGCTCTTTGCAGGCGGCTGTGGGGCCGCATATTTTCTTTGTTCTGGGACGTTGGAACAGGTTGCCAGGCGTGTGTAAGTGCTATCTAGTGTAGTGTAGTGCAAAGCGCAGCGAAGCGAACCATGGGGGCATAGCGACGTGCCTGTGTGCCCCAGGCTTGGTTGCTCGCGCGCGGGCACACACACACACACACACACCTTTGCCTTTGCCCGCATGCTCGCCGTCTCTTGGTTGCTACAATTGGCCATGCTCCCCCTATTCCTCCTGCCTTGGCCACAGGATCAGGTGAAACGCGGTGCAGATTGGCACACCAACAACGTCGTATATACATGTTTAATCACAGTCGCGTTGGTGCGCGGACTCGACGGCCCCTGACGAAGAGGCAGCGCAGACAGCCAGCCAATGGCAGAGGGGCACAAGACGGGAAAGGACCCAGGCCGTGCTTTCCCATTGTAGGTGGCTCCCCCCCTGGTCGAGCCTTCCGAGTACAGGGTCTGGCAGCAGCGGACAGGGGAGGCCGGCACACCAACGCCGCGCCCGTGCGGTCCTCGTACACATGCTGTCTTGTCGCGACGGTACCGTGGAACACGCCCCCCCCTTCGCGCCATCGACCGTCAGCGAGGACGGAGAGACAGCACCAGCACCAGCGCGAGAGCGACGAGATGGGCGTCCAAAGCATAATCCACACGCTCCTGTTCGGCTAGCGGCAGTGCCTTGCATATGGCACAGCGCTGACGGCGGCGGCCCCCGCGGCGGCCTCACGTCCCATTGCGTGCATGCAGAAGAGGTGCAGCAGCAGTCCGGTCCAGGCCGAGAATGGGCAAATGCTCGACGCGGGAGAGCTGTCAAGCGCTAGGCTGGCGGCCTCTGGAATAGTGATAAGAGAAGTGCAAGGCGGGAGTAGACCCTGCGACGACGGTAAATGGGGACTAGCTGCTCTAACTGGGGGGGCACTTGGACCCAAGCCTGTCCTTTTCAATGCCCTGTGACCGCGCGCTGCTGCTGAGTGCAATGAACCCTTCTCCGCCAACCCTCTCCTCACTCTCGCTCTCACTCTTTTCCTGTGCCTGTCAGCGACCAGCACCCCGTCTGACCTAGTCCTCACCACCTCGTCCGCCTCCTGCGCCGGCACAAACTCGTCCCCCTTCGGCCGTTTTGCCGCCCTTGCGGTTGCTGTTTCTGCTGCTGCTACTGCCGCTGCTCGCTGCGACTGTTAGCTCCCCACCTTTCACCTACCCTGTCTATCCTCCCGGCCAGGCTCTCCGGTCGTCACGCCGCAGCCCCCTCCTTTGCTCTCGGCGCCGGTGCACCTTCATTTGACCGTCACTGTCGCACCAGCCTTGCTTTGTCGTGCATAATAAGCCTTGCGCTGCCCACCACATATCATATAGCCCTCTGGAACTGGCGTCCAACCCCCAATGACATAGAGCATCTCGGCGACCCGACGCCCAAACACGCCCTGCCCGCGCAACACCCAACCCACGCTCCCTGATCGCCCTTCTTTTTTGGATATCCTATGCCCACCATCGATCATGGCTCCCGCACCCTCCTCCACGGCCGATGAGCCCACGAACCCGCTCGCCGACTACTTCTTCATATCCGGCATCGAGTCTTCACAGGTCTATGACGAGCGCTCCCAGAACAATGTCATCGTCACTTCCCCGCTTGCACAGCCACCCGTCGATGAGACAATCGAAGAGGACCGCGCCCTAGAGACAGATTCCATCCGCCCAACGTCACGAGACGGCCTGTCGACCCGCGACAGGGGACGCTCAAGGTCCAGGTCGAGAAACCGTTTCAGCGAGAACCGCCAATCAGTCGGCACAATCATTGGTCCAGATGCAAAGCCTACCGGGAGCAATCGAAGTAGTGCCACCATAAAGGGCTTGCAGCTTGGCGGCTCTGGCCTGAGCGATCAAGAATTCGACATTGCCCTGCGCAAATTTGCCTCGGAGCGAGATTCTTTTCTCGAGGAGATACAGTTCACCGCCGGTGTTGCACAGCAATCCCGCTCCACTCCGACCAGGCCCCGTCCACGGCCTCAGCGTGTATCACAAACCAGCCCCGAAGATGGGGTTGGCAACCTCCGGTCCGGTGTTGGAAGTATTCGGCGGCGCATCTCCACCATGCAGAGCAGCTTGAAGAGGCAGCCGTCGACCGCAAGACAGTGTAAGTCGACACGATATTTTTTTCTTGACTGGCGCAGGTGCATCAGTGACATTCTGCATGACTCGACAGGGATTTTTTGCTTTTTTCGCATCACCGATTGCTGACCAGGATGTAGCATCGATCCGAACTTCAAAGCGCATGTCCGGGTACAACTCTGTGATACCGGCACCACAGCCATTTCAACCGGATCCGGACATGCACCCTCTTCTCCGTCGGTACGAGCCTGTTTTGCTGGACCGCTATCCTCCAAGGAACATGGTTGAAGAGCTCAAGAGGCGTAACCCTTTTCCAGACTATGTCCCCATGTTTGCTTTTCCAAACGATGTCAGTGTTGTCTCATCTGACGAGCGACCAAAGAGCCTGTGGCACGGATTTGCCATGACCAACGGAGATGGTTCAAAGCTTTACGGAATCTGCTTGATTGTGTGGCTGCCATTGAATGCCACCGCCGCCGAAGGTCTCGAACGCCAATGCGAGGAATGGCGAAATCTGCACATGAACCCCGAAGAGCGAGAGCTTGCGAGCAGTTTGGGCGAGCGTCTGGCTCTCGAGCGTGCCAAGCTGTCGCAACTGCTGACCAAACTTCCATCTGTAGCGCCTGACTCGGACGAGCGCGAGAAGCTCGACGACGAAATTGGCGCAGTAGAAGAAAAGATCCAGCTTATGACTGACCTGCTCCGCCCAGTAAGGCATGGTGCCGCCTCCAAGATTGAAGGTCTCACCGATGGAGAAACTGGCCTGTGGATCCCCCGCGCCTATGGTGTCCTGGGGCGTGACGCGAGTCTCACGCCCTTCTGGAAAGAGTGGCTGAAGGCTGTCGCCGTCCCCATGACTAATGGTGCAGTTCTTCGTGTCCCACCAAGCTCACCGCGAGTAGGCATGTGGCAACCGCTTGAGCGGTACGTGGTCAACCTGTGTGCAGAGGCTCTTAGTCCGATTACTTCCGTTACACAAGTTGAGCTTGCCATCCGAGAGCTTCGCATGTATGCTCGCAAAGAAGCTGTCAATGAGTTACCGGGATCCCGCAACATTGACATCTACGCCCTCTTCCGCTGTCTGTCGATCCCCAACGTCGTCACCCTGTTCGAGTACGTTCTCGCCGAGGCTAGGATTATCCTCCTTTCTTCCCACACAGCCATGCTGCATCTTGCGAGCATGGCAATCACCAACCTAATGTATCCCTTCCAATGGACTGGTGTTTTCATCCCGGTCTTGCCTGCTCGCCTCGTTCAAACCATCGAGGCGCCATGTCCCTACATTGTTGGAATCGAGCGTCGTTACGAGCCCGCCGACTATCCTGATGACGACTATGTACTAGTTGATTTAGACGCGAACTCTATAGTATCCAATGGTCCCCCACCACCAGCACTACCTCGCCAACAGCGACGGAAGCTTATGTCCCTGCTCCAACAGTCTGCACCGCACCATACGCAATTCGGCGTGCCCACTGGACCACCGGCCTATGCCATAGAGGCATTCCCATTCGACACGTTCGCCTCGGAAAATCCCGGTGTCTTTTCACACCGCGCACATCCTCTGACAATACAAAACTATGTTGGATTGAACTCGACCTCGTTTGGCACAATGATTGCGCCATCCATCTCGAGGCCCCTAGTCTTCAACGCCTTCATACAATCAAGCGCCTCTAGTCGGGGAAGCGACAGGCCGTCCACGGCGACGACCATCAAGACGCACCACTCCCCTCCATCACCAAAGGTTTCCCCTGTTTCCACAGTGTTCCCACCCATGCCAAGCACGCCAATATCCCGTAGCGATTCTGGCTATGCGCTCCAAGCCAATCTTCGTGAGAAGCGATCCGCCCACTTCGACTCTTCAAGTCGGCGAAGTTCCTCAGTAAGTCTAGTTTTGCGTCCTCTAGCAATGGCCCATTGACTAACCTCACTAGTTTGGTTTCGAACGTGTGCCTCCACTTCGGCGCCCCTCTCAGCCGGTCCTTGGCCATACGCCGAGCGCATCCACCTCGTCATTGAGTCAGGAGTACAAGGCCGGGTCTTCGTACGCGCCATCGGTTTATGCGCAGTCCACGCTAGCCGCATCAACAATCATGCCAGGTATGGCGATGCAGCAAGTTCGCAACACTTCAACCACCCAGTGGCAGGAAGGCCATTGTTTGCAATGGAGGCCAAACGAAGATCGCGCCACCTGCTCTGTTTGCGACGAAAAGTCGGACGACGGGTTATACCGCTGTACTGGTGAGTTTCGCATTGTTCTAAATGTAGCAGGCTGTTCTGACTAACCCCATCTAGGTTGTAGCACGTATGCCCATGGCAGATGCGTGGAATCCATATGCATCGTATGCCCCACGGCTTTCCGTCCGGATCAAGTGCGAGCGTCATTTGTTCGATGTTTCGCCAGCCTGTTCTATACTTATCGACGCTATCTTGTCCCTGCTACTGGGGAGCGCAAGAAATCTGGTATGAATTACGAATTCAAGATGGATGAGTTTGTCAAGAGCCTACCAGCCGAAAATGTGCAATACATTACTACATTGCAGCAGACACAAGGTTCGTAATTCCGCCTATATGTTTAACTGCTGTGCCTAACCTTCCCTCAGCTTTCAACGAATTCATTCACGAGCGTGAAAGCAAATCAGCCGACGATCCTACCATCAAGCTTTTCGACGAGGTCATCCTAGCAAAGCGAAACCGTGGCAAGTCGTCGTTCTTCTACAAGTCCAAGGTAGACTTTTTGTCAGACACATCAAACCATCTTTGGCGTACTGCCGCTGCGACTCCGCCGAACGCACGCTTTCCCGGCGACTACCGCACTGTGGTCAGCCGAAGTACGTACCACCCAACATGTATACTGAATCATGCTAACAACCTCGCAGTTCCGGCAAAACTCGATCCTACACTTATGAAAGAGCCGCGCGTCATCCAGGGCGTACCTCGTGTACCTCAGGCAAAAGCCCGGCGCAAGCCCATTCCGTCCATGCTTGGACCAAACAGTAATGGCACTCCAGAAATACATACCTCATGATTTACACCTGGGCATCACGCCCTAATTACGACAAACTCGACGTCCATGCCCCCCGCCGCCTCGTCGCCCTCTCGTCTTTCTGTTTTATTACTCTGCTTGTATCATACCTAGCGACGGAGTTTATGGCGCATTGTAGCATTGCTGGTAGGACATTGTAATAGTCCGCTGGCGGGTGCTTGCTTCCCAGATTGGATATCTGATGGAAGAATTGAAATGTGATCTCCAGAGCCATATTGTATTACATGGGATAGATTAGCATATCTCCACGCGGGTCAGTATTGGATTCCCTGCCCGATTCAGTCTCTACAGGCTGCGTATCCCGAGAGAACGGATGCGGATACACTTTTATAATACCGCTTCTTGCACTTGGTCGTCCCAGGTTGGCACCTCGTACAGCAACCTGTTCAGGAATAGCGAGCTTCTTTTTTTTGTATATTACCGCTTCTGAAGCGCACGAGGAGAAAAGAAAAGAACAAAAATGATGGAAAGGTTTTTTGGCGCCCCAGGAGTGCCAATTGTACAGAAAAGAATCAATGCTTGCATCAGCGACATACTCTACGCGCTGCTACTCCATTTCCACTCCACCACGTCACATTGTAGCCATCCAAGCCACACAATCAGTGACATCTGTCAGTAGCAACGATCCAATCACATGTGTTTCGAAACCTTGTTCCTGACAAGCCCTGCTAGCGCTGATCATAAATAGACAAGCGAGCGACCATGGGCTTGGCACGCCCCCGGGGAGGCGAGGCCCCTGACGCGTCTCTTTGATCGAGACTCTCGAGGCTTCTCCTCTTTTCCTCCTTCACCACCGCTCTTTGTTGCGCATTCATTCTTTCCAAATTGCTTCTTCATCGTCACTCGTTAGACTGAACTGCCATTAATACGCGCCACCAAGTCTTCACAACTATTCCAAATACGTCTCCAGCCCGTCTTTACCCGCTATTGAAGCCTAGTTCCCTCCTATCTGCAATCATGCTCGGCCGCACCGTCTTTGCCGCGACTCTCCTCGCGCTTGCTCAATTTGCTGTCGCGTCCCCTCCTAGCTGTCTCCTTGGCGCAGCCAACCAATACAAGGACCCGTCCGATATCAAGAGTGTATGCAAGGACAAGGACCTGAGCGCCAAGATCGCCAAGATATGCGGCGACGATGCGCAGGCTGCTATGCAAGCACTTGCCGACATTTGCAATGAGCAGGACGTCAAGATTGGTAAGTGTTATACTACTATGTGATATGGGGATGGGGGGAAGACCAGGGAGACGCGCATAAAAACAACGGTTTATGTAAGATCATGATTGCTAACGACTATTATACAGCCGACGTGGCCTCTCCCACCGGAGCCTCCAAGACGGTTACCGGCTCCTCTGATGAGCCTACCAGCTCTGTTGAGAAGCCTTCCGGCACAGCTGGCACCACCATGACCGCTCTGTACCCTACCGCCTCTGGTGGCAGCAACTCTGGCGGCAGCTCCGGCCGCAACGGCACTGCTCCCATTGCCACTGGAGGCCCCAAGTCTCCTCCCAGCCCTACTGGCCCTGCTAGCGTTCCCGGTGGTAGCGGTAACCACCACAACGCCGCCGGCAAGGTCGAGTTCGGCTTCGCTGCCGTTGTCGCTGGTCTCATGGCCGTTGCCTTGTAAAGAAAAACAAACATAACATAGCATGTGAACGTAAAATATGTAAAGAAGAGTGCTGGTTACAAACAAACAAGGTTTCAAACTGGAGTGTAAGGGGGGTTTCTGGTTGGGTCAGGTTGCTTGATTCCCGTGGAACGGGGACAAGAACAACAATAACAACAACGGGCAAAGATTGAGGGTTGGGTGGCGTTTTTGTTAGGTTTGTCTTTTTTGTGTGTCTTTTTTTTTTTGTTTTACTTACTTTTTTTGTGTTTATTTCTTATTCCCATGTGTACATTAGCATACATACTGGGATGCCACCCACACATACATACCACACACACACATACTGTGGTTAAAGCCAAAATGTATAAACTCCTTATCGTATTTGTTTGGTTTTGTTTCGCATGACTTATGTGTGCTTGAGTCAAACACCATGCTCATGTGTGTGTGGGGATTGGCTCCTTGTTTTAGTACGTCCGTGGTAGTATTTATTGTTTTGTATGCAATTTTAGTCGCTTGATTGGTTCAGAATAACTGATGATTGAATTTTTTTTTTTATTCATTCTTCGCCACCAGACCAGCCAATGCGCAATTTTTTTTCTCCAATTTCCTGGTTTAATTTGATCCGTTGAATCCCTGTCCAATAGTTCCGCCATGCTATAGCGTGTCTGTGTGCGTGCGAGTGTTGCTATTTTTTGTTCTTCTTCTTTTTTCGGATTTGCTTCTAGGGGGGTCGGTGGCGGCGTGGCGGCCCTTCTTCTCGCTTATCTGGTTCGGGGGGGTTATTATGTGTATGGATTTATGCTTAATTCGTGTCATGTATGTACGTGCATATGTGGCTATGTGATATGAACGTGTATACATAGAACTGCTGTCAAAGAGTCGCGGGCCATGACGCATGCCACTGCTTTCTTCCCGGGGTGCCTTGCATGGTGTGTTAGGGGTGTTACCGTGACATTTTGTAACGGGTATCTCACACCACACTGACTCTCTCCCCTCTCTTAGGTTGTTCAACCTCATCGGATAGCTGATGACGTGTGTACTGTACAAGCGTTTTCGGCACAATAGCGTTGTAGTAGGTATCTATACGTAAGTGCGAAAGTATCTCACGCCACACCAACTCTTTTCAGATTGCTCGACCTCATCAGAAGCTGATGATGCGAATATTCCATCGGTGTTTTTCGGTACAATAACGCTTCGATATATCTTTTGTGGAGAGAATATCACGTCACATTGCCACGTGTATCCTCTAATCGGTCGTCTCGCTGCATGTGCTGGCTAAGAGAGCACAGTTGATGACCAGTGTCAGGCTATTCTGCCGGTTTCTTCGCGGCCAAACTCACGGATTTTGGTGCTGTAGAACGTTAGCTTTGTACCATGCCATATGCATGGGATGTCAACTTACGAATAAAGACAGGATCTATGACTTTTTTTCCTGTAACTTTTTCGATATCTTGAAATACAAGATCGATGGGGGTGAACATGCCAGCTCCACAGGGTGTTACTCCAAAGAGCAATCCTAGCTGTGCTCCAGATCCGTCATGCACCAGTATGCTTCCAGAATCTCCAGCTTCAATAAATTCCCCGTAGCCACTTTCCGGTACTGCAGTAAAGCACAATCCAGGTTTCTGTCTGGTAAAGCCGTATGCCTTGGCAATCTTTTGGTTGGCCTCTGGATTGATACGGGCTATGCAGGAATTGATGAGTCCTGTCGTACAGCCTGAGGTCCTTCCATACTTGGCGACGGGAACGGTTTCGTTATTGATATTGAAACGTGTCCATCTATTGCAGAGTACAGCTACAATTTGCCAGAATGGTCTCCCCGATGAGTCCTCAGGAAACTCATTGATAATGTCGCGCTGCTCGATGTTGTCCATGCGTATCAGAGCCCAATCGACAGGAGACATATATTCAGGCCTCTTCTGTTTGGATTCCTCCGTCTTCTCGTGTGCAATATACTTGTCGGCTGTGGCGGTTCTATGACCCGAACCTGCGTAAACATGACCAAAACTACGGTCTTCAGGCGGCGTATACTCGTATTTATTTTCGGTGCTGAACATGTGGCCCTCGTGATCCTCTGTGGACGGAGACAGGATACGTTGAGGGGCGTTCATCAGTGTCTTATTACCGACCGCCAGGGCTCCACCAGCTGTCTTCGAAACGACTACATCAGAGTTAGTTTAAATGTCAATGATGTTGGGTGAAACCATACTCCTGTCCAGTCGGTCATCTCGCACACAGCGCCAACTGGTAATGCCGCACTTGACTCCACCTTCAAGGGTCACTGATCCTCCCAGTGTACCGGATCCAGTATCGTCACCCCAAATTCCAATAGACGAGCCCATACGCACGACCGCTTCATATGATGCTTTTGTAACCGTGTTTGTGCGCCTGCAGTTCTTTCCGTTACCCAGGAGTGAAATTTCGCAGAGTACCTCGACTTTGAAATCGGGGGCAATATGCGCAATAGCAGCTAATATTGCTGGCATAACTATCCTAACCCATTTGAAGTTGCGCGCAGTAGGTGTGGTGATGACGATAGTTGGAGGGCATTTTTCGGGATCGTCAAGTATACCACGACGTAGCATTTCCAAGCAGAGCCACTCATGCTGTTCCAGCAGTTCTAGGATAATTGGTACCGTCTGCTCCCACCTTTCGCGAATTCCCGAGTCATCGTGACGTATAGCGAAACTTCTCAGGCCCCCCTGAGCGCGCCGATCGATGCATTCGATCTGAACGTTGTTTGTAGTATCATACTTCTTTAGTATCGACCTGGTTATTACGACGATATCCACCAGTTTATCTGACTCCTTGATCGTGTCGGTGACGTATAAGCAGGTCAGATATGGCCACAAATTGTCTGGGTCGTCTGCATCGTTAGGAAGCCTGAACACGAAGCGCGGCATTCCATGCCCGAGTCCTTTAGCTGCCAGCGTATTGACCACTTCTTGAAGTCTGTCAGTGGGATCTGGTATCATCATATTTGCGCCCCCAACATTGTACATAGGCAGAGGCGGAAGTGTCGGCCATCCAGCGCGGTAACTAAGGCCCCTCTTGTCCATCTCGCTCCGGATCTCTTCATCGGTGCGTGAGAGGAGTCGCATTCTTTTCCGCAATGATCTCTCAGCGTCATATAGTGTGGGTCTTTCGTATGGTTGTGCCATTGCGTAGTGAAGCTCAGGGAAACGTGAAAATCAATATATAAAAGTTGTGAGTAGAGCGTGGTAATGGGGAGAGAGCAGCACTCGTGTAAGATATAGTCAAGCAGCAAACGATTCTGTGGGCTTAGCGCGCCTGTAACCATGGTTGCCATTCACTGCATATGTAAATTTGCAAGCCAATGACTAATCAAAATGCAGTGAAACGTACATTCTGTTGCTCAGCGTATCATTACTGCCTTGTGAGTAGCTGTGAGATGTGAAAATCAGTACTAGATAAATTGTTAACCCAATACAGTGTTGTGAGACTACAACTATCGTCGTGCTCCGCGCCTAGTGAAGATGTTTTGTGGACTCTGACTGGCTGATTTTCTGATATTGGCTACTAAAATCTATCAAAACACACCAAAAATCGGTCTATTCTGCGCTTATTGGACGGCTGAGACATACCGAGCAACGCAATATATCTCTGGGCGCAATTAAACCACGGTTAATTAAACACAGCGAATAGCAAAAGCCATTGGATTGTGCAGGACAGCGCTGGATAGTAGTGGGAGACAGAAGCAGTATCGGGAGTTTATTGCAGAAGGCAGAAAAACTGTCGCAGTGTATTCCATGTGTTCCTAATCAACTAATACACGCGTGCACGCACGTGTGTCTGCATGCATGCACACATATCTGGAAGTCATCCTATTTTGGAAATTTTTCAACCCACCCCTCATAGCCCCACTATACTCTAAAACCCACAAGGAGATTTTTTTTACACTTCAGCCTACAATTTCTACCACTCTACTCGTCGGTTTTCCTTTGTTTTATGTATCTTATTGGATATATAGGTGTTGCATTTTTCGATTAGTCATACAGTACTCAGGTACAACATCCGGCAAGATGGCCGAGCGGTTAAGGCGCTAGCTTCAGGTGCTAGTAGAGAAATCTGCGTGGGTTCGAGTCCCACTCTTGTCATCATCTTTTTTTGCGTGGTTTTGGAACTTGGGCGTGGTTGTGTTGGTGTGGTTCATTTTTTGCTGGTGGAGATGGTGGGTGTGTTCGGTACGGGTTCTGCATGTGGGGCGCTCGGGTAGAGAAAACCACCAGAACAGTAGAAGTGGATCTAGGGGGATATGTGTAATGCGTACATGACAACAGGTTAGTAAAAAAAAAATTTTTGAAGACGCTCCTCGGCCGATGCATTCTCCCGATCACAGGATGAATTTGCAAAGGTTCTATTGTTTTTATCTTGATAGGACTCAGTATGTGAGTTTGATCCTACAAATAGTGACTCGCTCATTAGTAAGAACATAGGTATATCTGAGGCAGTTGTTGGTTCTTGAATAATATGGACGGATTAGCCGTAGAACCACGACCGAGTTGTTGCTGTCTGTCTGATACGGTAATGGTAAGGCTCACAACGCTTAAGGGCCAATAGCTCTACTCACAGAGGTTTCTACTCTAGCCGCATACACAGTCTTCAGGGTTTTGCTGTTTGAGGTAACTTGGCCACTTCCATTCTCCTCATTGCTTGTAGCCAGAGAGCTTTTTTCGTTGATGGTGGCTTAGTAATAGCACTCGTTGTGTGGAAGCGACCGCGCCCTGTCAGATACTCCCAATTTAACACTCCCATTCAACACTTACGCCCCAGTGACGTCAGTAAATCCTAGTTGGGATATATAGCCGAGTATTTTGGCGCATGCGCTTGCGAGTTTGGATAAGCGGAATCGGAGACCAAAGTTAGAACAACGGTTCAACGTACTGTTAATTCTACGTGCTATGTTTCCAGAAGACGATGATTCGCACAAAATCAACCAAACACAACGTGGCGCAGTATGTTGTGGGTATGACATTCCTGGAGGTCCCTTGGGCCTCCCATATATGATGGTTGAGGTGTGACTACCATTGCTGAGCCTATTCGTCGTAACTTCTGGTTGTACGCCGCTCCCACGCGAAGTTGTTTGCACTTGACATTATACATGTTTTTCTAGTTCCCTATTCGCTCTCAGCTGGAATTAGCGTGCTATGTGCGGTCACTTGCGGCAGCAAAGAGTCACCTGGGTTGCTTTCGACCAGAACGTTCTGAGTAGAAATGCTCGCCTTGCTATTTGGTGTGTTTGGATTTGCAGCGGTACAGCCCCGCTTGTTTGAGACTATTGTCACTTATTACTCGCACCAATTTGGTTTTCGTGAGAACACTCCCTTGGTTACCCATGCAACTTGTCATTGACTGGAAATCCAATAGGTTGCCTGGTAT
The DNA here is from genome assembly GCA_026367775.1 of Exserohilum rostratum. Lineage (NCBI taxonomy): Eukaryota > Fungi > Ascomycota > Dothideomycetes > Pleosporales > Pleosporaceae > Exserohilum > Exserohilum rostratum. The sequence goes on from CP111162.1 coordinate 693,657, forward strand.
GCCTTTCATCTTGTGGGGTCCAACAGTGGAGGGTGTCAAATCCACTTTTCACCGTCGTATCGCATTCATGGGAAAGGACATCTATGGTTGTTCTTAAATACAGAAAGTACTGTTGAACCATGGTTACTGGTAGGGTATGCCCTGAAGCTAAACAATGGGCTGCGATATTCGAAGCTTCCAAATGGGATAATCTCTTATATAAAGATCAAATGACCAATTCTCTCTCTTTCTCATCTCCAGATATCTCTCTACAGTCACTCTCGCTCCGATTATATGTCTTCTTATCACAACAATGGATTCTCCATCAGGCCCTACAAGCCAGTTCCATGCAACAGGGGCACCTCGTTTGATCCTTGCTAAGAGGACAATACCGATATCTTCCTCACTTCCTTCACCACCACCACCTCCCTCTTCTTCTAGTTCTTTTTCTCCTCGTCCTTCAACCCCACCAGATTCATCAACAATCTCCTGGCGAAGCCGATCCCATTCATCATCGTCATCGTCATCGTCATCATCATTATCATCGTCGTCTTCAACTTCTTCTTCTTCAACTTCATCATCATTATCATCTTCAACCGCCCAGAACCCCTGGGCTATTACAAGAAACTGGAGGACCAGTTCCCCCTTCAAATCGATCACCAAATCTGTACAAACACCAGATTTCGACAACCTCAAGAAGGGACAAATCCTATATATAGGAGTTCCTCCTTCAAACTCCATCTTCTGGAAGCACCCTAACAAGTCGGCACCAGAACACCATCCCGTTGTTATCGTTAAAAAATACAAAAATCATCTCGGCGTTGAGTGCGTCGACATCCGGCTGATAACAAGTTTTGGTGGCAAGCGGCTTCAGGAAAAGAAGCCACAATGGCAGTGGAAGTTGTTTATGCTTTGCGAGAACAAGCAAGAGGAGGCAGATCTCACCGAGGTCCGCGAAGCCAAAATGGCACCAGGCTCCGACCTTTTCAAGAAGCGTTGTTATGTCAACCTCAGTGCAAACTCACTGTTCTCGATCGAGTACAAACACCTTGAGGTTTTCACTTCCCAGCCAGGACTGGCTTTTGACGCCGAGTCAACTGCCGAAATCCAGAATGCGCCCGCAATCCCGTAAATTGCAGTGCTCGACAATGCCGAAAGCCACCGATGGTTTATACCTGAAGGTCCCCGGCACTTCCATTATCACTACAACCCGACAACGGTCATCTTTCGACAAACCTCAACCTCCAACAGCATCCACCTTTCGACAGCCGAACAATACCAATGGCTTATGCCTGAAAGTCCCCGGCATGACTCTACTATCATCATCATTTGTTGACGACCCTTATTTCTTCATGACTCCGACCCCATATCAACATTTGCCTTTCGACGATGCCGAATACCACCAATGAGTAGATCCCTGAGGGTCATTGACTTCTACTCTACATACTCGACCCCAAGAATGTTAGAACTCAGGCTTATATTGAGCACAAATCTTCGTGTTGTTTTTGGGTAGGCTTCACAGTAAGCCGGGAGTTGTTGTAGACGTTTGTATCTTTACATGGGCTTGGGCATAACAGGAAAGGCATTCAAACTGTTGGGTACTGTTTGGATTTGTAATGCATGGTTTGATGAGTTCGATGGATTAATGGGATATCTATATTTGTTGCATGGTAAAGCCGATTCTGGATATGATATCCTAGGATCCCATGGGGATTATACTGTGGTTAGGTTTATTCATGAGTGCTCTTCCAGACTGAGGAGCTAAGGATCATGTGTAATTAACAATCAAGATAAGCTGAATCATACTTATATCCCGAAGGATGTAGGGATTCCAATTTTTGCTTTCTTGTGTCTAGCTATTGGCAGTATTCTTGATCCGCTGAACGCTTTTAACACCATAATTAATGCTGAATGCGTAAATAATGGGCGAGTTCCAAGTGCGCATATCATGTAAACTTCCAGATGTTGGAGTACTTGTAACACAACCAATTCCATTTGATATCGACGCCTAGGACAAATCGAATGTAGCTGTGTGCATGTGGAAAGGTGGAGGCGAGCCCAAATACGGATATCATTACCTCATCGTGTCCCACACTTTCACCATCCTTCAGCTCTAGTCCCAACATCGCCTTTGTCAAACTCATATTGATTTTGGTATTATCGCTCGTCGTGGTATCGTGATTGAGCAGATGGTTGAAATAGTCCCAATCAGGCAATTTTATAATGTTGTTGTAATCTGCAGCTTTGATATATGGAGGCTTTTAATAGCTATATTAGATAAGGTATTGAAGTACCCACCTAGCGAGCCTACTTCTACCTAGCTGAAAATTGGGGGCCAAGAAGTCGTATTCGGCCCCCTCAATGTGAAACTCGATCCCCGATTCGACACAGCAAAGCCTCGATACTGATGTTTACTTATCACTGTGGCACGCTTGCAACATCAAGTGTATTTGTGGGCTCGCTCAGGATGTCACATGCACCAAGTAGAGCTGAGCATGATGTCTTGGCATGACGCCAGCAAACACACCCTCTTCCAAGTACCTATTACGGCATCATGTCGGTGCTTAGCAATATGTCAATGACAGCATTCTACCTTTAGCACAGTTGCTGTTGATTATTCTTCTTCAAACACGGTATAGTCAGGCCCGACCGGTCAACGCATCCATAGCCTCGTCGCATTGCTCGCCTAACCGTGCACATGCCGCCTTTCCGCATCCAAGATTCGTCCGCGCCTCAGGCTCCACCCGGATACTGCTGTGCCATGCTTGGCACCCGAACAAGCTCTGCGCCCTCGAGCTCAGCGTATGGGGAAACGGTTGTGTATCTGGGCTGAAACAGCGTCATGAGGCAACAGGCTTGATACACCTACAGCTGTCACCAACATCAGGCGAGGGACTAGTCGCCTGTCGCCCGTCGCAGTGGGCACCATGACGCAGCCACGTATCTGAACCACGACATGGAGGATGTGCGCAGCAAATACTGTGGGTAACATGGCTCGCGCCGCTCAGCGGGACAAGAGATTAATGCAAGACAGTGACTGGATGGAATTTCATTTGCAGCGAAGCGAAGTGGCTGGTAGGTGGGGATCGCTGAGGATGAACAGCAGGCTAGCCCACGAACAGACTGGTATCCCACCTCTCCAGGCCATGGTGCGAGAAAAACGTCTCCTGTCAGAGCGGGCGTGCGGGCGCCTCAGGCCACCCCCAGCTGCCTAAAGCAACAACGGAAAAGCACTATGGGCGCGCCTTCGTTTGTTTTCGTTTGAGGTTAGGCGTCATCCTGCAGGCTGCCTTTGAGATTAGACACCCATGACTCTTGACGTCCTCGCAGCCTCAACGGCTCATGCCCTTATAGAGCCTTTGTCCCGCTCTTCTGGCCTACTCGATATTCTTTTGGTTTTGTTCTTTGGTCGTCATCTCCCTATTTCCTGAGAAGTCGACGTTCGCATCCATATGGTCATGACGCTCAGGAGCATCGTGCTCGTGGCCTCTGCAGCGTTTGCTGCAGCGCAGTCTTCTTCTTCTGAGCCTTGCGCAGAAGTCGTTTCTCAGTTTCGTGAAGAACGGTTTATCCCAGCACAACTTGCCTACGAATGTCTCGAGTCCGTGCCCGTCGATGTTCAGGGCAATAGCCAGCTCATCGATGAACTAAAGCAGATCTGGCAGTTTCAGTCGGAAATCAAATGGCTGAAGAACCCAGGCGATGACTGGGAGTTCGGTGCGTTGGACATCGAGGCTGAACTGGACAATGTCAAAAAGAACCTCGCTTCCTATTCCTCAGAGTATGCTGCTCAGCTCGCCATTCAAAACATCACCATTCGGACTGGCAATTACCATTTCAACTACATGCCCGACATACTCCAGGTATTCAAATTCTATCGGCGGTTCAATGTTGCGTCCATCTCCCAGAATGGTACGGCACTTCCTAAACTCTACATTGCCGATGACATTGCTGCGCTGGCCCAAGGGAGCTCAGATATCTCCGAGATCACCAAGATCAATGGCCAAGACCCTTACGACTACCTCCTGTCCACTTCATGGGGGCAGTACATCGACTCAGACGGCCTGATAAACTACATGTTGGCTAAAGGAGACACGGACAACGCTGGTGCTTTCGCGATCCAGGATAAATATGACGGCAGCACCACAGACTTGACCTGGGCGAACGGCTCAACGGTTTCCATTCGTAATATTGCCACCTCAGAGGCAAATGGTTGGTCTGGAGTCACAGACGGGAAGTCCTTTTTCAACAAATTTTGCACAGGTGCCCTCACTGGCACTCAAACGGCCAGCAAGGCCGGCACGGCTTCGCTAGATACAGCTCACCCAAATCCCAATCCACAAGGACTCGCGGGTATCAGCCATATTGTTTCTCCCAGCGCCCCAGGTCCTGTCCCTCGTATTCCTATGGATACCTACCACCGTCGCAGCAAGCGCCAGGATTTCGAGAACTATGATTTAACCTCTGTCGTCAAATCTAAGAGCGGAGTCGTAGCAGGATACTTCCTCAGTGGAGGTGGATATGATGATGTCGCCATTCTCAAGATTATTTCGTTCAGTAACCCTTATAGTCAAGACCGTGGCTTCGACAATGATTTCCAAGCCACCGTCAAATCTTTTCTCGACCAATGTGTGCTCAAGAAGAAGCAAAAGCTCATTCTCGACCTGCGCGAAAATGGTGGCGGAAATACGAATCTTTTCTTGGACACCTTTATGCAGCTTTTCCCTGAAATGGAGCCCTTTTCTGGCCAACGCTACCGGGCCACTGAAGCATTCCTCAAGATTGGCGATGCTATCAATGAGATTAGGGGTGATAAAACGAAAGAAAGACAGTTCCTGAGGTTCGTTTCAGAAGACTTCGAGGACAACTTCGCATACAGGTACTGGTCATGGTGGCACTTCCGCAACAGCGACGGTGCAAGTTTCAAGAGTTGGGATGACTTTAACGGACCCGTGGATCTGAACGGCGACAGCTACACTGCTACGATGCGATACAACTACACAGACGAAGTCTCCATTCTCCCAGACGGCTTTAGATTCGTAAACGGCACCCGGCCAACACCCTTCAACGCATCCAACATTGTCATGTTTACCGACGCTCTGTGTGGCTCCTCCTGCGCCTCTTTCCACGAGGAGCTCAAGAACATTGCAGGCGTCAAAGCCGTCACTGTCGGCGGTCGCCCCCAAAACAAACCCATTCAGACCGTCACGGGTACCAAAGGCGGCGAAGTCACTCCCCTGCAATACTGGCAGATTTTCTCTGAGAGTGCGCTGAACCTGACCAGCCTCGCCAATCTCACTTCTATTTCCCCTACAGACTCTGCCGTCATGGGTGTCGCCAATGTCCCGCAGATCCTGACGCGCGCAGGCGACGGCTCGTCTCGCCTGCAGTCTCAGGACCAGATCCGCAAGGGCGACGCCTCGGGTACCCCGCTGCAGTACATCTACGAAGCCAGCGATTGCAGGATTTTCTACACTGCAGAGACATACGCTGATCCTGCTGCGGCGTGGAAGCAGGCTTGGGATGCGTTCCAGGACCAGAGCAAGTGCGTTCCGGGTAGCACGGGACACAAGAGTTCGCTGTCGGGTGGATACAAGGCGTATGGACCTGGTCCGCTCAAGGCTGAGGATCAGCCAAAGGGGGGAGCTGGTAGCGGTGAAAGCGGTAAAACGGACAATAAGAAGTCTGCTGCTGCGAAGAATGTGAGTGTCAGTGGCATGGCACTCAGTGTTGCTGCTGTTCTTGTCGTCGGCATGATGCTG